>OY101447.1:123981086-125226086 GCA_956483635.1 Panzeria rudis
ACAGGATAATATATATTTTTTTGATATGTGTCTTTCAAATCGGAGTACTAAGACATGAAAAATCTTTACACGAGCAGCGCCTTTGTGCTAAAGTCCTTGCTGCCCCTAGCGGTGGAGAGACCTTTTGATCATTCGTTAAAAGAGTAAAGGATAATGCTAGTTCCTCAATTCCGACTGTTTTAAAGGGTGACCAAATATTCACTGACCCGGCTGATGAAGCTAACCTTCTGGCTGAATTATTTGCAAGTAATTTTCACTTGCCGGAAAGCAATCAACCACTCACTGTCCGCGCTTGATAGAATACCTGTAACTATGCGAAAGATATTCTTTCGAGCGCGTGCAGTTAAAAGGGTTTTAGCGGATCCCAACATAAATAAGTCTCCTGGACCGGATGGTATTCTGGCACTGGTCTTGAAGCAGTGCTCTTTGACGCCAGCACGTCCGTTGGCAACCCTCTTCAGCACTTTGTGTCATGCTTGTGAGTTCCCATCGTGTTGAAAGGTTGCCAATGTAACACCAATCCCTAAACATGGAGAGGCTAGTAACCCTGAAAATTACCGCCCAATTGCAATATGCTTTGCACTTTCCAAAGTAATGGAAAGTATGATGAATTTCTATCTTGTGAGGTATTTGGAGTCCAACAGTCTACTCAGCGACCGCCTGTAGAGGTCGCTCTATGGGTGACTTACTGGCATTTCTTTCAGAAAAATGGTGTCACTCTATACACCATTTTCGCGAAAGTAAGGTGGTGGCTCTGGATATCTCTTAGGCTTTTGACAGAGTGTGGCATGGTGCAGTTTTATCAAAACTGGTTGCTTTTGGTGTCAGTGAGGACTTCTCTCGATTTATATAGAGCTTTCTCAGGGATCGCACTATACCAGTTGTTATAGATCGGATCTCATCATCGAGTTCAAAATTAATTCAGCGGTACCACAAAGCTCTGTTCTTTCTCCTACCGTATCTCATATTTTTCTTAATGACCTTCTCTGTCAAACTTTCAATCCTATCTATTATTTCGCAGATGATAGCAGCATTTACCATTCATATTCATTCACTGCTAGGCCAAGCCTATCGGAGATTTGGGCTATGAGGCAAGATTTGAATGTTACACTTAATAACGATCTAGTAACAATCTCTGAATGGGGTCGTGCATATACGGTCGATTTCAATTCTCGTAGGGGACAGCGCTGTATGATCACGCACAGACGCATGACCGAACTTGCTGCTCCATCTGTAATTATGAATGGTGTAAGTATTGAGGAATCAGATGCTCTTGATGTTCTTGGCATGAAAATTCAGTGTGACGTTCGATGGACTGATAACGTTTTTCAAGTCTCAAAAGAAGCATGCAAGTGCCTCGGTTTTTTAAGACGGTGTAAAAGGTACTTCACTGCATCTGATCTCCTTAATATTTATATCACCTACATCTGACCGAAAATGGAATATAACTCTCATTTATGGGCCGGTACTTCGAAGTCTATTTTGAAGTTATTCGACCGCATACAGGAGAGGGCGAAGAAGCTTATCGGCGACAGTAGGGTAGCCAACTCTATTGACTCGCTGGAGCATCGACGCAATGTTGGGTGTATTTCGTTGTTTTATCGCTATTACAATGGAATGTCTTCTGATGAAATCAGGAAACTTTTTCCCGAAACCCGCTCTTTTCTGAGAACAACGCGTTCTTCATTAAGAGCACATCCTTTTGTGGTCGATACACAAATAAATCGCACTACGCATTACAGAGAAAATTCTTTCTTTGGCTGAACAGTTCGTATATGGAATAAGCTTCCTGCAGAGGTCTTTCCCGCCACTTTCAATGTTGGAAGGTTCAAATCGAATGTCCACAAACACTACTCCCTCTATCCTCCTTCCCACAACTAATTTTCCTAATTCCGGCACAATGCATTGCATGAATAGTGGTCATCCCCTGAGTGCTGGTCTTATAAAAAAACAACACTCTTAATTGCTCATTAGGTAAGTGAAAACTTCATTTACAAATTAAATACAAAAAAATCTAGAAACAAAAGATTTTCGTGGTTACTCTGACGTTATCAGCTATGTGACAATTTTCTAAATTTTTTTTATTGCACTATTCTTAATATATTTCGGTCGTACTTCTACCTACCAAAGCGTTTACGGATATCTTGATGTGTTTAGAAGTTAACAAAAATAGCTTTGTGAAAGCCATATTCATATTCACCCGTACAAACATGTTCCTACCAATAGGCTATGTGTATTATTTCAAACAAAAAAACTTTATTTCTGATGAAATTTCAAATACTTATTATCCTACCTGTTTTGTAAATCGACTCGATTTGAAAACGCTCGATCTGGACAAACTAAATCCACTAATAGCAATATTTTTTCAAACTATTTTGAAGTTTTCTTTTCTTTAGAGCTTAAAATATCATATCTGAAATTAAGTTACTATATATTATTTAAAATACATAAATGGGAGCATTATTTATTTTTTTGTTATGTGTTAAGAAATATTCTAAAACAAAAAATAGTTTTGTTAAAAATGCTATAGAAAAAATTAGTTATGTGCAGTTTTTCGAATAATTTTATTATAGCTCCCCAATGTGAACTATTCATATTGTTTTTTACAATACACTTGTAGTATTTGGTGCGAAAATTGCTTCAATAAAGTGCTTGACTCTAAAAAAATATCGCAAGGCTACCATATAAATTGGTTTTTTTTCGCTCTCCAAAGAACGTAGCAAAAAACACATAGCAGATGTTGTCAGAACAACGACGTTTTATCCTGCAAAATGTATTAAACTGGACTTTGTTAATTTCAACTGAACATGACATATAATAGGATTATTGTGACACACGCAGTCGTACATTCAAAAACCTACAGCATACATTTCGTATACAAACATTCACTACCAAGTGACTCTTCATAATACTTCACTGTCTTTCATAAAATACCCTTAGTATCATTAAAACAAACGAACGTTTATACTAATCATTGAATCAATTCAAAATGCTTCAAGATTTTGTTTCAACAGTTTATTTGTTATCAGAATTCATTCTTCAGTCCATAGATCAAATACTTGATACCTTTTTGAAGTGAATTATTATTAGGGTTTTCACTAAAATAACACAGACTTACAGTGAAATTCCGTTTTACACTAAACTAAAATTTTTCTAGTCAGCTTGATGCGCTAAAAAATACTGTGACCTCAGTTTTTTCTATTAATTCCAGATGTTTTTTTATGGCAACATCAAACATATTTTTCATATAATCTTTGCTTCATATAATCTTTGTTTCTATTTCTGATATAATCCTTGCCTTATATAATTGCACAATGTACATTTGGGTCATAACTTTTTGCGAATATTAAATTCTTCATCGCATAGCCGTATAGACCATGAAAAATATCAAGAAATGATGTATTACTTTTTCGCGATCGTAAAAAAAGTTTCCGCACCAAACGCGATGAAGTTTTGAATTTCAATTTTTCTTCTAAGTATACAAAATTAACATTTAATAACAACATTTTAAGCATTTTCTAATAATTATTATGACTCTATTTCGCGTTTTTTTAATAAACTAAGTTTTAATGTCAAATGATAGATGAGTTGTTTGGCGGATATTATATGAAACAGTGATAATTTTCAGAAAAAAATACCTTTGCAGGTAAAAGTTTTATTTAATTTTATTTTGAACTTTTCGGACTAATTTTATATTTTACTCTTGGTACGTACAGATGTACTAAAAAATATCTACTTAATTTTTATAAAATATGAGTTGAAAAATGAGGTGTCGAAATTTTTCTTACAAGTATTTTAATTATTGTTGTTTGTATTATATCGGGATTTTTTCTCTCTTTTATTCATCGGGTTATTTAAAATGAAATTTTAAAAAAGTTCAACAGCTATTAAAAAAAATTCTACTGGGTGGAATTAGAACTTTTCCAGATTTACAAAGGCTTCAAAAAATGTTGTGATATAAAAAAAATGGATTTATCGCCATCTGAGCTAAGCAGAATGCCAAATGAAAAACTTATTATAGGCCGGATATAACGCGTTGTATAAAGACAACAAAAATAAAAAGCAAAGGTATGATAAAATTTCCGAAGAGTTGTTTGCCCTCTGGATTAAGTTAAATTTAAAAAAAATTCAAATGCATAATATAAATCGAAAAGTTGAAACTTTGATACTACTTTAAAACGACCTAATGGTGATAATTTTAATAAAATATTTGATATAACTACCGTATCAGATGAGCTACAATCTGAATCGGAGATCCTTTCTGATTGAGATTCATCAACAACGTTTTATAGTGATGATGCTGAAGAAGACATTGATTTTACACTTCCGGGAATATAAAAACCTGCCAAAATGTCCTTAAAGCCAGCCGTTACATTAGTTAATAATGCAAATTTAAGTACTAACAAAGCAGCAAAGGTATGCAAACAATTGGGTTGGGAATAGGAATTTCTACACCTTCACAAGCTGGTATATATTAAGCGGTAATAAAAACCTCAGAAAATTTAGAAGAATTTTATATAACAACACTGCAGAACGAAAACTGGTGCTTACTTTTTGATGGGGAAAAAATAGTTTAATAAGAAATACAGGTAGTTGTTATTAAAAATGAACACAAAGAAATTAAATTAGCTGTACTTGTACTGGACAATGGATAGGCGTTAACGATTTTCAAAGGTGTCAAAGAAACCTTAAATAAATTTGATTTGTGGGGATCTATAAAAATGATAGTATGTGACACAACAACTGTTAATACTGGCAAAATAAACGGTGTTGTTGCTCTGCTAAAATACAAAAAAGCCCATATGTGTTTGAATGTGAGTGAATCGTATACAATTACAAATCAGCAGCGTAGTAATATATGCGCAGGACGAGCTATTAAAGTTGCACAAGATATTTTTTCCATTATGTAAATCAACTCGCACTTTAAACTTAAAATTTATTTCATTAAACCCAAAAACTAGCTTTAAATTTTTGTTATACAGTTACTTATTTAATATATTTAAAATATATAGCATACATATATAAAAAATAAATGTACCATATATAATGTGCATGGAAATTTAAAAAAAAAAACTTTTTTGAAGAGCTTTAGAAATTGCATTTGTTGCGGAAACATTTTTGGCCAAATTGGTTTAACAAATTATTTTTATTATCAATACTAAATTGCCCATCTCGTGGTGGGATGAAGAAATGTTGTCCAAAAAAAAGTTATGGCCCTAATGTACATGTTTGTACAGATGAATATGTATGTAGACATGAAATTTAAAAGCGTTGGGTACACAGGCTTATATTACTCCTAAGAGCTAATAAAACAGAATTGTTTGTGAGTTTGTTTATACATGCTTTTTGCAATAACCCAGAGAACATTTTTTGCCCAATATTCCTGACGTCAAACAAATTTTTGTTTTAAATTTTGCCAGACAATCAAACGAGTTATTTTGAATTCCAATAGACATTTAGGGCCATATGCGTAATGAAAACTTGATATAAAGCAAGCATAACTGTCGAAATTGGACTGGATTCTATCGAGTTTTTTTACATATTTTGAATAAAGATACTACAGTACAATATTGTCACGAATCTTGACTGATTTATAAATTCTTTTATTGATTTTTGAAGAAAAAAAAACACTTTTAGACAAAACTTTTATCTGATTCAGTAAATTTTTTGTTTGATTTTTGATTTCTTTCATTACAGTATACAACAACAATTTTTCACGATTTTTCTTTCTGCGAAAAATTTTTTAATTCGTTCAATTTAATTTTACAGCTAAATTATTTTTGTTGAGAAAAGATTTATCAAAACGTGTAACAATTAAAAAAGACAAAGACACATTTTTGACGCTGTAAGAGGGTCGAACTTAACACAATGGCATTTTCAGGATGAACCACCCATACAATACAGTTCGAATAAAATACATAATTTCAATTTGTGAATTTAGTAAAAGTTTTTGTCTGAACTTAAATTTTTTTATTTGTAGTTCCTTAACATAATGAAGTTGAATTTATTTTGTGTAATCACTGCATATTTCTACAAAAAAAAACACTGACTGATGAACAGACATAATGTAATGGTAAAATTAACTCAATTAACATGTATTTTTGTTACCCTTTAATGGCCAAAATGATTTTACTCTTGTATAGTAGTTGGAAAAATATCTAGCAAAAACATCTCAAAAGACAGATGAAAAGTCGTATAATGAAAATATAATCACAACAATAGGGTTAGAGGAGATACAATACATGCATTACAATAAAAAATGTTAGTGGTCTTAGTTTGGACAATTGCTTACTTTTAATTTAAGCAATTAAAATTTTTTGAATTCCCCACTAAAATGAAGAAAAAGTTTCTATCAGCCACTATTACGAATGAAAAAGTTGTTAATGAATGTGATAATTTTTAAAGAAGATAGTAAAAGCCAAATAAGATTAACGGAGTGAAACCACGTTTTGTCTGCCATAACGTTCATTATCAGTATCAGTATTAGACAACTACACAGAAAATTTTCATACAAAAGTTTGTCTAAAATAAAATAAATTTTCAGTCAAGGCTCTTTACTGAATCAGTGAATTTTTTGTTTGACTTTTATTTAGGACGCAAACATTAAAAAACCACAAAAACCAGTTTCCTGTGCTGTAAAAAAACAACCCTGATGACGATATATAAATTAACAACAACAACAACACCAACTACAACAACAACATTGATAGCAAAGCAATGCGATTGTAACAAGTTTGTGTACTGAAGTTTTCTGAGTGAATTAATTCTTTAATGTTGTTGCATTAATTCTCATTATTTTTTTGAGTATTTAGATAAACGTACACAGTTGAACACATTTAGCAAAGTGAAGTTTCATATATGCGTTATGGATGATAATGTTATCTTATCAAACTCACAACTATTTATTGACGCACACAAAAATTTTGTTTAATATATTTAAAAAAATTCAGTAAATATTTTTGTTTCAAACAGTAAACAAATTTGTTCAGAGTTTGTAAGTACTTTTAGACCAATTATTTTACAAATTCAGCCAAAAATATTTTTTGATATATGCATTACGTATTTTGAATTATATATTAAATATTTTTGGTAGATTCGGTAAATTATTTTGCTTAGAATATTTTTATACAAATTGTTTTATAGATTTGGTCAAATTGTTTACTGAAAAAAACGTTTTTTTTATGAATTGTTTTTGTCTGTATTTACAAGTTTGATTGTAGGTCCGTGTCTACACAAAATATTTACTAATTGATTGAATTTCTTGACTGAAAATATTAGCTTGTCGGAAAAGTGGAAAAGGAAATTGTAATGCTTAATCTTTTTATTGTTACTATTTTTAGTTTGCCGACTTTTCATATATTACTTTACCATTTCTAATTGAGAGTTAGAAAATAAGAACCTAAAATACTTATAGTATATTAGTAAGCACTGTATCACCTTTAACAGTATCAGAGCGTTTATGGACAGATGATCGCAAATTAACTTTAGCAACGTGTTTATAAAACATCAATATAAAAATTTAATTTTTTTTATGAATAATCAAACATGAAGCTATACTAGGAATAAAATACATGGCAAACTCATGAAAATCGATGAGCAAATATGGATTTTATTCATAGTTAAATCAAGACGACACCTATATTATTAACACAGCATTTAATCGTCTGAAATAAAATGTTATTTATATAAACAGTTTAACATATCTACCTTTTTATATCGCTGTATATTTTTCTTTGATTACACAACCACACAATGGTTTCCCCTTAACCATTTGACGACCATAGGCAAGTATGCTAGCCCAGCGATTTTTGGTTTCTATAAATGTCCTAGCAAGAGATAGAGCAGATATGTTTAAAAGAGATTTGTAAAATAGGGTAGGGGCTACAAAAATTTTGAAGATGTCAAGTTCCTATCTGGTCCCAGTTGCTATCTAAGAGGTCCTAACTTTAGTCAAATAGTGGCCTTTGTTCCGGGCGCTGCCCCTGAGCGCAAAAAGAATGCAACTGACTGAGATTCAACTAAGATCAGAGTTCATGCCTTACCTACCAAAAAATACAAAATTCAAGATTTTCTAAGTTTCAGCCGGCCAACAAGGAAACAATACATGTTTGGCAAGTACATTTGCCTATGGGTTGAAACGAAAATAATTGCATCAAAACAAGTCAAAATTTTCTTTGATTTTTATCACGGTGTATGGATTTGGTCAAAAATTTTCTGCACTTGATTAGCTTCATGCTTATTTCTGTTAATTTTTGTGTTATTGCTCCAAGCTGCAAGCTTTATTTTTTTATATTTCTTTGTTTACGTCCGTTTTTTTATTTGCATTTAGCCAAAATAGATGTTTTAGGTGCGTTAGGATTTTGATGGTAATTTTTATTAAGTTGTGTGCATATTTTGGTGTGATGTTTCTATTCTTTTAGTGAATCAGCTGAGATAAAATATGCGAGAGTTGGGCGTATAGTGACACTTTTGCAGTAAAGAATGAGCCAATTGCATCGAGTTCAAATGATGTACGAAAATTCGAAAAATATCTCTGTTTATTCCACCAGAGAATAATTTTGATTTTAGAAAAACCTTTTCCTAAGAAAAAACCGGGCTTCGCAGGAGTTCAGGAAGATCTCGCGTTTGAATACTATAAAGTTCTAAGTCCTATTGTTCATATGCATGAGAAAGCGCCGTCAGCATACAAAGTATTCGATAGTGTCAGTAATTTTTAGGTAATCAAAATATCAAGATTCAATTTTGAAACATTTTTTACGAGTCTCAACTTGATGCACATTCTGCAGAAAAATTACATCATACCATGCGGAACTATTCGAAGTAGCAAAGAGCATATGTCTAAGCGATTTCTAGCCGATAAATCAACAGCGTTGAAAAATTAGCTATTATCCATTCGATAGAACGTAAGTTGTTAAATCGATAAATAATTGAGGTTTTACTTGGTCTGAAACTTCAGATGTCGACAAGCTGGCTTCGGAGCCAAAGTAAATTCAATAGAAGTTTGATTATCTTTGGCCAAGGCATTCATAGCTAACATTAGCTCCAGAGCACGCGCATTCTCAGATAAAACCAGAACTGAAATTCACCCAGATATCTCCACAAACTAAATAAGCACGCAAAGTAGAATGTGCACATTGCAGACCTTGTAAAATATATAACCGCAAAAATGCATTTGGCAATTATTATTACGTGTTATTCTCCCTTACTTCATCCAGTGACAGCTTTGATATCTACCACAAATAGCTCTATCTATGCTAACATTATATAAACTAGTTATATTTAACTCGAAATAAGAAAACAAATAAAAAATGTTTTTATTTTTCATATACATTTTTCGGGGTGAAAAATTCCCTTTCATCCTATAGGCATATATATTTGCCAAGCAAAATGGGGAACAAGGAGAGGACTTAGACCCCCAAATTTTTTTCACATAACTAATATTTGGCCATGCAAGGTAAAAACAAACAAATATTCAAAATTCTTTCGGCTAAAATGTATGGTCATCAAAGGGTTAAAGAAATTAATAAGCAATTCGGAGAGGTATTAGGTACTAAGCTTCAGAAAAAATATTAAGAAAATTCCATCACGTAAAATTTTTTTATGAGCCTACCTAATATTTTCACGAGGTATACACCATAAGTGGAAGGCAGTATGTCCGATGTCGACCAATAAAAAATTTGTATTTCGTGGGGTTGCATTATTGATATATGCTTCAATATTAACTGTTTTGTCCTTTACTGCTTTATACCTATCAAAGCGCGCGGCAGCGCACCAGGGCAGGTTCTACCCATACAAGGTGTATATTATACGAAATCAATCGTGCTGTTATACACTTAATCATAAAATAACAAAACTTGAAAAATAAGGTTCCTCTATACAGGTAGGTAAACTCATAGGTGAAGTTTGAAAGTTTTACCATAAATCTTGCAGAGGTACGAAGGTGTAAAAAGTTCATATTTTAATAACTATTCACTGACTCATTCACTGACTGACACATTAATGTTATGAGGTAGTTCCACTATAGCTAGAAAGCTGAAATTAAGTTCACATGCAGGTTTTTGGCAAGTTAGCAGGTTGCCTAGCAATAAGATGGTATTGTACATATTAAGTACTTGGCCGTAATTTTGATTTCATTACTTTTAACCGCCGAAATTTTTGGTTGAGAACTTGGCCTTATTTTCACATTTATGGTTTTGTACGGATACTAGATATATTTCCACACACATGCTTTATGTTTGTACAGGGTGTTTTTTTTAGAGGTATAGAACTTCGAATTGAAATAAAACACAAGAAAATCGTTTTAATGTACATCAATTTGGCTTTATTGGAAGGATAATTTTATGCCATTAATGTTTAAATATGATTTCGGGCATGTGGCCGCCGCGGCTGGCTCGAATAAAGCCAATTCTACAGGTCCAATTTTCAACCACTTTTTCGAGCATATGGGGCCGTATGTTGGCAATAACGCCACGAATGTTGGCTTCCAAGTCCCCTAACGTTTCTGGTTTGTTGGCGTAGACGAGCGACTTCACATATCCCCAAAGAAAATAATCCAATGGTGTCAAATCACACGATCTTGGTGGCCAATTGACAGGTCCATTCCACGAAATTATGCGCTCATCGAATGTTTCCTTCAATAAATCGATTGTGACGTGCGCTGTGTGGCATGTAGCGCCGTCTTGTTGGAACCACAACTCATCCACATTCATGCCATCCAATTCGGGAACAAAATAGTCGGTTATCATGGCTCTATACCGGTCTCCATTAACGGTAACTAACTCTCCAGCATTATTTCGGAAGAAGTATGGCCCAATGACTCCACCAGCCCATAGAGCACACCAAACAGTCAGTTTTTGTGGATGTAATGGCGTCTCAAGGGTCTCATGTGGATTCTCTTCACTCCAAATGCGGCAATTTTGCTTGTTGACGTAGCCATTCAACCAAAAATGAGCCTCATCACTGAACAAAATTTTGCGATTTTGCTTGCGGTAAACTTCGCGAACTGAACCATTATTTTCGAAATAAATTTGCACGATTTGCAAGCGTTGTTCTTTTGTCAACCTGTTCATGATGAAATGGCAAACCAAACTAAATATTAATCACTTGACAGCTGACAAAATGGCCGCCAGTTAAAAAAGTGATGCCAACTTAAAATTCTATACCTCAATAAAAAACACCCAATATTTAAAAACTTGCTCACTTTTATGTTTTAAATGCAACAAAGAAACATATTTGTGCGGTTTTTGAGCTTTCAACAATGCCGCAAACGTTAGCTGTTGCTATAAATATGCTTTTCTACTTTTGAATACACTACGGACAGATAAAAACTTCGTACACAAAATGAACGATAGTAAGAGCCTTTTCCATTTTCAAGCGTCTACGTGCGGTTAATTGTGTTAATGAAGTTTTAAAATGTCAACATTATTGCATTAAAATTTAATTCGCAAAACCACATTACTGGCAGACACACAAAGAACGAAAGCGAACAGTTTTATTTAATTATAATAATACCAATATACATATATAGTAAATAAAAATTATATTAATATAAGGTAAAAGACATACTGGACAAGTCGAGTTCGTTTTCATATTTACATTGAAAACAATAATAAGAAGCTTAAATTTGTTTTTGTTTTCAAATATGAGAACGACATTGTGAGGCAGGCAGTTAATAAATATTTTTTTTAACGAACTTTAGTTATATTTTCGGTGCTATCAAGTAATGGTTAGTTAGCGATATCGTCCAATCGGTTCAGATTGACACGATATTTAAATCAGAAAATCTTCCCAGAACATCAAAACGCCAGGATCTGATGAAAACTAGATTTTCGAAAATAGGAATTAAATAAAGAATTAAATGCTTTTAAAGTTATTATTTCGGATTAAGTTCATTATTTGAATTAATGCAAATTCAAATTATTATTACACTCAAAATAAAATGATATAACCAATTTAAATTCTTATCTTACTGTTAATGTATTGTAACTGCTTTTACAACTTTTATAAAATAACAATTTTCATTGGTTAAAATAACTTTTTAAAGTTGTAAGTAATTTCATGTCTTTAGTTAGTTAAAGCTATCATTATTCAACAACATGACTTAGCTGACATGGTTAATGCCTCCGGTTCATAAACATGCGAAGAATTATGGTAACCTAAGTTCAAGAACATAATATTACACTTTACTGAGTTGTAAAATATATATTTGGGAAAAACACCGTTTGCAAATTAAAATTATTTTTGATGACTAAAATTAATAATTTAATTTTTAGCGATTTTTGTTGTTAAAATAACCAATTTTTATTGTTGAAATTACCAATTGAATATAATAACAGCACAAATATTTATTTAAAAAAATTACTGTAAATATTTAAGTCATGCAGGCCGCCACATGTATACATATACGTTGTGCTATCGCTGTTTAACAAGATTACTTAGATGAGATGGTAAAGGCTTCCTTCCGGTTTTTTAACATGAGTAAAATTGTCCACTCACAATATTATGACAGTAACGGAATGTATTTTGTTCAAGAAGTATTCAGTGCAATCATTTTTAAAAGAGTAAACATTTAAAATTCTAAGAAATCTTATTTTTAATTGATTCTAACATTCAATAAAAACAAACTAAATACACCCTATACTGATTTTCTGTTGCTTTCAATATAGTCCGTTGTTTATGTTATAAGTACCAAAAAAGTACTTGCATAGAAATAACACACGCACAAATACTCAAAATATGCCGTACATAAAATTAACGGAAATTGCAATTGGAATTATATAAATATACATTCAAAATCAGTGGTGTAGTAGTTAGTACGTAAGACTATTAAACGAGAGGTCACATGTTCAATTTCAGCCAAGACCATGCGTATGTTTTTTTAATTTCTTATGTTAAAGCATAAAATTGAGTAACTTTATGTTGTCTTCGTGCAGCTAATTCACATAATATGCTTTGGCCAGTTAGTTGATACGTTGGATTTCAAACCCGAACGAGCTTTGTTTGATCCCAGTAGAGGTTAACATAACAAACAGTGAGTGCATATATAAATTTAATAAAATAATAATTAAAGATACGAAATAATAAGCCTCTTAACATTTAAAAATGAAGCAAAAATCAATTATTTTTACGTAACTTGGGTTTGATTATTTAACAGTGAAAATAGCAGAAACAAGGAAACATCTTTTATTTTTACGGAAGCTGCTATTGGTTCTTTTGACAGTGAAATTAATCCAAACAAATAAGGAATCATTAATTGTTTATGGTTTTAAGTCTGTTAGCTTTTTAACATTATAAGTTGAATAAACTGTTTGTTAAACTTAAATGAAAAATAAGTAGACCAGTATTTAATTGAGTTTTAATTTATTTTATATTGCAATTTCAGTTAATTTTAAGTACGGAATATTTTGAGCGTGGAAAACTAAGATCAAGCCCAAAGATTACAAAATAAAAAAATAAAATTTGAAAAAGCACACTTCCGGTTAGGAGTTTAGCATACTATTAACTAAACTACAATTCCATTGGTTGATTTTAGTGTATTTTATGCGTTGACGCAATTCCAACATATTCAATTGGTTAGATTTACCAATATTTTATTTTGGGTGTAGGAATGGAATATTACAGTACCTAAGTAGACTAGCAGAACGTATTATAACTACCGATTTCGACGACCGCTACACCATCTTATCAGCGAGCTGTGGCGCTAATTTTTCACTTTTACCACTTTTGAAAAATATGTGGCGGATGATAGATATTCTCAAAAGTTTCTAGTCAGCTTGTGGCATCTCTCATGATTTATCCAAAAAGCCTGTAGTGCTTTTTGAATTAATATTTGCACTTTTTTTAATATTATTATTTCGAACTTTATTTGCCTGTGAATTCAAATTGATTATTAGGCTAAGGTAAGTAACGTTATATTCGGAAAGACTCAGGTATGATTAATATTTCAAGGAACAAAGGGAAAAATTAACATCAACTTAATTTCTCAACATACACAGCAGAACAGAATAGCGAATTACAACAACACAGATTTATCGGTAATTTAAAATAATTACAAGTAAATTATAAACATGATTTTTTAATTAATTGAGAGTATGTGTCAAATAAATTTTGCAGCGAAAATATTCTAATAGCACCAACAGGATGACTTATTAAAAGCTTCACATTGTGAATCTAATTGTTTGTTAAACTTAATATTTAATCATTATACATACATTCAGATGTATGTGTGTATTTGTAAACATCAAATAATTCAAATCAATCAACAATTTTGAAATTAATTTATCTAAACACAAATTGAAGATGCGTAGAATTTTGGTACACTTTGAAATTAGTTTAATAAAACTCTAATTAAAGATGCATGCATTTTAGATACATTATGGCTGACTAATTTACTTGTAGATTTAATAACTTTGCGTATGGCATATTTTTTATTGGATTTGAAATACCATTCGCTGAATACATAATGAATGTATTGTAATTAAGTGTATGAATGTCGTGAGTTGATTGATTATATTCATTCGAAAAATCCTTGGCTTAATGAAATTATTGCAAAAGTGATGACTAAATGTGAAATTCACACAGAATATAGTTAACTTCAATATTGTCTTCATTGAAAAGCACTATTATGTTTCTGATTAAGACCGTGACTTAAACATATAAAACATTTTTAAGAACTTATTATTAATTAATTTTGCTTAAAGTTGAATTGGCATTGAATATACAAAAGAAGCAGAACATGAATTTAATCACATCTCGTTTGTTTTATATATGATAAAACCCCAAGCAATAAGTAATGAAAATAATGAAAACTCTTAAAAATAAGAAATTCTAGCAATATTAAGCCAACGTATTAAGTAAAATTAATATTAAAATATTGGTTAAAATTTAAGATTGTAATTAACGTTTAACTATTTTCTCTGAGATTTTGAAATTACCTTTTGCAAAATAGAAGCGGCAAAAAAGATATCAAAAGGCTTTCTATAGATCCTCAAGCGGGCTCTCTCCAGCAAGCATATCCGAAAGCATTTTAATTGTTTTAATATTTTTTTAACTTTCCTAGTTGCAACTTATTAATAAATAAAAAGCAGCTAATTTGCGTTTTATATTTTTAGACTACATTTTTTAATGTGTTGCATTTTAAAGCATCTACTAAAAATCACAAGCACATATAAGTATTTTATTCACGTCTATGCTTTAATATAGAAAAGTCGTATCTCGATTGTTTTTATAATTTCGTTTTTCACGTTTTCTGTATAGTATAACTAATGAATCTATTGTTGAATATTAACGTTAAAATAACAATAATTCGTTTAATGTTTGATGTTTAATCAATTAACTTAACCACTCTCGTAAACACAGTGCACTACAGTGGTTCCAATTGCATAGAATCGGATCTGAGCTTAAAGAATATTGGAACTTCGGCCACCCTATTGAAATACACGTTGAACTATAGGGTGTAAAATTTGACTACCTCGGGCACGAAAAACTTTGTTGACCTCATAGCTTTTGCAAATGTTATCCGATGTTCGATGTTTAATCACTTAACTGTACCACTCTCGCACACATAGTATACTGCAGTGCTTCTAATTGGAAAAAATAACAATAAATCTGCATCTATGAAAGTTGCGATCCGACTACAAAACGATGTATATAAAATCGTAAAAGAGGTTCTGAGTTTTAAGAATGTTGAAACTTGCACGACCGTATTGAAACACGTTGAACTACAGGGTGTCAAAGTTAACTACCTCTGGCGTGAACTTTTACAAATATTATCCGATTTTAATAGATTTTATAAATTATATAAACAGATGAAGGAAGAACTGTTTATGTCATTAGGATATCTTTAATATTTTCAAAGGTATTGGCCTTGCATCTAAAAGATTTGGGTTTTGACTTCGACTTTGTTCTCTAATGCGCCACTATGTCTGGTAATAGCATAGCCAAAATTTCTAAAAAAATATTTTTTAATTTTAAACCCACTTCTTGATAACATGCAGAAAAAATGTTTTAGTTATCTCAGTTCATGTACACGTGAAAAGAAATCAAAATCAAAACTATGAAATGAGCATAAAAAATGGCTAAATTAAAAAAAAAATAGATCTTTGATTGAGTTGGACGTTTTTCTTAAAAATTTTTCAAAACTAACTGACAGGCCCACTATCTCGACACGATTCTTTCTTTCGCACGATTACATATAAAACAAAAACAAATTCTAACATTTTGTTTTTGTTTTAAATGTAATTGTACAAAAGAAAGATTCGTATCGACATAGTGGTCCTGGCAATAAGATTTAATAAACGGTAATTTTTGTATATATTTTCGGTTAAAAAACTATGTGAAGAAAAGGCGAATATCCATTTTTAGGGCAAAAGGTTACGTATTAGTAATATGATGGTGCCATCATATTTCTCATACGCACTACATTACAAATTTTGGATATATCCAAATTTACGAATTTCCTTCACAGATTTCTTAAAATAAAAATTAATAAAAAAAAATACCGTTTAATATATCTATAGAATTTTTTTAACAATAGAGGGAAGGATTGCTAGGTGTTTTATCAAATAGTAAAGAAATAAAAATTAAAAGAAAGGATGTGAACACGTAAGTAAGGTGTTATAACCATCCACCACAACTATGAGTATGGTTGAATAGAGGAGAGAGGTTAGGGACCGACTGTTGTTTTTTATGGTTTTAATGATAATTACTCCAAGTATTAATTATCATTAGGGGGCATGGGAATAAAAGAAAACAATATGTGTTAATTTATTTGTTTCTTTTATTATAAGTGGGTGAGTATAGGGGAGACTCACCTTTCCAGCAATGAAATTAGATAAGCCATAGAGATTTCAATCCAGTTTCATTGTAATTCACAAATACGGTTTAAATATAAGTGTAGTTGATAGGTTTAAGTTATCCAATAGGTAGTATTAATATGTAGATAAGTAGGTATATAGTTGTAGGTATGCAATTATAAGTAAGTATAATAGATTTAGGTATTTAATTTGAAGTGTACTGATCGATAGTTAAAATCAAGTGAAGTTTTCTTTTAGATTTAAAATTCATAGGAGTTCGGCATTATTTGAATCGATTTACCAAAATGGAGATGTAAGGGCTTTTTTCTTTATCTTTGTTGCATTTTTTACGATATTAATCTAAGTGTTGCAAAATGACTAGTTATTTAATTTCCATTAAATACAAATACTAAATACTTTGAATACTTAAAATATGTGTGTCTAAAGTTACTTTGGCCAGGAAGTAAATAAAATGCTTCTGAAAACCTGACTATTTTTAGAAAATCTGCTACAATTGGCTGGAATTGAAAAGTTCTTACAAAGCTACAGAACATGGGTTCAGAGCATGGGTCCTGAAACTTTGTGAGAACTTTTCAGGATGAATATTAATGGTTTATTTGAATTCATTCAGATTAATTATTTTTGATTGGCCGGGTAAAAATTTAAAGCCAGATTAATTATAAATATATACTTAGGGCCAT
This sequence comes from Panzeria rudis, assembly GCA_956483635.1. Lineage (NCBI taxonomy): Eukaryota > Metazoa > Arthropoda > Insecta > Diptera > Tachinidae > Panzeria > Panzeria rudis. The sequence continues at coordinate 123,998,581 of OY101447.1, forward strand.
TATTACAACTTGGCAATAGAAAAAAAAGGATTTCGTCTGACGGACGGTTTATCTTTATTACAATTTTACTTTAACTAAAAGATAGCGATAACTTAAACCCAAGCTCATCGTACCTGGTAGGTCAAAGTAAATTTATAATAACTATAAACTGTTTATCAGTCCGATAAGATCCTGCCCTTAACTATTGCCAAGTTGCAATAATGGCCCTTAATATAATTTGTGGAGAAATGTGAAAAACTCGATAGTCGTTTTTTAGTCCTAGGAGGTTCAGGGCACTTACTGGCACAACTAGGTCTGCTCAGATCTGCAGGGAATTTGTGTGAGAATATATTGACAGGTGTCCTAAGAGTGTGTGTAAATGTATTTATTACTAGGTAATAAACAATGTAAACAATAAAAACAAATTTTATATTTACAAAATATAGTAGCAGGTTGCCTGCGCTCTATTAAATCTATACGTTTCATGCACATGTTCTACATTAATGTTCTCTTCACACATACAAGTATAAAAATTTCAAATATTTAAGTTTTTGTTTTTGTGATTTTTACACTATAAACGCTGCTATAGTAACATTTTGCTATAGTGTAATACAAGTCAAAACTGGTTTCAATAGGCTCTCGCTTCCTAGAGTTAAGCAATTAATTTAGAAATTTGTAGGAAAAGTACCCATTTTCGTTTAATGCTGGATGTAGCGTGCATGCTTTAGTCAACTTAAAATTTCAACTTCAGTAGTTTTAGTGTTAAAAAATTTTTTGAGAAAAACGTCGTACCAATAAGCTCTATTTTTGTCAAATTTATAAATTTTTTATCCTCAATTCAAATTCTTGACTTTGATTTCTTTTTACGACTTTGTGAATCAAGATAACAAAAAAATTTGCTGCGCTTTATCAAGGATTCTGTTAAAAATTATTAAACAGTTTTTTGAAAATTGTGCCAATGCTATTACCGGTGATATTGGCGAAATACAGAACAAAGTCGATAATAAAACACAAAATTGTAAGATTCATAGCCAAATATTTTTAAAAATATTGAAGATATCTTAATGAATTAGACTGTATTTTCGTTATCTGCTTATAAATTTTATATCAAATTTAAATTTATTAAAGTTGGATATTATTTGCAAAAGTTATGAGGCCGGCAAAGTTTTTAATACCCGAGGCAGTCAAATTTGATATCTTGTAGCTCAACGTATATCCTCTTCTATGAATTTTACACACATCGTTTTGTAATCAGATCGCAAATTTCAAAGATACAGATTTAGTACCTTTTCTCTAATATGAACCTCTGTTCGGTGTTTGAAAAATAACAACAAAATGATAACTGTAACGTTAAAAATCATTGTAGATATGAAGGTTTCCCTTTCAGTAAAGGAACCATGAAATTGGACGAATTATCAAGAAAAACCTACATCAATGAGTTGTAGCGACTTTTTAATTTATTACTTTTTATGTATGGCTTTGACTGTATGTATTATCTGGGCTAATTGCTCGTCTCCACGTAGCAATTTTTATTGCCGGCAATCGAGGGTGCTGTTGGCTGAGTAGCTAGCGCGTTTGACTACAAACCCTTAGGTCTTGAGTTCGAGACTACCTTCAAGCAAGCCAACAACATCATGGATTTTTCTCATATGTATTGGTGTGTTATTGTGTTGGTTGTTGTTGGACTGTTAAAGTGATGAAAGCATAGCACTGATCACTTCGGCAGTACCGGCAGCGATTAATGGTAGCTTATCCTAATGCACTTCACAGCACCCTCCTTCGTCGGTATTGTAGAACCGTCGGCAAAGTAAAAGAGCTAACAAAAATTATAATATAATAAATACACAGCTTAAACAACTCAAGGCCTCTACTTGACACCAGAGGGGCTTGCAACACTGCTCTACAAAAAACGTGCAATAGCAGGGTTATAAATGAAATAAGCTTTCTATCTCTCTCCCATTTCACCACCTGTTCTATCTACACTATCGATTTCACAAAGAAGGTAATACATTAATTAATTAACTGGCAGGCATTCATTGCCTGATTGTATTACTTCACTTAAAAAAAAATTATCAAATTCTATATTGAATATTAAATTGTTTTTTTCAATTTCTATTTTTTCAGCGAAGCTTAGCATTGCAACTATAAATATTGCTTCGTGGAGACGTAAGGTAAGGCCCAAAAGCAATTTAAACAAAACAAATTAATGAACATAAATTTAAAATTCGATATCTGCTTGATTATAGTACATTATCTTTGCTGTCCAAAAAGCGATGAGCGCTTAATGAACATATTTCTTCATTTCTATTTGAGTCGCCTCGTGATAAGTAAGCCACAGATAATACTTTCGCAACAGATAACACAAGTTTTAGAGAGTTGGACAGGAGCAACTTAAAAGTTTGTCCTATGTAACTAGAAGCGCTGAACTCGAAACTACAGTTGGTTTACTTGTTTTTGTCCTAGTTCTAGTGCATGGTAATAGCGTTATTGTTTAACCACCTATTTTAATTTATGATTAAGTAGAAGCCGGTAGTACAACGAGAAGAAACGTATGCAGCAACAAAATTTTCATAACCATTATATTGTAAAAATACAGCACAGGAAGTGTATATGTGTGTCCTTCTCATAATATTCTTGTTAAGGTATTGCATGTATACTCAAATTTCAATTTCTTATGTGCAAAAAATGCATAAATTCGAAACATAAGTCACTAGCAAGCAAAACAGCTATAACAAAAAAGTTACTTTGTTGAATGATTACGAAAATTAATTTCATTTTGCAAAACTCGCAATACTGTGTAAATTCTTTGCATGGGTTTATTTGGTTTTGTCGAATGCATGTAATTCGATAACAATAAAAATGAGTACTCACATATCTTCTATCTAATAACACGGCAGAGTGCGGAATTTTCTAATGGATAACTTTATCGGAATACAATTGGTTGAGAAAAAAATATTAAGCTCTAAATTTTACATCACTAAAGTGCCCTAATGAGAGGTTTCATTGCTCCGCTCCTGAGCAATTGAAAAATTTATTATTAAAGCCATAAACGGATTTGCTCTATGCTAAGTCCATGTGAAATTTTATGCCGATAGGATTATCCACTTAGAAAGGTCTGAATTATTTCCAATATTTGGTTCTGCCCGACCATGTCCTAGAGAAAAAAGAGAACAATAGTGGTGTTTATTCCTATTATTCTTTTTTTCTCCAGGACATGGTTGGGCAGATCCAAATATTGGAAATAATTCAGACATTTGCTTACACGTTATAAAAATGACATAAAATTCTGTACAACGTACGCTTAGTTGTACCAGTATGCATATTTTTTTTTGTAGTGTACAGGTGTAGTACTTCTTTTCTTGAGGGCTTTATTTCAAAGGATGATAAGAGTATTCAGGTAAATGTAGATAACGAAGATTCCAAAATTTTTAGAAAGCAACAACAATAACAATTGATAAATAAATATGCTATTGCAGATTTTCTAAACTCCTCGCTCTTCTTATTTTAAAAAATGGTGGTTTAAAAGATAAGAAAATTTGTTCAGCTAGATTTGCACCAAAAAAAAATCCATATATTATATAAAACTGTGGTGTATGTGTGTTTGTTTTGTGTTTGTTTGTTTGTTTGTTTGCAGATTTTTGTTACGGCATCACGCGTAACGGCTGAACCGATTTAAATGAAATTTGATACACAGATAGATATTTGGCCCAAAATTTATATAGGCTTTATTTGTTTCCCAGCTTTTCTACCGGGAGAGGATAAAATATGTCAAAACCTCCTCCTACGCATAAATCTATCATTTGTCACCAGATTATCAAAATTCGTTATTGGTTTTAAAGGGGTTGCTTGCAGTTGGCTCCCATAATTTCTTTTTCAAAATCGCGGGGATATTTGATCCCCTCACCCTCTGTCATTTGTGCACCGTATTTCCAAATTTTTTTTCTTGAAAGATTTTGCTCGCAGCTTAGTCCCATAATTTTTTTTCGAAAATTTGTGGGGGGAGGGAAATGGTTCCCCACGCATAAATCTGCCATTTGTCAACCGATTTTAAAAATTTTTTTTGGTTTGTAATAATTTGCTTGCAGCTTAGTCCCATAATTTTTTTTTTCGAAAATTGGTGCGGAAAATTTTTCTTGGTCTTATAATTTTTTTTTGAAAAACGTAAGAGAGGGAGGAGGGGGAATTTCGATCCCCCACGCATACGTCTGTCATTTGCCAACCGATTTTAAAAATTCTTTTTTAGTTTAGTCCCATGATTTTTTTCCGAAAATCGGTGGGGAAATTTGCTCCCCTCATGATTAACGCTGTCATTTGTAAACCACTTTTCAGAATAATATTTTTTTGTTTTAAAGAATTTGCCTGTGGTTTAGTCCCATAATTTTTTTCCGAAAATCGGTTGATAAGTTTGTTCTCCCCATGATTAACTGTGTCATATTTGAACCGAATTTCAAAATTATCTTTTGTTTTAAAGAGTTTGCTACCTAAGATAGAAGTGGAAATGAGTGAAAATATTGGTAGCTCGATATATTGATTATCGCATAGCTATATCATTTCTTGACCGATTTAAAAATTTTTTATTTGAAAGGACATGAAAGGTTTGGTACTATAAATAATGGCGGACGAACACACAATTAGTAGAAGGATGGACTATTTGACCTAACGCATAATTGCGTCCGTGCTAAAATCTATTCAATTGGATCTTTATTATGAGATCGGTTGTTTTTTGGCAGAGTTATTTTGTCCATACTGCTAGACGAAATAGGCGATAAATAACGCATTAAAAACGTATCCTCAAAATGTTTAAGGCCCGTGCATCGCCGGGTCGAAAAAAGCTAGTATATATATAATAGTAGCAGCTACTGTATTACAAATACATAAACTTGCCATCAAAATGAATAGTATCCCAGCAAAAACTACTGCTTCGAGATAAGCATGTTTGTAAAGGACAGTTTTATTGGAGTAGCTTACAAACATGCATAGGTATTGTGTGATATTTGTTCGCGATATCCCACTTTGGAGCATTTCTTGTTAAACGCTTATTTCAGCGCATTGGGTATATAATAAAATCATATTATTGTTTTGTCGTTTTAAGATCGTAACTCATCGTCATTCTTCGTAAAAGATATATTTTCATAATCTCTGCCTTACAGTAGCGCTTCCTTGAATGCACCACTGCAAGTGAATGTGAAAAAAAATGTCTTTAAGTGGACGAAAAGGAATATATAAGAAGCTTAAGTATTTCTTGCCATACATTTGTCGCTACTATGAAGCGCATTTGTATAAGAGGAAAAATTTGCACTGCTTCCAAAATCTCGATTATTTTTTGCTGGGATAGTAGTTGCTTGTCGTTTATAAAAATCAAACCCGTTACATCAAATACAACAACAGCAAACTTGTTGTATCGAACAAATGCTATCGACTAAAGTGTCAATTTGTTGACAGAGATAAAATGGTAAAACCAACAAAATATTAATACGAAATTCAAAGGACACTTGCATCTACTGACATCACTTTGGATGGCAACATTTTGAATATGTAGAAAACACCACAGAAAATGAAACTGGAATCATATACCAAAACACCTAAACAGTAAAAATGACACAAAGTCACACCCACAAATTGACAACAGAAATAAAAAATCTAAAGCAAATAACAAAATGAAACCAATGCGTCCGTCTAGTTGTTTATTGTCAAGGGATTTAGAGACAAATTGTTTTGAATTGTATACTTTCTCACTTCTGTTTATTTATTTGTTATGGATTTTTTATTGTGCTCAGTAAGGAATAAGGTGAAGGTGGGTATAGATATGAAAATTTCAAATGGGTTTTTTATGGTAGACATTTTAATAAAATGTACATCATTGTATGAACACATATTATGGGGAATCAGTAAATTTTGTCAAATAATATTTATGATAAAAAGTCGTGCTAAATGGCTTTTCAGCCTATAATACAAGTATTACTACTTTTGAAGAAAATGCCTCGCTGATGTAATTGTTGTTAATCAAAAAACAATAACAAATTATCATGTTAGAGTTTCATTTTCCTCAAAAGTATTAATACTTGTGTTATAGTATGAAACGGCATTAAAGAGAGATTCAGATTAGCAATGACTTCTGAAAACAATGTACTGTGGCGCAAAAAAAGTGGTAAAAAAGTTAAAGTAAAAAAAAAGTCGAGGCAAAAATCAAAAATTTTAATTTCGAAGGAAAAATTCTCTTAAACTATAATATATACAAGAGCAGTTGTCAGCAGTTTCTTCTTTGCATTGGAAACTCTAACGAGCTTATTATTTTACAAATCGGTTAATATTTAATAAAGTCACATCCCGCATAGAGTATTTTCAAACCCTAGGTAGCAAACTTTTAACCCCTGTAGTTCCACCCCTGGTGTAGCTACAGACTTCAAAAGACAGGCAGGACTCCTCCTCTACAATCGAATTAAGTTTTAATCAAACCAATTTATTTATATTACCACCTTTTTTAATTTACGCCACTGTGCAATGGCGGTATTTGGCGCAAGTTGCAAATGCAAATACCGTTCTTTGTTTGTAAAATCCAACAATAAAATACACAGAGTTGCAGTTGGATTTGATAAAAAAAAACTAGGATATTTTGCATTTGCTCTTTTGGTAGAGCATTTTCACCAAACACTGAATACTGCCAGTGTTGTTCCGATCCCCTGTGCACTTTGAATATGAAATTTGTGTTGATCTTTCCCTTGATTCTTGGAATATTTATCATGTTTAACCCTTATGTGCGCGGCAAAAAAACACCTTATAATGCGCTGCAAGGTACCCGGGTACCTATATAAAAGTTACGTAGAAAACAAATATTTTCGCACTAAATATGTACTTATAAAATAAATATGGGATTGACAATATATATCTGTAGCCAATCTCATATATATTTTACTAGGTTTCAACTTGATATTTAGTGCGAAAGTACTTCTTTTCAACGTAACTTTTATATAGGTACCCGGGTACCTTGCGGCGCAATAGAAGGTGTTTTTTATCGTGCACATAAATGATGCTTAATTTGATTAGAAATTTCTACGTCTACCACGTTTATATAGACTTTTATTTATTTATGCAGAGCTACTAATAACTAACAACAAATATAAGTACTTACAATGGCCTCATTCCCATATAAAACACGTACAGGTGCCCGGGTACCTTGGTGCGTATTTAAGGGTGTTAAGAGTAAATTGGTCTCTAACGTAAATTACAAATTTTTTTTTAACTATACGGCTGCAAAAATACAAACTCTTTTTTGAAAGTTAGAAGTTCTCAAAAAGTTTCAGATATGCAGATCATTAATTTCAATTAAAAAATTTTGGTTGAACACACCAAAGGTACCCGGGTACCTAGGTGCGCACATAAGGGTTAATTCTTTCTGAAAATAACGTTAACAAATGCTTTTTGAAAACCTACTAACAATTGAAAAATATGTATCTGGTAATTTTTATTTGATTTTCTGATTCACAAACCAGTCTCTTGCAGTACATAAAATGAATAACAAAATTTTATGTTAAAGTTTTCGTTCTGTGAAATAACATAACGAATGAAAAAATTAGAGAATTAGGCTATTAGTGAAAAATCAAAATAAAAAATTCCTTTCGTTGGTCCTCAGATCAGTACGAGTTTTTATTTAAGAGTCCATTATTTTTACACATATAAAAAAGAAAGGTAGACATATCGAATATCAAGATTTACAAAATTGTGTGTAGTTTTCAACAGTGTGTTCAGCTTTTAACGATTCAAATTATTTTGAAAGAGTTTTTGGAAAACAAGTGGACAAATTGTACTATATGTATATAAAATTGTTTCTTAATGCTATAAAATCATTGATTATTGATATTTTTTAATGAAATTTTGAAGTTATATATGAATTTATATATTTAACACCAAACAAGCACAGAAAGCTATGATCTGCCTCCGAGAACTATAATAATTTCTAAGAATACTCCAACTAGTCCGGACAATGGATTTTTATGGTTTTGCCCATAAAGTCCATATTTGTACCAAGCCCACCAATATGCTGTGGCAAATATATATAATAACATAACAGTTTTTGCCAGTGGTATTTGTTTTTTTTTAGAACATATGGGCTATTTAAAAAATTTTGGTGCAAAATGGGTCGCATTCGAAAAGAGGCACTAAGTAAATTTAAATTTTCGGTCTAAAATAAGGCGTATTAGGAGGTGCCCAGATTCAACTACATTAGGCAATTCTATTATTTGTTTACTGTCGATTCATATCTGTACAAATTACTGTCAGATAAGTATGCATTTGCTTTATGTTCCAAAAGAAGTTTTTTATATATAAGTACGTACAAGAGTGATGGTGCTGTTTTTCAGCAAAATTTTTCGAAAATTCAACTATTTTTCAAATTTCAAATTTAAAATTGATTTTTTTTAACTCAGACGGCAAAATTTCATGACATTTTCTTAAACTCTTTTAAATTTTTTTCTTTATCTAACTAAGAAAATTTTTTATAAATCGATAATATTTGGATCCGATATCTGGAAAGTACTGGACTAAACTTTTGAAAAATTTAGAAATTACATTTTTGTAATGAATATAACTCAATCGCTATATGAGATAATGTGCAAATACAACATGTATTTTTTATATCTTACTAAGCGCTATAATACAGCAAAAAAGTTTTAAGATTGGATGAGAAACATGTATTTTTTATAACTTATTAAGCGCTATAGTACAGCAAAAAAGTTTTGAGATCGGCTGAGAAACAAAAAATGGCAAGCAGTAAAAAATGTCCGAAGAGCCCTATTTTGAGACTTTATAGCTCCACTCCTTAAAAAGTAAGAGGGCTGATAGTTAAAACATAAATAGAAATGTTCCTCTGCAATGTCTATGGGAAATTTTGTTTCGATAGAACTATCCATTTAGAAATGCTTGAAATGCCAGTTCTAAATATTTTGATTCTGCTCCACTGTGCAGTATATGTATTGGCTGATAAAGCAAAAACATATAAATGTAACAAAGAGTTCTAAAGATTTTTGAAAGTAACCAAAAAAAAAACTTTAAAAAGATGTTTTCGAAAATATATTGAAAACCATTTTTAAGAAAAATAAATGAATGTCACGTTAGCGTTTACCAACTTCAAGGTAGCATTTCCAGAAATTTTCCACTTAACCGTCGAACATATAACCAAAAAATACCACATAAACATATAACCAGTGTATAGGTGTGCCCCATTATAACTTTTAATTAATTAATTTTCAGCTTCACAGAAAAAAATATTTATTTTTAAATAGCGTTAATGTATATTTAAAAGTCCTTAGTAAAAATTTCTTGATCAAATCTTTGAACATCCTCTTATTCGCTCATTTTTTCATATAAAAACTATTGGGTACACGGATACCTGGGTTATGTGTTTGCGTAGGTGTTATCTTTGGAAGCTTATAGCTATGGTTCCACTGAACCAAATTTCATAAATTCAGCAAAACGACACAAATGGACTTGAATTTCCTAGATTCGAAATTTCAATACTCTATTAGTATTGGTTTTGCAGCTACAAATATTTAAAATTGCTAGTGGACACCCGGGTGCCCGGTTATACATTCTAGTATTAATTGTAGTTTTTTTTTAATTAACACTTATTAAAATAATGTTAATATGAATTGTAACGTGTGCTAAAGAATTTTTTACTTCCAACTTATTTGCTGTTGCTAAATAAAATTTCGTAATCTTATATCTTATTTAACAACATAATACACTATTATACTCTTAAGCACCGTCAAGCGGGGCACTCGGCGGACAAGGTTGATTCAAGTACGTTGATTTCAGTAGTGCTAATCATTTTTCCCCTCCGTGCATTTTTAAATTTTTTTGGAATTTGGTTACATATTATTTATGAAATACCCCTGCTCACTTTACGTCTGTCTTTGAATCTTATGTTCAGTCACTTTACTTGACAGCATCTGGATTACAGACGCCACATATCATTGCTATTTGTCTGTGTAATGCAGATAATTTGTCTTTTTCCACATTTTATTGTAGAACATTTTTTTATTTTATTTTCAAAAGTGCAGAGTTGGACTAGACTCAATAAATATATTTATTTGCTTAAATTAAATAAATATTTTTATTTTCAATTTTATGTAAGTTCTTTATTTTTTTTGTGTATTTTGATAAATTATAAGTTGATGTTACTAGTTTGTGTCTGTGTGTTTAATAATATAAAAATATTTCTGGACCTTTGTGTACAAACACACTTAAGTCGACTTCAGGTAAATTTAAGATTTAATATTAATAAACACAGAATTTTGAAAAGCTCTTAACAAATATAAAAAAATATAATTTTTTTGAGTGATGAGAAAATATTTCTTCGTTAGAGCAAATGGTAAAAAAAATTTTAGTAACCTTAAAAGGGAGGCTTCATAAAACCGAATCCAAAAAATTATTTAATTCCGTCTTGCCGTTTGGTTGTAATTAATTTTAAACGCAAAATTGGGTAGAATTTCCTATGGCACGTTTCAATGATTTCAAATCAAAAAAGTTTTCCTTAGTTTGAATTTTAATTACATGACATTTTAATAAGGCAGGAAAATGGCTTGGCTTTAATTTTATGAAACTTTTCATGAAATTTTTGTAAATATTTTAACCGCGAACATTTTTGTATTGTATAACACTGCTTTAAATTTTCTACTACATTTTTTATGGAAATTAGGAAGTGCCAAACACGAGAAGAATAAAAACAATATCATTTCCGCTATTGTCCAGATAAAAGATGGTACATTTATGTTTTTCGATGTATAATTCTCCTTAAAGGCAGGTTCGGTCAAAGTGAATTCCCTTGTATAATATATTAAATTTTTTCATTTCGCGTTTTACTAGTCTATGTTTTAGCATTTTATAAAATTTTTAGTGTTCATCCGATTTTAGACGATTATAAAACGAACACACATACTGCTTAAGCCTTTTTCGGCTTTTCTGCAGAAACACCCAGGGTTTTGGCAGGAATCGAACCTGCGACCCCCGGCTAATAGTCTAGCACACTATCCACTACACTACGGGGGTACTCTTATGGCTTAAATTTTTTTTAATAGAGTGAACTATTCAATAAAATTATAAAACTATGGAGTTTTTCTTATTTGTGTCACAAGACAGCTTTCGAAATGACAACAATTGGTGAACACATTTTAAATTTCATAAAATTTTACATTGGATCCACTATAACTCAGTCATTTTTATTCGATCAAAGCCAATTAGACACTATTCGGTGCATAATCTAGTACCCTTTTAAACTTCAGACCAATCAGCTTTTAATTTTTTTGGTAAAGACGCTGGAAAGATTAATAGACTATCATATTAGACATCGACTTGTTGGATCGTCAATACTCTCAGATAGTCAGCATGCCTCTACCTCAAGGGACGCTTTACTGAAACAGCACTACACGAGGTGGTAAAGCTCAATATGCTTTGGCTGCCTTTCTAGGCAAAGAAGGCGCCTTTAGGCAGCCATCCAACAGTCTCTCCGGGATGTAGATGTATAATAATACATCAGCAACTCGATTACCACCATATTGAAGGCAAGAAACGTCACTGCAAAGCTAGGCAATAGCAAAAAGTTAAAATAGGCATGCAGAGAAACAAATCAGGGCGGTGTGATCTCACCTTTGCTTTGGCTTCTCGTTGTTAACACAATTCTTACTAGACGCTGCGGGAGTAAAAGTTGTGGCTTATGCGGACGATGTAGTAATAATGGTATCAGGAATATTCACGGACGTTATAAGCGATACCATGTCCAATGCCTTGGCTACACTCAGCAAATGGGCTGCAGGTTGTGGTCCCTAGGAGTGAACCCTAGCAAAACGGAACTGAAAGACCAAAGCTCAGAGCCTTAGACTCCCTCGGCTACATCTGAAACTACAATCGGGAACTGTCCCTATCGGACAATTCAAAATATATAAGAGTTATCCTGGACACTAAACTAAATGTGCAACATAGGGTCAAAATGGCCATATTTGCCTATTACTCCTGTCGGAGTAATCGGTCCCAAATGGGGCCTAAGCCCTAACATGCTTAAATGGATGTACGCAGCAATTGTGCGTCCCATATTGACTTACGTATCGGTAGTATGGTGGTCCGCCACAAGTAAGATATACGAGTATGTGGTAGACCAACTATATAGGATACAGAGATCTGCTTGCATTGGAATTAATGGATGTTTACGTACTAGTCCTTCAGAGGCTCTGAATGCTACGCTATACCAAATAACGGTCGATCTTTATGTATTGGCTGCATCCTCAAGCTTGCGGCAAGACTAGCGGTATCTGGGAGGGTGTGGTCAAGAATCCTAGGTCAGTTACGATCGACACCGAAGAAGCCCACAAATTACACGGTACCCCATCTAGACTTTGATAGTACGTTCAAAGTCCTTATTCCATCCAGACGGGAGTATAATGGGGGTAATATAGAAAAAAACTTCAACTTCAGGATGTTTAGTGATGGATCTGGAATGATCTGCGGTGTCGGCTCTGGAGTCTTCTCGAAGGACCTTGGAATAAAACTCTCCTTCTGACTTCCTGATGATGCTAGTATATTTCAGGCTGAAATATTGGCTATAAGAGAGGCGAGCAGGGTATTGACTGACAGGGGTGTCCAAGGAAGAGTCGGCATCTTCGTCGACAGCCAGGCGGCACTTCTGTCTCTAAGGGCATCACTACTTTTTCTACTCTAGTTAGCCAATGCAAAGACGTGTTATCCAGATTAGGTGGTCAAACTGACGTCAGCCTCATCTGGGTTCCCGCACATAGCAACTTTCCTGGCAACGAACAGGCGGATGAAGTGGCCAGGGCTGGATCTGCCATGGACGTCTCCACTGCTGAATCTGTAGCCATATTGTTTGGCACTATTAGAAATTACCGGCAGAAACCTGACGATAGGGGGCGCAAGTTGAGCATGTGTAAGGTATTTCGGAAAATGTGGCCTTGCTACAACGATAAGCGCACAACAGTACTAATTAACAGAAACCGTACGGACATCTCTATACTGGTCGCACTACTGACTGGGTACTTGTCAATCGGTACACATAGGATAGGCCTTTCCTACAATGCTTTCTGTCATAGTTACCGGGATCAAAGCAAAGAAGAAACAGTACGTTCTTTTTTGTTTGCAAATGCCCGGCCTTGCACCTCTCGAGACACAAATTCTTGAGCAACAACATACTAGACGAACTTTCGAAGCCATTAGGGATAGATATGGGTGACCTGATTAGGTATCTCAATGCGACGAGTTGGATCTAGTATCTAATGCCGAATTCGAGCCTGGGTTCGGACCTACATAGGTTGACACTGACAAGTGGAGTGGTCTGTCAAAAGGGAATCTTAATAATTCTACTTGAATGCTTATGCGTAACAGGCAGCCACGTCAACCAACTAGCCAACCATTTTAAACAATATACACAGAAAGAAATATTGCTTATATCCAGGGATTTTTTCCATAAACGCTATGAATTGAACATGATAACTTTTTTCCAAATTATTTTCATTCCAGATAGGAACATTTACAGAAATGAATTCATATTTCTTTTTATTTTATTTTTTAATTCAGTATTAAACTTGTATAGCCTCTTCTACTACGCACAACTCTTTCCTTTCTGCCAAACAGACTATTGTAAGTGAACTGTATTTTTACTTTGTATAAATCAAAGAAACATTTTAGAATTTGTTTATTTACAAAAAAGTTCAAAATATTTTGCAAGGCAAGTTAGTTTTAATAAATTTATTTATTAAAACTAAATTCATACCGCGCATGAAATAATTCCTGTCTTTTATTTATAAATTAATAAAATTTACCGAGGGCCTATATTCAAATAGTTCTATCTGCAATTTTCTCGAAAATTAATTTATTATAGCAACGTGTTCGCTGACTGAACTGTCATCTGTCATTTTAATTAGAAAAAAAAATATTTCTTAGACGTTTTTTCATAAATTTTTTTATTGTGCTATTTTACAACCACCTTGTTTTGTCAGTAAAAAAAGGGCTATCTGCACTAAATTTGGCCACTACAGCGCTAAGGATGCCATTCCTTAAGGGGGCTCCCATACAAAATGTACATATTTTGTATGGGAATCCGCTAAAGGATGGTGATACGTGGCAAGTATATTTTGAGAAAATGTTCCAAACAAAAAACCATACATTTAACACCCGTAGGTGAAACTCCTATGGGACTTTTTCTTCTATCTATTTCCAGTCTGTATTGTAGATTTTATATGGGAGAAACCTTAAGGTGTAGAGATACGTTGTAGGTATGTTCAGATAAAATGTTGGGAAGGAAAAGCCATAGGGGGCAGTCTTCCTCTAGGAATAACTCTGTGGCAGTTACAAAACTTTTTATCCTATTCAAATAGTGCTATCTGCTTATTTCAATGTTCGAATCTATTAAAAATCAATTTGTAAAAATTGCTATCATACATATATAATCGCGAATATCAGGAATTGAAAAAAATAATATGCGTCGTTTTGAAAGATCAAAGTTTAGTTATTATTCTTAGAGTAAACGAAAAAACAGTTTTATCTCTCTCCTGTAAAGTTGTGATTTGGTAGATAGCACTATTTGAATATAGGCCCTTGATATGAACAATAGACTATGAAGTTTTTTCATATTATTAATGCTCAAACTTGTTTCTGTGTATAATACAGGTCAACCGAAGAACACTTTGGGTGACGAAACACACAAATGTCCATTATCTGGACAATGACCGAAATGAGTTTTCTATTTTTCTCTAAATAATTATCATAAAAAAAATGCATTAGAAAATGTATACCTACCAAAAATAAAAATTTGTAAAGCAGTGTTATTGTCAAAGAAGGTACACTGACGATGCAACATATAGAACATTTACAAGAAAATTAAAAAAAAAATTATGAACTACAAAATTATATCGTGTAAACTTAGCACTACTTTCCCCTCAGTGTAATTTTCAATTACAAAGAAAATGTTAGTTTATTTTTTAAATATTTCTTATAAGCTTAAGTGTAACATACACACTGCTTCTCTCATAATAAAAGCATATCATTTTCATGCCAGTCCTTTTTCCCCTAAGTCCATTTTTGTGGTCTATTTATCATTTGTAATTGCTTTAAAAATGCTGTTCTTGTATCCCGTTCATTTATAAGTTTCTACAAACAATTTGCAATTTGTGGCCAGTTTGAATATGTAGTTTGTACGTAAATGGTTTCATTCATCTTTTACCTGTTTCTAATTTATTGTGTACTTTATGTGCATTTGCTTGAAAAAAACATTAAATCATTTGAATTTAGTGATAAAGTAACCATATTTTAAGAATACATACATTATTTACAACATAAATTTTTGTATTTGGTTAATAAATAAAAGGTTGTTGGCAAACTTATTTGTAAGTGTTACTTACATAAAGATTCTTCTTGCGTGAAATTGAAAAATTGTTATGATTTTAAGCACTAAAAAGGTCAAACCACTTTTATTTTCAAAAAAGAAAAAGCTTTAAAATGGCCTAGAAATATTAAAGAGTTGCACGTCTGAATTTTTTGAAAAAGAATTAATAAGAGTTATAGTTTCTGAACGCTTAGAAAAGCTGTATCATCAATAAATGTTCATGTGTGAATATTATTGCTTATTGGCAAGTCAGAGGCTTATATCAAATATATTATGGAGTAATTTCAAAAATGTTCTACACAAAAAGAAGAGTTTAAATATTTACTCCCGCTACACACAGAAAAAGAGGAGTGTAAAATAAGCATGTCGCAATTTTGATTGGCAATCATATCCAATTTAGGAGTAATAATTTGTTGTTTAAGTGTGTTTGTGTTTATTTGCTTTGTTCATTCCCTGTCGGAAACTGAGATAATTTTAAATTAGCATTAAGCTAACTATTTCGCAACTAGTGGATTAAAACATCTTTGTTATCAACATTACATTTCTTTCATAAATTTAATTTAAAATAAATTTCATGTCAAACAACACTGGTTCACAAACAAATGCACCTCAAAAATGAGATGTTTTTAAAGCTAAATTGGGGCTGCTGAACACAAATATGGCATTAATTTATTTTTCTTAAGAATCGTTTTCGATATATTCGCGAAAAACTAGTTTTTTTTCAGTTTGTAAAGATATTTCCAAAAATCTTGAGTACTGTTTAATTGAATTGAGCAAATTTGGCATTGTTGCATAAATATGCTTTTCCTCTTTCAGTTCATATTTATACTGTGTTGATCAGATAAAAATTCACTGAATTACAGGCTTTTATATTTGAAAAAATTTTGTTTTTTGCGTTTTTTCAAAATTCACCATTTTGAAATGCTCCATTAAAACAAACAAAAAATTTTAAATTTTTGCTTTGACCCATATCTTAAATAAAATGTTGTTCCCAACGTACAAAAAGTAAAATTGTTAACATCGGGCAAAAATTTAGAAAGTTACAATAGATTTAGTGAAAACATCCGAATTTAAATTTTAATAAAAACATTTTTGTATGGAGTATTAGTATAACAAAAATGCCAGTGGGGCAAAATTAAATATTTGGAGCTATATCAACCATTTTTAACTCTTTAGTCCGATCAGTATAAAATTTTACATGGAGATATCAGAGCAGTGTTCTTATTTAATTTAGGAAGATGAGGTTCTTATATTTCTCATGTTCAGAGGTATGAAGTGCAAAGTAGTGCATTTCGGTCATGTAAAATTGTTCAATGCTTGTCATTTCTCTGTTTCTCACTCGATTCCAACAATTTTTTGTGTCCTTATATACCTTGTAAAAAAGTCTTTGGTTAAACGAATAACTTGTATAGTTAGCGAGGTATACTGATTTTAATATTGAAATTTTTCAATTTTTCAAATCCTTGGTCCAGTATTTTTAAGATATCGGATCCAAATAAAAACCGATGGTCACAAATATTTCTTTGTTAGTTACATGACGAAATTTCGAATACTTATCGAAGTTGATGGAAGTATTCTTTCAGAGTTGAAAAATATACAATCCTTAATTTGAAAATTTAAAAATTATAAATTTATAAAAATTTTTGGCCAAAAAAGCACCATAATTGTTTTCTCTATAAAATTTTTTCTCAAGGATAAAATAATTATTATATACACGTCTAAAAGGTGTCTTCACAGACATGATTTTAGAAAAACAACTTAATCGAATTTACAATTTTTGGTGCGCATGCACCCTTTTGAAATCGACCTATTTTTAGATTTATTGGAACTTTCTTAGGAATTCTGAAACAAATCATAGTTTTCACATAAATTCCTATATAACTGCAAAATTTAATTGGAAAATAGCAATAATGAACGATTTTATAGCATTAAGAAAAAATTTAATATGCACAAAGCACCACATAGCACAATTTTTCAACTTGTTTTGCCGTAAGTCTTTCATAAAAATTTTAATTATAAAAATCTGAGTACAGTGTTGAAAACTACACATAATTTTGGTAACTTTGAGATGCGATATGTCGACCTTTCTTTTTCAAACGAGTAAAAGCAATGGAATGGAAGCAAAAACTCGTACTGACCTGAGGACCAACGAATTCACATTTCTCATATTTAGTCCGATGTAACTAATTTTACGCTGGCTATATTCGGAACCAAATTTTCTTCAAGATGTGGGTCTAAAATAAATGTTAAAAAATTTATTTTGCCTTACTGGAGCGATTTAATTTAGAAGACTTAAATTAGAAGTAAATATTAAAAAAACGTGGGAAAAATAAAGGTTTTTCAAATCAAAAGACCTCTAACTCATTGAATTTTGATCCAATCAATACATTTTGAATATGGCCTGAAAGAAGAAAAACATATCTATGCAACAATGCCAAATTCAATTAAACAGTACTCCAGATTTTTTAAAATAGCCTTATAAACTGCAAAAAACACGTTTTTCGCGAATATCTCGAAAACGGTTCTTAAAAAAAAATAAATTAATGCCATATTCGTGTTCAGTGACCTAAAATTACTTTAGAAAACATTTCATTTTTGAGGTGATCGCAAAAAGTTGAAAATTTGTGAACTAGTGTAATCAATTAAATCATGTTGAATTAAAATGAAATTCATGATATATACGATTGTATTTATTTAGTGTAATAATATCTAAAGTAAAGCTTTGAAGCTATTTTGGCTGCACTGGGTAGCGCGTTGGCTAACAACCAAGTTTGACCCTCTAATGCCCGAGCTCTCAAAAATTGAGAAACATTTAGTGTAATAATTTTTTTACGGTATTTTTGTGTCTCTGATTTCAAAAAAAGTATTTGTAGGTCCATACAATAAGTGATTTACCTTCCAGGTGAGAAAATTTTAATGAGTACCTGTAGACACTCTTTGGAATTTAGGAATAGAAGAATAGTAGATTTTTGGTCAGCTCAATTTGCTAGCTTTTATTGAAAATACAATAAAATAATTGTACTTTCGTAAAAAAATAAACTATTTTCTTTTGCTTATGATAATTAAAGAAAATATTTTTATTATTTGATCAGTTTACATTAAAAAAAGAACATTGCGTTTGAAATTGTTTGCAATGCTTCCACAATAGCAGTATTCAGTGTTTGCTGCTAATGGTCTTGTGAAAGACCAAATGCAAAATATTGTAGGTTTTTCATGAAATTTAACGGCAATTCTGTCTATTTTTTTGCTGCTTAGATATTTTGCATTTGTTCTTTCGCAAGACCATTTCAATCAAACGCTGAATAACGCCCATAATTTTTTCGCCTTCCCTATTTAGCAAAGGTGGATAGTTATTATAACGGATTTCTTAACCGTAGAACACATAGCCAAAAAATACCGCTCACACATATACCCAGGGTACCCGTGTACCCCATTATAATTTTTAATAATTTTAAGCTTCACAGAAAAAAATATTTAATTTTAAATAGCGTTAATATATATTTAAAAAGGCTTAGTAAAAATTTCATGATCAAATCTTAGAACAGTCCCGTATTCGCTAACTGTTTCATATAAGAACTATTGGGTACACGGGTACCCCGGTTATGTGTTTGTGTAAGGGTCATCTTTGCAAGCTAATAGCTATGGACCCACTGAACCGAACTTCACAAAAGGGCTTGTATTTCCTAGATCCGAAGTTTCAATGCTCTGTTAGTATTGATTTTACAGCTACAAACGTTTAGAGTTGCTAGTGGGCACCCGGGTACCCTATTATGCATTCTAGGGTTAAGTTGGCTGAAAAATTTTGCTGCGAATTACATGTATGTTTAGCTTCGGAGAATTATCTTAATAAATCCTATTTCACATGACGAATGCAAATTTTTAAAACATTTTATTTGGATGAAGCCCTTAATTACATTTGATTCATACAAAATTAGACTTCTTGTCGCAATGTGCAAGCCTCTTGTTTCTTTTGTAGTAGTATATTATATGATTTCTGTCATCATACGGAGAATCAGAATTTGAATTTGATACTCCAAAGCCTCTTAGAGATGGGCATACCATACAATTCTGGGTGCAATATTGTTATATATTGCTGGAACTATAACAAATACGAGCAACTTATACCATTAGGTTTAAGTTTTCTCATGAATAGCCAACCATTTACGTCAATAAGTTTGCAAAAATTGGCTACTACCGCTTACGTTGTGTAATTCGCGAGCGAAAAATAGCTACTAACTGATTCATTTTATATATGAAGCCCATGAATTAATTATAAAGATGGAACACTATTGGTTGAGCACCTTGTCCTCTTGCGTAGCGTTTGCGTGACCCAATTCCATTGTTATCGTAATCACTTCCTCGTGCGACTACATTGTTATGTTTCCACCTTACAACCAATATGTTAGGTTGAACAGGCTGGCGGTTTCTAACAACCGGCCCACTTGGGTCCTTTGGTCCCTTTGTGATGTATAACCAATATGTTCCTATTATCAGAAAAATTGGAGTCCGTAAATTCG
This sequence comes from Panzeria rudis, assembly GCA_956483635.1. Lineage (NCBI taxonomy): Eukaryota > Metazoa > Arthropoda > Insecta > Diptera > Tachinidae > Panzeria > Panzeria rudis. The sequence continues at coordinate 124,018,462 of OY101447.1, forward strand.
CTGTGTCCTTTTCTCATTTCCGGAATAGTACATAGTGCTCGTTAATATTTTGCAAGTGGCTTATCATACCCGTAAATATTTTGCAAGTGGCTCATCGTCGCTTTCACTCAAATTATCCTCAATATTAGTACGTAGCACTTTGTACCCTACATCATGATCTGTGTCATTTCCATCCAGAAGAGTAATTAGAAATATTTATATCGATAGTTTGAAAATTATCGTTGATTTCTTCCAAAAGTTTCAATATTTCGGCAACTGGAAGTCTATATAGCAATAGGGATGAAAACTAGCCATGAAGCATATAGTCCTTTATGAGGGACATGAATAAAAATGCATATGTTGCACATATTTTTTTAACTTAAATTGCACAGGCCGATTATTTAATGATATTCTAATAAACACATATTGAAAAAATATAAATATAGAGCAATAATTTTTATTATCTTTTTTTTCTCAACTTGTGTTGCGAATTTTATTATTACCCTTATCCATTGTTTGAAGAATAGTATATACTCAACAGAACTAATTTCAACTTGCTATTGTGAAAAATACACATACCCGAGTGGGATGACAAGTATAATTTACATTTTTAATTTTGCATTTTGCTCTAAAGTGGAAAAATTATAACGTCCTTTTAAAAGGACCTTATGCACTAGTGGGTTAATCCAGCACTGTACCGATCAACTGACTGTTTTATCTGATAAAGAAGTAGGTCTATGTTATAGTTTTCAGAAACTCGGCATGAAAGGCATGTTAGAACACGGCCATTTATATATAAGAATGCGTCCATATATATTGTTTCTGCTATATTAATTGAATAGTAAAACACTTGAGTTGCTCTAGTTTTTTCTTTCGATGCTGTTGGTCAAAATTCATGATTTATAGGTGGCCTCTAAGGAAATAATTTCTATGGATGTATGATATTTTCATGGCGACTATTGATGTTTTGAAAGAGAAATAATGTTTATAAAAGCAGGAAATAAAGTCCACGAAATAGTAATGCCGGGAAAAGATTGCATAGATGGTCTAAGGCTGGGATTAATTACTTTATCCTCTGAGTGTGTCGACTTGTGGATTCGCTGAGTAAAAATATTTGGCTAGACAGAAAATCTTTATTTAGCGAAGCCACTATTTAATCTACGCGGAAGAGAGAGTCCTTAAGCCCGGCCAAAGGCCGCCCAGGCAAAACATGTTTACTTTTTGACATGGAGGATTCATTAATTCCTTTTTGAAGTGGAAATAATGTCCATGTATTTCCTTGGACATTATTGCATGCCACTGATTTAATCACCACCTACCACTACATCTTGTTCGACATTGTTTAATTCAAGGAAATCTATGTCGGCTTAAATATTTCCACTGAACTTACTAGACAAAGATTCATTTGATGACACAGTTTCTCAAATTGCCCATCAGTCAAATCACACAATCTAAAACGTTTATGCAATCATTTAGCCTTTTCTACAATTAGTTTGTTAAAAACTAAAAAAAACAATGCAAAGAATGAATATTAATTCTACAGCAGGAAAAAAGAGTAGTAGAAAATATTGCTCTTGGATGCCAGAGAAAGCCTCAAGGCACTCATCATAAAATAATTGCTTGGCTGAGGCAGCCAATTACAACACAAATTTTTCTGTTGCCTATGCTAATACACATCACGTAAGTAAACAAATTAATAAAATAGCTACATTGAAGTCATGTTGTTGATATAACTTTAATTCAACAGGATTCTTCTATTATTTCAATACCAAATGCACGTTGATTAAACTTGAAATAACTTTGATTCAACATGATTCTTCGAGTTGTTTCATTATCAAGTTCACGATGTCTCAACTTGAAATAACTTTGAATCAACAAGATTCTTCAAATTATTTCAGTATTAACTTCATTTTCTTTTAACTGTACTGGAATATTAAATCAACATGAAGCATGGTAATTTCAAAAGGAAAAATTTTCTATCAAGGTCATTGGAAAATCATGTTAATTTAACATCAAAGACGTTTGAAACACAATCGCTACCAAAAAATTTTAAATTAACCACGTTTTTGACGATTTTAATATGAAATATTTCTGTGTATCTGATTTTAATTAAATTCTACATATATATTCTACTTCCACTTATGCATCACATGGCGCAAGAATTAGTCCGATACATTATATTTTTTCATATTTATAGATGTCTAAATTTGAGCATCAAGTTATTTTTTGAAAGAAGTTAGTCATATTCAAGATTAAATAATTTTAGAGTGAGTGCGTTAGCTTGATTGTGCGTGATTTTAAACAATCAACTTTCAGGCAATCACTATAATATAGCAACATAAAAAAAATATTAGTCGAATGATAAGCAAAAAAAAATGGCAAGCGCTAAAAAATTTTACGTGGCCAAAATGGCCTAGACTTCATATCTCCGCTCCTAAGCAATCTGGAGACTTTCTATTCAATATATAAACGGGAATACTTCTCTTCTATACATATGTAACATATCTGGGAGGATTATCCGTATAGAAATGCCTTATTTATATTAAAAATATTTTGATTCTACCCCACTGTGCACTGCGTTAATAAAACGGTTGAACTCGGGTTTTTATAAATAACATAATACCTAGCTTAATTAAATCCTGTACTAAAAAAACGATTTTAATTTTAACATAATAACAAAATTTACATTATATACACAGAATAAATCCTCAAACAGAAAATATGTATATGGGTGTTTCTAATTTCAAATGCTTTTTTTGTGTCCGTTGATGGTATAGTAACATATTTCATATAATAAACGCATACATTTTAAAATGCAAACTGCCTTAGCATGATATAATAGATGGCAAATAAATGTACATAAGTTTTTTTTGTGTAAGACGGTATGTGTTAAAAGCGAAGAACGAAAATATTGTTTTCCACATTAAGAAACTAAGAATTTTTTTAAAAGCGATATTAAACTTATAACGCTTTTAGGAAATTTGCATTTGCTTTTCTTACTTCACAAATAAAATTTTTGAAAAATATTAGATATTATAATTTATTTTAAAATTGTTCTTGTCTGCAGTCTTCAATATTGAGTGCCACACTCTTTTAGTATGCTTCATTATTCAGTTTCATTATTAAAACTGTTTAAGAGCATACTCTAAAATAACAGTGTCGCTTTATACATCTAAATACATATTTAAAAGTTTTGTGAACTTTTTTCAATAGTATTATATTACAAAACGTTGCATCAATCAATCATGGTTTGAATCCAAAAAAAAATGTATTGAGTGCTATCCATATCTTGTTAATGTAATTGAAATTTCTTAGTGAATAACTAAGTTGTTTATGTTAAAATACATGGAAAATTATACTGCTCTCCTAAGAAAGAAAGTCACATCTCTATTTTAGTAGCCTTGCATTTTTTATCTTTCGCGCCTTAAAATTAAATATTTTTGAAAATATTTGTACGTGATTATTATTCGAACTGAAATAGGTTTAAGACGGAAGTTATTATTATTTCGGCTTAGATCAATACTTGAATTAATAGAAATTTAAATTATTTTTAAGAGCAGAATATTAGAATATCTAATCGGACTAGCAGAACGGATTAGTACTACTTATTTCGCCAGCCGCCACACTGTCATTATCAGCCTCTTTTGTTCACTTTTTCCACGTTTGATCGTAGATACTAGTATTAGGGAATCAATGACGAATTAGAATATGAGTGTCTATGTTCGTTTTATCAATATTAGTCGATTGATTTTTCAATCGATTGGTTAATTTAATTGATTGTCAATCGGATTAATTTATTCGTGTTTAAAATAATCATGATGAATCAGGAAAAATTTGCGAAAAATTGCAAATTTCTTACAAGCCGTAAAATTGTTTAAAAGTCGCTAGAGCTATAAGGAACAGGGGAACGATAGCAAAGTTTTGCATTGATTAAAATCGGTAAAATTTTAAAGATTTAGATGATTAAAAGCCAAAATTTTAAAAGTTTTAATTTTTCTAATATTTTTACAAAAAAAATGATGATTTTTCACGAAAAAATCACAGTGTCGCCTTATGTTGTATTTATTCTACCGTGTTAAATTCGAAAATTTTCGCAAAAGTTCAAAACTATCGTTTTGGTGCAATATTATCATATTGATTTTGCTCAGTACACAAAAATGTAAGAAATCGGAAAATAAAATTTTATTTCAGCATCTATTAAATGAGCCGAAAACCATAATATGAATCCTATCTGCTCATATTTCTATTAGTTACATTGGTAAAAAAAATACAAAAAGGCCGTTGAGAATGAGAATTACCCATACACATATGGATGTGAGTACTTTTATACGTGTTTATACAATATATGTACATATGTATATTTGCATATTTATGCATATAATAAAACTTGACAAAAATAAACTAAAAATTTCGCATCTGCTGTGATTCATTGAAATTTTGTTGATCATGTGCAATGTTTGTTAAATTTGTGTCACTGTATATAATTAAAGACACAGTAAAGGCAAATACTGTGCATTGGCAAGCACATACCCTGAAGATAAGGCGACTAGTCCATAAACGCATGTGAAGTATACTCCATAGAGCACTAGGGCTAGTCCAAAAGTAACCCAAATGTATGCAGAAAACATTGTCGGTTTAACATTACGATGTCCTAGGGCTGGACTATATAACTCAATTTTGCACTACATCGTAATAGTACCAAAACTACTCCATGTCACTACTTGATGGAGCACTCAAGTGTTCATGCTAAAATGGTTAAAATACGAGCACTTGTCGCTTCACTACAAGTTCTTGTTTGCAAATGGCATGGTCCATGTCTGCATTACATCGGACTAGTCTTAAAACTACTCCGCATCACTATTCAATGTAGCACTCAGGTGTTCGTGTTTTAACGATTGCACTCGTTAAAAAGCAAACACTTGTCGGATATCTAGAAGCTATTGTTTGCAAATGACTTGGTTATTAACTGCAATACATAGGACTATGTTGTAACTACTCCATTTAAGCTAAAATTTACCACGTAGTCCAATATTATCTATAGGGTACATTTAAAGACAAACACAATTGAATTTCAATAATAACACGTACATTAGTGTGCACTCGTCACAAATACATTTATATAATAATACTAGCTTTTTTCGACCCGGCGATGCACGGGCCTTAAACATTTTGAGGAAAAATCCTTATTGCATCTATCTGGTCTAGCAATATGGACGAAATAACTCTGAAAACCCCGATTTCGAAATGATGATTATAATACGGACGCAATAATGCGTTAGATCAAATAGTGTATCCTGCTACTAATTGTGTGTTCGTCCGCAATTTTTATAGTACCAAACCTTTTGTACCCTTTCAAATAGCAATTTTTGAATCGGTCAAGAAATGGCATAGTTATGCGATTATCAATACGTCGGGATACCAATTTGTCCGCTCCATATCCACTTCTATGTCAAGCAAACTCTTTCAAACAAAAGAAAACTATTTTGAAGTTCGGTTCAATTATGATAGATTTAATCTTAAACTTCCTCACCAATTTTGGAAAAAAATTATGCGACTAAACTTCAGGCAAATCCTTTCAAACAAAATAAAATGTTTGAAATCGGTTCACAAATGACAGAGTTGTTGCAAATTAACCACTGATTACAAACAAACCACTGAAAACAAATTATGCCTGAAGCTTAAGCAAACCATTTAAAAAAACATAATAATAAATTTGAAAATCGGTTCAAAAATGATTTAAAAAATAAATCGATTTAAAAAATAAAGAAAATAAATAAATAAAAAAATATGGGATTAAGCCGCAAGTCAAAAAATAATTTTGAAAATCGATTGATAAATGAAGAGTTATGTGTGGAAGACCAACCTTCCCTCATCCCTCCTCGCCCTTTTCCAAAAACGAATTACATAATTAAAATCGGTTGACAAATGACAGAGTTGGGAGATGGGGGAGAAAGTTTTGCCACCGATCTTCGAAAAACATTATGGTACTAAACAAACCCTTTCAAGCCAAAACAGAATTTTAAAAACTGGTTGACAAATGACAGACTTAAGTAATGGGGGCGGGGGGCATAGTCCCCACCGATTTTGGAAAAACAATTATGGAGCCTAACTGCAAGCAAACCCTTTTAAACCAAAAAAAAATTTTTTTTAAATCGGTTGACATATGACGGAGTTATGCGTGGGTGGCCAAAATTCCCCCTCTCCCCTTCCACGTTTTTCGCAAAAAAGTTATGAAACCAAACTGGCAGCAAAACCTTTTCAAAAAAATTTTTTTGAAAATCGGTTCACAAATTACAGAGTTAAGGAATGTGGCGCGGGGGGTGGGGAGGGAACAAATTTCCCCACCGATTTTCAAAAAAGAAAAAAATTATGGGCCTAAGCCGCAAGCAAACCGTTTCAAACAAAAAATTAGTTTTAAGAATCGGTCGACAAATGACAGAGTTATGCGTGGGGAACTTTCGAAAAAAAATTATGGGAACAAACTGCAAGTAAAACTTTGCAAACAATGAAAAAGAATTTTGAAAATCGGTTCACAAATGACAGAGTTAGGCATTTGGCAGGGGGAGGGGGGTCAAAATTCCCCAAAGATTTTGAAAAAAAAAATTATAGGACTTAATGGCAAGCAAACCCTTTCAAACCAATAAAAAAAATTTAAAATCTGTTGATAAATGACAGTTATGTGAAGAAGGATGTTTTAATCCGTTTTGCCCCCTCTAGATCCAAAATCTGGGAAGCAAATACAGCCTTTATTTATTGTGGGCCAAATATCCAACTGTGTACCAAATTTCATTTAAATCGGTTCAGCCGTTTAGGCGTGATGCCGTAACAAATGACAGAGTTGTGCGTAGGGGGTGGTTTTGACCAATTTTGTCCCCTCCTGGTCCACAATATGGGAAAAATACAGACTATATTAGTTGTGCTAAATATCTATCTGTGTACCAAATTTTATTTAAATCGGTTTAGCCGTATAGGCGTGATGCCGTAACAAATGCCAAATGCGTAGGGGAGGTTTTGACCCATTTTATCCCCTCCTGGTCCAAAATCAGGAAATCAGATATAGCATATATTAATTGTGGGCCTAATATCTATCTGTGTACTAAATTTAATTTAAATCGGTTCAGCCGTTTAGGCGTGTTGCCGTAACAAATGACAGAGTTGTGCGTAGGGGTTGGTTTTGACCCATTTTGTCCTGATCCAAAATCCGGGAAACAAATACGGCCTATATTAATTGTATCTATCTGTGTACTAAATTTTATTTAAATCGGTTTAGCCGTTTAGGCGTGATGCCGTAACAAATGCCAAATGCGTAGAAAGTGGTTTTATCCCATTTTATCCCCTCCTGGTCCAAATCCCGGGAAAAAGATATAGCCTATATTAATTGTGGGCTAAATGTCTATCTCTGTACCAAATTTCATTTAAATCTGTTCAGCGGCTTAGGCGTGATGCCATTACAAAAATCAGCAAACAAACAAACAAACAAACATACACCTCATTTTTATATAATATATGGATTCTATTTTATTTGAAGGAAGGAAATCATTTGTATAATACTGTAAATGTTACACTCAACCGACATCTGCCATATAGCAAAAATATTCCTAAATGCTCATGTATGCATGTATAAATAAGTAAATTTGAGCAATTATTTTGAACTGCTTCCATTTATATACACATTTATTTTTATGTGTCTGCATTTTCATGTCTTTATGGAAAATACATTATTATTACATATTTGCATGCACACTTTCGATGATATAAATATTTGTATACAAATAGTGAAAAGTAATATTTCAACATAATATTTTACAAGGCCTTTTATCAATAAAATAAGTGAGGCGAAAAATCCTTCGTTCTGTTTAAACCCATCATTCTTTGAAAAACGTCAATCAAATTTTCAATGGAGATGTCACCTCAAACTGAAGCAAACGCTAATAACTACTGGCTATAAAGTGACAGGAATAGCAGTTAACAACTATCAGTTGTCATAGAAAAATCGTTGAAGTCTAACAGCCCAACCTAAATCAGAGCGTTAAGCGTCGCGTAAGCAACCGGATACGTATTTACAATACATTTTACCACAAAATTTATTGTAAATACGTACCCTGCTGTTTACGCGACACTCAAAGCTCTGATTTAGGTTGGGCTGTAAAGCATTAGTATCTTTTTAACAAATGAACCGATCGTAAAATAATACCGTAAAAGAGAGCATACAAAGAAATCATTTTAATTTTCTATTTAACGAAAGGCTCTTAGATCCCACAAGTTCTCTTATTAATTCCTATGTCCCGGTCTACACGTACAATTTTTGTTGCAGAAGTCCCACTTATTTAGTGAGAAAGAGCGAGACTATTTCCATTACAATTTACTCCCATAAATTCAAGTATTGCTGCAACAAAAATTGCATGTGGGAGGAGGGTAAATTGATGAGATCACCAGGTTTTGATATTCATTTTCAATGCAGATGTCAATTGCGTTAAAATAGTCTTTACAATGATCACCCATTAAGTAGTGTTTTAGTCATGATTTTCTTAGTATAGCCGAGCCATCACAAGCTCTACCTTAGGGGTCCTTAGTATCGCATAGAGTATATCCGTTAGTTTTAGAAAATAAAATAGTTTGTTTAAAAAATTTTCGTTCACGCTGTTAATGCCCTTGGTGATAGAGTTAATGTTTATACATGCCAGCATTAGCACTATACGTTCGTGTGAATAATTTTATTTAGTTTGCATTTATGTTTACATGAATAAACACAAATTAACCGCAAAATATGTCTTTCATTGCTAAACGTGTCATTTTGACTGAATGACTGACAAACAACCAGACACAAACAATTCATCCGTTCACATAATAAAATCTGCGTGACTATTAGGGTATTCATTCGAGTAATATTTGACTGAGGGTGCGGAACACGAGTATGAGGTTCATTTATTTTTCTTAAGAAGCGTTTTCGAGATATTCGCGATAAACTTATTTTTTTGCAGTTTTCTAAGCTATCTCCAAAAATTTTGATAACTGTTCACTGGAGCTATGATCATTTTGCTCAGTTGTATACATATATTTTTCTTCTTTCAGCCATTATATAAACTGTAATGATCGGTCCAAATTTCATTGAGTTATAGGCGTTAAGATTTAAAAAGAATGGAATTTTTACGTTTTTTACAATTCACAATTTTAAGACGCTCCATTAACGAAAAAAAATACTATAGAAATTTTTTTAATCATATCTTATGGTTTCACCAAATTTCTTATAAGTAAAATAAAATGAAAATATATAAATGTGTACTAAATTTCACCAAAATTGAGAAATATCCCATTCAATAAAAAACAATTTGAATTAGGGGTCGAGGAAATAGTTGAAGTGATCGTAAGTAATTTAATGACAGAAATAAATGAAACAAAAGTGTTCACAAAATCAAAGAAACAAAATAAAAATATATTTTTGTAATATAAAATTGGTTTTATATGAATAAAACAAACAAGAAACAAGTCTGATAAGATATAAATGGTTCTTAATTCACTTTTGTTTTGTGTCCAAGGAGGCTATGCAAATTTTCAGTATCTGCATTTATTAAATCAAAATAAGGATCGGGCACAAGTTATAGGAATAGAATTGTGTATTGTGATTGTAATTGTGTATTATATAACCGATGAGAGGTTTATCTTGTGACCTAATTTATTTAGACGATATTTACACAAAGATATATTTCAGGAAATTTTTTGCATGAAAGTTTTTTATTTGCCAATATGATGGGCGGGGAAGGAAGTTGTATGGAAAAAGTGGTACGAAATGAAATTTCATGTGATTGTGGCCAAGTTCCTATACCCCGTTTGATTCTTCACACTCGAAACCAGCAAATACAAAAAGTTTAATAAAGAAAGTTTCATGAAATATTTAATCGTGAAAATTTAAAATATATTAGAAGTATGGCTTTCTCTTAACTTTGCTTATATAAAAGTTGAAAAACCCGAGCAAATATAAATATTTTCCTATTAACTCGAGTAAATTTTAAGAGTAAAAAATGACTCAACTAATTCGAATGACATAAAGCTTCACTCGGCTCTCCGAAAAATTGAAAAATTCCACTTTCGACTAATCGAACAGTTCAAAAGCTCGTGTAATATGAATACCCTAGTTAATATTTTCCCTTATTTTTTGAAGAATATAAACACAGAAAAATTTCCATGTAAAATCGTCGAAAACCAGGTTAACTTAACATTTTTCGGTAGTGATTTTGCTTTATAGGTGTTTCATGTTAAATCAACATGATTTACAATAATCTTGAAAGAAAATTTTTCCTTTTGAACTAACTATATTTCATGTTGATTCAATATTCCAGTACAGTTAAATCAAAATGAAGTTGATACTGAAATAATACGAAAACTCATATTGAATCAAAGTAATTTCGAGTTGAAACAACGTGAATTTGATATTGGGAAAACACGAAGAATCATATTGAATCAAAGTTATTTCAAGTTGAAACAACGTGAATTTGATATTAGAACAACACCAAGATTCATGTTGAATCAAAATTATTTCAAGTTGAAACAACGTGAATTTGATATTAGAACAACACGAAGAATCATGTTGAATTAAAGTTATATCAAGCTGAAACAACATGACTTTAATGTAGATATTTCATTAATTATTTTACTTACGTGATAGTCATCAGAAAACTTTTCGTTGTAGCTGACTGCCCCAGCCAAGATTTGAACTAGTGCCACCTGCATGATAGTACACGCGCTAACCACTGCAGCCACAACAGCTTCAAACTTTTCTTTACTTACACACTAAATAAATACCATCGTATGTAAAATGCATTTCATTTTAATTCAACATGATTTAAATGATTATTTAACATAAAACTTATTTGAAATTAAAGTTATAGTCATGTCGATTGAAAATGAGACTTAACGTTTATAACAAAATTGTTTTAACGGTGATTTAAGGTTAGATTTATTATTTTCCGTTTAAAATTAATATGAAACAATGGTAATTTTAAACCAGCAGCAGTAAATATTCGCTGCTAATTCGTTTTTTGTCGTAAACATAGACGACACATGTAAGAATAAACAACAACAAGTCACACAACTAAGCAGAACAGTAAATTGTAGCAATGAACAAAGCAAGTAAACACTAACACACTCAAACGACATATTATTTCTTGTAAATTTAATATGATTTTCAATCAAAATTGCGGCATGTGGATTTTACATTCCTTTTTTTCTGTGTGTACGAGTATTTAATAATAATAATATAAAAAAATATAAAAAAGAATAATTAAAATACAATTTTTATAAAACACATATATTTGCGTTCATTCATTACACTTCTTTTTGGGATCCAGACAAGAATTGAGTTGAGGTTTTTAGTTTGTAGTTAGTGGAAATATAAGTGTATAAATAGTATAAGTAATGACTCGTATTGTAGTCAAAAAAGTTATTATATTACTTTTACATATACTCCTTTATATCCCATGTGTATTTGGCGATGTATTTCTGTCAAACATAAATAACACAATATTTATGTTTTGAAAAAAATGTGTGTGGTTTGAATTGAGTTATGAATTGAATTCTCAGTAAAATAAATTGGCACATGAAGTACAATATTTTATATATGGGTTATAAATATATATGTACATATAACCAGCAAATAAAAAGGCGAACCACTCTATGGGGAAAAAATGTACAGATGAGATGCATAGCTATTTATTAAAGAAAATGGACTTAAAGTAGAAAAAAACTTTAACGTGATATGAATAATTGAAACTATCTTTGAACAATATATAATGCAAAACAAATACTGATTTCTTGTAGTTCTAACGCAGACACAAAAAATTTATGTATATACTTAAATGCATATAATAGCTCCAAAACTTGTTAAACATCTACACAATTACTGCGTTCTTTTACGTTTACATCTATCAGAACATAAATATTTGTTATGTATTCCCATATCACAAATAAAAATCCCAATTAAAATTATTTGAGATTTTGAGAACCATAAAGTTAGTTTATATGTTTTGTTTACGGCATACATCGTAAACGGCAGCGAATGAGTGATATTTTTCATATTCGAAATAGTTCATATTAACCATATGTAGCATGACCAGAAGGTTTTTGCAAAAACCGGGACAAAAACCGAGCAGGATTTTGAAGAAAATATGATAAAAAGTGGAATTTAAAAAAATATAATTTCTATGATTATATTATATGATATCTTATAAATATGAAAACTTTTTTTAAAAAGAAAAAAAAAGTTTTTTCCGCCATCTTGGGTGTGCCGTCGTCGTGGGTGTGCAACCATCATGGATTTATAATGACGAAACATAGTTAATAATGTTTTGTAATCCGAACTGCACGTATATACAAAATTTCAGCTCAATCGGTTGAAGATATCTGCTACAAAATTGAGATTAAAGCCTTAGTAGTCCACCACATTGGATTTGGGTTAACTTCACTTTATTTTTCGAGTTATCCTTTGAATTCTCATTCATTTGATACCCATATTAAAGGAGTGCATTAAAAATAACTAGTCCGCCATCTTGGGTGTGCCGCCATCTTGGATTTAGAATGACGTCACATAGATAAACAAGCATTATCATCAAAACTGTTCGCGGATACAAAATTTCAGCTCAATGGGTTGAAGATATCTGTTTAAAAATTGAGTAGCGAGATTCCACCTGAACAAACATACATTGCAAGTTTAAAGCTTGTAAAAAAAAACGCATTAAAGAAATTTTAATTCATCACTTTTATTGTCTCCTTTAAAGCGTGGTACGTAATTCTTAATGAAGTTCACATTCTGATCATGATCCAATAATTAGATCTATGATTCTGTACAAAAAATATGTCATATCTATGAAGATGTCAAACAAACTCCATATAAAAAATTTGGTTTAGGTTTCTTATATGAACTTTGACATCTTTACAGTGATAAACAATAAACAAACAGCTATCGAATTGCATTGAACTGATTATTGGATCATGATTGCCATAAAAAATGTATGTAAAAAATAAACTACGAAAATTCACGTTGGGAAACTCCTTTAAAAAAATCCGTTTGCTGGTATAAAGTTCCAAAAGAAAAGGACACGGATTTTTTGGCATTTACTGTCTATGACAGGAATGTTAAAACTATAAGTGGACTATAAGTGGAGACTTCTTTCCGTAAACTGACACAAAAATTAATGTTCATACAATTTTTTGGTCAAGGAAAGTGTGACATTTGTTATTTTTTGCAAGTTGTAATTAATTTTTAATGTTTTTGTATGTTGTAAATTAAAAGATAAAGGAATTTGTGTGTTTGAAAATATTAGGGCATAATTTTCTATATCCCCAGTGATAAACACCTCACTCGCACGTCACATACTAAGGTGAACGCCGAATAAATATAAGTAAATTTTGTAAAGCACTACGACATTGCGTTGGACTGCTAAATTTATCACTTGAATTCCCAATACTAACATAGAACTATGAATTAATATCGATATTTTTCATTAAATATCAATATTATTTTATTATATCATGATTATTTTTTGCAGTTACTATTGCGAATTTTATTATTTACAGGTAATTTCTTTATTACATATAGCAATTTTTCGCTAACTTGCAATTTTTTTGGCGTTTTTTCTGAACACTTTATTTTTAACGGCTTTGGCGATTTCTAATAAATTTTAGAGGTAGTTTCCGATTTTGCAACTTCTCGCGAATTTTTGCAACGTTCGCGATAAAAGCGACTTTTTGCATGTTTTCAGCTTCCCAACAGTTTTGCCGATTTTTAAACAATATTAGGCTTTGTTATCATTCCACTGTTAGTGAGTTTGTCCGACTTTTCGCCATTTTCGGCATTTTTGCCGAATTTTTTGCATTCCACCTGAACAAACATACATTGCAAGTTTAAAGCTTGTAAAAAAAAACGCATTAAAGAAATTTTAATTCATCACTTTTATTGTCTCCTTTAAAGCGTGGTACGTAATTCTTAATGAAGTTCACATTCTGATCATGATCCAATAATTAGATCTATGATTCTGTACAAAAAATATGTCATATCTATGAAGATGTCAAACAAACTCCATATAAAAAATTTGGTTTAGGTTTCTTATATGAACTTTGACATCTTTACAGTGATAAACAATAAACAAACAGCTATCGAATTGCATTGAACTGATTATTGGATCATGATTGCCATAAAAAATGTATGTAAAAAATAAACTACGAAAATTCACGTTGGGAAACTCCTTTAAAAAAATCCGTTTGCTGGTATAAAGTTCCAAAAGAAAAGGACACGGATTTTTTGGCATTTACTGTCTATGACAGGAATGTTAAAACTATAAGTGGACTATAAGTGGAGACTTCTTTCCGTAAACTGACACAAAAATTAATGTTCATACAATTTTTTGGTCAAGGAAAGTGTGACATTTGTTATTTTTTGCAAGTTGTAATTAATTTTTAATGTTTTTGTATGTTGTAAATTAAAAGATAAAGGAATTTGTGTGTTTGAAAATATTAGGGCATAATTTTCTATATCCCCAGTGATAAACACCTCACTCGCACGTCACATACTAAGGTGAACGCCGAATAAATATAAGTAAATTTTGTAAAGCACTACGACATTGCGTTGGACTGCTAAATTTATCACTTGAATTCCCAATACTAACATAGAACTATGAATTAATATCGATATTTTTCATTAAATATCAATATTATTTTATTATATCATGATTATTTTTTGCAGTTACTATTGCGAATTTTATTATTTACAGGTAATTTCTTTATTACATATAGCAATTTTTCGCTAACTTGCAATTTTTTTGGCGTTTTTTCTGAACACTTTATTTTTAACGGCTTTGGCGATTTCTAATAAATTTTAGAGGTAGTTTCCGATTTTGCAACTTCTCGCGAATTTTTGCAACGTTCGCGATAAAAGCGACTTTTTGCATGTTTTCAGCTTCCCAACAGTTTTGCCGATTTTTAAACAATATTAGGCTTTGTTATCATTCCACTGTTAGTGAGTTTGTCCGACTTTTCGCCATTTTCGGCATTTTTGCCGAATTTTTTGCATTCCTACAGTTCTAGCGATTTTTAATCAATATTATGGGTTGTTCAAAATTTTGCAACTTCTAGCGAATTTTCGCAAAGTTCGCTAAAAAACCGACTTTTGTCATGTTTTCAACTTCCCAACAGTTTTGCTGATTTCTAGACAATGCAAGACTTTGTTATCATCCCGCTGTTAGTGAGTTTTTGCGACTTTTCGCCATTTTCGATATTTTTACCGAATTTTGTGCACAGTTCTAGCGATTTTTAATCAATATTATGGCTTGATCAAAATTTTGCAACTTCTCTGGAATTTTCGCAAAGTTCGTGATAAAAGCGACTTTTGGCATGTTTACAGCTTCCTAACAGTTCTGCCGATTGTTTAACAGTACTAGACTTTGCTATAATCCTGTTGTTAGTAATTTTTTTTTTAATTTTCGTCATTTTCGCGATTTTTACCGCATTTTTTGCATTTCTTAAAGTTTTAGCGATGTTTAATCAATATTATGGATTGTTTAAAATTTTGCAACTTCCCGCAAATTTGAGCAAAGTTCGCAATAAAAGCGAGTTTTTGCATGTTTGCAGCTTTCTAACAGTTTTTCCGATTTTTAAACAATATTAGACTTTGTTATCATCACGCTCTTAGTAAGTTTTTGCGAATTTTCGCGATTTTTACCGTTTTTTTGCATTTCTTACAGTTTTCCGATTTTTAATCAATATTAGTTATGGCTTGTTTAAAATTTTGCTACTTTTCTCGAAAAATTTAAACACAAACGCTTGAATAAAACTTGTGCCGATTTGGCATATAAAGTGGGTTATTTTTCACTGAAACGTTTTATAAAATTTGTTTTTCATATATTAATTTAAAAAAGTAACGTAACAACAGGTGTTCAACACTAGAAATCATAAGTCATTGTAAACTGTTTACCAAAATAGCAATTCAAGAAATTCTATGTCAAGTGAGGCGTAGTGATATAGAAAATAAGGCCCTTATTCTCCAGAACAGACAAACAGGCGTACACCGTAGCGCAATCTATATGATTCTTTTTCGCCTTTAGTATACGGAAGCCTAAAAAGAGCCGCAAATAAAAAAACAAAGCACCTTTCAATGAGATAAATCAATTTATTGATTCCTCCCTTTTGTTCCTATGCCTTTCACAAAATTCTCTCGCATCAAAACATAGAAACAAATATCTTATTGTTGTTACTTTCTTTGCAAAACTAGTTAGACAACAGCACATACATGTTTTCTTGTTTTTGTTATTTTTTTTTTGTTTCTTTTATTCAACTTATATGCATGAGTAATATATGTTTATGGACTAGTAGCAATTTTAAGTTCTTATACTAAACCGATTTTAACAAAATATGAATTGTAGACATCTGTGAAAAAATATGTTTAAAATGGTGTAAAATTTTTTTCAAATTCGGCTGCATAGTATGAGCATAAACTGCTTCAAAAGAATCGGTTTACCTATTAATTATATAGCTAATGAATTAATGACGTACTTTGTATAACTTTTTACTTTGGGGCTATTCACATATCGCTCATTTATTGCAATGTAGTCATGTCTCAAAAACCAAAATGTTTAATACTTAACTGGTATCGATATTTTTAGTTACATTGTTTTTTAAATTTTAGGTACATTGTTTGTATCGTGATGACAGTTTTCGAAACAAATTTTTGTGTATTTTAAATTAAACAACCTTTTCCTATATATAAACCAAAGTTATATTGCTTCATTATGTATATTACATAATTTTTTTCATATATAAATAGCAGTCTTTGACTTTAAGTAATTATTTTTTAGTCCTTAATTTGGACATAAAAAATATACAAAAACAATAACAAAAAATTTAAGTGAACACAATTTTAGAAAAGCAAACTAAATATAAAATTTAACTGAATATGACCTTATACTGAAACTAACAAAAAAAAAAAATAAAAAATAAACAACAGCCCTGACCTATTTATAAAAAATTTTGCGTCTTTTTACAACATTGCTATAATTATTTATGTTTGTTTTATATTTCGAACACATTAAAATCTTCATTGAAAATATTTTGCCAATATAATTATAACATTTTACCATTTCTGTTACTGTTTCTGATGTTTTTATCGGTTATATAAGAAGCAATGCCCCGTTTTACGCCCAGATGTTGCAGCAATACTGCCACTTAAATTTTCACTTTTGTTTGGCCCACTTTTTAATTTTGTGTGTGTTCTAAAAAGGTTTTATATTTCTTTTAGATCAGCAGAAAATTTTGCGTTTGAATCTGCCTTTTGTGAACAAAGTTTGCTGTTTATGAACATATTTTGTTCATATATACATACGAAAAAAAAAACTCAATTGGTATCGGGGGTCCATTTAAACCCCATTTTTGCTATTACTTCTTTTATATCAAATGCTACACAGAAAAAATTATCATAGTTTTTTATTTTAACACTCTTGTGTTTGAATTTGTTTTTAAATTTTATTATATTTTTGTGTGATTTTAAAATATTCCAATAGAAAATTTTAATAGAACAAAAATCGATTTTTTCTTATTAAATATTTTTAAGTATTTACGAATTTTAGTTTTTAATTTTACGCATTTTGTGACAGGTATCATTTCTGTAAAAAATATATTTGAATTTATGAATTTAGTAATAGAATACGAATTATAGTTTTTTCTGTGTAAGCTCTGAAAGTCAGGTGTTAGTCTTAGTACGCCACGTAATCATATTATCTGCATGCATGTATAAAATAGAAGTAATACAACTATATATGTATGTGGCGAGTTCCATTATGACCCCACGATGGCACTTAAGGGATAAGTTACTGAAGACAAAGTGTTCCTTACTATCTTCTTTATATGTAGAACAATCTTCAAAAACATATCTTAATCTAAGCCGAAGTTATAACCACAAAAAAGCTAATACCGTATATATGCTTGCTAACATTTTTAAGACTTTAAACGCATTTTGCCAAGTTTTTTTTTGGAATATGACTACGTTGTAATAAAGTAGCGATATTAGGTAACGCTATGTTCGAAGATTCTATAAACCGCATTCGCCGCCACCAAACCCTTCGTAACGCTATTTACAAAGTCTTCAGTATAAATTATCTAAACCATAACAAATCTTTAACCCCTCCATCCCGGAGTGTTACGTAGTAAGTGAATAGCCCCTTTATTCCATTTTAAAAATATTATGTCGATAGAGAAAAACAGTATTGAAAAACTAAAACATTTAGAATGGACTATATTTACAGAATTAAACTTTGTATACAAAGAGCAAGTTTCATTAAATTTTGAATGTATTATAAAGATAGTCATAACGATAGTTTGGTTTTCAAATACAACTTTAAGCTCTTCTCTCTGCCAATAGCAAACAACAAAATTTAAAAACCTGTTTAAACTCATATGTTCTCTTGGTTTCAAGTTCAAACACAAGGCTTTTTATTGGCATTAAGTGTGGTTTTGTTTTTATACGAGGGTGAGCAAAATCGTTTTATTTATATTTTTATTTGATGACAAATAAAAAATAAAAAAATCACCATGGAAAATTGTAATTGCAAAAATATATTTTTAATAATTTGTAATTTGTTGTGGTCATTCCTACATTTTTTTTAATAATAATAACACTGGTCGGCAAAAAAAAAATTGTGTTCGAACTTTTAAATAAAAATATGTGGAATATATAAAGATGAATGTGCTAAATTCAAATCCGTTTTCAATTGTTTCTATATGGGTTTGACTAATAGTGCACCCAAAATAGGGTGGTCACGCTAATATATTTCATCATAACTCGAGAACGGTTTGCTTGATCTAAATAAAATATGCGTAATTACCTTTAAGCCATTTATATGCAGTTTTCCGTATTTCCAACTATTGCGGAGTTATTCAGAAATTAGCGAAGAAAAAAATTTTCTTACGATTTGCATTTGATCTTTCGCGAGATCATCCACACCAAACGCTTAATACCGGTATTGTATTCAGATTTTTACAACTTATATATTAAAGTTTTGTTTAAAATATGTTAAAATACGGGTACAAAAAATACTTTAGCAACTTTTTGCCATAATCAAGCGACTTAAAATTATGAATTTTAAGAAAACTTAAAAAATTAAAGTCTTTTTAGATTTTAAGTCCTATAACTCAATGAATTTTGATATGATCATTACTGTATATATGTATATTAACTCGAAAAGGAAACACATGTCTATACAACAGTGCAAAATTTGTATAATTCAAATGAAAAATTCCCCAGATTTTTTGAAATAGCTAAAAACAACTGCAAAAACACGTCTTTCGGGAATATCTGGAAAACATTTCTTAAGAAAAATAAATGAATGTCATATTAATATACATCAGCTTAAGAAATATATCTCTTTTGAAGGTAATTTTATTTTTTTTAAACTATTGTTATTAATATTTTCGAATAAAATTTCGCAGTTATATAGGAATACTAAATATTAAGCAGGTTAAGACAACTAAGATTTGCTTCTCAGAATTGCAAAGAAAGTTCCAAGAAATTCCAAAAATTTCCTATAAATTTCAAGGCTGATAAACTTCTTTGTAAAAAAATAATTACACATAGCAGCTTCTGCGTATTTAGTTTTGGTATGCTTTTTTGAGCAAAAATTTTCAAATATTCAAAATCTGTTCAATTGAAGAATTGAAAGTTTTATATTTTTCAACTTAAGGCTCAGTTAGCCGACCGTAACGTTGATGTAGTTGCATGTGCTGATCGTTTCGTTCACATTGAAAAGCTATGAGACACAAACGATCAGCACATGCAATTACATCAACGTTACGGTCGGCTAACTGAGCCTTTAGAAGGAATAATGCCATCAAATTTTCTTATACAATTTCGAAGGAAGACTTATAAAAAAAAGTTGCTTATTATGTTAAGGTTCGTAATGTTATATTCACATATTCCACTGGCGATGTGGCTCTGGCGGTCATAAGAAAAAATACACATGAGCAGTGATGATAAAAGTGTAACGCCTTCCAAAAGTAACTTTGCTATATTTTGTTGTGTATGTTGAAAATCAAATTGATGTTAATCTTTCCATAGTTCCTTAGAATATTAATCTTACCTGATTCTTTCTGAATATACTGTTACGAATCTTACACCTCAACCTAAATCAGAGCGTTGAGCGTCGCGTAAGCAACAGGGTACGTATTCACAGTACATTTTACCACAAAATATTTACTGTGAATGTATTGTAAATACGTACCCCGTTGCTTACGCGGCGCTCAACGCTCTGATTTAGGTTGGGCTGTTAGCCTAAGAACAATGTGCATGTATTGGACACTATTTTTTCCGACAGAAGAGACATCCGACGGGTAAACTTAATTTGAATGCGCTGCTTTCAATGGCGTTTACCGTTTTTCAATGTTAAAAAAGAGATATTTCAGATATAAAATTTCAGTTTTTGGACCATTTTCATTGGATTAAAGGCGCAATTCTTCAGATATTTGGATGAAATTCGGTTCATAAGCTAGTCATGTATTGCAAAAACACCTAACTAAAATTTTATGAAATCGCTTCATGTTTACACCCAGTCTTCATACAAACATCCGCCAAAATTTCAACTAAATGTCGATAGAACTAATGCATTGGGTTAGATTTAGTTCAAATTAAATATGTAGATAACGTATCGTCGTAGAAATCATATTGTGAAGATCGAACGTGATCGGTTTATTGGTATGGTCGCTACACGTCAAAGACCGTATACAAACTACGCACAGTGATGTAAATTAGAAAAAAGTGGTAATAAGTATGGAACTTCTAAACTACTAAAGGGATTTGTATAAAAATTGAATTAGTACCAGAGGAGGAGTCAGGCGGAGCTAAAATGGCTGAAAGTTGGCTACCTTGTGAAAAACATTGTGCGGCTCTTAACTTTCGTAAATATTAACCCATTTGTAAAATTTTAGGCGCGCTGGATTTTGATAGATAAAATAAAGAAAAAATGAGTTGACAATTATTTTTATATCTTTTATTGAAATTTGAAATTTTTGCGTCGGATTTTTTTTTTTGGTTTTTTTTGTTGTAATTTTTTTACTAAGCCTCTGAGTTTAGCTCGTAGTGCACTATTAAATTGCTGATAAAATTCGAAGTAAACTCACTGAACAAAGCTTTGAAATATCTTGAGCCGTTAAGTCGTAATAAAGATCTAAACTCAAACTTTTGAAATTTAACTAAGAAGTCGTAGATTTTTCCAAAAAAGTGCTTTCATAATTTTTAAAATTGTAACAAACTTTGTTAAAAAAGGTGAATTTTATTTTTACACACGGTGAAAGGTCTTGCCTTAAGGATGAACTTAGCCGACTTTTTTGTTAATTTCGGACATGTACCCTACATTTGGCAGTTTTCAATTTTCAAAATAATTTTTAAGTTTCTGTGCCTGTAAAAAACTTTTCAGATGACACGACCTAAAGTTATCCAATCTTCAATATGACGAACTTTTCTCAAAAATGGCTTAGATACCCAAGTTTAGAGGCTTATAAAATAGAAATCATTAGAGGTATCGAAATAATGTTCCGTCATCTTAAGCGCACCAAGGAGTAAATGATATGTGTCGATTTTAATTTAAATAGGAGAGGTGAAAACTCCAAAGCCTTATTTTTATATGGAAAATTTTCCTTTTTACCCTACTACCTTTTATAATTTAAGAGACATTTGTATTCAAAATTTTATTTTGCACATTTAGCCATTATATATTTCGTGTTTTTAGAATATATTATCCTTTTTTCCAAAGCTTAAATGTATAAAAGCGAAAGCTACAAGACTTTTAAAGCTCTACGCATGCGATGCGTTTATATATAGCCTACTTTAGATCTGTTTGTACATATACTCAGCTATTGCTATGTCGAATTTAATATAAATCTAAATAGTATATAAAAAGTTATACATTTTTTATCATTTATTTTGTGAGCAGCTTCAAATTGCATTAGGAATTAGTGATGGGAAACTATTTCTAGTTTCTAATTAAAAATCGATAGTATCGACAGTACTATCGGTGTAAATAAAAAGTCAGAGCAAAAAAATTGAGACAGTCAAAAAACATTTTATTGTAAAAACTAAAAATAACAGTACAAAAGAAATACCTATGTGGGTCAGTTGCAATCAAAACGAAAAAAAATTTTTCCTTTTGTTTAATTTTTAAAGTTTCTTAAATTAGCTGAACATCTATACATACAGGGTAAACACCTTACCTCAGCGAGCAAAATTTAACAATTTATATATTGTTGAAATGAGCTAATCAAGCCCTTTCATTTGATACCCACCACAACTTCGTTAATTTTTATTTTTTCGTCATGACTTTGTGTCGTATAAGTGGCGCCAATATCAATTAAATGTGACGTCACATGACCTATAACCAGCAGGCAGACAAGACGCTTCAAACGATACTACATTTCTAAATTATGATGAGTAGTGTGTAAGTTATGAGTTAACAGATGAAAATACCACCAGATAGCCACAAACAAACCGGTTTAACACATAACCGCAAAGAGCAAAACATTAAAATATATATATTTTTATAATCTGCTGATCAAGTCCTTTTGTTTTATACTAAATACAACATTATAGATATATACTTATTTTTGTTAATGTGACATTCCATAGCCTAGCATAGCCAGCGGACGATCAAGACGCTTCGAACGATAGCAAATGTGTCAAATTATGAAAAGTAGCTTCGAAATTATGAGGGAACAGATGAACATCCTACATACAAACACGTTAAACACATAACCCTCCTTTTGACGTAGTCGGGTAAAAACAGAACAAATAAGAATAAACAATTTCAATATTTTAAAAACAGCTATTGAATGTTTCCATTTTACTTTGTTTTAAAGTTGTTTTAAAGGTGCTGGTGACAAGTGTTTGTTTGTATTGTATGGAACGAGTGAATATGAGGTGGCAATTAAATACTATTCTGAATAATTATGAAAAAAGTTTTAATTCTGAGAAATGTGTCTCTTGTAACATATTCCTCAATGATTACTATCCAATTTTTTTTGCTCTGTCTACCCCAAAACAGAGTTCAAACAGCGGGAACAAAAAAAAATAGCATTTACTTTGCAATTGACCGATGTATAAATACAGAAAATAAATAAATTAAAAGCAAATAAATATAAAGAAATTTTGTGTATTTTGTTGTTGATTTTAATAAAACACCTGCGATATTTTGCATACACAGGAAAAATTATCACCAAAAATTTTTCAAACAAAAGTTTGTCTAAATATTCTTTACATAATCAATAAATTATTTGTTTGACTCTTATTTAGGACGCAAGTACCAAAAACAAAAAGAAACACTGTGTCGTAAAAAACAACCCCCATGACAACAACCCTGATAGCAAAAGGAATGCGATTGTACCAAGTTTGTTTACTGAAGATTTTTGAGTGAATCAATTCGTTAATTTCGTTGCAATAATTCTCATTAATTTTTTTAGAGTCCTTAGATAAACATTCAGACTTAAACACATTTAACAAAGTGAAGTTTCATAAATACTTAATGGATGGTGATGACCCAGACAAATATTTTGTTTGATATATTACAAAAAATCCAGTAAATATAATTGTTTGAATAAGTAAACTATTTTGTTTAATATTTGTTAGTATTTTGAGGCTAATTGTTTTGTGATATTTTTCAGAAAATCCAGTAAATCTTTTTGTTCGATTTAGTAAATTGTTTTGTAAATATTTTAAGACAAATTGTTTTATAGATTTAAACAATTTGTTCACTAAAAAACAACGTTTTTTCCAATGAAATTGTTGAGATATTTTTGTCTGCATGTACAAATTTGTTTGTAAGTCCGTTCCTAGACAAAATATTTACTATTTCATTGAATTCCTTTACAGAAAATGAAATTTAGTTTTTTTATGTATAGTCTAACTGTTGCCATGTAAATTTTCAACTTTTGTTTTCTACTATCGCTATCGATATATTAATTTGCTATCGAGATTTTTAATACTTCTAGGTTTTTCGATACTATCGATAGTTTGCCATCAGTATTAGGAATGTGTTAGATGTATAATTTTACATTGAAATTTTATTTCAACATATTTTAGCTTTTCCAATTTCCAACAGAGTTTAATAATTTATGACTTTTTATAATCTTTATAAGATACTCTTCTTAGGAATATAAAAAAACTTTAGTAGGTTTTCAACCAAGGTGTTGCAAAAAAAATTCACAAAATTTTAAAAAATCGGAAAAAATAAAAAATTCAGTTTTCTTCTGATAATATTTCAACGAAATATAAGTAAAAGTAAAATATTTTAAACATGCACGGAAAGATTAAGTTCTCCTCGGAAAAACAACGAAGTGAAAAATTCTTTTGTTCATGAAGTCCCAAAAAAATAGTTTCTTGTTGATAACTTAAAATTTTAGAGTGTATTACAACTTTTTAAAATGTTAAAAATGTCTAGTCAACTAGGCCTACAAGTCTTATTGAAATAACAATTTAGCGATTTTAATATTAAATGTTTCTATGTATGTACTCCATAATTTTTATTTCACAACTTAGTTAAAAAATTTCGTATCTATTTGTAAATACACAATTATAAGCATACATATTTGAAAATACCGAGTAATTTGTAAAATGTTGTAGAATCACTACAAGATCATCGAGGTGTTTTATATTATTTCTGTTGCAAATTGTGTTCATTATAAATTAGAGATGGGGTCGTAAGTCGCTTTTCAATCACGATAAATATTTCAATCACGGCATAAATATTTTACTAATGCTTCACCTTTTTTTTTTTTTTGGTGACTCAGATTGGTTCTCATGTAAAAAGTCCTCACGATCACTAAAACTGCACTCGCGAGATACTCACGATTCTTTTAATAAGATTTAATAAGATTTATTTTTTATTCTTGCCATCAAAAGTTATCGAACGCACTTTTCAAATAATTGAATAATTGAAATGATCATGCATAATTTATGCAAGCTACGTGAACGTTGCCCATTTCTAGCGAAGATTCGATTAAAAATCTATTTAAAAACACAGAATAAAAATATTAATATAAGAGATAAGATTTTATTTTGTATGGAATTTCCAACAGGCACATTATTTTTATGAATTAGTAAGAAATTAAATTGAAATTAAATGCAGCTATAATGTAAACAAGCGCTAGCTGTTAGTAGCAGAACAAACATTAACTCTTTGAGTACCAGTTCAAAATTGTTTAATAATAAAAAGCTTATTTTTATTAATCTAGCTTGTAAGCCATAAGCGAAATAAAAAACTAGTTGCAGAATAAATCTTGATTAAATATTCTATTTATGTTTGCAATAAACTATAATTAAGTAGCATGGCAAGGTATTTATAGTGAAGAAGTCATAATAAACTGGATCGTTCGATTTGGTTCAATAAGAAAAGAAATTTGGGATTTAAGTTCTATTAAAGTCTTACTCATAACTATAATTTTTTCGACTCAGTAGCTTCAGAGCTATTCGAGCTCAAACTTAAAACTACTTTTATAGTAAAAATGTTTCAACTAATTTAACAAAGCTATAATTTTCTAATTACAACATCAAGAAAAAAGATAAAACAGTTTTAGTACATGTACATTGAATTTGAGTTGCATTAGATTGAAGATTAGCTTCAGTACACATGGGGTCTTCCTATTGTAGATCGGACAAAAATGGTTTAATTCTTAATTTCACAATACAAATACTGCTCATTTTAATATCAATTTCATTTCAGTTTTAATTCTCATAATGATAACAACTAAACAATTTCTTCTAGTTCTACTAAGTTGTTTTCTACAATTTATTCCCATCTTTTGCGGCAGTGAGGATTTATTAGATAGTTGGAAAAAAATCAATACAAATTATGCCAACGATATTCAACAAAGTAATACAATCTATAAAAAAATACAAGAAGAACAAAGGGCTTTGGCAGAACTGCGCACTATTGTGGAAAGACATTTAAGAACTAAAAATGCTGAACTTCTAGTCAATGCAATAAACTCCAATAATATATCAATGCCTGGAAATAACTTAAAGGATATATTAAAACAATTTGATGAAAACTATAGTAAACAAATGGTTGATAGCATTTTGGCTGAAGCAATAAATGAAATTATTTTAAATGGCAAATTAGCCATATTGCCTGATATATTATGGAGCATTTATCAGCAAAATGATACGAAATTATTTGAAGTTATGTTGCGTGCTCAATTGCAACTTTACAACAGTTTTGGTCAAAAACAGCACACCGATGCAAAGGAGTTTTTACACTTATTTGCCAATAAATTATATAAAATTAAACAAGATCATTTGTATAATAATGTCGATCTCAGCGTGAAATTGAAAGTACAAAATATTATTGAACAGTTGCCTTACAATTTGAAATATTTGTATTTTATGCCATACTTTTGCCTTTTGAATATTAAACATTCGACTTACATTTACACCGCCATTGAGGCAAAAGTAGATCCACTCAGCCGATACATATGGCTTTGGCACGATAGTAGATCTATGGATGATACAGGCTACATTAAAGCTGAAGTAGGAGAATTGTATGCAAATAATGAGAAGAAACTTAATGTTGCACTAAAAGGCACTAAATATCATATGTATTATTATATGATGCCTAGCACAATGAAGATAGCCGGTTGGGATTCTACTGATCCTCCTTTAAGTTACATTTGGAATATTGAATTTTTGGATAATGATCGCGTTGTGTTTTCTCAAAATGGCTACTTAATGTGTGCCGTCGAAAATCATGATCAAGAGAGACGTAATGTTGCAGGTCGCAAAAATGGAGAAGTTTCTTCCATGAGCCCAGAATGTCAATGGCGTTTAGGCAAATGTACGTTTAGATGAATTGCTGAAAAAAAAAGAAATGTATAGACAATTTGATTATTTTACACACATTTTATTAATAAATTTATTTAATCGATGAAACAATAAAAATTTGCAAAATATTTATATAATTTTTTTTATTAAATTCTTACATTAACATATGTATTAATTATATAATAAAAAAATTTCACTTGCTTCAGTAAATAGGTGGCAATTGAATACTCCACAGAATAGCCGCTAGTTAACATTCCGGAAAATAGAACTGTAAAACATTAGAATAATTCATCTTTACTTCCTTTGAAGTAATTAAAAATAAAAACATATAACATAGTTAGTACTACTTTTTATATATCGAGAGCACCTATTCAAAATGTGCTAACTCAAATTTTATTGAAAAGGAATATATGAAGACCTATAGTGAGTTAACGTATAAAGTACATAAATTCCTCTATAACTGCAAACTTTTATTCGAATTTATCAACAACCAACGATTTTATAGCATTTAGAAAACATTTAATACAAATGCACAAAACATTATATTTCCCCTTTTTTCAAAAAGCCTTTTAAAAATAACGTATACTTAATATTATTTAGTAGACATGTTACAATTTTAGAGTATTTAATTTTTAATTATTGTTTTAAATTTTTAATTAAATTTCTTTTAGTATAAGTCTTTACATAGAGCCTATGAATTTTCCACATTTAAAAGAGAAAGATAGACATAGCACACATCAAATTTACGAAATCATGAGCAGTTTAAACAGCGATTCTGATTTTAACAAAATACAAATTTTTAAAAGACTTTTTACGAGACAAGGGGAACATTTTGTTGTGTTGTGTTTTGTGGATTGATTTCTCGGCTTTATGTTCGAAAATGCTCATAAGTGGATTTAGCCAAAAATGTTACTTAGACCACTTTAGTACCAGGCTAGCCATTTATAATATTCAAAAATTAATATGTTAGTAAATTTTTATAGATTCGTGGAAAAACGGCATTCATTTCAGAGATTTATATAGTTTTAGGATATGTTGTTAAGTCAATTTCGGGCTCCGGAAGATAAGGTCCAAGCCAGAAAAGAAAACTTTGATCTACTTTTGAAAACCTTCGCATTCCTAAGAACGTTCCAACAAGTTCCAAAAATGGAACTTTATATGGCTTTGACAACAAAGTCTACATTTGGTCCCAGGCCTATAAAATGCTTTGGCAAACAAATGGATACATCTTAGAGTTTCTGCAAGTGCTATTTTTTAAATCCAAAATTTTAAAATTTAATAAAAATATGCAATTTAAAATATTAAAATGTACTCGTCTGTTATGCACTAAAAATTTTAAAATAACAAAATTGATTTGTATTAGTTACGATGTACATAAGTACCTATGTATCTATTGTATTATTTACGATAAACAAAAGCTCCCATCTATTTTACCACGTTTATTTATATTCTATAGTCCCAGCAAAAAGATTTTCATTTTTGTAATCGGTAGTACTTTATTAATGGATTAAAAAGTAATGAGTGATACTTATTTATCTTATTACTATGTTTCACTACTACCTAGTTTTTCACAAAATTAGTACGTATTTTTCTTATTATCTGAAAGAAGTTGAACTTTGATGATATTTAGCAATAAAATAAGTAGACAAGAACTTTTTAAGTCAACATGTATGTGTATATGAAAATTATTTTTTGTCGCTTAAACTTATGAGTCAACAATAGCTGAGTGGGTCAAGGCACTTGTCTTCAAAATTTAACCAGAACAGATTCGTATCCCAGCTGGGTAAAAAAAAATTAAAAATATAAATAAAATGTAATATGTATAAAATTTATTTTTAATTTCAATTTGGTTATTTGACTACTTTGTTTTAGCTTCAAGTAAGCCGAATAGTAACTAGCTAATTACTGTGACAATGTAAAAACATTTGTAAGGGATACTCCTTATTTTTTTGGACTTCTAGAAAAAAACAAATAGTTATCGAGTCAAATTGTAAGTAGTCACGACTTAAATCCTTATGTACTTATTTTGCCACGAGTAAGCAAAGTTTTTACTGGGATGCTAGATTAAAGACTCTAACCTTTAACAAATAAAATTTTTTAAGTTAAGCTTTAATATTATGCCAAAACCAGTTTTCTTAAACGAAATGATTAAATTTTTATAAACTTTCTTATTTATTATAAAGTAGACATCAACTTTAGCAAATTTTTTCGCAGTTACGAGTATAAAACAGTTAAATTTTCTCTTTCTTATAAAAATAAATTGTTATTACAGATAAGAACTTTTTGCGTTCTTTTCTTACTTGACAAATATTTTCATATTAAACGTATCAATGTTTGCGTAAATAATCAACTTTCAAAGCTGAAGTAAGCAAAATGTAAAAATATTTATATTAGATACACACCCACATGTACAATATTTATATAAAACACAAACAAGCAAACAAGCAAACAAACATGTACGAGTATATGAACACCTTTAAAGTTGCAACAAGTAGAGGGAACATACTTTAAACATGAAAAAAAAAGAAAATAAAATAAAAAAAATTAAAATGTGTACATACATATATACTGATTAGACAACAAAGTTTTTAAATTAATTTTGCATAACAAATTAGGGATCACTTATCGTTGCAAAAACGAAAAGAAGTTACACAAGTTAGCAAGAAGTTTTTTAGTAAATAAAAAATGGAAAACAAAATAATAGAAATTATTTTGTATATACGTACATTTAGGGTAGAGCGTGATATTTTTTCTTTTTCGAATTTCAATTTCGTATAGCAATACAAAGTTGGATCTTATTTTCAGTTATATGGAAAAATAATGAAGAAAATATTGGGACCTACTTTTCGCCCTCTACCGAACAATCAAGATTTACCAAATAAAATGAAATCGATAAATTTGTGAAACCATACATATGATGCAACATTTAAAATTTTTCATTACGCTGAAAAAACTATACTTCATTACCATGAAATCGGTTCAATATAAAATGTTTAAATTTAGAAAAAAAATTCTCAAAATTTAGAAACTTTTTTATTGAAAAATTTTTTTTATTTATGTTTTTATTTTAATATGTTGTTGTATTCTATTATGAAAAACCAAAATTATTTATGTAACAGTGCAAAATGTGTAAAATTAGGAAGAACAGCTCTTAAGATTTTTGGAAATAGCTTAAAAAAACTGCAGAAAACCATGTTTCTCAAGAATATCTCGAAAATTCTTTTTAAGAAAAATAAATAAATGCCATATTATTGTTCAGAAAACCCAAATTAGCTTAGATTATATCCCTTTTTTTGGGACTATGGCGAAAAGTTGAAAATTTTTTAACTAGTGGAATTTAAAAAAAAAAAATTTTAAATAATGCCGGACACTGAAATTTTAAATCGGAATGTAGACGGATAAGTCAATACAATTCCCATTTGTTTCTTTAAAATTTAATAACAAGTATGATAATAAACCACCAAAAATTTTTTTTAATTTTTTATGAAATTTTAAATATTTTACAGTTTTTTTATAATTGACTTTTTATAAAAGTACTAAATTAGTTTATTGTTAAATTTAAAATTTTCCAAACATTTTTTTTCTAAACATATTAGTGATTACTACTGTCGATTAATGTATTTTTGCAAGTATTCCATGATCAAGTGGAAAATTAGGAGCCACTTGATGTATTTTACTCAGTATTAATCATGCCCAATTCTTTCTGAATATAACGTTACGAACCTTAGCCTAATAATCCATTTGGATTCCCAGCACAATAATTTCGAAATATTCATATTAATAAATAATGACTCACTAGCTTGAGCTTTTGACATGTTTACATGTTCATATATACTTAAGCATAAAGTCAAACCAAATAAGTTTGAGTAGAACAAAAAATCAGAAAAATGGGAAAGAAGAAAAATAATAAAACGGTAACATTGGGAAAGTGCCGTTTAAATGATGAAACAGAACTGGGTCAAAACGAGTTTTTCCATACAAATTGTCATTAATCATACGCCGTAAAAAGCTGCCCTGGGATAGAATTAGGGTTTTTTTTATTCCCGGACTTTTTTGTTTCCAGGGAGAGCGGGAAATAAATAATAAATTCCCGGGGATTTAACAACGTAATAAAATATTAACCAAAAATTTTAATTTCCAAAATCCATTGATGTTTATATGAGCAAATTGAATAATTGAATCATTCTTTATTTTAAACAGAGCTTTATTTTAAAAGTATTTCACAAACAAAACAGTTTCTAAAGAAATGAGATAAAAAAGCAAAAAACTTAACAAATCACAGAAATAAAAAGATTTAAAGTAAATTAGGAAAAAAGAACAATATTTTTATCGACATTTTAAGGAAACTTCGTATTTAAAAACTATTTTAGACCGAGCAAATCATTAGCAAAATCCCTGATGAACTGAAATCAAAGTAGTTTTATTTCTGGTCATTAAAGAGTGATTAAAAAGTTATCTATGATAAATTTTGCAGTCTTAGAATATTAACTTCAGTCCTTCACTTCTTGGTATTCAAAGAAAATTATCTGCCCCTAGAAAATTTTTACTTTTATATTCTTTGTTGCAAATGCCTTTTTAAAACAATCAATAGCGGATTTCAGTGTTTGATGCAAGTGGTCTTGCGAAAGTGCAAATGCAAAATATTGTAGCTTTTTTTGGAAATTTAATGTCTTCTGTTGTTGGATTCCATAAAAAAGTTACGATATTTTGCATTTGCACTTTCTCAAGACCATTTGCATCAAATACTTAACTCCACTAATGTATTAATTATTTCCTCTCATAATCGGTTTCTTATTCCAGTACACAATTTTCTGTTGTTAAGAAAATACTTACACCGTCTACAGAAGTTGCCCGCATAGTTAAGAGGACGTTATATAAACTATCAACATTTTTCGTCCTTCTTCCGCTGTCTCCAAATAATTTCAGCTACTTTGTTAATAGCAGCGTTTAAAGTTTGATCGCAAGTCCTATTTTGCACCACCGTCATCTGAAGTATATCTGTTTCCCTATTTTCTTCGTCATTAAATGCATCAAAAAACGTGCATAAAGATATTCTGAATATTTAATTACCGTGATGCTTATTGAAAAATTGCAGTTGCTTTTACTAAAAAAAATTGGCGCCTTTAAATAATTCACTAAAGAGACAACATTTTTTCTCTTCGTTCTTCAATCCAAAATAATTTCATATACAGCTATTTTGAATTAGCTGCACAATCAACTTTTCACGATTTTTTGTGCAGATAAATCAAAAATGCTGTTAGGTTAAATCTATTTATCTGCCTTAATGTGCAAGTAAGCACAATTCTTAAGTGTGTGCAGCTAGCTTTGATTTTTTATATGAAAATAATTTAAAACTGCCAAAAAATATTTTAAAGGTACAGGTATACAAGGTATACAAAAATCGATTTTGAAGAATATCCACAGAAAATAAATATTTTGTGCACTTAAGTCAAAATGCAGCTAAGATTGATTTTTTGTGTGAAAATTGTGTTGAAGTACAAAAATTAAAGGCATTTATCCTAAGATTGCAGGTATAGAACGTGCACTTAAAAAACGAAATTGTATTGAATTTTAAAAAATAGTGACACAAATTCAAAAAGGCAGTTAAATCGAAACTAGTTTACACTTTGAGCCATCGTTAGTTTCGTTCCCCTTACATAGATATTATTTCGTGATGAACGATAACAATTAAAAGAGAAAAAATTTTTTTTTGGGTGCCAAAATAGTACTTTTTTATGTATGTAAATAGATTTCTAATCCCGGGAATTCCCGGCTAAAATTCCCGGGATAGCGGGAAATGAAAATAAGCGATTCGACACTATTCATTTTCTCCCCAAAAGGAAACACCAAAAATAGCGTTTATCGCCAAACGATACGATAAAAACACTAAAATCCATTTCGACTCGAAGAACTGGCTGAGAGAAACCAGCCCGAGCATCTAGTTTTTTTTTCGGTAATAAGGCGGTAAATTTTAATGCGTTATTAATAGTAATTAAATTTTTTGTTTTAAATCAAATAAGCAATTAGTTTGAAAAATAAAATTGATTCAGATTTTAATATATTTCAGAGAAATAACTTCAAGCGCAATTTTTTTTAATAAGGTCTAAACATGTTTTTCAAATAATATTGAAGACAAAATTTCAACCGATTTTTTGCATATTTTTAATTAAACTTGAGTACAATACACGCTCGAAAAAATATATATCAAAATAATATTGAAAAATATCCCATAACAAAATTTTTTTTCGTCAAAATCTAGAAAATTATTTTCCGTGAAAAACCCCGCTTAATCGACACATAAAAACCGGCATGCCGAATTATTCGAAAACATAAATTATTCGAAACTGGTTTATTTTCAAAAAGGTAAAACCGGTTAACCGGTTTTCAGTTCTGGTTTTTGCATACTCTAGTACTGATGACACTAGTTTCGAGTACCACAATACAACAGCAACTTTTTTTTGGCAAATGAAATAAAAGTTTAATAAACAAGTGGCACCAGAAAGTAGACCGTGGAAGCGATGTGCACTTCTTTGTCGTACTTGTTTCTCGTAGACTGTTCCACGTTCTAACATCAATATTTAAGGATATTAAATTAATATGGAATGTAATCTGGTGATAGGTTAGTCAGAGCAGCATTTATTTTCCAACAGATTACCGCTCCATGTCATAAGGCAGGATGATCATAAACTTCTTAACAAAAACTGGTATTAATACTCTGGAGTAGCAACCACATCGTTCAGCTTTGAATATAATAGAGTATGTCTGGTAATGCATAAATCGAAATAGATCCACAAGAACGTGATATCAAATGAGCACAAACATCACAGATGCAAACATTTGTCAAAATATATGTGCCGCATACTGAATTCATATATTTTTAGTAAAGATTATTCAAAAATTACAACAGTTTTATTTGTATGCTCCATAAAATATAAAATGCAGCAGAATTCAAATAAAATATTTAAGAACTGAACACATATAACCAATACAATAATTAGTACATCCTTGTGAATTCCTTTAATATTTCTTACTACTTTGCATTATATTAATTTCTTGTTTTTTCAGTGTATATGATTTGAAGTACAAAGTAAAGAAAACAGCTGATATGTATGATAGGAAGTTTTTTTGTTTTTATGACATGCTATTTTGTATTTTTGCTGACGATATATAAGAGTAATTTGACTTTAAGGTATATTTATGTATGTAAATTTTTGTGTAGGAGTATTTATATAAATAACAAGCTAGTTTGCATATACCAAGTAGTTTTAGCTGTAACATGTTACAAAATTCGGTTAAATAACATGGGACTTTTCTTAAATCTTTGAACACGTAAAACTAACTGAAAGCCAACAATGAAAAATAGTTATATATAACAATAATATGTAGTAAAATTACATGCAATAAATACTTACTACGAAATATAAGCATGTCTGTATGAATTGGTGTTGTCAATTATTCGCGGCTTATAATCGTTCGAAAAAAATTTAATTATTTTTTTTCTTGTTCGAATAACTTTTTATTCTAAATTTTAATATTATGGTCTTTCGAACAAATGATAAAACAATTTTCGAATATTCAATTAACTTTTATTTGAATGACAAGACAAGTATGAATGCATGTAAATATCATCCTTGAGTGAAAGTGTGATTGAAAACACTTTAGATTGATACTAGCGAAGCGCTTAAGAATACTTTATATCTAAACCAGTGTAAGACAATTGAAAAAATGTTTAGGTTAAAGGCAAATACATACAGAGAAGAACAGAAATATGAAATAGCAAGCAGAAAAGAGTTGTACAAGAACATGAGATGATATTGTGTAAAGCATGTGCTCAAGTCTTCATACGTAATTATTAGGGTGATCGACTCGGTTTTTCAACCGGCTTTTAAGCCGAGCTTTTCCGCCATCGGTTTTTTCGAAATGTTGATTTTTCGAATGTCGAATAATCCGGGTTTTGTTAAATCAAAAAACCGTCCGAGTCGAACACTTTTCGCATGGGATATTTTATTAGTTTGTGCTATATTAAAACTTTTGGATTGGCAACTGAGAGCTGTTAATTTCAGTTGTAATTGAGAGCTTTTCTGCCAACTACAAATTTTCAGTTGTCGGCTGGCAATGCAACTGATGTTCGATTGCTATCCATAATCGACCCAATAGTCGAACTTTGTTTGTTAATTTTCCTAAGTATTATTTTTCAACAACATTTACTGAAATATGCAATTAAGGTTAATTAAACTGGCGTTGTGATATAAAATAAATGTCAATCTTCATATTTTGTATAGAGTTGGACATCCATCGCAGACAAAAAAAATTATTGCTTTTTTATTGATGTATTTGTATGTGTACCCATGAAATCTTTTGATGGTAAAGTAGAAGTTAAAATGCTACTAAAAATAACCTTCACTACTTCTACTTTGTCATATTAACCAAAATATTTTAACATGTCAATGGAGTTAACCGGATTTTTTAAATTTCAAAAAGTCGAACTATTCGAAACCCGATTTCTGACAAATGTCGAATAATCGATCACCCTAGTAAATATGTATATGGAAAGATTTGCATGTGAGTACTAGTGTGTGTGTGTGAATGTTTACTTGTTCAGTTTATTTGAGCATGTACATCCTTTTGCCAGGTGCCTTTAGAGTTTAATAATTAAGTTATGACTTTGGTCAAGTGGTCAAGCGGAAAAGAATTTTATGAGATTAGCAGGAGCTATCGAAACGTCAGTTCAACCCTCTGTGCAGTCAAAAATTTTCTTTGTCTATATATTTCACATTGATCTCTTAATAAAAATGCAATTAATTGAAAAATTCAATTAAAACAGAACTAAAGCCAAAATAAATAAATTTCTTTGAAAATTGTTTAGTTTAGAAATAAATATTAATTTATTTCAAATAAATATTAATTTATTACAAAATGCCTTAAAAATAAGAAAAATAGAAATACATTTTTATAATGGACGAAAAAAATTTAGCCTTTAACACTTCCTTATCCAATGAGTCATATATGACTCACGAGAGCAATTTCCGCCAAATTCATGTCACATCTAATTCATATCTTTATACAACTACTGAGCAGATTTTTGTCATAAATGTGACGTAATATTTATTGAATGGAATGTGAACGTATAGCAAAAACACAAAAACAAATCAGTGGACGTGGCGCAGAACATCAGTGCGTTTTATGGGGACAGGAAAGTTGTTAAGTTCAATTTTCAAAGTTTTGTAAAAAAAAATTTACAAATGCAATTGGAAAATGCAGCTTATATTCTCAAATAGTGTGGATCCTTTGCCACAATTTCCATATGGTGTAAGTGAGCTACAAGTAAAGATGTGCCCAAACATGGCCAAAATCTCTCAGAGACCGTCAAAACTAACCTAAGTTCAATTTTTAAAGTTTTGTAAAAAAAATTCACAAATACAATTGGAAAATATCACTTATATTCTCGAATACTGTGGACTCTTGGCTACAACTTCCAGGCTACAACTTCGTGGCTAAAATACAAAATAAAAGGGTAAATCTAGCCTCGAAAAGGCTAAGCTGGCGACGCTGGTTTGTACTTCTAAATATTTAAAACTTTTGTGAACTTTGTTAAATACTAATGCATTGCCAAACGTTTCATCAATCAATCATCGTTTGTATCCAAAAAAATGTATTAAGTGTTTTCCATATATTTTTATTATAATTGAAATTTTTAGTGAATACTTAAGCATGTTATGTTAAAATACATCGTAGATTATACATCTGAATTTTATTGAGTTCACAATATAGTATGTGTTCTGAAAAATATATTGAATTTGTATAAAAATGTATTGAGCGTTACGTAAAATTTTTTTTTATAATTTATCTATAAATTTTAGGACGTTCAAAAAGAGTTAGCAGCAGCTGAAGGTTAGAAAGATTTTTTGTTTACAAATTTTGGTTTTTTTGAAAAAATTTTGTTTCTTTACCACTGTGGCTTTTATATATTTTAAAAGAATGTATTAGGTAGGTCGTATTTTGCTACAAAAAAAAAATGATTTGAAATTGATATATTTTTTGACGCTGTTGGTCGATTTAATTAAAATAAGTCTTATTTGAGAGAAAATTGAGCTTACTTTTTGCTTATATATAAATCTTTGGAGATAATTGTTTTAAAAGATAATAATTTTTTATTTTTCCAAGTGAATCCAAGTTAAAATTGAAAAAGTGGTCACAACTTTTAATTTCTTCCTGCGGATATTAAAATTCGTTGTGTTTAGAAAGCATATGTAGAATATATTAAAATTTTATACTTATATATTGTATTTTTTCGCAAAAACCATTCCCAGAACACCCGCGAAGGCGAATGTAACGCTCAATACACAAAAATGTAAAAAAAATTGAAAAATATAATTTTATGAATGAGGCGAAAACTATAATAAAAATTCTCATATATATTAGTTATATTAGTAAGCAAAAAAAAACAAAAAAAAAACAAAAAAAAAAGAACACATAATGTACGTTTGGAATGAGAATGACGCATATAAAAAGTCCTCTAAACTACGATTAGGGGAATATTGTATTTTTTATGTTTCCTAGCTACTGATTTAATATGCTAGAAATCGTTTTTTCCCCTTAACATAACTTTTATTTTTCAGTTTTATCTATTCAATTAAGCAATAAATGTTAATTTGCTTAAGAAATCCTACAAGTTTCAAAAACATTTAATTACTTAATAATTTATTACGAGAACTTCTAAACTAATTTTCATTTATTTATTATGACCATTTTTGCCATTGTTGTTTATTAAAATAGCATAATAATATACTAATTAATACAAGAACTTTTCTTTGTAACATAAATTAGAAATATATTCGAATACTTACATAACTACATAGAATTTATTATAGTCATACAACAGATTTTGACCATCTTGAACATTAAGACTTATTTTTATATAAACATAAATATGTATATAATAATATAATGTATTTTATTTGCATAAATTTGTTTGGGAGTTAGTGAAAATTATTGCTACCATGTAAAAACAAATTAAAACTGCGAGCCTTGTCAAAAGAAAAGAATGAATAAATATTTAATTGTTTCCGGTCATGCCATACGAAAAACTCTGAGGCACAACTAAAGAGATCAAATTTTCTCTAAAGTTGGTAATTGCTTATAGAAAATTTAAGATTTTACCTATTAATAGTAACGCTTACATACTTGGTTTAAATTATAACTAATATTTTATGTATGCTATATTTACATAAGTAAACGTATAAATAGATGCATGTGTGTCCTTGTTAAATATAACAGATTACAAACCTTTATTTGATAAATTTTTTAACGCAAAACTAATATGTCATCGACTTCCCAGCAAAAACTACTGCTTCGCGATAAGCAGGTTTGTAAAGGAGAGTTTTGTTGGTGTAGTTTACAAACATGCTTACAGAAGCACGATATTTGTTCGCGATGTCCCACTTTGGAGCATTTTTTGTTAAACGCTTATTTCAGCGCATTGAGTATATAATAAAATCATACTATTATTTTTTCGTTTTAAGATCTTAGCTCATCGTCATTCTTCGTAAAATGTATATTTTTATAATCTCTGCCTTACAGTAGCGCTTCCTTGGATGCACCAATGTAAGTGGATGTGCAAAAATTTGTTTTTTAAATGAACGAAAAAGAAAAATATAAGAGACTTAACCATTTCTTGCCATACTTTATTGGTAGTACATTTGTCACTACTGTGAAGTGCATTTCTATAACAGGAAAAGTCTGTCCTGCTTCCTAAATCTCGATTACTTTTTGCTTGGTTAATATGCAAACCTGCTAAATCCACTTTTTAAGTAAATTGAGATTTTGATGCCGTGTGGTAGACGACCAGCATGTAGTTTTTCTTCAATTTGAGTCTAGAAGTGTGTAAAAAGGTTTGTAAGAAAAACTGCTAAATCCAGCAGTTCAATGTTTATTACTAACTCCAATTTAGCTGTTTTTTCCGATTTTTATTTTTGTAGATTGTAGTCATAGATAAAGAATACCATAAAATAAACCAACTATATTTTTGGTTTTCCTCTCAAGCTGCAAATATGAAATATAAGAAGTTTCTTGTCTCTCCTGTAAAATGTGCTGAAAGGGAGTTAGCAAGTTTGCATATTAAGCCGACGATATACAAATTAATGTTTGTTTGTTTATTCGTATCTTATGCGTGGCCAAGCCGCTTATCCGATCGCGATGAAATTTGGTGCACTTAGTCTGTGCAACTGCGGAAAGTTTATACATTATTACTTTTTTTAAAACTAGGACCAGGAAACCGATACGCTGAAAATTTCTGCCCCTACGAAACGTTCAAACCGATTTTAATGAAATTTAGAACATATATAGATCTGCGTCTAAAAAGTCACACAGGCTATGTATATTTTCAAAACTAGGACTAGGAGGGCGATACGGGGATAATTTCTGTCTTTCCGAAACGTTCAGTCAGATTTTAATGAAATTTATAACATATATAGGTCTTCGTCTAAAAAGTCACATAGGTTATGTACATTTTTAAAACAAAGACCAGGAGTGCGATAGGGGAGAAGTTTCTGCCTCTCCGAAACAATCAAACCGATTTGAATGCATTTAAGAACATAGATAACTATATCTAAAAAGTCACATAGGCTATGTACATTTTTAAAACTATGACCAGGAGGGAGGTAGGGAGGAAATTTCTACCTCCGAAATGCTCAAACCATTTTTAATGCATCTAGAAAATCACACAGGCTATGGTCATTTTCAATTCTAGGACAAGGAGGAAGTGCTGGGGACAATTTCATAGCATATACATTTTTCTTAGGTTCATCGCATTTAAAATTATATTAATGTAAGTTCTAAAGCCAAATATTAATATTTTCTTAAAAAAATTAGGTAATCCTCAAATCGATTTAGGTACATAGACAATGTGTTATAAACGAAGGTGCACCACTATCAAATAGAATTCAGTAAAATAATTTGTAAAGTTTCAGGAAGAAAGAAATTGCCGACTACCCCTCCTAGTCTTAGCTTTTAAAATATTTATACCTTATATGTCTATTTGTGAGCGAAGATATATTTAACATCGATTTGAAAGTGTTGGGGGGGCAGAAATTATCACTCCAGTCCACTAGTTTTGAAAAGGTACATAGCCTATGCCTTCTTCTAAATAAAGGGATACCTATCGCGCCTTAAATTTCATTAAAATATATTTCAAAGTTTCGCAGGAGCAGAAGAAATTTAAAATTTTTTTTTAATTTTTACAAAAATATTAATTTTTAAATTTTATATTACGAATAACTAAGAAGCTATTGAGTTCTTTTAAGTTAAGGTATTAAGATAATTTGAAGCAAATTTTATTAGTTACGCAATGGTGTTTTATTGGTGCAGTGCAATAAAGCCCTGTGCGATAAGGCCATATGGCCTTATTTCTCAATCAATTGCGTAATAAGACCATATGCCGTTATTTCTCAATTGATTGAGAAATAAAGCCAATATGGTTTTATTTCTCAATTAAACTTTTGTATATTTTTTTAAACTTGTATTTAGTGTGCAAATAAAAATTAGCCCTTGCCAATATAATCTGCCTTCAGGCATTCTTGAGGAAGGATTTTATCCTCTTGGTATATCGAAAAGCGGCTTCGCTGAGTAAAGTGTTTACATAGCCGGTCTTCGGCAGGGCTTAAGAGTTTTTACTCTTGGTATATCGAAAAGCGGCTTCGCCACGTAAAGTTTTCTGCATACCCGGCCTTTAGCCAGACTCAAGGGTTATTCCTCCCGATATATCGAAAAGTGGCTTCGCTGACTAAAGATTTTTGCATAACCGACTTTGCTCGGGCTTAACCCTGGTCCTTATACCCGGATACAGGTGTGGCCAGTATGCATTTCCTAGTAATGTACCTCCTAAGCCGCCTAAAATTTTTTGCGGGTTTTTTTGAAAAATCCCGGGGAATCCCGAAATATTTAAATTACGCTTTTTAATTAAAGTTCTTATACAAGAAACTAATAATGAAAAGTAACACTAATTTATATATACATTTAGATGCATTATGGATGCATAGGGCATCCTCCATCCCCACTCAAATGGTCGGTGGTGATAAACGAGCATCTCCACGTTCTTAGTGAAAGTGGGCATGGTAACTGTATTATTCGGCTGTGATCTCGTAGACGTCTGGAATGATGCTTCTGCACTATTTCAATCTTAGGTATAGTATCGTTAAATGGATACAATATCCCATACTCTATGAATGTCAAGTGTTTATATAATTTTTTTGACAAAAGTCTGACTTGGAGTGCCTATGAAGAAGTCTGGTAACAGGAGTTGTGTTGTATGCAGATTAATCAGACCGAGTATCATGTGCGGGGCGATTGTATGGTTGCCGAGAACTCAACAGGCTGTAGAGACTAACAACCTATACAAGGTCCAGATATTCTTGCTACCGGTGTAATGAGGATATGTCCAGCTTTGACCATTCAGGCCTTAATTAGTCCTCTAAAGCAGTGGCTTGTTCTTGGAAACTCTGTTCATTGTGTTAGCAACGAGTATTCATCGATCCTGAATATCTTGTAGAGAACTGTAAGGTATGCCGACTGACAGCATAAGCTGTGAACTGAGGTTCCGCCTATGGTATTTCCGGCGGAAATCGGGATAATTGTAACACGTTCCGTCACTATTTTATATAAAAGCCAAGTACCTCTGCAATCGCTCCTTTCATGAAAATTGTGATCCCAGCATCTTCCAGAGTCTTAAACTAACCACAGAAGCTATAAATAGGTAACAAAATTGTACTCCCCATAATATGCTCAGAGCATTTTTGTAGCGTCATTTGGTCAACTGATAACCAGTAATAAGGGGAAATGGAATTTCTACCTCAAAGCTTATATCAAATTTATTTTCTTGATTTTATTAATTAATTTTTATAATTATTTTTGATTTTGTAACGAGCTTACTTACTGCCCAATTTATTTTTACTGTTCAGTAAAATATTAAAATTTGTATGAAAATAAATTGAAATTAACTTTTAATTATTAATTTCTTATAGTTGTTATTATGAATATACAGAATGAAAATATTTTAAATTATCGCTGGATTTGAAATTCTGAAATCTCGAATGCCGGGATTTGCTAAAAACCAGCCCCATTCGGCAACCCTAGTGTTGACGTTATCCCGATCACATTGTATTCTTATGACCTCTTAAAATGCTCATAAACATATTCAGCTACAAAATCGCATTAAAAAGTTTATTTTTCTTTGATAAAGACAGAAAAAATTGGTTTTGGCCACACCTGTACTTGGCTATACGTTCCCGTTGTAAAAGTTGAGTATAAGGACTAGGGTTAAGGATTATCTCTTCTCAGTATATCGAAAAGCGGCTTCGCTGTGGAAAGTTTTCAACATAGCCGGCCTTCGACCGGCCTTAAGGGTTTTTTCTTCCCGGTGGATCGAAAAGCGCGTTCGTTGAGTTGAAATTTTCTCTTTGGATGAGCTTATTGGTTTCCTTCTCTACGTTTGTCAAATAAAGGCTTTCAGAGAAGAGACTCCTTGTGCACTAGTAAAGGCTGGCTAGGCAGAAAGTCTTAGCTAAGCGAAGCTAATAAGGCGTTATTTCTCAATTGATTGTGAAATAAGGCCATATGGTCTTATTGCACATGGCTTTATTGCACTGCACCATTTT
Source organism: Panzeria rudis (assembly GCA_956483635.1). Lineage (NCBI taxonomy): Eukaryota > Metazoa > Arthropoda > Insecta > Diptera > Tachinidae > Panzeria > Panzeria rudis. Next base: position 124,060,927 of record OY101447.1, read on the forward strand.
ATTGGTCGACGTTGGACATGGTGTCTTCGAGTTATGGTGAATTATATTGGTATACCTTGTGAATATATAAGATAGGCTCATTAAAAAAAAATTGTGAGGTGATGGAATTTTTTAAATATTTTTCTGAAACTTAGTATCTAATGCCTATCCGAACTACGTACTTAATTTCTTAAGGGGGAAACTAGCGTGGGGTTATGTTATTATTAAATGTCAAGTAGCTCTACCATTTTATTGATTATCTTAGCATTTCATTTTGTTGGACACACCAAATCAGGACTTTAGAAATCATAGCTGAATTTTTATATACGAATGATTAATTGTTGAAACTGAAAATTTGTCAGAGGTATATTATTTCAAATGTAAGTAAAGAGTCACTTACTTCATATTTATCAAATTCAGCAAGCTCGAAATTTAATTTAGACTCATGTTTTCTAGTGATAAGATTCTTAAAATTCTTAGTGAAATCATAATCCTCCTACGTGTTTTTATTTTTATTTTTGCAAAGCATCATAAAATATTTTAATGGTTGCAATATACTTATTTGCAGATAAGTTACAATGTAAAATTAATCAATAACCACAAAGGTGATAGATGTTAATGAGATTAATGACAAAACGCTATGCAGAATCAAATGGATCTTCTTCATAGTTTACATTTTTATTTACTTATTTTTTTATTTTTTTCGAATACTTATAGTCCGTATCTTATAAAAGCAAATTTATATGCAGCAACTAACGATAATTTTTTACTCACATACATATGTATATTCAATGTGTATATGTGCTGAATATTTATTTTCATACACATATTCATAGTGGAATTGATCTTAGTGTTAGGAACATAAGTATCATACGAGTGAGATAAAAAATCCAGCCACAGTAGTAAAGAAAAATCTTGGTTTTTACCACTCCCATTAAATTGAAAATTTTTTTACTTATATTAACTATACTTTTTATTATTGAATTTACAGTGCAACAAATGCCAAAATTGTCAGCTAAAAAAAAGACAAAGAATAACGCACTTTATCTTGCTTATTTCACGCCCATAAATTGATCAATGACCAACTCTTATTGATATAGAAGACATGAATCTTAAAATCTCAGGTCATCAGTGATAAAGCTTTTGACTTGTGTAATATGTGAAAGATACCCACACTTGTATGATGAAAACAGACAGATACACATGCGCTTATTTTTGTTCAATGTTAAATATACAGAGATATGATGACATGCTGAAAAGTTTCTTGAATTGTGGGAGGGGGTGGCATTGTTTGTCAAAGTAAAATTTTAGCTTGCCTGATTTTGGTAATAATTGGTGTCATGAATTTTGAAAATAGGCCTAGTGGGCAATTGTTCGCGACTTCGAGCATTCGAGTAAGTTCGGGTAATGTGGTACAAATGGGTAATGTGGTATATCTGATTTCCTCTAAAACTAAGATCATACGAATAACGGTACCAATCTTAATAGTTTGATAATTTAAAAAAGCTAAGATTGCCTTATTCTAATAAAAATCCTTTTACAAATTACCATCGTTTTTCTTTGAACATCCCTATTACGTGCCGATGTCATTGCAAATATTCAAAACAACTACAAAAGTGTAAACAGAACACAAAAAAATACTCATTTAATGTAAAAGAAACAATACCGACAATATTATAAAAAAGAAAATTTTGTCACTGAATATGAGTATATATGTGCTTTGTTAATAGCATGTATGAGAGTTCAAAAGTACATAAAGATACATTACATATTAAAAATAATCTGAGCGATGAAGTTCGAAAGGTATTTACATATCAGGCCTTTTAATCAGTTTTTCATTTATACATGCCTTTCAAAGAATGTCTACCACAGTGACTATGCATAATACAGTGAAAGCATAGGCATAGGTAAAGCATAAGGAGTTGCCATTAAGGGTATTGGTATCTTTCAAGATACAATCCATTACATCCCTGACACTCCGTCATCAAATAATTCCATGAACGAGACTACGTAAGATAGTGGTATTATTTTAGTTTCATTTGTTTTTTGTTGTTGCCGTGCATAGTACACGGTCGTGAGAGAATCCACGCATCGACGAACCATGCAGGAAGAAAAAACTAAAGTTTCCCTATAAGTGGCCAAGTACAACACTAGAGAAGACAACCTTCCTCGATGTGCGATTGTTTTGTGTTACAACATGACACGCAACATAACTGCGACAGGATGGAGCACAACGTCAACAAGCAATGACATTACAAAAGAATGACATTTTATACTGTTGCCTTTTTTAGACTTCTTTTGATATAGAGTGTCTAAAGCTAAACAGATATTTTGTCACACAGTTAAATAGATTGAAAGAAAATGTATCTGCCACTCATCATGAAAATATAAAATTGTACAACAAATTCAAAATTTTTTTTGTGTGGTGACAGGGGAAATATTACGTAGAACATATTTTCATACCCGACTTTGTGAGATATTTTAGCGATCCTAGCTTGTTAGTTCAGATATCGTGGGTTCGATTCCCCTCATGGAGCATGGGTGTTTTCAACAAACAAGCTAAATCACATTGCGGGTTATGTTTGTCAAAAAACATGTTTGAAATTAAGCGTTAAACATATTTTAAGTTTAGACTGATTTCTTGTGTCAGAAATAAGCTTGCAGCATTTGTAACTATGCAAACTTATAGTAAAATTCTATGGCAAATATATTCATTGAACATTGTAGCCTGCTACATCGCCGTTGAAGGCAAGATTTTGCTCTATTTTTAAGAAAATTATAAAATGGCCCTTACAGCGAAGACTAAGAGGGATAAATTGTTCCACAAAAAATGTTTTCCGTGCTAAACTATATCCACATATATTGTTTTTCAATTATTTTCGATATATATTTTAGGCCTCTACCCGCCTGGAAGTTACAGTAATTTTATAAATTTTATTTTTAGTTGCTTCATTAATACAGAAACAAATTTTAGTAATTTCTTTTACGCCCACACGTAAAAACAAATTTTATGCCGACTAAAAAAAGGTTAAAATCGAGGATATCTGACAAAAATAAGAAATTTTTAAGCCATTAAGTGAAAAAAGCCGATTTTATATCCCACACAAAACTTTTTTGAATAAAAAATTTTTTTTAACGCAAACGGAATTAAATTATATATGAAAAATAAGGTAACTGTTTTCAGTTAACGGCTAATAACTTTTTAATTTTTTATTAGAATTTTGTGATTTTAAGCGTAACATTCATCACAAACTTATATTTAACTAACAGCCAGAAAAAAATATTACACAATAAATTTTTTTCGTCTTAATGGAGCAAATTAAAATAGTGGTTTTTTGGAAAAGGTCTAAAAATATAGTTTTTAAAATTTTTAAAGCCCCTATCTCTATATATATTCATTCGATTAACACAATCAGTACACTAAATGAAAGAATGGAGAGATATCTACATAAATAAATAAATAAATACATTAAGTAAATATAGATACGAAAAATATTGCTGGTGCTTTACCAGTCACATAAGAGTCTAAGTACTTCTCAATTTTGTACTTTTTTCTTATATGTATATCAAGTCGGTTTTCTAAAGTCTTCTGAAATTCTTAGTTGGTCTTTAGAAAGGAAACATCGTAAGAAAAGCAATATCATGTTTCAATTAGATGACTGCATTTTGGTTTTAAAAAGGCCTAGAGCATGAAAGCTTTTACATTTTACTTCTTTGTTCACAAAAAAAAACATCACGAGATAATGCGAGCTTTTGTGAGCTCATGTATATGTGCGCTTAAGATTCAAATGCTAACAAAAATAAAAATCTTAAAATCAGTGAAACAACACATTTATACAAGGACTTAAATACATATCATACATATATTATATATCAACTGCTTTGCATTTTTACTTGCACATACATACATGTGTGTGCATGTTTGTATACCTACCTTTATGTTTGCAAATACAAACCCATTTAAAGATAAAAAATCTTGATATAATATTTTACTAGACAGTTGGCAATTTAAAAAAAATATTTTATTTGTTTTCAACAAAAGGTTGTTTTTTGTTTTTACTACATATGAACGTTTGTTTGTACGAAAGAGCTTTATTCGCTGAAATGTTCCATACACAGGATCTAATACAGTTACAGTCAGCCAGAAATAGCTATGTCTGTTCTGTAAAAAAAAAAATACTGTTTTTAGCGAGGTCAGTTTTACTTACTCTACGTAAGGTTATTTGAACACTATATATATTTTTGTTGACAATTGGAATATTAACCACGAGTGATTCGTTCTGAATATAACGTTTTGAAAGAATGATTTTGAATTCACAAGCAACTAAATTGTAAATAATCATATTAAAGAAACAATTATCTACTGGATTGAGCATTTCACATATTTACATGTTCATATGATACAATCAAATATAAAATCAAACCAAAAAAGTTTGACCTAAGCCGTACAAAAAATCAGAAAAATTTTAATGAACAAAAATAAACAAACGGTAGCCCTGGACATTGCTGTGATAAGCTGGTTACTTAACATATACTTAAGTGAATTAATTCTCGTATTTAATTTTCACGAAAAGCTCGTATATATAAGTATTAAAATAACATTAAACAGAGCCATCTCGAAAGTTGTGATAAGCACAATACATATAAGAACTGATGATGGAAGTGTAGTAGCGGTGCTATGTTCTGCTTTATATGTTGAACAATTAAGTTGATGTTAACTTTTCCTTTGTTTCTTGGAATATTAATCATGCCTGATTCTTTCTAAATATAACGTTACGAATCTTACTGCACAACCTAAATCAGAGCGTTAAGCGTCGCGTAAGCAGCTTCGTACGTAGCTTTGTTGCTCTCGAAACTGGCAACATCAGTTGCTTGAAAATCGAAATATTTTTATATTTTGTATTTGCTGCAACAAAGGTTGCCTGATGTGTATCGTTGTATACTGTTTTTAGTTAATTGTGAAGAAAAATATACAATGGGAATTGAAAGTAATAAAAATTGGATAGTTTATCCAAGAATATCCAAACAGTCAAATATGTCTCACGTAATGTTTAATTATATAAAATTTATTAACAAAATTTTGATTTTCTTGTACAGTGTATTTGATACTTGAACTTGAAACGGGTCAGCTTTGTAGAGATATAAAAAACTAAATTTGCAAATTCCTTACATTCAAGGCATTCCTTACATACAAGGCAGTGAATTGTGGATTCGTAGTACTAAAATTCATTGCAATAAACACATCCATCAAAACCAAAATTTAAAACTGAACGCTTACACTTTGCAACATGAAAAATGCCAAGGAACACCACTACATTATTTTGATGTGTTGTAGCCCCCTAAATACAAAAACAATCGATAGTTTAAATTCTGTAAATAAATGTTTTGCAAAGTTTGGTATTTTTAAAGATTTTTTTTTGTTCATAAAAACCACTGAAAAACTTGAAATAAAATTACCTTTAAGCCGTTATATAATTTTTTTACGCTTCTTGCATAGAAACAATTATCACCAAAAATTTTTCAAACAAAATTTTGTCTAGAAATAAATTTCATTTTCAATAAATATTATTTACTGAATTATTGAATTTTTGGTTGACTTTAATTAGGACGCAAGCACCAAAAACAGCAACAAACACAAAAAATGATCGTTAACAAATTTTCAATCAACAGTTTGTCTAAAAATGAATTTAATTTTTAGTTAATGTTACTTATTGTATAAGTGAACTTTTTGTTTGACTTTTATTTAGGAGGCAAACACCAACAACAACAATTGTCGTTCCCACGACAATTGGATCTACGCTCCAGAACGACCCGAGTCGCACTCGGCCAAAGATTGTCAACATAGCGACAGCTGTATCAGACTATAGAAAATATTTACTAATTCATTGAATTATTTTACTTTTTTCTGTATTTTCAATCATTATAGAAAGAATTTGAATCCTGAGATATGTGTTTGTGACATATACTTCAATGATTAGATATTATTTAGTCATTAGTTTTTTTGCTTTTTCTACCACAAAATAGATTTCAATCAGTGGGACAAAAAAATATAATTTACTTTACAAAAGACCTTTATATTAAAAATTCATATAAAGTCAATAATTAAAAAAAAATACCAATTTGATTACTTGGCATAACGCTATGTACACCTCAAATAAACTATGGTATATTTTACGAAAATCTAATGATAAATGACGTTATTATTCACAACAAAGTTCAGTTACCTGATTTTTGCAAAAAATACGAATATTTATACTGTACAACAAAAAAAAAAAAAAAAAAAATATATATATATATATATATATATATATATATATATATATATATATATATATATATATATATATATATATATATATATATATATATATATATATATATATATATATATATATATATATATATATATATATATATATATATATATATATATATATATATATATATATATATATATATATATATATATATATATATATATATATATATATATATATATATATATATATATTATTTTTTTTTTTTTAACAGGGATCTAACGACTGCTTCTGGTAGAGGGCTCCAATGTATATATACTTGTATCGGCATTTTGAAACGTTACATCTGGAATTCAGTTTAGGGATAGTTAAATTTCCCCCTTTTGCACATAGCACACGGCATAGGATATCTTAAAGGCCTTACGTTAAAAGTATAAGAAGATATGCTCAGCACTTTTGTGTAAAACATGAGGAACATTTTTGTACGTCAATTTAGCCTATTATTTTAGAAATGGACAAAAAGACCCACACCGCGAAAAGTTAGAGAATTAAAATGTTCTGTAAAAATGTTTATCGTATTGAACAAATCTTCTACCTTATATAATTGTGGTCTGAAATAATGCTTAAATGAAAATTTTTTTTCAAATTTTGTTCATATGTTTTGCAATAATATTGGATAAAATTTCAAACTTTACAAAAAAAAAACCGTTCCATAGAATTTTCCATTTCGACTGTTGTTGTAGTTAGCGGTTGCAACTTCACAATTGCTTACATGTTTGTCTCATTCGTAAATCAGCAGAACATTTTTTTCTTAAACTTGCAGTTTGAATATACGAGATGACATTTATCGTTGTCGTTTACTCCTGACCATTATAGGTGAAATTTTAGTAGCATAATACTAAGTCTTCATTAACTAATAAATACAAAACCGTTCTTGTTTTAACTATAATGATATTTTTCGATAAGATTTTTTGCTGTTTATACTTTAAATGAAAAATTTATGTATTTTTTCCCTGTAAAACAGTCACGATCCCATTGAAATCTATACACTTGGTTAAACTCTCATAAATATTATCTAAAATTAAATCTAAAATTCATTTTATATCTACTGCATTCTAAATAAGAAAAATGGCTAAGAAAACCTAAGAGCCAATGACCAGGCTTCACACAAATAAAAGAAGATATCAAAAGCAGAAGCTTAAATAAAATGTGAAGTAGACAAAATTATCAAGAGTATCAGCTTTTAATATAGTTTAGATTAAAATATATCTTTAAAAAAATTAAATATTTAATACTATTTGAAATTGTGTATATTAATGAAATGTACATATTTGTTAACATATATATTTATGTTATTATTTAATTATATTTTCACTGAAATGCTTTCTAGATATTATCCTGGTATTAGGCATTCCTTCCGTCAGTATAAAGATATTATTACAGTACTCAAATATAAATTTTGGGGGAAAAACATGTTTTAAAATCGAACTTAATTGTAATTCAATAATTTCCAAACAAAAAAAACTTTTTAATTAAAAATTGGCGAGTGCAATATGTAGTTGTTGTTGTTTTTGCGTTTATTACAATTACAGTAAGAGTTGGGAAAAAATCCAAACAATTGCTGTAAATGGTAAAGTAAGAAAATACAAAACATGATTGATTATAAACATGAATGATGAAAATTAACAACCAAAAATGTCTACATATTACTTTTACATTGCGCAAAGAAACACGCCCGCTTTACCAATAACCCAACTATACCCCAATACACTGAAGTTAAATATTTCGGTGTTAATATTGATTGTCGTCTAACATGGAACCCTACATAAATGGAAAGGTGACCCAAATGAAACTAAAAGCAGCTCAAATGAATTAGCTCATTGAAAGGAACTGTACTCTAAGCCTGGATTGTAAACTTCTTCTATACAACTCTATTCGAAAACCAATATAGTCCTACGGCATCCAGTTATAGAGCACTGCCTCGGCATCATATATAGAGAAAACTCAAAACCGACAAAATAAAATACTCCTTACGAGTATAGCAGCCCCATGGTATGTCAGATGGTTAAGACTGTTTTTCAAAAAAAAAACTTGAGCTGCACCCAAATCGCCTAGCCAGCAACATTTTTTTTCTTTAGAGACCAAACTCGGCTGCGAAGGAGGGACACTCTTGCTCGAGGGAGGTAAAAGATAACCAAATAACCAATCGTAGAAACAAATATTGTTGTCTGGCATTGACTGGATTACAATTTGAAAATTGAGAGTTAAAATTTGATAGCTTATTGTTAGTTCAGTTTTATTGAAAATAAAATAAATGAAAATTAAAACAAAAAAATTTATTGATTACACTCTGCAACAAGAAAAATGACAAGGAGTGCCACTATATTTTTGGATATGTTATGGTCCCATAACTACAAAAGCAGCTGAAGTCTTAGATTATATGGACTTTTTTAAAGTTTTTTATAAAATTTGGGATTTTTGAAGATGCTGCTCCACTGAATTTATCATAACTTCGAAACGGGTTTTCCACTTTTATTACAAAAACCACCAAAAAGCTTAAATAAAATTACCTTTAAGCCGTTTAAGCATTGTATTTTTATGTACTCAATGGTTTCGGAATTGTTCGAAAAAAATAAATTTTTCTCTAAAATATTGAGAATTTTTTATAAACATTTATAAAAAATCGAAAATGTCAAATACTTACAGTTTTTATGAACTAATCATGAAGTCACATAGACAACAAAACAAACAAGCTTTACTTCATGAACATCGATGTGTAAATATTGATCTTATTCATAATAAAGTGAAATCACCTGATTTTTGCATAAAGAGCAAATATTTACAGGGTGCAACAGTATAAATTTTTGTTTAAATAACAAGGTGCCAAAGGCTGATTCTGGCAGAGGCCACAAAAATAGACACCTATCGGCGTTGTGAAAGCTAACATCTGGGACTCATTTTAGGTGAAGTTAAACTTCCCTCCCTTTTGCAAATAGTTATACTGACTCGGTATAACCCTATAGCTCTTTACGGTAGAGGTTTTTTGTCCTCTAAATAAATAAGGGGCAAAAAGCTCTCCTTCGGTATTATAGCGCGTTGTATTGTTATAGAAAAATGTTCCTCGTGGTGTTTTGCATAAACGTGTTGAACACATCTTATACTTTAAACATAAGCCTTACAAGATATTCTATGTCGAGTCTGTATAACTGTATGCATATGGGGGAAATTTAACTAACCCTAAAATGAATTCCAGATGTAAACTTTCAAAATGTCTTATTATAGAAGCACCCTAACTCTTTATATTTCAAATCGAATAAGATAACGATATACATTTATATGAAAAAAGATGTATTACGATAATTTTTCCTGTTGATTCCGTACTCAACAAATGATATTTTGACTGGATTTAATTATAGTTACTGCTATCTCATTTTCTTGTGTAATTTATTATTAGCAGGACATAAATTTTATATTTAAGAGAAAAATTAATCTTTAATCAAATCGTTCATATTAAGTTATACTTTTTAGTACCAATCTGAAACGTATCTCTTTTATTTTCTCCTTTTTTCGCAGAACACAATTAACATATTTAAGAGTAAAACTAATCGCTAGATTTATTTATTTATGGTTATTGGTCTCATCCTAATATGTGTCTCTTCTATTTTGTCCTTAAAGAAGCTACACTCATTTCTTGCAGCTCTTTTTTTTTGAAAAGTCGATAAAGCAGTTCACTTAGTTTATTTCAAAAGGATACAAATAGAGAGCTTTAAAGCTTTATTTTGCTCATTTTTCAGAACCGTTGCAACACAATTGAAACATACGAAATATTGTCGTAGCTGCAAACGGCAATATACAATTTTAAATAAACAGTTTTAGCTTGAAATGCGTTTAGTAGGATATGAATTGCGTTACGGAATGGTCGTCGCTGATTAGCAAATACAAATGAAACGCGCAGGGATACGTTTAATAAGTAAAACAGGAAAAAAGTGTTATTCGTTGAAAATATAAGAAGAAAATGTGGTTTAGATATACACATGTTTGTGAATGAAAGCAGAAGCTTTATAATATTTACGTGTGTGGCAAAATTATTAAAACAAAAATTAAAATTTAAGGAAAATGTGAAAGTGAAAAGAAGTTAAAAATATTAAAGAAAAAATGCAAAAATAGCACAAAAATATATATACATATATAAAATAATAATAATAATAATAATATGTAATCATAATAATTTCATTATTTATGTCTTGGAATATTTGCAACTTTACCTTGAGATACTGTTCTAGGATTTATCACTTTGTGAATAATATAACGTCAAAATTTATTTGTCTTACTAGGTAAGAACGGTAAATACACAAACACTATTGTATACACCAAAGGTATTATTTCTTCGTCAATTCTCAGTAACCAATCCCGTTTTTGTTTTATTTTCAACAACAAAATAATAAAAAGTTTTACAACAGCTTGAGCACATGAGTGTCTTTTGTTGCTAACACTTTGTATTTTTAAGGCGTATTTGCGCTTTCTTGGCGCTTGATTTCCGTTACCTACAAAGTTCTTTTCTTTCATCATTTCATTTTTTTTTGTTTTAGTTTCGCTGTATAAGGAGAATGCTAGATTTGTGGCAAAACCATAGTTAAGTTGAAAATACATGTATTTCACGTGATTCTAATGAATCTGGCAGTAAACAATTTTTCAAAAAAAAGAACTTGTTACAAAAGCAAAAACAAAAAATCATAATTGGAAAAGTTTTGAAACTTCCTTACAGTGTTTTTTTGTGATTAAAAGGAAAAGTTTCTGAAATAGTTGGTGCTTTTTTGTTGCTTTTTATTTTTAGTTTTATATTTGCATTTTTCTTTTGAAAATTTCTCTCCTTTTGTGTTTTTGTTTAATTGGTTATTTAAGACATAAGATTGGTGTGCCATACAAACATGCTAAGCTTTTACAAAAAAAAGGAAAACTGACAAATGCTCATTTTAAGGTCCACTATAAAATAATAATTGGTAAAAATATTTAAAAAAAAAACATTTTAATAAAGAAAACATTGAAATAATTTTGAGAGTAACAAATACATTTTTGCTGCATTTGTTTTAAGCGTTTAAAATGTTTAAAGTGGCGCAATAACGCATGTGAAACACTGAAAAATAGTTTAAAAATACTCATACATACCACAGGATGCCTTACAATCTAATATTTACATACAGTTGTAAAAATAAGCTCTATGGCGGTTATAAAGCCATCTTAAAGACATCTTTACAACTTCGTTTGGAAGAACAAGTACTGCACGCTCCATTCCATCTTAAAATTTTTGTTTCACACGTTGTGATTGCGGGGAAGGTCTTCCATTTGCTTTCTCTGAAAGGCCTGATAAAAGACCTTTTAAAAAGGCAATTTTGAAAGGTTTCTAAGGAAGATCTGTCAAAAAGCAAATAGAGGTACGTTGTTTTAATATTGTGCAAAAAATTTAATTGATTTGTTGTGGTTAGCTAATCTATATGCCGAACATTAAATGGGTGCCAATTCCAACTAGTCAGTAGATCTTTAATAAATGCACCTAATATTTATTGGCCCCCAATGAAGGATCTCCCAAATTTTATGCCGATGTAACCATGTCTGAAAAGTTTTCACAATTCGTATACTTATAGTCAGACTCTCAAACGAGAAATGAAAATTATAATACAAAAGCATAATAGTTTTTTTTTATAAAAACACAAAACTTATACGAAAAAAACACAATATTAGCACTCAATGAAATGCCGGCATATAGATAAGGTAACCACAACAAATCCATTAAATTTTTTGCACATAAATTCTTGAGTATATCTCGAATAAATTAAGGTATTTTTTAGTTTCGGTATTTTTATAAAATATACATCTATATTATATGTATATTTTTATACATATGAGGCTAAGGATCGTGTATGTATTTATTAAGAAGGAGCTGGGTATAAATAGTTTCGCGGGCATAACTACAAGTTAATCAGCTCCAACATAACCGGCATAATAGCTGCATGTATGATGTCTTTTGTACGAAAATTTCAGTTTTATATACAAAGTACTTGCGAAAAAAGAATACGAGAATGTTTGTTATTTGTAAAGTACATTTTTTGATGAACAAAACGAAATATGTTAAAATAGAATACTCCTACCTCTTCCTTTCTAATAGAACAACCTTTCTTAGGAAGAGTCAAGGCTTTAGAAAGTGTAAGCACGCTTTCAAAAAAATAAGAACTGAGAAGGCCATTTTAGTTTTACCGCTGGGATAACTCACCAATAACCACACATTAGTGACCTTTAAAAATATTTAAAAAATTGTCTGTAAAATGTTTACGATTAAAAATATTTAAAAAATATTTATACTCGATTTTCTGTAATATATTAAACAATATTTATGTCTGAATTTATAAAACAATTTCTAAGCAAAAATAAACAAATTCTAAACAAAATGGTTTACTGAATGACACAAAAATATTTACTGGATTTTTTGTAATATATCAAATAAATGTTTGGCCGGAGTCAGTAAACACTTTTTATTTTAAAGATTTTTAATTTTATATAATAAAATTATCATCCATTATTTATGAAATTTCACTTTGTTAAAGACAAAAAGTGCTAAGCATAAAAATATAAATAAAAAATTTCTTTTCGCCCATTGAACATAATATAATGGTGCATTTTAATTTTTCCGTGTATACTTCTTTTTAAAGCATCATTCAGAATTAAAGGCTGGTTCGTTTAAAATAAATTATATATTGTTTGAAAGGCTGCTAAATTACGCGTCGAATAGTGGCTCTGATCGCATAAAAAGTGACCAAGTTAGAGTGAATCAAAGTTTAAGTTCTGTGATATTTTTAAAGTTCATAACCAATTGGTGCCTTTTGTACCACAAATAATAAAATAAATCAATAATTTTATAATTTCATTGATTATTCCATTCGATTATAAACATTTTAAGCCATAATGGACCTAAATCTGATGAAAACAAAAAATCTTATATTCTGTGTTTTATTATTTATTATTTAGGCTATTTATGGTCAGATTTTTCCTTTACTTTAGATACAAATAAAACCATTTACTCCATTTTTCTTCTCAACGTTTCATCGTTTTTTTTCGGCGTCCTTAGGAGAGTCTTATAATCGACTTTGGATGGCGCTGTGACTCTGGATGGCACTTTAAAGAGAAGTAAATATATAAACATACATCGAAAACACGAATTTATCGTTATGTAGTGAATTTTTTTTCTCAGTGTCTAGCATATCCTTCCTAATAACCCTAAAAAATGCATTAGAAATGTTAACCCTTTTCGTTGTAAAGAATATGTGTTTAATGAAAAATTGACAACCTGTTTGAATGATTTTGTGTATTTTACAAAAAAATTATATTTCATTTATTTTTTACATATTTTTTAAAATAAAATTCTCAACATACATGGCAGAATAGAACAACGTTGTTTTTGGAAATTTTTCTCTGGTTCCTTAGAATATTGACCTTGTCTAATTCTTTTTGAATATCACGCTACGGACTTTTGCGCGATAAAATAGTTTGTACTCCAAGACAAATTAGTTCGAAATATGTAATCACACCAAAATATAAAATTCTGTTTCAAGAAGAGAACTGCAAAATTTAAAGTGACGAACACTCGTCGCGAAAATTTTGAGTTGACGTGAAATTAACCAATGACTAACTTCATTATGAAAAATATGTTTCATGAAGCAAAAAATTGTATCCAAACAAGCATACATTATCTTAAAAGTAATTCAATACAACCTAAACAAAACCGAAATTAAGAAATATTTCGTTTTAAAATGAAGAAGTAGGCATTTAGTATAAAACTTAGAAATTGTGGATTCCGATTTTCTTGGAGTTAAGGGTCGATATAAATTTTTGGATATCTTATCGATGGTCATACAAAGAAAACTTGCAACTGGTTTTTTATTATTTATCAGAAATCGCAGAAAACGTTCCTATGCTCAAAATAAAATAACATAAATTAGTTAAGAGTATCCACTAAATAATTTTCAGATATTTTATTTCTATTCTAGTAACGCTTTCAGCCTACACAGAAAAATTATCATAGGTTTTTATTTTAACACACATGTGTTTGAATTTGTTTCTAAATTTTATTATTTTTTTCTTTGGTTTTTAATATTCCAATTCAAAATTTTGATAGAAGAAAAATGCTATTTTTTTCTTATTAAATATTTACGAATTTTAGTGTTTAATTTTACGAATTTTTCGATAGGTCCCTTTTCCGTAAAATAAATGTTTGAATTTATGAATTTAGTAATAGAATACGAATTGATTTTTTTTCTGTGTATTTATAACGTAATATCTTCTACTGAAAAGTTGTAAAAACCAGTTACGTGTTGTCAACTTATTTCCATCGATATGGAAGTTTTTTGAAGGTTTAACAATTTTTGAAAATCATGTTGCTGATGGGCTATTGGACTAACTAATTTTATGCACAACTGGACCCAGTCCCAAAAGGTTTTTAAAATGTTGTATGTACTACTTTTTATTTTTTGTTAGACAAAATACAAAAATATATCATCAAAATAAAAAACTAAAACACACTCGCATGTTTTTGTTTAGGGGTTTACGTAATAAACAAAAATTTTGCAATTATTAACAACTCAATGTTTATAAAAACTGTAATGACATCTGTAAGTAAACGGGATAAATTAACGATTTGAATAATAATGTGTATATCTCTCCAAACATAGAGAAGTTTTTAATATATTTTTTTAATATTTCAGAAATCCTGGGGGTGAAGGTGGGGGGCGTAAAACCAAGTCTGTGGTGAGGCATTGTCCCCTATATCTGTTATATCTGTTTTAGTAATACTTTGTGGTATAGTGGTGCACGTCTTTAATGCATATAAATTGTTGCAACTACTACCTCTAATGACGGCACCACATCTCGGTGCTTCTTTAAAAATGAGGATCCAAAATTAAAGGGATTTATATTTAATTATATTTACCGTTTCTGTCGATTTCCAAATTAATAGTAATGCCTACCGAGGTTTCAATCTTGACACCGCAAGGTATTTTGAACCAAAAGGAAGTATTATCGATAGAAATTATTTACTTTTGCATGTCTGGTGGACATTAATTCCATGGACGTTATTGTATGCCAGCAAATGTTGATATGCTTAACAATATTTAAGATAGTATAGCCGACAATAGTTGCGAGGGTCTGGCATTAATCGGTTGACAGAATATTACAAAATTCCAACGTCTTGCTAAAGCGTTCTGATAAATATCCTTTACTGCTATATATTGCTCCAATTTTTTTGCATCTAAAATGTTTTAAAATTTCAAAATCTTTTTTTTTCCATTTGAATATGCATAGCATAAACTTTCTTTTGTTTTAGATTTAGTTTATTTTCCGTAGTTATGAATAAAAATATTTTTTTTCTTTTTCCTGTATAGCCTAAAGAAATAGATTGTTCTTTTTTTCACTGAAATTTTTCCATATTTTTGAAATTTGATTTTTGTGCACAAACAAAATTTGTTTATTTAATTTATATCCTTTTCAACTCTATACAGTTTAGATTTGTTTCGTACTTATTTATAAATAAAATATTTCAAATGAACTACTTTTATTTTCGTCATTTTTGTTTTTATATTTTCAGTAATTTTAAAATATTTTTTATTAAATAATAAAATATTTTTATTATGTTACTTTGGGATTTTTTCTTATCGTTGTTTATAAGCCATTTTGATGTATTGTTGTTGCTGTTGCTGTTGCTTTTACCGTTGTCCTTTTTTCTGCTTTGGGGCTTCGCAAGGTGTGTATATTTATTTTGTTGTAAATTTGCGACACACATTTTGTGCCAACATTGTGTGCCAACATTGCTTGTCAACATATTTCGGATATTAAATTTTTGATTTTTATTATCGATTTTTATGATATATTCATTTATAAATATACATTCGTATTACTAGAAATTAAAAAAAAAATTATGTACATACTTACTTTAGGTGTGTTTTATTTTCATATGGATATGTACATATCTAATTTTAAACAGACATTATTGATCGAAATATGTTTACGTATTGTAATGTTTTTATAGAAAATTTTAATATGTTATGGTTTCTTTAATGTAATTTTTAAAACGGAAAAGGGTAGCTACTAGCGTGATCGAGTATTTGACATTTTCCAGAAACCGGTTTTCGAATAGTTCGACTATTTGAAATTTTAGAAAAACTGGTTACGGTTTTTAAAATTCAGGAAAAACCGGTCGACCGGTTTTTTTTGTGAGAAAATTATAATACAAAAGTTTTGATTTTAATTTGCTTAAAAAAAGAGTTAACAATTCATGTAAATACTATGCGCGTAAAAACATAACTTTGAATATAAGGACAAATTCCTATCCAAAAATTTCTATCCAAAAATTCCTATCCAAAAATTTCGGCCCTTAAAAATAATGAGAACGAAATTATGATCAAGTTCTTGATAGGTATGATACCATCTAATCTCGAAGCTAACTTGGCAACATTTTCCCCATAATTCTTTCTAATATTAGAAATGTGAAAAAATATTGCGAAATAGCATGCTGCCTAAAAATGAGATGGTATTGTACCTATCAAGAACTTGGTCCTCATTTTGATCTCAATACTTTTAACTACTGAAATTTTTTGGATAGGAGCTTGGCCTTATTTTTACATTAACGTTTTTATGCGGATCTGAATTCTTTTTTCGAAGTTTTTGTTTGGTACAACACTATTATTTCCATCGCCATAATTTTTTAATTGCGGATTATATTGCCCCTTATATGCAGCACGCATTCCCTTTACGTGATCAGCACAGTTTTTTTTACTAAAAAGACCTTTCCAGGAGGATTTACAATCAAAATCCGAAAAAAAAATTGGTCCACACATATTGGGGGAACAACCCTAGTGCAAAGATTTACATTTCTTCTTTTTCCTGTTTATTTCTTGTGTTCAAATTTGTGAAAAATGTTGGACAAGATTGATTATATCATGAGAAAAATTTGACATGTACGTTTGTTATAATCTTCATGTGTTTGTTGCAAATTCCATGCGAAAAAAGTGCACTCATATTATTTCGCTTGAAAACTTAAAATGTTGCCAATACATATCATATGTTTTCCTTAAGAGTACTACCTAAGCAAAATTTTTTCATAACTAATTCATGGCAATTTTTTTTATATGTGTTTTGACAGCATTTCACGTGAAATGTTCAACAAAATACCATGCTTATGATGGATGTCGAAGTCTATATAAAATATGAAGTTTGACATACATTCTACATTATAAGGCAAATTTTATTCGCCCTGCTACCACCTTATGAAATTATTTCACCTTAATTGCGTGCTTCACTAAATGCTCTTGAACAAAAATACTTAGGAAAATTAACAGTAAAGATCTCCTAAGTTTTAATATAGTAAAAACTAATAAAATATAAGAATCGAAAAGTATTCGACTGGACCGTTTTTTTAATTAAAAAAAACCGGACTATTCGACATTCGAAGAATCAACATTTTGAAAAAACCGGCAACCGTATTGTGGAAAAACTGGTTTAAGAACCGGTTGAAAAACCGAGTCGACCACCACTCATACAGGAAGTATATTTTTCCATTTGTAATTAACTCATTAATTATCAATTTAAGGAACAACATATCATTAACAGTTTTCTTAACAACTTTTTTAACCGACTTCAAAAAGAAGGAGGTTATCAATTCGTGTGTATGTTTTTTTTTTACTTTTTTATGTTTGTACACGCATAAGTCTGTCATTTTTGAACCGATTTTTAATATTATTTTTTTGTTTGCAAAAACCGTAACTTCTTCATTTGTGCCCTCCCACCCATTCCAAAATTTTGATTATCGCTTAATTTCGCCATTTATGGACCAATTTTTAATATAAAATGCCATACAAGGTTTGGCTCTTTGTATTGAAGTCGGTTTTTTTTTTGCCAGAATTATGTTTAATAATAATGTTTATTAGAATTCTCAAACGTACCATATGTTGAAACTAATTGCCAATGTTAATTGCAGTATACATAACCCTCATTTTACATTATATATACGTTTCTGAAAAATCCGTGTAAAGTCAAAAAGAAAATGTTGCATGAAAAAACGTTTAAAACGAAAAATTGCATAATTGTGCTTCTTTTATTTATTTATTTTATTATATATTGAACGCAAAATTACACTACTCAAAAAATTTACGAAAAAAGAAATAAACTGCCATGGCTATATGTGGTGTGAAATGGCTTAAGGTGCCTTATTAAGTATTTAAATTAGAAAAAGTCCAGTACATACAGATTTTGAGCTGTATATAAAAAAAAATTCTGAAAATTGTAAGAAAAATACCAAATATTGTAATTTGTTAAAGTTGAACCTCAAATCCTTAAATAGTTTTGCATATTCGTATCAAGCACACGATTTCCTTTCCTTTGATTGTAATTTTGCTTATAGCTTGAATCTGAATATGTGAGTTTCATCGCAAGGAAGTTAGAAATGTCCTTTTTTCAACCATGTGTGAGTTTGGCTCATAAGGTTTTATATTCGCACATAATTTTTGCAATTAGCATACCACAAAAAGCAGGATATACCAGCGAACATAATGTTGTCAAAAAAATTAAAGTCCCAAATTTCAGCCCTAAATTAATTGGAGCGTGGCTAAAAATGTTGTAAGTACATGTTCATGTTAGTATTGATATAAATATGAATTAGTATCAATTTCAAAGTCCTGCGTATCCTAGTTTGTTTGTTATGGAATATTGCCTATAGCCAACAATTGGTGGAATTTGTCTTTCAATTTAAACAAAATTATTTTTCCAAATTTTTATTATTTTATATTAAAGTTAAACTGTAATGTAATCTTTTTTTTGCTATGTTTGACTACAAAATGACGTTGCATGTCATGCATTTGAACTAGCCCTTTATGGGATTTTTCGTGTCCATTGAAGCCAGTGACGTGGTTCAAATCCAAACTATGTAATCTTTTATTGCAAGAGTGAGAACTGATTTGCCGTATTGTTGCGGGTAAAGAGGAAAAGGCGCCTTTTTAACATGATAGAGGTATTTACTGATTTTAATTTTCTAGGTTTTTCCCTTTTTCGCTATTTTGCTCTTCGTCGGTATCAGCGCAATCGCATTGGTAATTTTTAAAACTTTCTGTTGAGTAAAATTCGGCTGACGAATTTCTAATGCAAAAAATCTTAATGTGTCATATACATAAAGGCCCGTTGTGTTTAGAAAAATCTGTACTATAAACTAAAAACGCTTTTTTCATTTTTCTTTCTTCATATCATTATATTATCTGTTTCTTATAAAATAATACACTTTTTTTTAAAATTATGACGATACTTTCCATTTCCTTTTTTTTAATTTTTGACTTAAATTTTATGCAGTTTATTTTGAAGACATGCAACCACAACGTTGAACACCTTGCTAATGAGTACTATCAACGCGAACTCAATGAAATTGTGGTAAAGTATTCTTAAGCAACGCAACTTTTGCTTAAAAAAGTTATAAAACAATAATATAAAAATTACAGGACTTCTGGACGCAATTGATTAATCTTGCCTATAGGTAACAATGGGCCTGAAAGGGCTAGGTAGCTCCTGAGATATGTGAAAAACAACTTAAATTTTAGTTAATTTTTTTTTTATCGATATAACTGATATTTACATTAAAAAAATTTAAGTGCAAAATGCTAATTATATTTTTTAGTGTGGCCAATCACGTGAACATGATGAGAACTAAGTTTCAGTGTTAAGTAGTGTATTTTTTTAAGTGCATATTTAAATTTGATTCGTTTTTTTTTTGTTGTGCAAATCATACACGAGATAAATTGGTTAGCGGTTATTCACATATTACGTAACGCTCTAGGGGGGAGGGGTTAAGGACTTAATACGGATTAATAATGTATACTGAAAATTTAAAAAAAGCGTTACGGTGGGGAGAGGCGGGAGGGTATAAAAACTCCAAAAATAACATTACGTAATATGTTAATAGGCCCTTAAAATATTAATAAAAGTGTTACTACTTTTAACAAATTTGTTTAATATTACCAATATTCTCTGTATATCGTTAAAAATATTAAAATAACAAAATAAATTAAAAAATTTGATTTGTAATTCTTATATCTCAGGAACTATCTAATGGATATACACTTTTTATTCCACCAATGTGCTCGCTAGTATATCTAGTTTTTGCGTGGTATAACAATTGAAAAAGTTATTTGCGAATATAAAATTTATAAGTTCAAAGCTAAAATAATTCGAAAAATGACCTTTCTTATTTCCTTGCGATTAAACTCAGTTATCCTGACAGAAACTATAACCAAAATAGAAATATATAGAGAAAATTAAAAAAAAGTTCACTTTTACACCTAAAATATTAAAAAAGTGCATATTACTACTAAGTGTATCGTGGTGTCAAAATTCTAATGATGCAGTTTCTATTGTTTAGTGTGCCCAATCATATGGGCTTGATGAAAAGTCAGTTGGTTTTTTAATGTTGAGTAGTGTAATCATCCGTATTATGTATGTCGAATTCGAGTTTTTGTCTACAACAAATTGCCCTAGAATAAGGAAATATGTAAAAAAAATTTTTAATATAGAAAAAACTGCTGGAGTCATATATTAGACTTACTCGTAGGTGTATGCATACCTACATACGAGTATAATAGTTTAAGAGCCGACTGCAAATTTCTGCACTCATGTGTTTCTTTAACGAAATAAAGTGGTAGATAGTGGTGCATGGTTGCCACTATAAATACTGTCGCAACTATTTTTAGTCGAATTAGCAATAATTTATTTTTGACGGTCAGTTTTGCCTATATGCTTTTTTTAATAAATTGTAGTTCGCATCACAGGCGGATGTGTAAGGAAGTTACAAAATAGGTTACTACGGCTCCTTTGGCCGCAACTTAGGCTTGCCAGCTTTATATTATATAAAAGAATGAATGAGAGTTATCACACTACACCATTTAAATGAGGTATCATTAGTAGCGTCTTAATCATATCTTGGTTATAGGATATGTGACGTCACATAAAATTCAATATGTCACATCCCAGAGGACAAGAAATACTTGCGGTCATATTTAAGGAGGCAACCCTGCATCACTATATTCCACTACTTTGAAATATCAATAAAAACTTATTTCGTTAAAAAAACAGATGAGTGCAGAAATTATCAGTCGGCTCTCATAATATTACGGGTGAATGAATACACAGAAAAACTATAGCTCGTATTCTATTACTAAATTCATAAATTCAAATATTAATTTACGGAAATGCGACCTACCACAAAATTCGTAAAATTAAACACTAAAATTAGTAAATATTTAATAAGAAAAAAATCGCGTTTTTTCTATTAAAATTTTGTATTTGCAAATTTCAAAATCAAAGAAAAAAATAGTCAAATTTGAAAACAAATTCAAACACATGTGAGCTAAAATAAAAACCTACGATAATTTTTTCAATGTAAAAAGATTTCCGTACTTTGTTCCTGTCACTGTGTCACTGTGACGTATGATTAGTTTTTACAAAAGTACAACAAATTTATCAAGCATACGTTAGACTAGGGAATAGAATAGGCGAAGGATCTGGTCCAAAGACTGGCACTGCGACACTTAGTGGATCTTTTGTGCTAAAGATCTAAAAATTGAATCAATCTGTGCATAACCCTCCTTATGAAAGTCAGCATAGAGATTGAAGAAACCCGCCTAATATCATCCGAGTACAGAAATTCAGAATGAAAATCATGCCTTCTACTCTTACACAATACAATACACTCACAGATAATGTGTGCCTTTGTCTCATCCTCACGCATACGTTACTTTACACTTTAAAAAAATCACGTGGGTTTTATATATATATATACATTTAGTTCTTTATTTCTTAAATGAATATTTTTTATTAATAACTTGTAAGTTTTTATATAGCAATAAAATTTTAATGCACACAAAGCAACCACATCTGACGGTTTTTTTTTTCAATTCTTCGTAAGCCAAAACATCAAAATAAATCCGGCATTACAAATGCACACAATACGAAAGTACTTATAGTAATTTAATTTTCTTTTACATAAATTTCATACACATGTTATCTAATGTTTATGTGTGAAGAAAATGGTATATGTGTGATTTTTGTTAATATATCAAGCAAAAAAGAACAATAATGGCCAAATAGATAGTCACGTATCTAAAATAAAAATATTTTACTGCTAGAGAATTTTAACTTTTGTTGCTGTTTATAAATAAAAACAATTGTATACACATGTTGATATGTTAAAAAGGTATTAAGGCGGTTTTATGCCGCGATACAAAAATTAGTAAAATATATCAACTTCGTATATATTATAATTTTGTAGAGTAGACAAAAGACATCGTATTTATTAAGTGCTTATTCAATTATGGGATTTCAAGATACACTTCTATTTTGTCTTAAGTCCACTTACAAAAGTAAATTAATTTTATTAGTACTTATATGCAATAAATTTTGATCCCCTTATTGTGTAACGTTACAGCTGAAAGGTGTTTATTCGTGCATATAGACAATAAAATAGACAAGTGTATTATTTTTATACGAAAACTGCTGAGAAAGCCGTCATAAACGGTGGAACGGTAAGCGAATCTGTATCACTAAACACTCGATTTTAATGAATAAAAGTAAAAATATATATCTGCAGTATATTTTTTATGTAGGATTTTGGTTTTTATTTTTAAGCTAAGCAAAATGTTCACAGTTTTAAGGCATATAATGATGCATTTTTTATCTTGATTTGTTGCTTTTTTATCAGTAATTTTAAAAGATATATAAGTAAATATTATGTATCTTACCTTATACTTTTTACTCTCTTTTGATACAAGCTGATTTTTATTAGTATAAAGTGATGGCTAATAATATGAATGGAAAAAAAATCAATTGACCTTATTTCCCATAGTAAAGGGACTTTAATTTGAATAGAATCGCGGCCCACAGTGTTTTATCCCCATATAGTGAGACGGCAGAATAGTTATTGTAGAAATATAAAATTTTGTATAGAGCTACGTAATTACTTACCTAAGAAACATTTTAAGTTTGAGAAAAATCGCTGCAAGGACATGACTACACCTTCGATACATTCTGAATTAAAAATTTTTAATTTTAGCAGAAGTTATTATTAGCGTGTACTAAAAATTGATACATGTCTCTAAAATTTATCATTCTAGCGCTTTTGTAAATTTTGTTTCGTTTGGCGCAAGGACATGCCTACCTCTTCTATAAAATTTTTCACAAAAACTAAATTTTAGATGTATTTATTCGCATTTGCTCTATTGTAAATTTTGTTTCACTCTGTGCAACGACATGACAACCTCCCATATATCATTTTTAAAGGGTTAAAAATAAATACGTAAGCCTGCGTTTACATTGAACGACTTTTGTCGTTGCAATTTTTCTCCATTCTTCTCATTCTTTAATGTAATCTCAAAAAACGTTAATATTTTACTAAATAGTCATTTGGGAAGAAGCATTATTGTTCTTTTAATTCAAAGAAAATTATTAATCGCGGTCTTGGTATACATGGCTGCCTACTGTACGCAAACAATCAAATAGAATCAATAAGATTCCGTTTTGACAGACCACTCCACGCGTCAGTGTAAACCGATGTATGTTCGAACCCAGATCTCGGATCAGGTTGTAGGTACTAGATCCAACCCGTCGCATTGAGATACCTAATCAGGTCACCTAGACCAATTTCTGCTAGCTTTAATAGATCGTCTAGTATATTTCTGCCCAAGAATTTGTGTCTCTAGGGGTGCAAGGACGGGCACTTGCAAGGTAAGTGAAAAACGGTTTCTTCTTTACTGTGATCCTGGTAGCCGAGGCAGAACGCATTGTAGGAAAAGCCTATACTGCTATTGCGTCTGCCGACCACCCAGTGCCCCGTTACTACTGCGACGAGCCTTGAGATGTCCTTACGGTTTTTGTTAATTAGTTGTGTTTCACGCTTGTCGTTGTAGCAAGACCACATCTTCCTAGCTACCTTACACGTGCTCAACTGGTGCCACATGTCTTCAGCTTTCTGCCGCTAAGGTTTGAATATATGGTTTCTAATAGTGCCAAACGGTATGGCTACCGATTCAGCAGTGAAGGTGTCCATAGCAGAGGCAGCCCTGGATAGCTTATCCGCCTGTTCATTACCAAGAAAGTTACTATGTGCAGGGACGTAGATGAGGGTGACATCTGCCTGACCACCTAATCTGGATAGCATGTCCTTGCACTGGCTAACTAAAGTACAAGAAGTAGTATGTGACCTTAGGGACAGAAGTGCCGTCTGACTGTCGATGAAGAAGCCGACTTTCCCTTATAGCCAGGCTTGCAGCCTGAAATACACTGGCTTCGTTGGAAAGTCTGAAGGAGAGTCTGACCCTAATTTCATTCGAGAAGACTCCGGAGTGAGTCTACACCGCAGATCAGTCTTGATTCATCAATATACAACCTGAAGTTGAAGTCTTTTTCTATATTACCTCCCTTCCATTCCCGTCTGTATTGAATATCTACTTTGAAGCTGCAATTGAAGTTCAGATGAGGTATAATGTAGTCAAAGGGATTCTTCAGTGTCGGTGATCTAAGATTGTGGCATGACCATAAGTCTTTTCGGTCTAGTTCATTCAATTTAATTTTACAATTAAATTATTTTTATTGAGAATTGTTATTCTTATAACATATTCATCAGTTATATATTTTGTTTTCCAAAATAAAATTATCTACATCATTTCGTTCATCACCATGTGTATTTTTAATTTTTTTTTTCATAAGCAGAAGTTTCAGGAAAAGCTCTTTTAAATATATCAAAAATTAGTCAAAATTTTCAGTTACTTCTGCAAATGTTTCACGCCCTAAGAAAGCATGTCGATAGGTGTTGCCGTCTTTTTTTGATTTAATTCAGAATATCTACAAAGAGTTCAAGTATAGACCAAACGTCGTTTTCATTGCACTTTTTCTTGTCTTTACATATCATTGCCATTGCCTGTAGTATAAATTCAAACAATTTAATATGTTCATTTATTTAAATGTTTCAGAAAAACATCCGCAAATAGGTTTCCGTCTTGACATTTAAAACATTTCCATCAATACCGGGTAAATTGATCGTGAACATTATTTTCACTGCCTTGAGTTTTACTGAATCTAGTAAACCTTTATCCAGTTATGCTAATATATATCGTGCAAGTGCCTCCGTTTTTGACATAACGGAAGATCTCGAAAGCTAGAGCTGATAAAATTGAGTGCAGATTCGCTTTAAGTGACCTAAATAACTAAAGAAACATTTATCATATCCAGGGAACGAAAAAGTTTTCCGAAATTTGTAAAATTGTGGGCTTTTTTGAGATTCTAATAGGAATTGGATGATTTCTATACTGCAATTTATTTTGTTAAATATGCGATTAAGATAAAAGTCAGTAAGACAAAATCTGTTGGAACAACAGCTTTGTAGAAGAAGTTTTTTTTCACATACTATATTTATTAAGTTACGATCAAACTTCGGTGCTCGTGCGACACGTCTTAATCTTAAATGATTTATCTGAAAATTTTTTATGATAGTTTTTTACAAATACCTATCGATTTGGTGTATGAGACTTGAGGGAATAAAAATTTTTATTTTTTACGACCACTCTAGTGCCCACCCTAAGTCTAAGTTGCTAAGTTTGAAATAATATAGATCTGTTTATGCTAATAATGACTGTTTTCGCCGTGCATGTGAAAATTTTAATAATTGCTTCCATCTTATTGATATGTCTGAGAATATCGAAGTCTTAAAAACGAAAATCATTATATATTTAAATACTTAATTTATGCACTTTGTCATTTGTAATTAATGTGTATATACTTGTATTCAGTAAGGATTCCAAATCTATTGACTTTAATAAAAAAATAAAATAAAAATAATAAAGAAGCAGAAGAACTTCACGGAAAAGCTATTTTTAATATTTGTTTTTAACTTTAAATACGATTATATCAGAATAATTTATATGTGACATATGATGTTATTACAATAAGCATCTCAAATATACTTTTAATGCAACAGTTAAAATGTATAGTTTTTTTTTTTACTTTCAATCCATTTTAGTTTTAACTCTTAATTATATTAAATTAAATGTGATAAAATATTCATCTCCTTAAAAATAAATATAAATTTTAAAGCTTAAGAAATAATATAAAAAATTTTATTGAATTCTATTTTTAGCAAGAAGAAAAAAATGTGTGGCAGCAAAGAAAGCAAACAAAGCAACAAGAAATCTCTCAAGGATATATTTCTACGAATGACACCTGGTCACAAGGAAACAGTAACAACTTCCATGTAAAAAGAAAGTTAAAAAGAATTGTTATCTAGTCCCAGAGTATTTGAACTAAAAGCATTTAACAATGAAAAATATTTCAAGCAAATAAACTGGCTAAGAGAATAAAAAAACCTTAAAAGAAATGAAGGAGGAAAAAAGTAAAGGAGAAAAAAATTTAAATATATAAAAGAAAATTAACAAAAAAAATATAATCTGGAAAAACGAAAAATGACTGTAAAGAACAAAAGAAAATGCTAATAACAATTTCAAAGGAAAAACTAATAGTTTTTTTAAGTTTATTTAAACAATTTAAAATTCAAAGATATATTTTAATCGGCTTAAAATATGCAAAGCAGCACTTAAGTTACTAACATTTAACATTCAAAAAAAAAACTTTAAAAATTTGCACTTCTTGCTTAAAACATTTATTAAGCGCAACATAGCATAAAACTTTAACATATCAATTTACAAATTTTACGCATAACAGCATTAATAATAAAAAAACGTAAAAATCGGTAAAAAAAAAGAAATAAAGGATCTATAAATTTTAATTGGCATATCAACTGAAAGCAACAAAAGAAATCTTACAAAACAAAAACGTAATAACACTTACTAAAAAACATTTACTCTTAACAGTAAAAGTATCTGAATACACATGTATGCTTAAGAACTCCGTTCAATAACAACAATCTAACTTACACATATACAAACACATATCACTCAACTAAGTCAAATGTATATCAGAACAAAAAATATAAAAATTTACTATCAAAGAAACTTTTTTTGTGTATCTAAAACGAAAATAAACCTAAAGAAATAAAAAAGGTGAAAGAAACAAATTTACTGTAGACAACACAGAGCAGAAAGGAATAAGGATTATGCTGTGAAAATGAATCTCTCTTTTGATACACACATTTTCATACTTATTTGTTGTCTTCTTCAAGGTAAGTAGAAAAATATATTATACTAACAATCATTCATGCTATTAGTTAGTAAAGAATCTAGTCATCCCTTTTTGTAGAGTGGAGCTATAAATTTTCGACACTTTTGAATACTCGATACTACTCGATACTTATGAAGTATTGATTCGATACTACTCAATTCTTAAACGGTTTTCTTGAATTGATGAATGAAATTAAATAAACTATTAAAAACTAAAATGTTATACGGGAAAATGATCGTTTTTTAACTTTTTAGCATTGAAATATACATTTTTATTATGTTTTGCAAGGTTTTATTTCATAAAACTTATATCTGTAACTCAGTAATTTCTTTTGCGTTAAAATTTATTCTTTTTTTTATCAGTTTTATACATACTTTTCAATATATTTTACTGGAAAACCCAACTTTGAAAGTATTTAGTATCTACTTTTTAGTATCGGCTACTCAAAAAAAAAACGACCGGTATTAAGTACTCAATACCCAAATACTCAATACTTTAACAACTCTATTGCAGAGGTGAGTTGAAAGAGACCACATAGAAATTATTTATAAAATTTTAAGACGTTTTTTTATATGTATTGACAATTAAACTGTATTTACATATACAAAGATCATTTATTTATTTTTTTTGGACTATCACTCAAGGTATGACTCCAACCCACAGTGGCTTCAATTGGAAAAAAGGGTAAAAAATATGAAACTTTAAAGCTTGTGATCCGATTACAAAACAAAGTAATAACAAATCATAGATGAGGGCCTACGATTTAAGAATGTTGAAAGTTGTTGAAAAACAAGTCAAAGCTTACTAACTCGTTCAGGAAAAACTTATAAACTCATAACTTTTACAAATATTATCCTAGTTTAATAAATTTAAATTTGATGTAAAGTTTATAAACACATAAAAAACAAATTTTTGTAATTAGTTTGGCTTAAGCTCATTTTCAACTTAGTCTTTCGATCAAATTATTTTTATTTTAGAAAGAAATTCTAAAGCATGTAAATATTGAACATTCAAAGAAAAATTTGGCTGTTTTGATACCACCACAGTCTTCTCATTAGAGGTCTTTCCGACCTAGACGATACTGCCAGCGAAGGCAGCAAGAACCAACGAGCGAAAATTCTATTACTTTTTACCAATTAATACATGAGTTGCCATCTCGTGACTATCCTTGGAAACAAAGATTCGGAACTTCACTATGTTTTTCTTATCATGCTCAAATTTTTTAAGTTTTTTATTGAAAATGAAGATTTCTTTAAAATTTTCAAAGATATTTGGCTTTGAATTTTAAACTTAGAGTTTTGGTCTCGACTTTGTTCTCCATTTCGTCAAAGCAAAATTTTTAAAATATATTTTAGAACTTTTCACACAGTCTTTGATAACATGCAAAAACAAATTTTTAGTTATTTCAATACATGTAGTCGTGAAAGAGAATCAAAGTCAAGACTTTGAAATGAGAGTGAAAAATGGATAGATTTTGACAAAAATAAAGAGCTTAATTGTTCAACGTTTTTCTCAAAAATGTTTGAAAACTAAAACTTTTATTTTATATATCATAAGAACACACTTCAAAAATGAATACAGTTACAATATTAAATTGATTAAAGCATGCATGCATGCATTCTCTAAATTTTTCTTGACATTCAGAGCCTGACAATAATAAGGATTGTGACGTTCCTGTTAAAATCATGCCAAAGTACTAGTTTTATATGTCCCCTCAATTTCTGTTTTATTTTTCTATTACTCTTAAAATTATTATTTGCATTAAAATAATATGAAAATTATAAACTGAAGCAGGGTAATTTACAGTACGCGTTTTTATACGCAACCATGCAATCTTTAACCTGCATGTTCTGTAAATCGAGTCGATTTCAAAACGGTCGATTTGGAGAAATTAGATCCACTAATAGTAAAATTGTTTCAGACTTTTTTGCAGTTTCATATTTTTTATTGATTAAAATACCATATCTGAAATTAAATTACTATATACGATTTAAAATACATCAATGGGGGTATTCTTTATTTTTGGGAAACGAAAAATTTAACCCCGGATTTGGTTTACAGAACAGGGCCGAATGTTACACGCCATAAAATGTTTAATAAAGTTGTCTATGTGTACA
This sequence comes from Panzeria rudis, assembly GCA_956483635.1. Classification (NCBI taxonomy): domain Eukaryota; kingdom Metazoa; phylum Arthropoda; class Insecta; order Diptera; family Tachinidae; genus Panzeria; species Panzeria rudis. The sequence continues at coordinate 124,090,523 of OY101447.1, forward strand.
AAGGACAAATTCCTTTCTACCATAAAAATATTGCAAACTCGCAAAATTTTGAAAGAAGAATGAGTGCCAATATCTGGAAAATTCGAAAATATAGCAAACATTTAAACAAACCCTAATATTAATTAAAACTTGCTAAAATTGTAACTGTAATGTCAAGAACTTGGAGAAAATAGGGAAAATTCGTCAAAAGTTTGCTAGAATTTTGAAGATTACAAAGTGTGGTATTGATCAAAATTCTCTTAAAATGTAAAAGTTCAAAAACTTTAGAAAAATTATGGCCTTCACCAAAAGTCGCGAAAAATTCCAACATTTTAAACAAGCCATAATTTTAATCAAAGTTTGCTAAAACTTTAAGGAATGTGAAAAATACGGTGAAAATCGCTACAATTTCTGAAATTCGATAAACTTATGAACAGTCACATGATTCAACGTCAAATATTGTTCAAACAGCTCGAAAACTGTGAAGATGTTGACAACTCGCAAAAAGTCGATTTTTTTACGAACATTGCGAAAATTCCAAAATCTGAAGCAGATCCTAAAATTTATTGGAAATCACCAAAACTGTAAAAATAAAACAAAAAACCGAAAAACTTACAAATTATTACTAAATGTTTGTGTTGATGAAATCAATGAAATTTGATTTCATTAATACACACAACAAAATGAAGTATGGCACAATTTCAGAAAAGTATGTAGACCATAAAAATGAAATTGCTAATAACGTGGAAATTGCAATATGTAGTAAATGTTTTTGTTGTTCAATTTTTAAAATTGTAACGAAACTGCATCATTAAAATGAATAATTTTTGATGCTTTTAAACCCAACCAAAAATATAATCGATACAATTAAAACTCGTCACAAATAATAAAACAAAAGGGCAATTTGATAAAATCGTAAGATAAGTAAGATAAGTAAGCGGGGCTTGTGAATTCTACAATTTTTATTACTTTCCTTATAATACAATTACACATTTATGAAAAATAACTCTAGGAGTTGAGATTCCTTTCACATTACATGGCAATGCTTTTTCATATTTCAACTTAAAAACAAACTTCAACAATTTTTATTTAAATAAACAAAAAGGAATGAAACTATCTTCTATTTATTATATCATGCATCCACCATTTGGAGAAACTGAAGAATTTTTTAACGAAACTTTTAATTAAAAATTAGGAAAAAATGCCCTTCGAGTTCTTAAAACTTCTCTACAAATAAGGAAAGCACATTTCTTAAAACTAGTCAGCTTTCAGAAGTATTTTATTTACCTCTATGAAAACTGTATTTCGTATTTTAATTTTAATTTCTTTTCTATTTATTAAAAAACATAGCAATCTTCTAATGTTTGAAATTTTCTACAGATTTGTTTCTGGAGGGCTAAGCAACGTCTATATGCATTTCATTCGTGCTTTACATAATCATCAGTAGAATCCAATACTTTTAAACGTCTTTTCTTATGCATAGACTATCAACAACCATTTGAGAATTTACTAACGAAGGTGCAGAAAAATAAAATAGATATCGAATATAAATTGTGTTTTGGGGTTTGTATACATTTCTAAGCCTATTACGCTTATTCTATTCTGATTTTGAAAAAATTATTTGTAAGTTCTCAAATGGTTTTTGAAAGTCTGTTCATAAGATAAGAGGTTTGAAATTTTCAAAACTCTGTTTAAAGTCTACCGATAAAATTTTTGTAAAGCACCAATGAAATATATATCGATATTGTTTAGTCCTCAACAAATAAATCTGTATTTTAAATAAAATTGGAAGAATATCTCAAAATCAACTATTTTAAGGGTACCCCGTATTACGTATGAGTATTATGATACCATCATATTACTCATACGTAACTTTTTTCCGTAAGCAACCTTAAAACTTATTGCGTCGTCTGCAATTTGTAAGAAGTTTTCTCATCGAACAAAGCTCTAAATTATATTTCGCTACTTCAAAATAAGGATGTCGTCCGAGTATATAGCAAAACTTAACTTTTTAGGTATAACTTTTATTATTTCACATCAAATATCTTTAAAATGGCCCAATGGCTTCTCCAGTTCCAGTTTTGGATTGAATGTAATCTGCGTCTTTCGTTTTCATCTCCATGAGTCAAATTTACTGTAATTATAGTTACAAGGGCGTTATTGTTATTCGTTTGCTTCAGAGTACATTTGTCGCATATTATTACATTTTTTCAAAACAAGTTATTCACACGTATTATGTATGCCGAAGTCGAATTTGTGACTACGACAAATTGTGATAGAATAAAGAAATCTTGAAAAACTACTTTTTATTCTAGGGCAATTTGTCGTAGTAACGAAGTCGACTTCGACATACATAATACGACAGCCATTAAAAAAGTGTAGTAGTTAATGGAAAAATTGATATGTATTTATTTTCCTTAATTTGCGTTTTCTCGATATTCGAGAGAAAATATTTTTTTTTGGGTTTTTTTTTGTTTATTGGCAAAAATTCCAAGAAAGGTTCATCCAAATAAAATTACTTCTCTAATCTTTGAAACAATACTCTCATTGTGCCGATCGGATAAAAATTAATTGAGTTCCAGGCCATAAAAATTACAAAATGTATGTCTTTGCTCTTTTATAAATCAATTATTTTAAATTGCTCCATTAAGATGAAGAAATATACTGTGTATTTCCGTTTTCTATCTGAGTGTTAAAGATAATTTTTTCACGAACATAAGATACATTAAATTGCTAAACTTAGATAAAAATTAAGAGAGTTATAGTCCATTAAGTATAAAAATCCAAATTATTTTTTGTACAAATTTAAGGTTTTATTAAAAATTTTTTTTATTAAAGACAACTTAGTATGGAAAATAAAATCGGCTTTTCTCACTTAATGGCTATTAACCAGCAAAAAATAGTAGAGACAGGGTGCCCCTGTGGCTGAGTGGTAGCGACGCTAGCCTGTCAGTTCAGAGGTCGTGGGTTCGATTCCCGCCATAGACCCTGGGTGTTTTTCTGCAGACAAGCTGATCGCTTCGAGGGTTGTGTTTGTTAAAAAAAAAAATTTTGTACAGATACCTTTCAGATAAGTATACTCTGTACAGATACCTTTCAGATAAGTATACACTTGCTATATGTTCCAAAACAATATTTTTTTTATATATATGTAAAAGACTGATGGTGCTTTTTTTTAGCAAAACTTTTCAAACATTAAAATTGTTTTTTGAAATTTCAATTTAAAAATTTACAAATGAGTATAACTCACTAACTATAAAAGATAAGTATGCAACCAAATATATATCTCTTAGATCTTATTAAGAGCTATAACAAAGTAAACAAATAATTTGAAATCTGATAAGAAAGAAAAAAGTAGCAACCAGTAAATAATTTTACATGGCCGAAGTGCCTAATTTGAGACTAATAATTTGAAATCTGATAAGAAAGAAAAAAGTAGCAACCAGTAAATAATTTTACATGGCCGAAGTGCCTAATTTGAGACTTCACAGGTGCGCTGGTGAGCAAGTAAGAGAGCTATAGGCTATGAAAGCACTATACATCTACTCTGGAAGACGGAAAAAATATATATAATAATCGTAGGACGAAATTCAAAGTTATGACCACTTTTCTAATTTTAACTTGGTTTCCAATTTTAACTTAGGAACTTCCCATGCCAATGCAATCCGATGGAAATAAAAGTGGCCAGTACATTTATAATAAATAAATATCTTATATCATGATATAAAGTGGTTTAAAACTTAAAAAATAAATCAAAAAATATAAAGCTCAATTTTGGGATTGAGTTTCGCAACAACTGCTAAAGAGATTTCAATAAAACTAAAAGCTGCTGAAGATAGTTAGTTTAAGGAGCTACCTATCTGTTAAAAATACTAAGAAGTTACAGAACTTTAGCCAGCGAAGGAAGTTTCTGAACCACAATGCGACGATCTGATTCTATTTCATATGTGGCTAGGCATATAAAACTATGTAAAATATATAGATATGTTTACTGTTTTCTTATGTATATGTCACTCACTGTAAAGTCTACATTCAACCTGTACACTTGTAGTCTTTTTAAATTTGTTTTTAAAGTATACATATAATAACGTTATATGTTTATATTAAAGATAAGGTATACAATTTTCAACATCCATGTGTATACATATTTACCACTTACACGTGCTTGTTTAATATAAAAAATCCACACAAGCTTTTATAAAGGAAATAACAGTTTGTGATTGTTATTGTGCCATTTGGCAAATAGATATTTGTGCTATTAAACTCTTGTTGAAAAGTAGTTGAATTTCTTTTTGCACTTTTAATAACAATTGTTATTATAGTGCCGTGCGTGTGAGAATCAAATCTTATTTTCCGTTTAGATGTATATCTATGGCTTAGTCTTATACTTCAGGAGAATTAAGAATTCATATTGATTTGAGGTTGAATATGTTTTGCGATGAGTACGTATGCGTAGGATTAGTTTTGGATTAAAAATATCTCATACAAATGGCTTTTGACTAAAGATTAGGGATGGGCAAAAAATATCTATATTTTCTCAAAAATATATCGAGATATGTCGATATTTTCTAAACATGACCTAATTTTTTTATGTTTCGATTTCAAAACACAATATATGAATGAAGAGACTAAATATTACGATTTCAAAAGGATGAACTATAACATAACTATGAACGAATTGTGTAGAATCGATTGGAATTCAATTTATTTCCTGCCCGATGTTGATAGTCAGGTAAATTTAATTGAGAAAAATCTTCCTACTACTCCTGTTTGTTTTCATCTGCTGTGTATACCAAAAAGAAATGGAAAATTATTCGCGATATTGGCATTAGTAAATCTAAGAATTCAAGTTCTTAAGACTTGAATGTTGATTTACTAAACGAGCTATTTACTAAAGTTCCGAATGTTAACTTTTCACCTAATTATTATGCACACAATACTAGTTTACCATCGGTGGCATCAGGATCTCCATTTTCATTTAGTTGTGTTTCCGTAGATGATGGTTTTGTAGCTTGTCATAATGTTAAACCAAACGCCGTTGGGCCAGATAATATCCATCCTTAATTTTTAAAAGTTGTTCTTCCAGTTTTGCTATCTCAAGTTACACACATTTTTATTACAATCATAACCAAAAGTACCTTCCCTACAAACTGGAAATGGGCCAAAGTGGTACCCATTCCTAAAAACAAGAATGAGTATCGCCCTATGGATATTCTTTCGTATCTATCTAAAGCATTTGAAAGGCTATTACACAAGAAAATAGGTAATTTTTTACATGCAAATCATCTACTAACTGACATGCAATCTGGTTTTCGGCCCAAGCACAGTTGCACAACTGCTCTTGTTGAAGTAGCGGAAGAAATTCGTGGCTATATTTATTACGGAAATGTTGCTTTCTTAGTACTTTTGGATCACTCTAAGGCGTTTGACATGGTTGACCATAATATGCTTCGTATTAAGTTAACTAGTCTATTCAACATTACATCATCTGCTATCAATATGTGTCTGCAAACAATAAAAAATCTAAGCCTTTGCCCGTAGCTAAGGGTGTTCCACAAGGCTCCGCAAGAAAATGTCAGTTCCGTGGCATGTCATTATCTAGAATTTGTCTGTAAATTGGTTATATTCTTCGTCCCAACAAATAATTAAAAAAAAAATTATTCCATATTCTATTGAATATAATAAGATTTAATAGACATGGAAATTTTTAAATCAATATATCTGCCAAATACTAAATGCCGCCCTAATAGCTTTTGTCCTCGAATTTTACCAAACATTTGTTAAATTGATTTGCACAGCTCATGTGCCTTCTACCGCGAGATTATTGAAGCAACTAGTAAGCCATATTAAAACTAGGTCAACTATGTAATGTTTGGATATAGCATGGATATGGAATATTGCAACGAGCCTACGTTATATAAAATCACAATTTTAATATGATTTGTCATAAATTAATATGTCAGCTCCATGGAATTGGTTAACTACTTAGGTTGTTATTATTTTTAATCACATATAACGCATTTCTGTACTTATTACAAGCCTTTATCATATGTTAGCTGGATATTGCCATATTCATAGCCAATTAGTTATAGTAGCCATTTAAATTTAAAAATGTCAGCTCCGTGGATGTCAGTTCTATGTTAAATAAAATTAAAATATACTTATATTGTAAAAAACAATATTTTTATCAATAAGGTCAGTATACAATATGGAATTTTAAAATTTAAAACCATTAAAAATTTAAATTGATATTTTATCATTATGCACGAATCTTTAGAGTTACAGTAAAATTTGCAAAAAAATTAAAAAAATTTAATTTGCAAAATGAAATTTAAAATTTGATAATCAGTCGCGAAATTTCAAATTTCATTTTATAGCAAAATCCTCTTGCACTTTATTTTTTATTTTAAAATGGAATAATAATTGGCAAAAAAATAATTAAAAAGTTCTGTTTTAGAATTGAAAATTGTTTGTAAAAAAATGACAGAAAATAAGCACCCATATATTTTGTTCCCCAAATAAAATTTAAGTACTCACCTCCTTATTCTTATTATCATACTCTTTGCTTGAACAATTTTTCTATTTAATATTCTGGTACATATTGCCAAAACTCACAAAATTAATCATACTTTTCCCCATTTTACTTCACTTGGTTGGCGTTTTACTATTAATATTATTAACTAAAGTAGATGACAAATTTAACAAATGTTGTCATAAATTATACCAGACACTTATGTATTTTTCCCTTTCATTTTGTTCAAATAACCTCGCATACTCACATTTTCCTTTTTAAAAAGAGAACGCAATTGTGAAATTGCACACGTTTCTTATATATTTAACCACACACTTGTCGTTTGAAAGAGTACCAGAATAAATACAAATAGTACCAGTATAAAATAAACGTTAAAAAATTTAACCAATAGTTAAATAGATATTTTAGTTTCGTGTAGTCCATATACTTCTATGACTTTATGTTTGTGCGTGCGTATCTGGGTTAGGAAGTGGTTTTAGGGAGCAAATGTATATGTTTGTACTTACAGCAATATATAACCTGTAGGCCTATTTGTTACCGACGACATTTTCATTGATGATGCCTGCAAGACAATCAAATATATTGTCACCTATAAAAAACATTTAGAAATACTCATGGTGACAAGGATATATATGTTGTCGTATATAAAGAATTTGTTGTGATAAGATTATGAAAAGTTTTGCTATAAAGACTTATTGACGATAAGATAAATAACAGCTGCATGCAATATGACGTGTGAACAGTTTAACTGCCGACAACTAGAATAACAACTGCATCGAAGATATCTTTCTTCCATTTATACACATTAAATAATTTAAGTTACCCACAAAACTTGTTTTTGTATAAAGTTGTAACAGTACATACGTCTATAGGCTAGGAGGTACCTAGGCTAGATAGGCTAGGGGGAGGTTTTGAATTTGATTCGACTACACTATGCAACAAAATTAAACTTTTGTCATGACCTTTGATTACCACTATATGTTTTTGATATGTAATGGTCCCCTAACTACAAGATCAGTCGAAATTAAAACTTCTATGGATACGTTTTTTTATTTCTATTTGTTTCTAAAATTTGAGATTTTCTAAGAAGCTGCTACACCGTTTTCCTCATCATAACTTCATAGGAGGCAGTCCAGCTTAATTACAAAAAACACAAAAAACTTGAAATAAAATTACCTTTAAATTATTTTATTCGGACCGCAATGATAAGATATATCGACGGCTTATATTCAAAATCCTCTTTATTAAAAATCACAACCTTTCAGGAGAGCATAAACATTTTTTATTTCATTCATTGATAGGTTATTTTAATCAATTTAATAATTTTATTCAATAGAACACTGAAGATGGCACATAGCCGAAACCGGTCTCTTTACAAACCAAATTTGACGTGGGATGACGGAAAATCGTTCCAAATTATTTTAAAATCTTTGTTCTATAATATATTTTAAAATCCAGAACTCAATATTGAGTGTAATTTATTTTTAAAATTTTGCATTATTGTCGGTTTTATGAAGAGATAGAGGGTTTTGTTATTCGAAAATACCCAATAAGGTATAAGATAGAAGATTTTATATAGTCATTGTGAAAAAATAAATTAGGTAAATTTTTAACAAATAATATGATACAGTTTTATTACGACCTCCAAATTAAAGAACAAAAACGTTTACTATACATTGCTATTTATTTATTTATTTATTTATTTATTTATTTATTTGTTTATTTATTTATTTATTTATTTATTAATATCAATACAATGGAAGCCATCATGGCAAGTACAAAAATGTATTGTAGAGAGCAAAATATAAATATGTATTTACGAGAGTAAATTTGTACAAGAGTTCTAAGATATAGCTTACTGATATGTAAACATATGTATAAGCTTAGCATATGAAGACTTAATTTAATTTGGCTCCCCAGCCATATAAATAGTGAGATTAGTTTGGCTTAAGATCATTTGTAATTTAATCTTTCGATCAATTTATTTTTTAATTAAGAAAGAAATCCTAAAGCATGTAAATATTTAACACTCAAAAAAAAAATTTGGATGTCTGGAAGGTTCAGATGTTTCGAGACCACCGCAGTCTTCTCATCAGAGACCTTTTACCTAAACTGCCAACGACGGCAGCAAAAACACCTTAGCGAAAATCCTACTTACTTTAGTAAGTCCAATCAACAGATGTTGTTGCCACCACGGTCCGAGTCGTGCCTATTAATGAGCTTTTGTAAAGGTTCGGAACTTCACTGACTGTCTCTTCTTTATCATGTCCAACTATTTTTATCTTTTTGATTTCTGTCTTACCTGCGTGAAATATCATCGATATTTTCCATGCTAGGATTCTTTTGAATTTTTATTTTGCCCGAGTTTTTGGAACAGTATACATTAATGTTTTAGCTAAGTGCCTTTAGGGTTTTAACAATTGAGTCATGAATTTTAGTCGATCTGTATGTTTTTTATCCAAAGTTATTTACTTATTTTACTTAGTTTAGTTCGGCTTAAGTTCGTTTTTAATTTAATCTTTTGATCAAGTTATTTTTTATTTATACTCATAACTGAAACATACTGGTTTGCAAATTTTTTTAACTCACTAAAATTGGATATATTTGATTCGTTTTTGGGGGAGGGGGCAGGGAAGGGAATGAAATATCCACTTCCTTTCCTTTGTATCCACGCTTGATTATAAGTGGCTTTAAATAAAAATGGTAACTTTTTGCCATTTTCGATTTTTCACATATGTTTAGAAAATTAAAATTTCCAAACTATTGAGTCTTCAAACAAAAACTATTTAAGCTGCTTAAAGTTTTTTTCTAGTGTTTGTAATAAATTTGGACTACCCTTTTTTTCAAGTAATGATAAAATCGGTTGAGCACCGTGTCCAAATTCAAATTTTTTAAAATCAAGTAATTTCATTTTATTGTGAATAAAATCATTTTTTATCTATCGATTTTCGTGAAATAAAGGTTTTTTTATAAAATTTTGCAATATTCGGTTTTTCATATATTTAAAAAAAATTTAAAATTTTCCAATTTTGAATAAAAATATATATATTTAATCCTTGTGGTCTGAATAATTCCGAAACCATTGAGGATATAAAAAAATTTTTTAAAGGCTTAAAGGTAATATTATTAAACGTTGTTTGGTGGTGTTTGTAATTAAATTGGACAATCACTTAATAAATTATGATAAAACCAGTAGATTCTTGTCATTTTTCTTTTTGTGTAGAGTTATTACAGTTTAAATTTTAATATATATTCATTGATGACCGTTATAGTAACATGTTACTAACGTTGCCATCTATGAATTCTTTGCACTTTGTTCGAAAATGACCTCAATACTTGGTTTTTTTCACTCCGTCATCGGTAATGAATGCTTGTTTCGCAGATGCATCGACTAAGTCTAGAAGACTTGGCCTATGGGGTATATCTATGAGTGTAATTGTAATAGAACATGTATTGTGCAAATATAGCACATATGTATGTATGCTTGTGTTGTCAAAGCCCTGGATGGAAGATTTGGAACGTAGTAATAGATAAACTTAGAGTTGAATTTTTTTACATTTATGTTTTTATAACTAGTTTTGTGTATTATTTTTTACGATTCAATGCAGTTCAGTAAACTCGTTTTTTGCTACACTAGTTATAAGAGTAACAAAAATGCTTCCAAATGGGGAGTAGAAGGGCGAGCGTTTGAAATATTGAAAAGAATTATTCATACACATTTTTGTACTGCAATTCTTGCATATATATAAAAGCACTTTCATCGATTCGTTATGGCAAAATATATTGAATAAATGATGCTTGAAACAGTTAGTTCTTTATTGAGCTGCTCGTATATTTTTTTATATTTGAAAGTCTTAAAGATTGTAAGTTGTAAAGTTTGATTTAAAATATAGGATTCAAACTGTATTTATATATACATAAGTTTGTTTTCCTGGGGTCCGTTTCTCAAAAGTACAAGTTACAAATCTACAAGCAAAATACACACAAAACAACAACAGTTTTAAACATTTCATTGTTGTTTTGTGAGCATTCTAGTTGTAGATTTGTAAATCGTATTTTTCAGAAATGGGCCCCTGATCGCAGATTTTACAGTATTTAATTGAAGCTCCATAAATCTGTGGTTTTCTTGAATAAAGACTTATATCTTAAAACTAGTTTTTTAGTTAGTAGTTCAAAAACCAAATTTCCTTGCAATTATGGCCACAGCATGAAATTTTTAAAATTATTCTTTTAAAACTTTCGTAATTATATGCAAGAAGAATTGGGGTTATTTTTTTGTAGTTTTTTCTTAGTAAATGTCACTTATGTCGAGATAAACGGCTATATGAATGCTTCCTAGGGTCTCATTCGTACGTTAATTTTGCCTGAAATTTTTACATAAAGTTCATAAAATATAAATCCAGACCATGCCAAAAATTTTTTATTTTACTCATTCTTCAATAATACACAACATACAGTGCGATAGAAACAAAAAATATTCTCTATCCGTTTCTACCCAACCGCACATGTTAACTTTTTTTTAACTTACCAAAATTTATAGATAAATTATATCTATCCGAAGTTATTTAATTAGTTTGGCTTAAGTTCGTTTTTAATTTAATCTTTCGATGAAATTATTATTATTATTTTTTTATTTAATAAAGAAATTCTAAAGCATGTAAATATTAAACATTCAAAGAAAAAATTGGATGTAGGGAAGGTTGAACTGACATCAGATGTTTTGAGACCGCAACAGTCTTCTCATCAGAGCCCTAGCGAAAATCCTACCTATTGTCTCGAAACCTAGTACTTCTGGATTTCGAGCTAAATCTAGTTGTATTTTTAGTAGCTTTCCCATACAAAACGTTATCTACTTTATCAGTAGATTTGGACGATATCTACTCAAAATCTACTATTTTTATTTCATTTTCACTACCCTGCACAACATTTTAATAATAACGGTAAGTGAATTAGCTACAAAAATACTATTTTCTACTTAGAAGGTGTGTAAATTAGCTAAGTTTCCACTTGTTGGGTTACAGTTTAAGATTTATTTCAATCAAAGAATTTTGTTTTGGCTACGAAGTCTTGGAAAATGCAAGTGTAAACGATATTGATTGCGTTAAAGATTTCAAATCAAATTGTCTCAAAATCTAGACAATGTAAATGCCAAATTAGTAAGCCCAATCAACAGATTTTGTCACCATCCCGGTGCGAGTCATGCCTATTAATGAACTTTTTTGTAAAAGTTCGGAACTTTACTAACTGTCTTTTCTTTATCATATTCAACTATTATAAGCTTTTTGATTTCTGCCTTACCAGCGTGAAATATCATGGATATTTTCAATGCTGGGATTTTTTTGAATGTTTATTTTGCACAAGCTCTTGGAAGAGTATACATTAATGTTTTTAGCTAAGCTCATTTACAGTTTTAACAATTGAGTTATGAAGTTATGAACACAAGTAAAAAATAAAGAAGTGGTCACAACTTTTAATTTCATCCTGCGATTACTATAAATTTTTGTTTCTAAAGAGAAAATGTATAGTGCTTTCAAACTTTACACTAATTTTTTTTGGTACTATTTCCGCAGAAACCATTCCCTGAACAAACGGAAAAGCAAATGTAACGTTCAATACAAAAAATTATTAAAAAATCAGAAAAAATAACATTATTTCATTGAATGAGGAATATTTATATTGTTGAATTTTTCTGCATAGTTTAATCAAAGTTTGGATTAATTAATTGCAGTAAAACCAGTTGTTAACGAAATAATCGTTTTACAGCTCTGTTTACTGCACATGCATTCATAAATGTTTTAAGCCACTACTGACGATTCCCTGAGTTTTTCCACATTTTTATTTCAAACATTTATATTTTCATTTTCAAAAACGCAGTTGAACCATTATTAAAAGACCAAAGTATGTGCTCAGCATAGAATATGAATTGCAATTCTATATCTGCATTGTCATATCTGTTCATATAAAAGTTACAACAACAACAACAACAACAAAATGGAAGGAGTAAGCGAGTACAATTGCATTGAATTGTAAAACATTTACAACAACTACAAAATAAAATTTATAGGAAATAAACCATACTCTGCTAATACTTCTGCTGTGTATGAGTATTTATCTATTATTCGAAATACGGTACGTGTTTTTATGATATTTGTAGGTGTTTCTAATGCTGCAGTATTTATCTAGATACCTCTTTCATGTAAAAAAAAAATAAATAAAATAAGCTGCATAGATGAAATAAAGAAAAAAAAAGTTGTAATTGTTTGTACTGACTGCAGTTGTTACTGGTGGTGCAGTTTTTTTTTACTGCAGTCGACATTAATGCTTTTTCATTTGACAAATATGTAATTGCACCTCAAGTGTTCACGAAAAGCATGATCTCATCAGAGAAGGTTATGGTGGCATGTGATGAATTTTAAATGTACATATGTATGTGTTCATATAACTAATATAAGTTTACGTGGTGCTAAGAATACAATAGCTATTCTTGAGGATAGATACAATGTGCTGTTTAAAATGTATATTACATATATAGCTTTAATATAATTAAGATACATTTCTGCAGTATAAAAATCGTCTTGAATATATGTAACTGAAAAAAATGTTCACTTTCACAAAAATTTTAAGCGATACCTCGGTAGAAATGCTATTCATGTTATCTTGGTAATTTCAAATTCCTTCGACGTACGGCTACCCTATGCTGTGAAGACGATAATTCTATTTATTTTTAATCATATTTTGCGCCTCGAATACTATCCGGCAGAATGGCATGTTTTGCTGATTACCATAATACCTAAGCCAGACAAAGATCATACGAAGGTGCAATCCAAAAGGCCTATAAGCCTATTGTGGAATAGAAATTTTCATGCAAACTCCTTTGGGATCCAACTGATATGCCAATTGAGATGTAACGCAGAAATGTATTTGGGACTTGATTGGTTTCCTATTGGAAACTCTAAAAAAACTTGCTCAAATCGGAAAAATAGCAGACTCTAATATTGATTAAAAATTGCTTAAGCTATCCAAGCAACAAAAGCAAGCGACAATCACCTCTATCGAAGATGAGCAAAAAATACAATTAAAAATCTGTGTCAGATTTTCCCAACAACTTCCCAGTAGTTTCTCACATGGGAAGAAGTTATATTAAATCACTAAAGGTTACCCTATACTCACATATTTGTATGACATACATGCCATGTTGGAAAGATTCCCTGACTGTGTATGGTTAAATTTTTAGTATGACATACATGTTGGACGAATATTAAAAAGTTTTAATAATTTCTTCTTTGCTCACACATTTCATATGGTGTAAGGGGAAGAGTGACATATTTGAATGTAAATATCAAAGGAAAACGTACAAAATTTAGATTTTTTTTTGTATGCAGCGACATCTTTTTTTAAATTATTTATATTTTTCAATTCAAATTTGAAATCATAATTGGTTTTGTAGCAATTTTATCTAGTTTAAATATGATTGAAAATTGGAAAAATTTTTCAGTTTTCTTTTGAAAAAAATTTAAATAAATGTTTGTCAGTTTCCATGAACGTGTGAGGCGAAAAACTGACAAATACCAATGTTTGTCAGTTTTCAAGTATGTCATTCATGTTTGTGAGTTTATTGGGCCCTTAACATATAGATGGGCTGACTCAGGAAATTCCCGGTCAGATACCGAATTTGGTTTGCCATATTTATTCACAAGTGAGCCCCACTATGTCTGTTTGGAAAATTTCTAGTCGGGTTGTCTAACACGTCAAATCCCTTTGAAAAGCGACTTATGAGTAAGTTAACTCCCATACTGAATGATACTGAATGCATTCCAGATCGCCAATTCAGTTTCGCGAGACAATATAGCACGTACGAACAAACACATAGACTAGCGAACGTGGTTAGAGAAACTTTCGCGTAAAATAAATATTGTTTTGCACTCATCATTGATGTTTCTCAAGCATTTGACACGAACGTTTAATACATAAACTAAAGCAAAACATACCCGCAAATACCCTTAAGCTTTTAGAAAGCTACTTAACTGAATAAAATTTTTTTTTAAGGAAGGTAATTTTTTAAGCCCTCCGCAGTTGATTGAATCCGGAGCTCTTGAAGGCAGCATCCTCGGTCCTATATTATATCTGATGTATGTCTCTGACTGGCCGATAAGCAGTAACATACACACAAGTGTTCACGAAAGCCGCAAGATTCTGCTCCTAAATTGAAAGAGCATATACTCCAGTTGGAAAATTTGCTAAAAGAATGGCGTATACAAATCTACGAGCAAAATTATTTTACATTGCACAGAAAAACATGCCCGCCTGTACAAACTATTAACCAAACTATACCTCAACATGCTGAAGTTAAATATCTCGGTGTTCATCTTGATCGTCGTCTAAAATAAAATCCCATATAAATGCAAAGTTGTCCTAAATAAAATTAAAAGCGTCTCAAATGAATTGTCTTATTGGAAGAAATTCTACACTAAGACTAAATTGTAAACTTCTATTATGCTACTCTATTCTAAAGCCAATTTGGTCTTACGGCATCCATTTATGGGGCACTAACTCGGCATCAAATATAGAGAAATTCAAAGGCGACAAAATAATATACTCCATACAATTAAAGCAGGCCCCTGGTATGCCAGAAGGAGATCTAGATGTTCCGAAGGTTAAGACTGTGTTTTAAAACATGTGACAATATATAAAAAAAACTTAAGTTGCACCCAAATCTCCTAGAACGCAATATTATACGCCACGCTCGGCTGAGAAGGAGGGACACTCTTGCTCAGAGCCGAATACGAGAGACATAGAAGACAACCTAAGAACCAACCACAGAAATATTTATTTTTGTCTATCATTGGGTGGACTTACAAATTAAAATTTTAGAGTTAAGATATAATTACTTATTGTTGGTTAAATTTTATTGATGGTACAATAGATAAAAATAAACGCAAAAAAGGTAAAGAGGAAATTAAAAAGCTTAGTTGAACCATATAAAGAGATTATTGAAGTGCCTTACCAGTAATTGAATATAAGTGGAAAAAATCCAACAAAATGGCATTCTGAGCCGGAATTGATTAAAGTTAAGGGATTATCAACTAATTGGTTTTGGCTGTCGTGACCGTGAGGTGTAAGCGATAGAGGACTCTGATGAGCACACCGGGTGATCTCAATATACGTAAGTTCAACCTTCCGTTCGTTGAGAATTTTTTTTGTCTCTTCAATTATTACATGCTTTAGAATTTCTCTCTAAAATTAAAAATAAATTCATTCAAAGATTAAATCAAACGAACTTAAGCGAAACTTATCAAATAACTTTGGATAAAATTACAAATTTAAAGCTTTGCGCAAAAAGTTTTGTTTTACTATTACTATGTTGTAAATAACTCAGAAGTCTTGTATGTGAATCACTCAAAATATTGAGAGGTTTTTACATAAATATTGTGCAGAATTCAACTCTCTGATTTATAGAAACTCCTCTTTAAAAAAAAAATCTAAAAAAACTTCAGAATTATAATATATAAAATTACTAATTTGATTTGTATATAAAACACTTACTATTTCTTAAATATGTATTCAGCCTCAGTTATCTAAAATGTTTTTATAATTTAACAAACATATTCAATACATACAAATACATATTTTAAGCTGTGTCACCAACAGTCCTGATAACAATATTTGCTGAGAATGTCCTTCAGAAAAATATTTTTTTTCATTCATTTATTATACTGACAAATAAAAACATTTGTCTAATATAAGCTGGTGATAAAATTCACTCTCCGCACAAAAACATTGTTTGTCAAATGCTTTAAAAATTTGTTATTGGCGCAGTTATGCAGCAGTTTTGTCCCTCTTAATTTCTTTTTTTAAGGTTTCCATAAATGTTGGTGGTGACTTCTTTAGGGCTTGAAATGTGTTAGTAAGTATTAATAATCTTTATTTCATCCGCCTAACAAAAAGTCATACTTTATAAAGCACGTACGATTCTTAGCGCAAAAAATTATACAAAAATCTTCAAAAGTATCGCAGACTTAAATTGTACTAAAATTCTAAAATGTCGGTTGAAGAGAACTATCTACGGCCGTATGCATAACGAAAACTTGGCATGGAGTTAGAATATATGACGAAATTGAACTGAAGTTTAATGAGTTTTCATACAAAATTTTAATTTAAAAATCACTGTATATTGTAAGCGAGACTCATGTATGTTTAGTTTTAAAATATATGGAAAAGCTCAGCTAGATCGAGTTCAATTTCGTCATTCGTGCTAACTTCATGCCAAGTTTTCGTTATGCATATGGCCCTTATGTATTGAAATATATGTGTCTTTTTTTATTATATACCTCTTGTTATAACAAAAACGAGGAATATTTTAGGTTTATAAATTAACTGCCTGTTCAACGATGTCGAAAAAAGATTTTCATGCTCATTCTAAGCGAAAGAACACTGATTTGCGTTCATGAACAATGTCATAAATATGTTTCTATACGAACGATAACTCGAAAAACAAATAGAAAGAAAGCGTAAGTGGTTTCATACGATATCCGATTCAACAATGTCGAAGCAATACGAACGTATTGTTAAAATCACTCACTTATTGTGTTGCTTGCGACTGGTAAACAATTTTGCATAAAAGTCCATTAAATTCTTAGAACTCGTAACATCTCTCTTTATTATAATATCTTTTATCATTCTTATTAATTTTTTTTATTATTTATGCACATATTCATGATTTTTTAAACAAAATAAAAGCCACTAACACATTCAAAACTTCTGTTTTCTTTACTGTGTAAGGCCCATCAAACAAGGTAGTCGCACCTGTACAACAAAACTAGAATTTGTATTAGAAAATTATAAAAATTTCCTGTACAACTGCGAGTACCTTACAATGGACTCCCTTGTCGTTATGTTTGGTTGTATTTTTCTTCAAACAATTTGGTAGTATTTTCAGAGTTTTAATGAAAATCGTCAAATAAACTAGAAATTTACAATATGGTATTATTGTATAATTTTAATACTTAAGAGAGAAAAATTGACACAGGTAAGAGCAAGCAAACGAAAGCTGTCGATATTGTTGAACCCAAGTTGACTAGATTTCGAGACAGTGGCTTTCGATCGCTCAGGTTTTCCTTCGACATCGTTGAACAAGCAGTAAGAAAGTCAAAAATTGTATACGTGTTCTTTTACTGAATTCATAAATAACAAAAGAACGCTGCTATCTAAATTATCCCAATAGAGTTTTTTCGTTCCATTATGTTAATTTTAGATATCTGTCGTTTCCTGATTTAAATTAATATTTTCTTTAGATCTGCGCAGCAGGACTAAAATAGACAGGAGAAGTTCTCCAGTCTCGAAGCTTCACTTAACTCTAGGACGTGATACTAATCAAGCAAAAATAAAGGAAATTAAAATGAAATAGAAGCGCTATGAGTATGTGCAAGAGAATGCACAGCCTCGAAAACAGAAAGACTGAAAAAACGTTTTAGGACAAAAATTCTGGCGTAACGCATTTCAAAATAAGAATCTTCATTCGAATAGCAAGCAGCCTGCTTGACAACTTTTACAGCGAATCATTAGATAAAGGGCAAAAAAAAAGTCATGACGCATCGATATATGCAAATGAAGATTATAGTCCCTGTTGAAGTTAATGCAAAGATCACGTAAAATTGTGACAAGCACTTATTATATTACAACAGACACTAAAACAAAAATAAGAATAAAAAGAGGTTAGCTATTCGAATACCTTGTTCATACGCAACAAGAGAAGTACAGACATTTTTGTTTTCATGTGATTACTTCCGATGTATTTACTATTGAATGCAAATTAATTATTAGACTAATGTCCGTAACGTTATATTAAAAAAATCAGCCATGTTAAATATTCCAAGGAGCAAGGGAAAAATCAACATGAATTTTATTTTCAACATTCACAGCAGAACAGAAAAACGTTGTTTTTGGCAACTGATATATCTGCAGCATCAGTGTTCATGTGTATCTACATTAACAACTTATTAAGTGGCTTCTGTTAACTGTGATTGCAATTTTTATATGTATAACAAAATGTTTGCGAAAATTGCACACGAGACATTAAACACTACTAAATTGATGTTAATCTTTTTTTTCATTCTATTTTTTTCTTATTTTTTTTTCTACTTAACTCAAACATTTTTGTTTTGATTTTTATACTTAAAATATATATTATAACCAGAGTTGAAAAAAGTAAGTTTACTAGAGCGACAATAAAAAGGCATTCAAAAGTTTAAATAGTCGGCTGACTTATATTTTTTAATATAGGAGCTATAAAAATACTCATACGCTCCGTTCAATTGCTCCCTAAAATGTAATTCCGAAAAGTATGCTATGGTTAATGCGCTAATATCAATCATAGTATAAGAATTTCTTAAGAATATTTAAATATTACTCATTCGCTGTGGTTTCAATATCATCACTGTATTTATATAAGTATGCAATAGATTTTTCAACAAAACAAATAGTGGTATTCAGTGATGGAAAATAAAGATTTCGTTATGGTACTGAACATCAACTTAAAAAGTACTTTTTTCACCTTAATGGTACTTTTGTAAGAATTTAAAATATATGTATTTTAGATATTCTTAATTATCATACAAAAGAATCATTCTTGACATTTGAATATATTTTTAACTTCAAATATATGAAGTCGCTGATTTCACCCCAATTTTCGAAAATCGAAAATCACACTACAGTTGGTCATTCCCATGAGTTGTTTTTTACAAAAAAGCTCAATATATTTTATAATTTTGTGTGTGTTTTTTAAGTTTATTTTAAGTATCAACTAACGATTTATGCCAACTTTTTAATGGTAAGTATTTAAATTATGATTTATGAGAATTTTGTAGATATTCGTATTCGTCATTCCTCTGCCCAAAGTATTGAGCAATAACCGCAAAAAAGACTTTTTTAAAAAATTTTTCACAATTCGGTAAAATATTAAGAAATTAATGAGTACCAACGATAATTGCTTAGCTATTCTTTGAAGTATTACGGGATCTACCCAAAAAAGAGCGTTGTGACATCGTGTTAGCAGCAGTGTTCGTATTTACTATACATTTCAACAGATAATTTTTTATTTCAATGTACGGTAAATACATACCCTGCTGACGTCGCGTTGGCACAACGATCCTATTTTTGGAGCTCAGTAAAGTTGCTTATTTGAAAGACCAAATGCAGGAAAAAAACTTTAATGCCTAAAATTAGGTCGAAATTAGCCCGTAATCTCGGAATCAACCATAGATAATTTTGAAAATAATGAATTGAAAATTAATAAGCCAGAAAAAAATGTTAGTAGTTTCTGTAAAAATATTTATTTTATCATAATTTTGATCAATATTTTTAACGCTGCGGATTGGAAAAAGTCCTTTTTCTGTCGTGGGGGTACTGCAGTATTAAAAAAAGGAAAAAGTCCTAAATATAGTACAATAGTACTGAATTTTCCATCACTGGTGGTATTATAAGAAGTTATGTAAAATATTATTCACACAACATGTCGAACAGTGGTTTCAATTCGAAAAAGGCTCCGATTACAAAACGAAGTAATGAAAAATTATAGAAGAGAGCCTAAGCTTTAAGAGCATTGAAATTTAGACCATCCTATTGTAAAACACATTTAGTTTTTGTGACGAATTGCTAAAATATAGTTTTTCAACTTTATAATCGCACTGTTTCTAAAAATTAACAGTAAAATATTAATTGTTTTATAAAAACAAACACATTTTGTTTAGCGAAAAATGAGAACAAACAAAAATTGTGTACCTCCAGGTCTACTTATCAAAGTTCTTTACCGCTAAGACCACTAGACCAATGTCGATAAGTTCTAGATGAAGCATAGTACGCATTTCTGTCTGAATTTGAGGCTGCCATAAGAAGCCAAAAAACTGAAATTCAGGTTGCTATGAAAAACAAATACAAATTTACAAAGTTTGAGTAATTTTGTTTGTGTTTCCTATATAAATTCCACTTTAGTAATGTGTTCTAGACAATTTTGCCCTAACATTTTTGAAGCTATGAGGCATGAAAAAAATTGTAAGGTTTTTCCCAAAATTTGAGTGCGCTGGCGGTGCACATCTTATCCCAAAGCGATTGGTCTGAAAATATGGTAGCATAATTTTTTATCTATACATATTTGCCAAAGTTGGGATGAGAGGAGAAACAGTTGACAAAAAATGTTCATATAGCTAAGGGCAACCCTAATGTACTTAAATAAATACATATATTTTATTTGCCACAGCCATGTATTGTTGCCATAAGGATAGAAAAGTTATTCTGGAATGTGTTTTGCCAGCCGTAGAATTTATCAAAGGCTAGAAAAATCTCATTGTCTAGCCTCACAATGATTTTTACATAGAACATGATATAGCAGTCAATTGCTCATTATAGAATTTCATCTGTAATGTTACATTTCTTGCAGTAAGCTGTGCTACGACAGAAGCAGTTTTTATTCATTGAGTTTTCCTATAACCAAATATACGTACAGCCCAACAAAAGCAAGAAGTCCAACAGAAAAGTTCTCAAAGTAATTTTTTTAAACTTTTACATAAAAGTCAAAAATATACGAAACAAAACTTTGAAATTTCTTTTTGTACTCTAGAGTATAACACCAAAGATAGAGCATGAAAAACGCATACTTTTTTATAAATAAATTGGAAAGTTTTCTGTTGGTTTGTTGTTGGTTTTTATGACAGCAATTGTTAACTAACAAAAGCAACCAAAATATATAAACTCTTAACTTTAGTAAAGTGTTGGTGTATACGTGTTTGTTTAAAAAAAAATTTCATATTGGTGAACGTTGGGTCTTTAGGGAATAAATGTTTTTTATTTAGATTTTTTTTTGTTAAATTTTCCTGCGCGGCTTTATTAAATTAACGTGGTTTCTTCATTGTTTGGTCGTATTTTCATTTATTTTATTTTTGCTGCCTTAATGACGTTTTGCTTTTAAGGTCGGAAGTTTGGGCTTTCCTCCAGTTTTTTTTTATATTTTATTTATTCCTTTTGAGCCAACAACGACAGAAATTTTTAGTATTCTCTTGTTGTTTATTTTTACACTTAAAATTACTCTTTGGCTTTAATTTCTTTCCTTCTTGGTCTGCATGCTAATTAAATTTTTATAGCAATTTAGACCAAACTAATTATTACTTTATTAAATTACATTTGCTTTTCATGTTTTGATGATGTGTTAATTGAAAATTATTAAGATTTTTTTTTATTTTCTTCGGTTTGTTCTTAATAAGTTTGTATTTAAGAGTCTTACATTGTAAATAGCAGTAATAAAATTGTATTTGTTATTTTTTCTCAGTTTAAGACTCTGTTAAAAGGCGAATGGTTTTTTAGCTAATGGTTGAATGACCATTCAACCATTTCTTATTATATTTTATGTATGGTACTGTGGTAAACACAATACAGATATATATTTATATTGACGTTGAAGCGTTGAAGCGTTTGCAGAAGCTAGTGCTAGATACAGCAATCATTTTAACAATAATCTAATAACTTGTAGATGGTATATATAAATGCTTTTGTTTTGATTTGTTCATTATAACATTTTTTGTTTTCATTCTATTTCGGTTCATTGTGGGCTGAAATTCTTAAAATCAAATATACTGCAATAAAATTATAAATCTATTGGTTTTTTTATATTATATGTGTTACAAACCAGCTTACAAAATGACACCAATTGTTGGAAAACGTTAAATATGTCATAAATTATAAGTTTGATTATAACTTAGTTATTTTTTTAATCGGATTGAAGCTAATTAACCACCATTCGTCGAATAATATGGCATCCTTTCAAACAAGATATAACTTATGTTAATAGAACCAGCCTTTGACTCTCTACGGCGCTTTGAAGAAAAGTTTACATCGAGACAATAGCCAAAATGAATTTTTATATCTTGCTTAGCACATCATCTAAAAAAAGCCATTAGGAAATTTAAACATTTCAAAAATAAAAATTTTGCAAAGCAGTATTATGGAACGCAAGCCTAAATAATAACATTCAAATCAAATTACAAAATACTCCCCCGACAAAAGTAATGCTTCAGCATCAGCGCTAAGCTATTATGTTGGCTTAACATTACTGAAATAACAGAATGCCAAATTTCGACTCGATCAGATATAATTTCATCCATTTATCAATTAAAAACAGTTGGTAATTTCCCAGCATCCATACCAATCACATAACAATACAAATGCACCATTCAAAATTATAACACCCGTCATTTTAGTAGAAGACTATCAAAAAATTATTTAAATTATTCCAATTTAAAGTTTCGCTCCTACTAGCAGGCATACCTTAGGGAAATTTAATTCTTAATAAAAAATTATTAAAGAATCTTGAAATATTTGGACGTGATACGAAAAAAACAAATTACAAACATTAAATTAACTGAAATATAGTATTTAACATGATTTAATGACGGTTGTAAACAAATTTTATGTAGCAACCAAAACAACAAGCAAGAAGGAAAATAATCAGGAACAATGTTGTTAAAATTGTTTGGCTGTCTGTTTATTATAAACTGCGATGAGATGATGAGTTTTAAGACGTAAAAAGCTTTCGCCACATTTATTTAATAACATACAGAATCTAAGAAAAAAGAATCCGCCTGGATACTTTGTGCTGATGTGTAATAAACTTGTTGAGTTGGGTGGTTTTTAAGAGCGTGTACAGTAGTGCAGAAGGAAAATATTTTGGAAATAAATCAGGCATTTCTAAACAGACAATCCTAATAATAATATATCACACGGACATAGCACAAGAGTATTCCCGTTTAAATTTTTAATACCAACTCTCCAAATTGCTCAAGACCAGAGCACTACGATCACATAAAATATTTTAACGCTTGCTACTTTTTTTGTTTTTCATCCAATCTCTAAAGTTGTTGGCATTATTGTTGCCCTTAATGAGATCTAAAAGACACATATTTGGTCTTAAACTTATGTTGTATAGTTACCTTTGGGGAAAATTTTGTACCAATTCTCTTTAACAAACTTGTGGCATGACTACTAGAAATCGAAGTGATAACATATGTTCCCGACTCGTGAGCGGTGAAAAGAGAGTATATAATTTAACTAGAACAAAAATGTTAACAAAATACCATCACCTGTCAAAAATAGATGCTTAAAGTACAGTAGTTTGACTAGTATACAAAAAAAATTAACGTCCAAGAGTTTTTAAACACAAGTTTGTCTAAAATAAAATACCCTTCCCAGTAAATGTTTTTAATAAATCAGTGAATTTTTGTTTGACTTTTATTTAGAACGCAAACACTAAAAACAACAACAATCGGCCATGTCGCAGAGTTCAATTCCGTTCGGAAACGAAATTCAATCCACCCCATTTTGTAGTGGCTGGTGTCTAAAAAAGAAAAGTACGCAAATGTATCAGGTGTATCCAGACTGTTAGATGCGCTGGTACGCTGTGGTATGCTGCGGCTAGGGCTTTACATCTTAGGTTGGAATGAACTCCATTTCCGAACGGAATTGAGCTCTGTGACATGTCCGAATAACAAGTTTCTGAACAACCCCCATGACGACATACACATAAAAAATAACACCAATGGTAGCAAAAGAACTGCGATATCCGAATTCATACAATGATACTTCAAACATAAATTGTAACTAGTTTGTATTTAGTAGTAGTTATATTTAATAATTCAATATTATACATAATGAAGGTAATTGCCTCGAAATAATAAGAAGATTGAACCCCGACAGACGAATCAATGTTGATATTCCCGATGTAAATGAGATCTGCGTGGCAATAAAGAGCATGAAATAAGGGATCGATGCAGGAAACGACGGTCTGCCCATAGAGTGTTTCAAGGCTGAGCAATACACAATGGTCGTTTTGGACAGAATAGCGGAAATACTCAACGATAATTTACGCAATACTCAGGCTGGATTCCGCCCTGGCAGGTCGTGCATTGACCAAATTAGCACTGTGCGGATTTTGATTGAACAAGCATCAGAATTTAAATCAACCATGTACCTCATCTTCGTAGATTATGAAAAGGCCTTTCATGCTCTAAAACGAGAATACATATGGATGGCGCTCGACGCAGGGGGTGTATCCCCCAAAAAAGATTAATATTTTAAAAAGCAGCTATGAAGAGTCAACGTGCAGGGTGCTACATGATGGTGCTTCTTTTGTTACGAACAGTGGAGTGAGACAAGGATGTGCGCTATCACCACTATTATTTATCACCATAATGGATATCGTATTTGACGCAATCGATACATTGCCCGCGGGCCTGAACTGAAAAATGCAAAACAGACTACGACACCTGGAGTATGCTGACGATGGGTGTAGTTTTATTTTATAATAAGCAGACCGATATGCAATCGCTTCTATTATCTCTAACAATAGAATCAATGAAAGTAAGTCTGAAAGCAAACATATTCAAAACTAAGACAAAGAGAGTTAATGCAACAAGCTCCTCCGAATTCTCATAAACGATCAAGAAATCGAAGATATCACGAGTTTTGTCTACCTTGGCTGTATTATCAGTACAGATGGCGGAACGAAACTCGACACAGAGAACCGGTTGAAGAAAGCAAAGTGCACGAAGGTTTGGAGATCAAATACTATTTTCAATATGACAAAGGTTAGAACATTTGAATCTTGTGTTAAATCTACACTATTATTCGGTTGCGAAACTTGGTTCCTTACCAAGGTACTTATTCGGAAGCTGCAAACATTTATCAACAAATGCTTTCGAAGCATTTTAAAAATATGGTGGCTTCAAACAGTGTCTAACGAAAGTTTACTTCATAAAACTCGACAAATCCCTGTGGCTGAGTGGTAGTGATGCTAGCCGGTCAGTCCAGAGGTTGGCGGTTCGATTTATGCCATAGACCCTGGGTGTTTTCCGCACACAAGCTAATCGCTTCACGGTTTGTGTTTGTTAAAAAAATTAAGAGAAGTAAGTACAGCTGGGTGGGGCATACGTTCTGAAAAGATGAAATCGAAATTACACACTCTGCCTTCGAATGGAGTCCTCAGGGACAGTGGGGTATCAGAAGACCTAGAGAGACTTGGAGAAGAATCATTATCAGCGAGTCCAGAAAACCCTTTAACCAGCTTCGATGCATAGTTAGGAATAGAACACAGTGGAAGAATTTTGTAAAAAAAATTTTATTTGTGATTAGACTAATGTGCCGTTTCCACAATGCAAACAAGCACTGCTTGTCTAAAGTTTGTATAAAAATCACGTAAAAAAATGAGTGCTTTTCATATAAATTTTAGACAAGCAGTGATTGTTTGCATTGTGCAAACAGCACATAAGTTTGATTTTTTCATTAATTCTTAATTACGAACATTTCATAATAATAATAATAATAATAATAATAATAATATTTAATATTGAGTAATTCTGAGTGAATTCAACAAATAGGTGTGCCGCATGGCTTTTAATTTCAATAAAAAAATTGAGGACAATCTTGTAGGTACTAGAAACATAACCTCCATCTTTTTTATTTACTATTGCATAGCTTCTGATTAGTGACCACGCGAAGTAAACAATTTTACCAATTTCATACATTTTTATAATTGCTCTAGCTTTTTAAGTAGAAAAGATATTGAAACGATGCATGCTTTGTTTTATAGGGCAGTAATGATAATTTAATATTGCTTTGCAAAACTGAACTGGAATAATGAATTGGCCGAAACGTGGCCAACTTAAAATTACACAGTTTTTTCTCATTTGATCGATTTTCAACTAAACCTTGTGTGAAACCTGTTGAACACAAAGCATTGATTTTTATTTTTTTTTTTTTGGTAGTGAAGAAGGAACCCTTACGATACCATGACATAAGTTTCATTGTGCTAAAATATTATCTTCTGCAAAAGCTGTGGTGCAAAAATTTATAAATTTTAAAAAATGCTCAAATTTGAGCTTCAAAAAAGCCATGTGGGGATACAGATAAAAATTTTATATTTTCAGAAAATATAGGCCAGTACTTCGTTATTATGTCCATTTAGTGCCGTTTTGATATTTTCGCTATATTACGAGATATGTTTTTTTAAAAGTCCAATTTTTATAATATATAATGAGATAAAAATCTGAAATTTTTAGAATATATAGCTTATACATTTTTCATTATGAACACTAAGTGACTATCTGTTATTTTCATTTGTTCGCGCTGCCAGCCTTCGGCAGGATGGAAGCATTTTCTCTCCTATTGTATGTCCACAAATGACTGCTTTAGCTTTCCTGCATTGCTGGCCTGCGGATTTTTGTAACCATGTTCTCTATTCAGGCGTCCGGTCGAAGGCTATCAATGCAAAAACTCTAAAAAACCGAAGCCAGTTTTGCACATGCCTGAGAGGAGAAAATTTTTGACCCGGCCCCAGGGCGGCAATGCAGAACCACTTCAGTAAGCGAAACCAGTCTTAGACCTACCAGAGAGAAGAAGATGGTTTTGCTCGGCCGAAAGCTGTCAATGCGAGCAACTCTAAGAAAGCGAAGCCAGTTTTGGACATACTCGCGAGAAGAAAATGCTGTGTCCGGTTGCAGGATGACTAGGCAGGAAAGCTTAAGTAAACGAAGCCATTTTCGGACATGCCTGAGAGGAGGAAATAGATGCGCCTGGTCGAAGGCCGACAATGATGGAAATCTTAAGTAAGCAAAGGCATTTTTGACATACCAGAAAAGGCCAAAAATGCAAGAAATCCTAAGTAGGAGAAGCCAGTTTTGGATATATATCAGTGGAAAAACATATGTATCGGGCCGAATGCTGGCTAAGCAGAAAAGCTTGTGTAATCAAAGCAATAAAGGAAAGCTAAAGTAAGTGAAGGCGTTTCTGGACATGCCAGATAGGAGAAAATAGTTGCGTAGGGCCGCAGGCCGGCAATGCAGGAACACTTAAGTAAGCGAATCCTGTTTTGGTCATACCAGAGATGAGGATATGGTTTTGTCCGGCTGAATTTTGGCGTTGCTAGAAACTCTAAGAAAACGAAGCCAGAGTTTGACATACCCAAGAACAGTTATAAAACATCACAATTTGGCAAAACGCAATTTTAAGAAAAATGAAATAACTTCCAAAGATGTGAAATAACTTCCAATATAAATTACTTCAAAAAATAAATAAATAAATAAGTAACTCCCAATGTAAATATTTTTCTTATAAACAAAATTACAATATAAATGAAATAACTCCAAATAAAATAGTCAAAATTAAATAACTTCCAATTATATTTTCTTTGGGGTTTTCTCCCTTGAGAGTTATTTCATATGAAATAACTCACAACCATTAAAAATGAAATAACTTCTATTGCATTCGGAAGTTATTTAAAATTAAATAACTTACAATTTTGTTTGGAAAAAAGTTGGGAGTTACTTAATTTTACTCGTTGGAAGTTATTTCATTACAAGTTATTTCGTGACACCCTTTCTTTCCTCTACCCTAAGTTTGAGAATCACCGCCTCTCTTGTTTTTCCATGTATCACGCGGAAAGTGGAAAAAAGTACAAGTAGTAGTTGAATAATGTCGTTTTCTTTTCTACAAAAAATGCTGCATTGTTTGCACTTTTTAATGAAAATTTTTAATATAATAAATTTTTGGCGAAGTGAAGTTATTATCCCTACGAAGGTAAATTTTTGCTTTAAAGAAATGCTAAATTTCGATTTTTTAATAAAAAGTTAACAAAATTTTAATTTTTTTAGAAAAGAAAACGCCATAAGACGATAACAAAATAATGGCGAATTTCTAAAATCACCAAAAAGCTTAAGTAAAAATAAGAAGAAGTTTAATGCAAATGCGATTAAGATTTGATTTTTATCTGCTTGTCTTTTGAGGTCATAGTGGCCTAGAGTTTAAAAGGGCTTTGTCGTTTCAAATATTATATTCTTTAAAAAATCCGTTCGCAATAAAATAATTTCATTGTAAAATTAAATTGAACGAACTTAAGCCTGAATAATAAAATTCAGTTGGATTAAAGCACATATAGTTCGACTAAATAGATATTTTCAATATTAATTTAAATCTTTATTAGTACACAGAGGATGATAGTCTAATACTGATTTAATAAAATGTTATATTTTTCTTATCGTTTTTAACAGGTCTAGTTGGCCTACGCCTTATCAAAGTTTCAATACCTGCTTACAAATTACGAGGAGAATCAGCATTTCTTGAATGTCAATATGAATTAAACAAGTCCAGAGGAACCTTTGGAGGAACACAAACAAGAAGCAGAAATAATTACAATAATCATTACTATCAACGCGGCACAGGATCAGCAAATATGAATTATTTAGACAACACTGATGCACTGGAAGATATCGACGTGCCAGCATACAGACGTATGCGTACTCAACATCAACATATGCAACAAAAACCTAGTCGAAGGCAACCCTATTTTCAACCTTTAGTGCAAGCTTATCAACGACAATGGCAAGGGGGTAGTAGCAGTGGTAGTAGCAGCAGTATAGGCAGTGCAAGTGGCAGCATAACAACAGGCACTGGAACATATTATCAGCAACAGTATAATTATCAGCCCCAGCAGCAACAACAGCAATTTTATTATACCCAACAATATGAACAGCCTGAATACCAACACACACCGCCACCTTCTCCTTATGGTCATAGCATATACAGAGGAAGAACACAAACATCGTCCTCCTCTTCATCTTTGTCTTCCTCTTCTATTTATAACAAAAAATATGGTAGTAGTGGTGGTGGCCATGTCGGTGCTAGTACGCATACTGGCAAAACTTATATTAGTTCGAGTGGCAAAATTGGAGGCTCTAGTAGTTTTTCCCATCATCCTGCTAATAGCGATGACAGTAATAACGACAGTCATGAAAGAGAACATGAGGATGATGTAGATGATAATACGAATGAAGATGACGAGGATGAAGAAGAAAAGGAAAGTACATTGCATAAACACCACGAAGACGAAGAAGAAGAAGAGGAAGGTGAAGATTTATATGCCATTAAATGGTACAAAGATAATGAGGAATTCTATCGTTTTGTGCCAAAAGCAAATCCTCCAAAAACCAGCTACAGAGTGGATGGTGTAAGAGTTGTTGTAAGTATGAATTATTGTTTTAAAAACGAAGTATGCTTGTTGTAAAAGGAAATTATATTTTTGCCAAAGATAAAGCACATAATCCGAAAAATAAACACAGACACTGAGTTAAGAACAATGGAAATTTATTTATGTATATTCACGTCTACTTAAATGGTAAACTTTAAAGAGACAGCCAAGTGAACGAATGTGTGGTAAAGCAAAGCTTTTGTTAAATGATTTCATGAACAGTAGGAAATTTGATAAACTTCAAAGAATTTCTTTAACATTAAGGGAAGGGGAATGTGTAAAACTAAATCAGATATGGGCACTTCCAGCCAAAAGTAACGCAAGGCCATAGATAATTCTATTAGAATTAAGTTTGTATTTCAGGATAATATTATTCGGTTTTTCTAAAACTTTTAAATTTTACTAAGTGCAGAGTTACTTACTTCCTATACAAATATTTGGAGAAGTAAAAAAAAATACGTTACGTATGAGTAACGTTGGCGTTAAGTTACGAAAAGTGGACGTTTCTCCCAAAGCGCCCATATACATACGTACATATATAAACAGCTAAAACATTAAACCGATCTAGGGCTGCATAAAATAAATAAATCTGAATTTTTATACACAAAAAAAGTCTAGACAGATTTATGCAGGTGACCTTAATTCTATAACTAAAACCACAGGCATTTTTTTCAAATATTTCATAGTTAGATGTAGCACTTTTAAAATTTGTTTATTGATTTTACTACAAATTTTCTGTCACATTTAGTTATTTTGAAACTAAGTTTTGGCCACATTACTTGTGAGCAAGTAAGTAAGTCTATTGTAAGCAATAGACAAACACAGACACCAAATTTGATACTATTATATGGCTGATTCTTATTTCAAATGCTTTTGTCGTGTCCATTGAAAGTATAGTAAAATAGTTCATAAAATAAACTCATAAATTTTAAAACGAAAACTGCTTTAGTATGATTTAATAGCTTATAAATAAATGTATATAAGTTTTTTTTTTTATAAGACTGTCCATTATGTCCTAAAAACGAAAAACGAAAATATTGTTTTTCTCTCTTCATACAGAATGGTGTTCCCGTAATGCATGCTGTTCATTTTCCACATTAAGAAACTGTACAAACGGGATTAAATTTAAACTCGTTTGAGATTATTTGCATATGCTTCTTTTATTTTACACATCAAATTTTTTATTTGTTATTAGTAGAAATTTTTTATTAGTAGAAATTATATATTTTCTTTAAATTGTTGTTGTCTGCAATCTTTTGTATAGAGCGCTAAGCTTTTTTAGTACGATTCATTGCTCAGTTTAATTATTAAAATTGCATTAACAACATAGCATAAAAAATAGCATAGGTTCCTACTTCTAAAAATTTAAAAGTTTTGTGAAATTTGTTAAATAGTATTATATATCTATATTTTTTTAATATAATTAACATTTTTAGTGAATACCTAAGGAGGTTATGTTACAATATATTGAAGTATTGAAAATGTATTATTTCCATTAAAAATGTATTGAGCGTTGCTTAAAAAAGTTTTTTAAAGATAATTTATCTATTAATTTTGAAACGGTTAATAACTTAACAGCAGCTGAATTGTAGAAACGGGGATGCCATTCGGCACTTGATTTTGATAATCCAAGGTTTGGGTATTCAAATATAGAGTCCCAGTATGCCGAACCTGTTTCGCGAGATTTTCGGGACTTTTAATCCCGAAAACTATTATTAAGATATTAACGTTTTTAATTGAAAACTGTTATTTTTTATTTAAAGACTCTTTAGTTTTACAATTTGTTTGATTTTGATGTTTCTGAAACGAGATTTTCATCTGGCATATACTGTTGCTTAAAAATGTATCAAATTCTATATTTATTGATAAAAGTAAAAGCACATGCTTTGTTTTAGCAAATTCTATCATAATACTTTCTTTACATTTACAATTAAATTTAAACGTTGATTTTGGAATATATAATATGCGAACACAAAAAAAAAATTTTCTATGTGGACCCCAAGTCAAAGTTGAAAAAGTGGTAATAACTTTTAATTTCGTCCTGCTATTATAATAAATTTTTTTTGTTTTTCGAGTTTAGATGTATAGTGCTTTCAAGCTCTATACTCATTTTTTCCAAAAATCACTCCCGGGATAACCGTGAAAGCAAATGTAATGCTCAATGCACAAAAGTGTTAAAAAATCGAAAAATTATTTTATTTCAGGATCCAGACCGAAATGGAGTTTATATTAAAGCAAAAACTAATTTTTAAAATTTGTTTTTTTTTGTTCCTAAAAATTCTGTATCAAACGAACGCATAGAAATTAAAGCGTTGCTTTGCCTTTCAAAATTATAAAATTTAAAATTAATTTTGGCATATAGTGCGATTATAAATTTAAAAACTTAAATTTTACCAATTCCCAATAAATATCACTTATTTAAAACTTAAAATTTAATTTAAAATTTTAAAACCCTCGAAGAAGAAGAAAGGGCTAGACCGATTTTCTTCAAGTATAAGCTAGAAGATTTTAGATCAAGTCAACATTCAAATGAAATAAATCAAATTAGAATCGGCCTAGCTGCTTAGGAACTATAGTGCCAAAAACTCCTCAAGAGGATACAGCTAGAAAACGGAAGATAACTTCTGAACGTCTGGACTGAGTTTTTTCAAACATGGCTAGGAAAAACTAAAATCTGTCCAGCCCTTTCCGCTACACGATAGCGCAGACAAGCACACATACACAGATAAACACTAAAAACTTATATTTGAAATATTCACCCTTATTGTGAATGTCGACGTCAACACAATATACTTCGTCGCTGTCAATTCGATATGTCGTCGTTGTCACTTCAATGCTAAATCGGCATTTAATAAAAGTATTGTGTTGACGTTGACTTGTTATCGCTAATATGAAAGAAATAAATATTATCGCTATCATTTTGACGTTTATTCAATTTGTTTATTGCCTTGGTTTATTCAAATTTTTTAATGTTGTATTCAAGAGAAAATTTTAGTGATGAAGCAAACAAATAAAGACTTCTTTTCTTCTCTTTTGAAAAGTTCTTCTCCTTGGTTTTATCTTTCCATCATTTTCTTTTCTTCATTTTCCATCATTTTCTTTTCTGCATTAAAAACATCCTTTCGGTTGGCATTGTGTTTCGCAAATATGTAATTCGTTTCTAGAAGTGGCTTCTTCCACTCGAATAGCATATGAGGAAGTTAACGGGCATCCCCGTCATCCTCAAAGATTGTAGAGCGTTAGGTAGATGCATATCGTAATATAAAATGCAATAGTGGCTATCATCAATTTTTAAAAATTTTCAGACGATAAAAACCTTAATAAAAACTATTGTGACTATATTTTATCAACATAGTATCACTAATTCAGACTTTATTAATGATACTACGCAGAAAAAACCATTTTTATATTCACAATAGTTTTCTTTTAATTAAGTTGCCTATCTTTCCTGAAACATTTTTAAAAAATATGATAGGCTGCCGCTTTTGCATTTTATATGACGATATATTTTCTAGCGCTTACCGTTTGCCAACCATCGCTATGTTTAATTGGTGGGCCATTAGATTTAGTTTCGTCGCAATTTATTCCAAACTTTTCTTAAAATTATTAGGAGTTCTGCTCCTATGAAATCATTTTGCTAGGCTTGGTTTACTTTCAAGCCGCTGAATTAATTCCTCAGATTGTTTGTTGGTTGTTATTTTAAATACTTTTTCAAATAAATAACCGTGACAGCTAAAACTTTCTATCGAGTCATTGCCAAAAATTGTGTCAACAATTGTTATCGAAATCCGGCAATATTGACAACGGCAATGCGTTGACATTCGCAATAAGGGTGATTGTTTTTGTTTTCTATATAAATCTCACTTTTCTGACGTAATTTAGATAATTAGGGTCTAAGTTTTAACGAAGTTAAGCTAATATAATTAAATATATTATATTATTATAATAATATAATTAAATATAAACTTTGTTTTTTCAGGAGGAACACTCGGACAGCGCAAGAGTTTTATTACGTGGTCTTTCTATCAATTCGACGGGACTATATCGTTGTGAAATATCGGCAGAAGCTCCTAATTTTTCATCTGTACAAGGCGAAGGACGCATGGATATTGTATGTAAGTATCAAGTTTAATGTTTAGTGGAAATACAAATTCCTACCTTCACTCGTGTGCATTGCTAGGAGGCTGTGAATTGGATTCTCAACTAAGACTCTGATCTGTTTCACTCCAACGAGCAAAAGTCGTTGTTGTTGTTCCCCTTAAAATTAATTTACAATATAGTTTGTAATTCTATTTGTAAAATTGCGAAAGTCAGAAATATAATTGTAAGCAAAATGCATGAAAAATCGATACATATGGGACAAAATATGAAATGTGAAACAAACCTTAATTGAAAATCGCTCGAACTATAAAAAAGTACACAAAACAATTTTCTGAAACTTTATTTTTGAACAAGCAATTGTTTAAAATTCACTCTTAAATTCAATTACCAGTTTGATTGATTCATGTAAATGTTCTTATTGACACTAAAACAATAAAAACCCGTTTTATATTCAGTGTATGTGTTCATGCTGATGAAGAGGGGTCTTAACTTGCAAAAAAAAAATTGTCAGTAGAGGCAAATATTTATCATATTGTGCATATTTTGTCGATTTTGAGATTACTATTTGTATCACTGCTCCAAAATGTTCGCGCTAATTTCCAAGTGGAATTATCCTTATATTCAGCTCCGAAACTATTTAAAAACATATATTTTTTTCAACCTATTGTAGGATATCTTCCACAATATTGCCAAACATTTAAAGCTAATTTATTCAAGCGTACTTTTTTACATTTATAATATTTAAAAACTCATATCGGTAAATTTTTAAAATTTCGGCGTAAAAAAAGCATTATTTTCAGAATATTATCTAGTTTTAGCAACTCAACTTCGGCCTATGTGTTAGAGTGCTGCACAAGTATACTCGAAAGTACTCGTATGTATGTTTGTGTTTATGCATGTATGTTTTTTTGTATATATGTGTGTACGAGTATATACATATGTATGTATATATGTATATATGGTCATGGCTATGTACGTACATGCATGTGCATGCATATACACATACTTACATATATAAGAACATACATGTATGCACACATGAAATTCATACGAGTACATCCTACGAATACATTTGAGTACTCTTTACAGCCCTCTACTCTGTATGAGGGAGGATCATCACATATGTGTTGTTTGATTTTACAAAAATGTTTCTATGGGCCGTTTTTAATTAAAAAAATGTGTCTGAACTTATAAATTATTTGAGTTATTTTCAAAAAAACATTTTTTGACAATGATTTGATCTAATTTTGTAAATGTTTGTTTGAATTGGGGTTTTTATTATGGAATACAACAACTTTCCATGTTATTTTCTTAAGTGAAAAAATTTCTTAATTTAGTAAAATGTTTTGCCTGAGTTAAAAATTTTTTTCACTTGCCCTTTTTTTACCCCGAAAAAATTTAACTTTTTAATGCTCAAAGAAGTTTAATTTTTTCGTGGTAAAAACTCTAAAAACTATAAATACTTCGATCAAAAACACTGTTATAATGAAAATTTAGTATTTTTGTGTCCAACATTTGGGAAATAGTTCTGGTAGCTAATTTTACCTTATTTTTGACCAATGTCAGGCATTAACCAATATTTCTTCTGATTTCTATCGATTTTAATGTGCACAGCAATCGCCATACGTTTTTAATATTAAGGGCTGATTAGGTCCTAGTTTCAATCAAAACGGTGGCCTCAAATTAAAAAAAAAATATTTTCTAAATTATAATTTTCGAATAGTTTCAAAATCACACGATATCTCGGTTAAGCCAAAATTGCAAAAATGTTGTTACGATCGTAATAACGTTCAAAGAAGACGTTATTTCCACGTCCATGAATATTATCCGGATTTTCCTCCGTGGATGAAACTACAGACTCCATAAGCAGGCTCAAATAAAATAAGTCTCTTGTACATATAAAATCCATGCTGAGCTATTAAAAGTGGACCCCAAAATAAACGCGAAAATAATTTATCCACTCATCCGCATATTTTGGGAAAATGAAAGTTTGCCTGATGAATTAACCGAAGGCATTATTATAAATATACTAAAAAAAAGATTTGACAAATCCAAATAATTGGCGTGGCCTCACTTTTTTAAAGCTGTTTTTAGGCTATAACACAAACTGTTCCACTTCTGCACAAAATGCAACTGCGATATAATGTGTTGTTATTGCTTTTTTAAAACTTTCCATAAACTCATTAGATCAGTGTTGCCTCTTCTACAGAAGTCGAACGGGTTCTCAGATAGTGTAAAACAGGTATAAGCATTATCAACAAGGTCATTGCGCAAATAATTTAAATTAAATCATTTCATTAATGAAAAAAGTAAAAGTTTATTATTCTGACAACACAGGAGAAAGCAAATGCAAGCTGTTTTTGCTACATCCCCTCAATGATAATAGATTTTTTCTTAAATTTTTTTCAGTCTTACTATTTTGTATCTATCATCTAAATCGCCCTATAAAAGGTGTCTATATTAAAACTAACTTTTTGTGCAAACAAAATCTTAAACCAAAGTATATGCATGCTTGTATGTTTGTATATTTTATTTATATTTACTACAAAAAATATAGAAAATATAGACTTAATTATGGCAAAAGTTCAAAAAGCATGACCAAATCTTTTAGGATTCATTGGTATCACTTGTGCAGCAGTATGTGTGTTAGACAGTGATGCCACACCACTTAACTTTTTTTTTAATTTTGACACGTTTTAAGGAAACATTTATGATTACTACACTAGAACATATCTTGAATTTTCGCCTACCTTAAAACTTTGTTATTATCGTAAAATCAACATTCATATTATGAAGTGATTGTACATTCATCTCATTAGGTGTACTAAATTTATAATTTTCCGACTGTCTAAGCAATACTAAAAGTTTTACTTACTATCGTGGGAAAAATGATTGTTGTCTATATTCATTTTATTGCAAGTGTTTTGAATTTTATTCTTACCATTTTTACGGCATAATAAACAAATAAATAAGTATATAAAAGGCAAAACTTTCTATATGTGACATCATCGGCTGCACAATGACTGTATAAAAAATATATTTATATATTTTTGTATCTAAATAAGTATATTTGAGTATGTATACTGTGTTTGCCCGTGTGGATATTTTTGACCCAAAAATATCAACATGACTTTCGTATGGCAAACTAATCACTTTTAATACTGTTTATGGAGTATTGGTTTTGCGACAGCAAAAACAACTTAAAAAATTTATTTAGTTAAAAGGCGGATATTCAAATCACGTTTTTAAATTTGTAATATTTTTTTTGCAAGTCAAGCTTAAAAGTATGAAAATGTTATTTGTTGTATGAATAAATATTAAATAGTCAATGAAATTTAAGATATTCATATCAAGGGATGACTTCAAATTTGATATTGATCTATATGGAAACATTAAAGAAGAAGATTGGGTTATTTGTTGGACTAGAAATAATAAGAAAAGGACAACAAAATGCTACTAGCATACAGTTTTCTGGGAAAAGGTCTTATCTTAGTTATTTCAAAATTTGTATTAAAATTTGTGTAGTTTTGCTGAGAAATTAGAGAGTATTACAACAAAATTTTAGTAATGAAAATTAATGGTGTCTGCTATTCAACAGACTTAGCAAACTAATAAATCAACTGATAGTAAGTTTCAGTAAACTTTCTTTCTAAGTCCCTTTCAAGTCCCTCAACAAAGGTGTACACGTTCTATCGAAGGCTTTAGTTGAAATATCTGTATACAGTTAGTTTTTAAGGGTCAAAAGCTAATATCTTTTTCATTACAAAAGTTTTTGACAATAACTTGATTAATTAAAAAAACGTGACAAAAATACTACAAAATCTTAGAAAAAAAAAAACACCAAGGCAGTACATTTTTTTAGGTAGTGCCTTTTTTAGCTGAAAATGTTGCGCTTTGGGGCTTATAAAAGCAGTAACAATAGTAAAGAAGCACCAAGTTGGCAACGCCGATATACGAAGAAAACATTATCACCAAAAATTTTTCAAACAAAAGATGGTCTAAAATAAAATTTGTTGTTGTTGTTATTTGCATGTATATCATCATGCACGCAGTTTTTTACGATACAGAAAACTGACTTTTATTGTTGTTTTAGATGTTTGCATCCTTAATCGAAGACACTGATTGAGTAAAGAAAGAGTCACTGATTGAGTAAAGAATATTTACTGAAAATAAAATTTTATTTTAGACAAACTCTTGTTTCAAATTTGTTTGTGATAATTCTTTCTGTCTATAATTTTAATTCTTCGCCCTAATTTTTTATGTTGTGTATCAATATATGTAATATGTTGTGTATCAACATATTACACATATTTTTATCAACATGTAATTCTTTTCTAAAACATTATTTTCCATACAGATCTACCACGAGATGGCCCACATATACGAGGACAACAAAAAGTGTATCAAATTGGTGAAACATTAAATTTAAATTGTACATCAGGGAAATCACATCCAGCATCACATTTACAATGGTTCGTCAATGGACAAGCGGTAAGTAATTGATCCTTTTAAGCTCAAGTGCGTATACGAATATTAAAATATAAATTTTTAAAAATTATTTTATTGCTTAAATTCCTGTGTTTTTCTTGTAGTTGTGGAACGTTTATTTAAAAACTACCTTTGTAATATCATACGTGCGAGGGTTCGGTTAGACGTGGCAAATATTAGACTAAAACAACATAACTATGATCTCCATAGTGTGTTTGAAATTAAATGCAATATTCATAATTGCATATCAATTTTACAGAAATAGTGGTAACACTTATCGTATCAACTATTTGCAACGTCTGCCCATACTTAAAGTTCTTCGGCCCCAATTTTGTATAACAGTTTATTTCTTGTATTACACAGTATAGGGAGCTGCCATAACCAGCCACGAGTAAAGTTGTTAACAATTCATAAGAATAATTTTTTTTTTATTTAGTATTCAGGTAGAATCCATTTAAATTGATTATTATGTTTTCTTTTCCCTACTACCATCTTTCATATTTAATGTAAAAGTAAGAACAAAAAATAACAGAAATTAGAGCTGTGTTGTTAAGGGATCTTAGTCCTGTTGGGAGACTTAAGAAATATTGTTGTGAAATGAAGTAGAAATAAGTTCGCTTCTTAAAAGATATTAATATAACTGAGAACTAAATTTTTTACTTTCTTATTTTGTACATACTGCTACGAATGCTTTAATCAATCTTAAAGAAAATAAATGTGTGCAAAAAAAATTCATGTGTTACATTTGCAGGTTAATTGTAGCTACACAGACATATACACTTATATACAAAAGCCACAAGTAGAATTATGTTATATAGTGTGTAGCACAGACCTATTAAATAAATCATATGGGATCCGAGAAAATTCGAAAAAAAAAATCGCTATTATATTTTATATTCCGTTAAGAAGTTGAAAGAGTTCGAATATTTACTAATTAAATATTCGACTGAATTTAATTTGCCAAGGGAGCAGGATGAGGGGGATTTTTTTTATAATTCTCTGAGATGCTGCACACCGGGGTAACTATATAAAAGATACCCAACATTAATTGGAAGAATATAACACTGCACAAATTTTTATTTTATATAAGTGTGTAGCACTTTTATGTAAAACACCATGAGAAGCTTTTCTGTCAAACATTTTAACTCTCTAACTCTTCGCTGTACAAGTCTTTTTCAGCCCATTTCTTAAAAAATATGTAAAAAGCTACCCTTCAGCGGCTATATATCAGGCTGAAATATGCTTCAACAATATTTGCAATAAAATTCTACTATAAACCTAGGATCCCACTATCGTCGCAATGCACAGATTTTCGTCTGCTCACTGCAATGATTACATAGCTAAGAAAGCAAAATGGCCTTATTTCTCAATTAATTGCGAAATAAGGCCGTATGGCTTTATTACCACTGCAGTGTAGTGCAATTATGCCCTTGTTTCTCAATTAGTTAAGAATAAAGCTATTTGGCTTTATTATCTATGGGTCTATTGCAGTGAGCTGACGAAAATCGGTGCATTGCGCCGATAGTGGTCCTAAAAGTCAGCCAAGCTCCTGACACAATTCAAAGCTTAAAATGACTTTAAGCTTATCTTATACCTTGAACTACACTCGTACAAAGGTAGAATCTAGTAATTAAAAATTTACCCCCCTTCTATAGGCCGATTGATCTGAAATTTTGTAAGTGTCTGCAGCTTTAATGTCAACACGATGCTTTAATTACCCAGTAAAAAAATTGCTTCCACTAAAGCCGGTTTCTATTATTATGGAGTAAAAAGTAGCGCTGCCAAACCTGCTGATATCGGTACTGACTTTTGTATGGCGAGTTCCCGGTTTCGGGTATTACATTTTTGCTCACAACAGAGCTTATTGAAGCGGTGAAAATCATCAACATTTTTAGCAATAAAACTGAATATATTAACGCCGTTATATCATAACTTTTTTTATTTTTATTAATTTTATACTTTTACTAACTATTTGTTATTTTAAGTTCAACTAGTATCGAACTAATTTCCTTCAAATTTGAAGTGCAATGTTCCAACCACTCGGCCAAAGGCACTGTTGTAAAACGGCACAAGCAGCTCAAATAAACTTACTGCCTGTTCAACGATGTCGAAGGAAAACCTGAGCGATCGAAAGGCACTGTCTCGAAATCTAGTCAATTTGGGTTCAACAATGTCGACAGCTTTCGTTTGCTTGCACTTACGTGTGTCAATTTTTCTCTCTTAAGTATTAAAATTATACAATAATGCCATATTGTAAATTTCTAGTTTATTTGACGATTTTCATTAAAACACAGAAAATACTACTAAATTGATTGAAGAAAAAATACAACCAAACATAACGACAAGAGAGTCCATTGTAAGGTACTCGCAGTTGTACACGAAATTTTTATAATTTTCTAATACAAATTTTAGTTCTGTTGTACAGGTGCGACTACCTTGTTTGATGGGCCTTACACAGTAAAAACAACAGACGCTTTGAATGTGTTAGTGGCTTTTATTTTGTTAAAAAAAATCATGAGTATGTGCATAAATAATAAAAAAAATTAATAAGAATGATAAAAAATATTATAATAAAGAGAGATATTACGAGTTCTAAGAATTTAATGGACTTTTATGTAAAATTTCTTACCAGTCGCAAACAATACACTGAGTGAGCATTCTTTCGCTTTTAGAATACGCATGAACATCTTTTTTCGACATCGTTGAACAGGCAGTTACTCTCCTTTCTCGCCTAAGAACCTGCATTGGATCTGCACTATAAAACAAGCTTTTTGTATAACTTGTGTACGAAGCAAGCAAATACTTTTTTTATTCATACTACCAATTGGATGTGTGTACACTTGCTAACTTTCTCGCTTTAAAATTTGCATTGTTGTGGCGCTATGAAATCAGCTTCTGAATACGCTCATATCAAGCTCTTTATTTCTTTAGTGCTTCAAAAAACATAAACATTTTTTGAATCCAGATTGATTATTAGGCTAAGGTTCGTAACGTTATTTTCAGAAAGAATTGGGTGACATTAATATTCCAAGGAACAAGGGAAAAATGAACATCAACTTGATTTTTCAATGTACACAGCAGAACACAGTGGCGCCACTTTCGGAAGCCGCTACACTCCCATCGTCAGTGTGCTCACGTGTATTTTGCTTATCACCATTTGTCAGGTGGCTCTGTTGGATGTGATTTTAGTTCTTATATATACAGCTTTTTCGCGGAAATTAAATACGAGAATAAAATCACTCTCTACCTGATATTAACTGCACTTTCCCAGCGTTGCCATCGGCTTATTTTTCTTCATTCCCATATTTTAATGTGTAGATAGTGGACTGCGCTACTCCCATAAAAGTAATATTTAGTTTAACATCTTTCCTGCTGACCGCTTAATCTGAAATTTAGTAAGCGGCTTTACATTTTATGGCAATACATTTACATTTTATGGCGCCGCAGCCCATAAAAATTAACATTAAATTTCCCCATTACCGTCGACAAATTCATGGGCTGCGCCGCGCCCATGAAAATTAATATTTATTTTTACCCCATTACTTTCGATCGATTGATCTGATATATTGCAGAAATCTCTAAGTTATTAAAATAAAACCGCTTAACTTAATTTTTAATTATTTAATTTTCTATTTACTAAATATTATTGATTCTATTTAAAACGAATTTTTAAAACTCAAACTTGTAACAATGAAAGTTGAAGAAAACATTAATGTATATACTAAAACTTGTAAATCTTAATCTAATGACAAACTAATGTACATTGAAACATTATTTACAAAATATGAACAATAATCATAATTTAGCAAAAGTTTTTACTTGTACATGTCTGAAAATAAAGCAATCGCTAAGATAATTTGTATATATAAAAGTATATGTAAGAAATCCATACGAAAGTAAATGGAATAGAGCAGAAATAAATATAAACTAACGAACAACAACAACGAATTAACAGAAAAAGATACAAAATTTAACAGAAACCAACTCTATCACCAGCTGCTAAAGGACTTGTTTATCTAAAAAAGAAAACTTTAAGGTTTAGTTTTTCTTGCAAAACTGAAAAGAAAAACGGTTTTGCTAATGAAATACACTAATCGAATGTGCAATGGTTTGGAAAATAATTAAAGCCAAACAAGGTTAAAGTGCTCATTCATTTATTATTTTTAGTATTATTGTTTTCATTTTCATTTTTCTTTTACTTTTCACTTTATATTCACCGAAAATGGGAAAACCAATCAAGCACAATGAAGTCAAAGCAACAACAATGTACCTGTTTTTATGAGAGAAGTTTTTAAAGCATATGCTGAACAAAATTTGTCTTAAATATTTAAAGCAACACTAGCGTTATAGCATCAATATATAAGGTACATTAAGACCTGAGGCCCGTTTCTCAAAAAGTACAAGTTACAAATCTACAAGTAAAATACACACAAAACAACAATAAAATTTGTAAAATGGTTGTTGTTTTGTGTATATTTTACTTGTAGATTTGTAAATTGTAGATTTGAGAAACGGGCCCCTGTACCGCCTTACACTCGAAATAAATATTTCTACTTCATGTATAAAATGTCTTAAACTAAAAACTATTACTTAAAAGTTATAAAATACAGTATATAATATTTTTTATTAAGATAATGATAGTTTTATAACAACTGGCTGTTAAAAATTCATATATTTTATTTTGTTTTCCTAATTACTCCATAAACGTTTTATAGACTAAAGTTGGTTGTATCGTCTAGAAAATGTTTAAACTATAACAACAAGTTTAATATCCGGGGATTTTACAATATGCAAAGAAGAAAAATACCATTGCAGTAAATTTAAGTGAAAGATATAACATAGTTTATTTTAAAAGTTTAAAATAGTGCTTAGATAATAAAATATTAAATATGGCTTTAACTTTTAAACGTACTCAAACCAAGAACTATTTATTTCGTAGCATGCAATTTTTCTTTATTTTTTCAGTTCAGTATTTTTGCCACTCCATCAAATGACATATATATGTGGATTATTCTCATTTTAAATGCTTTTTTCGTGTCCATTAAAAGTATAGTAAAATATTTCATAAAATAAACGCAAAAATTTTAAAACGAAAACTGCTTTTTGCATGATTTAATAGATTATAAATATATGTACGTACGTATTTATGTCTTAAAACCGAAGAAAGAAAATACTATTTATACTCTCCTCATACAAAATGGCGTGTCTGTAAGGCATGCTGTTGATTTTCCACATTAACAAACTATGAATTTTTCTAGCAAGGAGATTAAATTTATAACCATTTTAGAATATTAGCATTAGCCTCTCTTATTTCGCCTACCCCTTTCCGAATTCAACCTACTTTGCAGCAAATTTTTGAATTTAGCCCATATGCTCTAAAATCCCAAAGCTTGGAGTCAAAAACAAATACCACTCGCCGAAACTCGTGTGTGCATCAATTTATTTGCCAAAGCATTTTGTGGTCCTTGCACCAAATGTGGGCTTTATAGGCAAAACCATAAAAAAATTACATTTTCTGGATTGTTATCGATAAATTACATCCGGTATTAAGGCATAAGAAAGTTTTTATACCCAAATATTAGTAATAATAAATAGCGCAACATAGCAAAAAATATACATACAAAATTGAATAGAGCTTTTTGCATATTTCGTAGTATTAGCAGTTCGTCTATTGAAATATGGAAAAAACCTTGATTTAAAAAACAATTTAGGACGTTTCTATATTAAGGTAACGATATTCATTCATACCTATATTTATAAAAAAAATATTTCTGACTAATAACAAAATAATAAAACAAATTGTCATACAAAAGTTTGTTTTATAAACCCCTTATAAATCAATATTTTATAAATTAGGTTGTTAAACTAACAAAGAACATTTTTTATTAGCAAAAGTATGGCGTCATTTAAAGAAGAATCTATTTCCATATGTACTTATGCCGTTTGTACATAAAATTTAAGCTTAAACAAATTTTTCATTATTTGACAATATCTCTTTATAAATGATTTGTATCAAATGAAAAATATAGTATATCAATGTGAATTGAAAAAGCCTATAAATTAATTTTATTTTAATTTCCTTTCAAACATCACGTTTTGATACAAAAGTGCTTATACAAAAATATGTAATCAAATCTGAAGGCATACATACACACATTTACTAGCAGTATCGTATGCAAATGAATGGATGATAAAAAGAATGAAAAATAGGACCAGTGCTGCCGTATGACGATTTTATTTAGTTGTTTTGAAATTTTTCTGAAGCTTTGTCTATGACTTTCATACTTTACTGTTATCTTCGGCC
Organism: Panzeria rudis; assembly: GCA_956483635.1. NCBI lineage: Eukaryota > Metazoa > Arthropoda > Insecta > Diptera > Tachinidae > Panzeria > Panzeria rudis. The sequence continues at coordinate 124,134,986 of OY101447.1, forward strand.
ATTTTAATGCAGTGAAAGTTTTTTAGCAACCCACATATAAATTTCTTCTTATTTTAGAACTTTGATAGTAAAAAATTTCACATAGTTCCCAGCAAAAACTTCTGTTTTTCCCGAGATAAGTTTGTAAGCGGGCGCTATTCTGCTTTGAAATGAAAAAATAAATAAATTGTTAGCTATGTTCCAGCTGGGAGCTCCTTTTTTTTAAATAAAATTGCGCTTCTCTGAAGGCATCAAAAATGCAGTCCCCTTATTTTATTGCGTCATAAACTTCGTTGCTACTTCTTTGTACCACAAACAAATCATTTTGTTTGCATTATTATAAATCTCGCTTTTCAATTCAATAAATAATATTAACTGCCTGTTCGCCGATGTCGAAGGAGTTCTTTCTTTCGCACAAATTACATTTAAAGCAAAAACAAATTAAAAAATTTTGTTATTGTTTTAAATGTAATTGTACGGAAGAAAGAACTCCTTCGACATCGGCAAACAGGCAGTAAATTATTCTGTGTTTAAAAATAAATTTATAAAAATATGCCATATTTTATCGCATCTTCGGAATTGTTTCAAGTTAGAATTGTTTCAAGTAAAGTAAGGAATTGCAAAAATATTACGAAGGCTAAATTCATATCAACTTCTTGCTGCAATAGAGTCATAAAGCGAAAACATAGTTCTCTGCAAAACATTTGTTTTTGAGTTCATTGCATTTATTGTTAAAGCTCGATATTACAGTTTTCGTCTGATTCTATGGGCAAGGAAATAAAATTCTATTATTCGATATATTAACATTTTATGTATTCAGCGTTAGAGATGCTTCCACTGTTGTTCTGGGAATGATTTTTGCGAAAAAATACCCTACAAAAAATGAGATTAAGGGTTAAAAGCACTAAACAAATTTTAGTAATCGCAGCACGCAATTAAAAGTTATAAAAATTTTTTTAATTTTGAATTGGGTTCCCATTGAAAATTAAAAAACTAGTATATTTAATTCAAATCCAAAATTTCTATACGGGTAATGCTCTATATAGCATTTCTGCTCTTCCGCTGCTTTTATTTTTGCCGTCCTAAAATTTAACGCTATATTATATTTAAGAATTTAGTTAAGGTAACGCTCAATACATTTTTAACGAATTTACTGCCTGTTTTTGTAAATAAAAAAAAATTTCTTTAGGGGGTTTGAATTGAGAATAAGAGAACAGGTGGAAAAGATTTATAGCCCCGGAGTTGAAATACATTTTTGGAACTGCTAGGAGAAAAGTCTACATATGCAAAAACTGAATAGTATGCCAGACGTTTTGGCAACGCAGTTAGCTCCAAGCAAACTTGGTCTAGCATTCGCGATATTGGTATTGGTGGAGATGTTAATAAAACAAGCTGCCAACTAGATGCCGAAGAGCTCAATAAAGTTTTCACCAACATTCCTTCTATACCAATAGACAGCCGTTTTTATAATTTTTCTAACACTGATACCGTGGGTTCTGATAATACTATCTTTCACTTTTATTGTGTTAGTCTGTCTGACGTCTTCTCATGTTTCAAGCTAGTAAAATCAAACTCAGTAGGATATGACAGTATGCATCCAAAATTTATAAAACTTTTATTACCACTTATTTTACCAAATGTGACACATCTATTCAACACCAGCACCTTCGCACACAATTGGAAAAACGCTAACTCAGAATTCCGGCCAATAGCAATTTTGTTTTACCCATCTAAATTGCTGGAGAAAACTCTTTATTTACAAATGTCACCATTTGTTAAAGAAAACAATTTATTGTCTGATAGGCAATCTAGATTTCGTTCAAACCATAACGTCGGCGTTGCTTGAAATATTTGAAAATATATGACGTGAACTTGATGACAGCAAAGTAAGCTTTCTAGTTCTCCTTTGACACGGTTGATCAGAGCATACTCATCATGAAGGTCACACACTTCTTCAAAGTTTCTCATACTTCTACGCGGTTTTTATATTCCTATCTTACTGATCGCTGGCAATCGGTTGGCACCAATAATGCCCATTCTTCGCCATTAAGATTGTCTAGGGTAGTGCCCTAAGGGTCTATTCTTAGACCACTCCTCCTTTCATTATACATTAATGATTTGCCTCGTCAACAGGCGTACTGCAAAATACATATTTATGTCGATGTCGATGACACAACAAGAAAATTAATAATTACATTATATGAAGGGTACCCGTCTCCCCCCTCCTGTACTCCCATTAGCCTCTTGGAACTTTCACTTTGCTCGGAGAGCAACCCATATTAAGTTTAGCGAGCCTCACTATTGTAGTTCCGCAGATAAAGGAAAACTTATAATTACTTTGTCTTCTCCCATACCTGCAAGGTTTTGTTGTACTTTGCACGTTGTTCTAAGAGTTATCCTTTGTACTGCAGTTCTACAGATATAGGAAAACTAATAATTACTTTGTATTGTTGGAACCTTCAGTTTGTTTTACACCAAATTTAGAGAGCCTCATTATTTTAGTTCTGCAGATATAGGAAAACTAACAGTTACTTTGGATGGTTGCTACCCATCTTCCCACTCTTATACCTCTAAGTTTTTGTTGCAACTTTCAGTTTGTTTTAAAAGTTATCCACACTAAATACAGAGAGCCTTACTATTGTTATTCTGATGATGTAGAATAATTAATAAATACTTTTTTTGGGGGTACCTTTTCTCCACCTCCTACACCTTTAAGTTTTTTTCCAACTTTTACTTTGTTCTAAGAGCTATTCACACCAAATTTAGAGACCTCACTATTGTAGCTCTGCAGATAGAGGAAATTTAATATTTACCTTGCATTGGGGTGGATATCTTTTATAACTCCAAAATATTGTTGGAACTTTCACTTTGTTCTAAGAGTTATGCACGTCCAATTTAGTCTCACTATTAAACTTCTTTATAGAGGTACCTTTTACCCCTCACCTCTACCTCCAACATTTTTTTTCCTTTTGTATTTTATCTTAAAAGTGATCCGTGTAAAATTTACAGAGTCTCACTAATATAATTGTGCAGATATAAGGAAATTAAAAATTGACTTGTGTGGTGAGTACCATATCCCCCCAAAAATTTAAAAAATAAATTTGCCTATTATCATTTCCCGATCGTAAGTAAGACAATTGCAAAATTCTACTCGATAAGTCTTACCATTTGACTTTTTATAAGGAACAAACAAACAGACAAACAAATATACAAACACAGATTCATTTTTATATATGTAGAAGATTATAGGAAATATTTTATTATACTTTTAACGGATACTAAGTGAGAATCACTCGCTTACATATGTACATACGGATGTATCATACTACGCTGATTATTTTTGGTTTCAATACCACAGATACTCTGGTGTACTTCCCCGCAAGTTGTGCAGGTCTTTAATACTATGCTCGATTCAATTACAATATAATTTATATTATATATTTATTCGATATATTCTCAAGAATTTATGTGCAAAAAAGCTAAATTGATTGGTTGTGTGGTCATCAATAACTAAAAAATAACTAAAATAAATCTTCAACCATCGCTTGCTTGTGATTATAAACATTTCCGCTGGCAACACTGCTTAGGACGAACATACATAAATACCCATTTACAAAATTGTAAAATGTTTTCTATTGTCACGAATTAAATTTTGAAATATCTGAAAAATTAACAGCATTGGCCGTAACAAAGGCATCACCATTTCAAATTTATTTATGTATATATTTGGTCTGTAGTTATTTGCACACATTTTCTAAATGTGGCTGTATGTTATACTAACGTATAGATAATATCTCCCAACAAATATTTCATATATTTGAAATTTTTTTTCTAGATTTTTTAATATTCTATAAAAGATTTTTTTTTTTCATTTAATCTTGTAGGGTATACATACTAATCTTTTTAAAGTAGGGTTAGGAGTGATCATGACTTATGTTACATATGCACAGAAAATTAAACTTTTTGTAAGACATGTCACTCAGTAAAGAAAATTTTAGTTTATTGTTACTTCGTCATATATATTTGTTTAGAGCGTAAGTATCTCTAAAATAAAAGATAAGGAAAAATAGAACTACATGATTGTGAAATACAAACTAGATCACGTTATATGACCAAAAGTGGAAATTTCTTATCATCAAAAGTGATTCCTGAGCTAAGGTAGAATTTTCTTGCCGGTGTCAAAGTCTTATAATGTTTAATAAGAAAGAGATCAAGATCATAATGGAGTAATATACCAGTTATTATGAAATTATATAAAACCGTTCTACTTTAGGGAGTGTAGAGGCAAATTTCTCTCTAGATCCAGGATATCACAACGAAAGAACGATTAGCTTTTAAACTAATATAACTAATATCAATGTGTATATAATGTTTGGAAAATAAATTATTATTTATCATATCAAATCAACTTTACGTAATCTATGTAGGTCGGTGTTAATTTTCCAAAAACAAAACACATTTTCCGATGTTCTTGGGATAAATATATGAATTTTATTACTACATTAATAACTAGCTACAGGAAGGTACTTGAGAACATATTTGTTTTTCGGAATCGCAAAAACTTAAAAGTCTGTAAGCTGATGTAATTAAACTTCCATATGTTTGCTGGGCTATATCCGCTACCCTCTGTGATATTATTTGTTAGTGTGCGTGAAATTATAAATATGTAAATTTTGTGGACATTAAACTTTGGCATAGCTTTAACTTTTTAGCATCACAATTTCCTCTCCCAGGGACTCTTAAAAAAAATATAACACACGCAGAACAAATAACTGCTACCCACTCTTGCAATGAAATACTTGAATAATTTTCAACAGTTACACAGAATTCAGTCATTCATTCGTTGAATGCGATTAGGCATGTTTCCTGGTTTGTTTATTTGTTCTTATTTTTTCCAGACTGCACAATTTTTTATTTTTTTGTTTTTCCAACTTTTATTTTAATTTAATGCCAACTTTTTATGTTATTGTTTTCTCTGTTGTTTGTATATTAATAGCTGTATTTTGTTCAAAAACTGTTTAGGTTCTGTATTTAAAATTCCAAAAAGTTGCGCTGAAAACAATCATTTATGGATATAAATAAGTTCAGAGCATTTTGGGAAAATTAGAACATTTTTATTGTTTGAACAAGAGCTGTAAAATGAATTCATTTTCAATTCTTTTTTACATAAATATTGTTCAGTCATTTAAAGAATGTGCATAGTTGAATGAAAATTAAATTTTCCTAACGTTAAGCATCTTTGCTATATTCGTAGAAAAATATATCATCGCATTCCTGACGCCCTGTCATTAGAATTTCTGCATCAATGCTATGATAGATGTAATCAATAAAACGAAAGTAGACATAAATTCAATGACAAATGTCATCATTAAATTATGTCATAGTTTAATTGTCATCAATGCTATGACTGGAATGACATCACTACAGTATCACTTATTGTATATTATTACCCCCATATTCATAAACATTTATTACAGTTATTGTTGGTTTAATGTACAAAAACTAAGCCAGTACAGTATACATGCACTGACAAAACATTAAAGCAAACGATAGTATGACACCTTCCCATCATATTGATGCTGCTTTTCAGTAAAAAAATTGCTTCCAATAAAGCAGGTTTTTACTATGAGAGTATAAAAGTAGTGCTTACAAACTTGCTGATATCGCTGCTGATTTTTGTATGGCGAGTTCCCGGTTTGGAGTACTACATTTTTGATGCAAAAAGCGCTTTTTGAAGCGCTGAAAATCATCACCATATTCAGAACTAAAACTAAGTATATGAAACTATCTCGCTTAAGAATCTGCATTGTATCAGCAGTAAGAAATCTCCTTTTTTGGTATAGTTTCTTTCATATATTTACATTCACTGCTCTGCATGAAGCTCTTCTTTTAAAGCGTATTAATATGCGCTTTATTGCCTTAGTGCTTCAAAAAACATGAAAATTTTTTGCTGGGTTAGCCGTCATATGTATGTCGCATGAATAATAGTTATGTTGACGTTGTGCGCCAAATATTTTGGATGGTGACCAGCGTTGCCAATTTAGCATATTTAATGCTAGAACTAGCATTTGTTGAACTCACCTAGCATGAAAAAAATGCTTTTAGCATATATCATATTGTTCAGCATTTTTCCAAAAATTATTTAGCATTTTTTAGCATATTTTTGCGTTTGAATTTTTATGTTTTACCTTAATTTGTAGCTTATTACCGGATGTACAAATATCTAAATGTGATGTTCCATATCTAAAATACCAAAATCTAAGTCCGTTTTTGGTATTGCCTAAAAGTACACATTATTGCTAACAAAAATGTATGTAAATAACCATTCAAAAATATTGTTTAGTTATAGCATTTTGAAGTTCTAGTATAGAAATCTCAAGCTTTGGAATATTGAGGTTCAAAGTTTATAAATTTTTCAAACTTTTCCTAAATGATTCACAGTTTTCCATATTTTTTATAACTCCCATTTATCAATCTAGCTTAAATCGATTGCAGAATGCTCAGTATACATATGTCTTAGCGGCGTTATCAATAAAAATATTAAGTTGCAGTTAACACTAAACTCAAAATTTACATCTTTATTAATAAAATTTCATTGCCACAAAATTAAATTAAATTTAACTTGAGTTTAAGTGCTTAACTGTAGAAATTATCAACTTCAACCTTAAATTTACCTAAGCGTCTGTTTTTAGTATATCTGTAAAATTTGGTCTGGGAACATAAGGGCCCTTTTTCTTTAGAACACCATATATAATGTTTCATTTTCGATACAAAAAAGCGAAAGAACAACATTGTATATATTTCCAAAAAATGCAACAGTGTCTTATATCAACTTTGGTAGAAATGGTACCACTTATAAAATAATAATGAAAATGAAGTTAAAGATGACTGGATATTTTAATATGTCTAGAATCTCGTTATTTGTTGTATTTTAGATGAAAATTGTAAACATGAAAACCCTGGTCATTGCACAAAAATTCATAGAACCTTAAGAAATATTTTAAAGAAAAAGGTGTAATTTTTTATTAACTAAGGGCGATGCTACACTGGCGTTTTTAACACGCCCGTTTCTGCTTTTTTGGACCAATTATGGCCCGGCCCCAAGCAACCAGTTTTTTTAATTGAAGTTTAAAACCTTTTTGCAGTGTTTTGTCTACTTTTTTATGTTAAAAACGAAATAAATTTTTTTTTTATTTTAAATGCAATTGTAAAATATAATAAAATACTAACTATTCTAATTACACTGTTCTGACAAATTTAAAGGATTTTTCTTTGCAATTTTGATGAAATAATTTGTAGCATTTTTTCAGCATATTTTTAGCATATTTTAGCATTTGTTTTAGTAAAATTCTAGCATTTTTTTCTCATCAGGTTTTGGCAACACTGATGGTGACATAGCTTAAGAAGAACTGAGAAGCCTGAGATCAACCCCAACACAAAAAAATAAATAAAATAATAAAAATTAAAACTAAAATAGAAACAAGCAAAAGTAAAAAATATAAATATGTATAATTAATTACAATTAATGCCTACCAGTTAATGAATTAAACTGTTACCTTCTTTGGGAAAGGGATATTGTAGAGAGAGTAGGTGGTGAAGTGGGACAGAGATAGAAAGCTTAATTCATTTACGACCCTACTATTGCACATTTTTATGTAGAGAAGCGTTGCAAACCCCTCTGGTGTCAAGTAGAAGCATCGAGCTGTTTAAGCTGTATAGCCATTTTATTACATAGTTCTTTTACTTAGCCGACGGTTCTGTTACAATACCGACGAAGGAGGTTGATGGTAAGTGCATTAGGATATGTTAGTATTAATCGCTGCTAGTATTGCCAAATTGATCAGTGCTATGCCTTCATCACTTTAAGAGTCCAACAACAACCAACATAATAACACACCAATGCACATGAGAAAAATGCATGATGTTGTTGGCTTGCCTGAAACTAGTCTTGAACTCAAGACCTCAGGCTTTGTTGTCAAACGCACTATCATGTCATGTCGCCATGTCATTCCATTGGTGATAGATTTGTCATCATTGGTATTGACAACCAGCTGATGAGCCTTTACATCACAATGATGAAAAGTGTCATGGGATCAAAAACGAAGCCATTTTACATAACATTAATGTCAAATTACATCGGCGTTATGACGGTTTTTCTATCGGAGTATAAAGTTTCAGAACTCGAAGCGATCACTACCACTCGAGCACCTGTTACGTAAGTTGTCTTGTGACAGATTCGCTTCCCTCTAGTGATGTTATTGCAGGATTATGGTCACGTCAAATTCGCTGGTTCGTTGTACATAAATATTTACAGCCTAATTCACAAAAATTTTTTGGATTAATAAGAGACTTATAACACAAATTTTTGTATAAAAATTTGTTTTATTAATCTGTTATAAGTCAGATTTTTTTTGTGAATTAAGACATTAGTCTTGATTGTGTGTTTTACACTGTAATTAAAAAATGCAGAAACTGTTGGAATTAATCAAACTTATTTTACTTATTTTATATATGAAACGTAAAACCATGTAAGTGACAAAAATTGCCTAATCGGGGTTCGAATCAAGTATTGTATATCATAAAAAAAACAACCATAGCTTGTACTATATCATACACTGTTTTACCTCTCCTGTAAAATTTAAGAAATTGTGGTTACATGGTTTTACGTTTTATATGACGATATATACATATTTATATATGTGTGTATATATATATATATATATATATATATATATATATATATATATATATATATATATATATATATATATATATATATATATATATATATATATATATATATATATATATATATATATACATATATGTATATATATATATATATATATATATATATATATATATATATATATATATATATATATATATATATATATATATATATATATATATATATATATATATATATATATATATATATATATATATATATATATATATATATATATATATATATATATATATATATATATATATATATAATCCATCGGTATAAAGCCATAAAATTTTGTTTATCACAGTTTGCATGGTCTGTTAGCAAATATAAATGTTTTTTTTATAGTTGGAAGTAAGGCATAAATAATAAAAATAAAATGGAAATTCAAGCAAAGAAAAACTCTTCGTAATTCACACATGATGAAAGGATTGCCAAGACTTAATTTCTACCTGTAAAAAATTCCTCTTGCATTATTTTTAGTTGTTGGTTATTATTGTCTATAAATTTATTTAACATATTCAATATGCTTATTTTATTTCTGTATATTCAATTGCCCTAATTCACAAAAAAAAATTTGATTAATAAGAGACTTATTAAACAAATTTTTGTATGAAAATTTGTTTTATTAGTCTGTTATAAGTCAGAAAATTTTTTTGTGAATTAAGGCAAATAAATTTTGCTAGCATATTACATCTTAATTTAACCCTTATATTTTCGACAAGGTAATCTGGTAATATGGTAGTTTCGCACTAAATATCTGGTTGTAAAATATATATGGTATTGGCAATATACATATATCTCTTGCCATATATATATATTACGGCGTTTTAACTTATATCCTTGTTTTCTACGAAACTTCCCTGTATGTACCCCGGGTACCTTGCAGCGAAATAGAAGGTGTTTTTTGTTTGCCGCACACGTAAGGGTTTCTTAGTTTGATTAGACATTTTTTCCAATATTTTTCCAATTTATTCCAAAACTTAAAAAAATATACTTACTATGGCAGCATTCTCATTTAAAACATGTAGAGATAGCCGGTTACGTTGGTGCGCATTAAAGGATCTTAAGAGTAAATTGGTCTCTCACGCAAATTATGAAAAGGTTTTTAGCCATACGGCTGCAAAATTAGTAGATTTTTTGAAAGTTAGTTCTCAAGAAGTTTCGGATATGCAGATTATCAATTTGAATGAAAAAATTTTGGTTGAAAACGCCAAAGGTACCCGTGTACCTAGGTGCGCACATAACATTTAAAAGAACACTAAAATAACTTTAAACTACCAATATTACATGAAATAACAAGCAAAACTTGAGCAAAAGGCAATCCTATTTGCAAAATGTATATATGTAAATAGTACATAACTCCCCGCACAATAGAACAAGCAGGTAACCAGTCACAAATATAAACTTACGTACACATCAAATTTTTAACGACAAAACAACGCAGCAGGAGAACTGCCAAAAGGAATTACGAAATTTTAAGAGAGCATACAAAAGAAATAAATTGAAAAGAAATAAGAAATAAAAAATATCAAACAGGATATAAATGCGCAGTTTTAAGGACTTCATGACTAACGTTAACATTAAAAATTTGAGGCATTAATTTGCGAAAATAGAAGGAAAAAAGAAAAACAGGAGCTTCGAGAAGTAAAGAATTTAAAAGACATGCCTAGGAAGTACGTGCAAATAAAAAAAACGAAAGAAAGCCCATAACACAAGTGTTAAATATGTATTTATATAAGGAATTAAACAAAAGTATTTAAAAAATTTTTGCAAATATTTATACTGCGCTGCAACATTGAATTAAAATTATTTTAAATGTATCAATATAGCAATTCATACCAAAAAAATAAGTAAATGTTAAATACTCAATAGAAATAATAGCCACACAATAAAATGCCAAAATATAGTTATTAGGATCCCATACGGTGGACAAAATTCGACCACTTGATCCTAACCGCGTTTGTTTTTAACTTGTTTAGTAACTTTTTTTTTTAAAGAAACATATTTGGCATATCTGGAGAAAATTACCATTTAACAAGGCATGGAATATGAGTTTTTATATTGTACCAATTATAAAGGATGGGCAAATTTGAGGTTATGAAGTAAATAGGCTATCAAATGATGAAATATCAAGAATTGAGCTATCATCCTTTGGCATTTATTTAAAAAAAACTTGAAAAATTTTAACCATGGAACGCTACACTCTTAAACAATAAATTTTAATTGTGAAAATTGACTATCAAAATGTGGAAACTTTTACTGTATCACTTCGAATGAGCCTGTAACATCAACTCGTCGACGTTCGCAACAATTGCATATCACCAGAGGAACTTTGCGCAAAATTTCGCATAAAGACCTTCATTCACGTTTATAAAGTTGAACTCATCCAAGAATTAAAGTAGCTTTATTACGACGAAAAGCTACTCGAATTTTACGAAGTGATACAGTAAAATTTTCACCATTTTGATAGAAAATTTTCACAATTAAAATTCGTTGTTCAAGAGTGTAGCAAGCGTTCCATGGTTAAAATTTCCCAAGTTATCTCTAAATAAATGCTAGAGGATGATAGCTAATATCTTGATATTTCATGGTTTGAAAGCTTATTTACTTCCTAGCCTCAAATTTGCCCACCCTTTATAAACCAAATGTACTTTTGGCCCATGACGGTACCAAATTTTTTTAATTAATTAAAAACAAAAATGTAGCAAAAAGTACATAAATTCACATGTGTAAAAATTTCAATAAAAAAGAAATAATATAGTAGCACCATAATCCATTTTTGGGATCAATAATAAAAATATATAACTTCAAAAATTATCTGCTATACTAAAAATGAGGAATGGCTAAATGTTTGAGTCCTTCAGCTGAGCCATATAAAAAGTCTGCCAGGATATTAATTTGATATTAATTTAATATCATGACAGAGTTTTTTGTATGATTGAGCCGGTGGACTAAACAATTTAGCTATTCATCTTCCTTCATTTTTAATATAAGAGAAAATTGTTTGATCCATTTTTAAGATCACTATTTTGCCAATTGATCTAAAACATAGATTATGCTGAACTATGTGTATTATTTCTTTTTTTATTAAAATTTTTTGCGCAAGTGAATTTATGTAATTTTTGCCAAATTTGTCCAAAAAGTACAAGTTGGTCCAAAAAGTACAATAAGTTTTTGTAATTCGTACAACACCAAAAAGTCATTAATATTATTAAATACATACAACCTAATTCATAAACAAATTTTTGATTAATAAGAGGCTTGTGAAGCAAATTTTTGTATGAAAATTTGTTTTACTAATCTGTTATACATCAGAAATATTTTTTAAGAATTAAGGCAATAGTAATTATATATGCGGAAATTTGGAATAGTTTATGTGTTTTGTTGTTCCAGAAAAAATTTCCCTATTTTTTAACCATCTCGCTGATTAATTGTGAATTTTTGCCATAGTTTTCAAAGTATTTATATTAGCATTATGGCTTTCCCGTTCTACATATCTAATGATAGTCGAAAGAGAACCCATTATTGAAATTTTACAAAAAATGGAAGCTTCGCTCTGACCTTCCTTTTGCCTCTCCAATTATGGCAGCTTCATTACTCGCTTTTCACTTTTAAAGTTTAAAAACAATAAATGAAAAGGAATTGCTACCAAAATAATATGGTCATATATTTATTTATTTTTAAATTGTACCAAATAAGTCACGGCAGTACAGATATGCCAACAGGGTCCAAAATGTACCAAAAATTGTATAATTGTACCATGATTTTCATCCGTGTTTTAAACCGTACACGTATGCTGGTGGACAATAACACAGCAAAAATTTTGATGGCAAGGTAATGAAATGAAATTGTAATGAAGATAGCCTTTGCTACTTCTACTTTGCCATTTTAACAAACTATTTTAAAATAGCGATTTCATTGGAGGCAAGTACTTGCCATATTGGGTTACAAGTAACAAGTTAAAAATTTTAATATTTAGAAGGTATTGCATACACAAAAAACTATAAAAATTAATGTCTCTGCTAAACATTGAACTCATGCCGCTTACAGTTATTGTTTTATTTTATACCATGTGTTTTGCTCACTAGGCACTATGCGCACTTGGCACTGTGCGCCCACGATATGGCGTAAAAGCAATTAATAATAATGTTGCTCAATAGGCTAAGACACAACTATTTTGTTGCGGACTCAAAACTAGTTTTTACAAAGAAGAACACAACTAAAAAAAATCAAATTTGCTTCCACAGGGGTTGAATTGATTATCATCTGTATGATAAGTAGATACACTACTACTCTGCCAATAAGAGTATAAATGGCTTGTTTATTTACTACTAACACAGCCACAACAAAATAGAGGGTTTTGCGTTGTTTAAATTAAAATAGCTGATCCTTATGTACTTTTATCTCCAAATTACGATGGCGTTATTAGTTTTTCCCTACCAGCTTAATTTATACCTTTTTTGTATTATTCGCTTAATATTTCACGAATGGTTATCCAAACTTTAAAATACTTTCTGAATTAATAATCACATTATTAATTCAGAATTAATAGTCACATTGATGGGTCTATCGGGATATCTTACTGTTATTGTAAGCATGTTAAAAATCGTGTGTTTTTAATTTAACCCTTAAAACTTTTTTTTATTTTAAATGAAATGAAAATAACTGATCCTTATGTATCTTCATCCGCTGATTACGAAAATAGCAGTTATAGTAACCTCTAATATAACCATTATATAAATAATTCCGTTCTATGAACACACATACAAACATACATAACATACTTAAACATTTAATACTTTCACTTTTCTGCAGTCACATTTCTTACATAAATCCATTGACACCCAAATAACAAATTTCCAAGAATGCTTGTCATCAAAAATATAGTAATTTTATTTAGACCAATGAACCATTAAAACAATTTTGCAATTAAAACAAACAATTCTGGGAAATCAATTTTAAGTAAAAACTTTAGATCAATGAACCATTAAAACAATAACAGAATGATTTTGCAATTAAAACAATTCTCGGAAATTAATTATAAGTTGTAATAAAATAGATAAAAACCTTTAGGTTATTTAGCAATAATTCTTAAGAATTAATTTTTAAGCATTTTATTTTTACTTGACAATAATTATTAAAAATTGATTCTTATATTTTTGTTATTATCGAATAAGCATTTATTTTGTATTTAAATAGAAGAAAATTACTAAATAAATCAGTCATAAACTTTGATTCAATTAGATAAAGTGTTAAAAAAAAAATTAGTTTTTTTTTTTTTAAATCCAATCACCTTGCATTTTTCTAATAGCTTCAGAGATATTGTGAATTATATTAAAAATTATCAATATTAGTTGAATTTTTTTTTATCCAAAATTATTTAATTAGTTTGGCTTAAGTTCGTTTTTCAATTTAATCATTCGGTTAAACTATTTTTATTTTAGAAAGAAATTCGAAAGCATGTAAATATTGAATAATCAAAGAAAAATTTGGCTGCACGGAAGGTTGAGCTGACATCAGATGCTTCGAGACCACCACGTCTTTTCGTCAGAGCTCTTTTCCACCTAGACGGGAGTGCCACTGAAGGCAGCATTAACCAACTAACGAAAATCATATTACTTTGTACCGATTAACAGATGAGATGCTCTCTTGAGACTATCTTCGGAAACAAAGGTTCGGAACACACTTAGTGAAGTTAGAGAATGTACCATAATATTTTAGCCAAAATAAATAGGGTCCAATATCTTGAATTTTGAAAAATGAAGCTAAGCGGTTCTGTAACAAATGAAAAACTTTACGCAACTATTTTTATTTTTATGTTTTCATAATCCTTGAAGGATTTGGAAGAAAGAAAGTCATGAAAATTTTTTCGCTATGAAGTGTTGCTAGATGCTACATGAACTTGAAATTTCTAAAAAAAGGCAGAAACATTGGGTTTTCTACTTTATGCAGGATAACTTTGTTGCTAGTGAGCGGCACATCCTGAAATTTTTGGAGAGTCGGTGGGCAGGGCTGCCAGATTATTTTGATCAAAAATCCGCACTTTTCGGGGAAAATCGACATTTTCGGCACTTAAATTAGAAAATTCGGCATATATAAGAGTATGCAGTTTTTAGTTTTTATTAAATTTTATTAATAAGAAAACAAAATTTAACAATCGCCAGTAATTTCATGTTGTCTATAAACATAAATGAATAACATAAAATGGATTTTACAAGCTTAAATATATACCATGGACTACAAATAATTTTTAGAGTGAATACATTTCGGAATTTATCATTTTTGCTTAATAGCTTTTAATATGAGTGTCAAAACAATTGGTTTTATGAGCTTCAAATAATCTTTAGAATAAAGAATTTCTTCTAAAGTTTAATTTTCTAAGGAACATCAGAATTTAGTTTAGTTACCCCCGTAGTGTAGTGAAGAGTGTGCTAGACTATTAACCGGGAAGTCGGAGGTTCGACTCCTGCCAAGAGTCTGGAGAGAAGTTCAAAAAAAGGCTTAACCAGTATGTGGGTTTGTTAAATTGACGTCACTAAATATTTGTCCGATTTTTGCAGACGAATGTGTTTCAAAAATTCTGCTAAAACTAAAAAAGCCTTTGTGGAATCACCTCGCTTAATTTTAGAAATTGTTTGCCAAAAATTATATAAACTAATTTCTGCAAATACAAGAAATTTCAATGTCTATAATTCTGTAATTTCTAAAAATACAAAAAATAGAGCCAGTTTTTTCTTCATTACGATATTTGGATTTATTAAACTTAGTGATTTCAAGTTACCTTCAAAATCAAATAGTATTCGTATGAGGTTGAGCACTTCTATGTATAAAAACTTACACAATTATTCATTATATCGTAGGCAAAAATAACTTTTTGCCTCTGATATCTATTAAATGGATTTCACATTTTTTTAATATATCCTTTTTTATAAAGTTATAAAAAATTAAGTTAAAAGAAGCTTAACACAAGACAAAGAAAAAACTGAATATCAAATGAAATAGAGCTCTAAGAGTGACAGTATGAATTGATTAAAAGTAGATGATATTCAGCGCTTGACTGCCAACACCCGACTTTGGTCGAGTGGTCTAAGCGGTAAAGAACTCTGATGAGACTAGCGGTAGCTATCGAAATGTCAGTTCAACCCTCCGTGTAGTCAAAAATTTTCATTGTCTACATGCTTCACATTTATCTCTAAATAAAAATATAATTTTATTGAAAAATTGTATTAAAACCGAACTCAAGCCAAAATAATTAAAATTTCTTTGGGTATAAACCCATATAGTTCGACTAAACTCATAACTTAATTGTTAAACTATAAAGGCTCCTAGAAAAATGATGTACATGTTCAAATAAAACTGAACAAACAAACATTCACACACACTATTACTTGTACTTATCAATGATAATTCATACTAGACTAGAGAAATAATAAAAAGAAGCTTAACACAAGACAAAGAAAAAACTGTATATCAATAACTATCAAATGAAATACAGCTCTAAGAGTGACAGTATGAATTGATTGAAAGTAGATGATATTCATCTCTCGACTGCAAACATCCGACTTTGGTCGAGTGGTCTAAGCGGTAAAGAACTCTGATGAGATTAGCGGGAGCTATCGAAACGTCAGTTCAACCCTACGCGCAGTCAAAAAATTTTTTGTCTACATGCTTCACATTCATCTCTAAATAAAAATATAATTTAATTGAAAAATTTAATTAAAACCAAACTCAAGCCAAAATAATTAAAATTTCTTTGGATATAAGCCCATATAGTTCGACTAAATTCATAACGTATTTGTTATAAAAAATTGTTATTGCCAAAACACAAAAATGAGGTTTGAAATCGAATCTAGCGTTTTGTCTATTGGTTTGATAAAAATCGGCATTTTTTCACCTAAAATCGGCATTTGGGAATTTTTCAATGGAAAAATCGGCAAAATGCAGATAAAGCGGCCCTTTTGGCAGCACTAAGTAAGACATGTATCATAATATTTTAGCCAAAATTAACATTTTTCAACATCTTCATTTTCGCGAAACGAACTTAAGCGGTCTTGTAACAATTACAAAACGCGAGGAAAACTAGTTTTCAAAAAAGGCTTTATAATCCTTGAACGATTTAGAACAAAAAAGCTAATAATCATACAAGCAAAATATTGACTTTGAGGGACGCATAACATCGAAACTAGAGGCACAAAATATCCGAAAAATTCCTGAAAACTAACTTTTTTTTTCCCAGGACCCTAATTACAAAATTTGAGCGAAAACAAACAAAAACTTTGTTTTTTGTGTACAATTGACGCAAACACAGCATTTTTTTGTGCACAGTTGACTCAAACACAGCCATATATCGACAACATTTTTTACTTATAGGTATATAATAGTTCTTGCAAAAAAAGCCGACTACTAAATAGGCCCATATTTTATCATCATGTACTTTTACGAGAACTAAATGTATGTCAAATTTCATAAGAATCGACTGAGTAGAAGTAGTTAAAATGCTTATTTACTTTTCATGGGCGTGGCACTGCCCACTTTTCTAAACATAATGTTGTATTTTGCAAGGTGTATGCAAAATTTCATAACAATCGGTTTTGTAGAAGTTGTTGAAAAAGAATATTTACTTTGCATGGGCGTGGCACAGCCCACTTTTTTGATCGTGCTGTAGTATATAAACAGAATCTTAATGTGTGTGTAAAGTTTCATAAGAATCGGCTGAGTAGAAGTAGTTGAAAACGAATTTCTATTTACTTTGTATGGGCGTGACCACGCCCACTTTTCAACGGGACCAATCTGGAAGTAATTCCTTTTGAATAGAGAATACAAATCCGAAATTGGTTCATAAATGGCGGAGTTTTAAGGGAACATACATAAAAAAAAAATTTAACTACATGACGAATTGATAACCTTTCTTCTTTTTTTGAAGTCGGTTAAAAATAACACATTGTTACAAAATGGCATGTTATTTTTACTCGTAAAAAATGATTTACTGACGATGCCAAGTTCGACCCAAAGGTAGTTTTGTCCATACTTGTGATACTTATCGATAAATTTTTTAAGTGCAGGTATACTTTTATCAACATAAGCTCGCTGATGCTCGCTGATAATTAAATCTTGTTGGGAAACTTTCTGAAATGATGGTTTGAAAAGCAGTCCATATATTATTTTGCATACGTTACTAACAAAAATTAGTAGTCGTTCGATACAGTTTTAAGTATAAAACGTTATTGAGAGTTAATTTATTAGTTATGTTTTAAATAATGTTAAGAATAAATGTGTTTCCCAGCTTGAAAAATACTTTTTAATCGGGTGCAAAGCCATAAATTTAGTGCGTGTGAAAAACAGTCAGCTTACGAGCAACACAGAAGTTAGCAAAACGAAAACAAACCTTAAATAGTGAATTTATCCAGCTCTAGCTACTTACTTTTCTTATATTTTTGTTTGCTTTTCTGTTATACTTTTCTGCATATACTATTCATATTCCCTGACAATTATAAAAATTTCAAATGTCATTTGAGAAATGTAATACAAAAACTTGCAAGCATTAAATTGCTTACTCCAGTTGATATTTTGCTTTAAGTAGCATTAGAATTATAATCACAAGGATTATTACCACTGTACATACTACTCAAACTACAATGTCAAATGTCCGTAAAATAGCTGTATTGCCCTTTGGCAGTAGCTAAATATTTAAATATTCTATTTAAAATAAATTTTTTTTCTATAAGTGAAATTGTCGTCTGGCGTATTAAGAGCAAGAACGGAAAATTATTATTTTATTTGCTTTGTGTTCATGTTTATGTTTAAAAGCAATGTGGCTCCCAACGTTATTTGCTTATCTTCCTTGGCTAGCTATTACAAATTTCGTGGGGTTCGATTAACACCACTTTGGAAAGCACGAAATTCAAGTAATAAAATAACAAAAGACACGTGGTAAAGACTACACAAAGTCTTTTTTGTATCATTTTAATTTTAAGTAAAATTGATATTAAGAATCCTCAAAAGTGTGTTTCTTTATGAAGAAATATATCATTACCCAAAAGGCAAAACATGCTAACTAACAAAAGTTTTTATATCTACTTTTTTAAGAATTTTTGTTATTTCGCCAATATAACTTACATCACTCCTAAAAAAATCAGATTTTACCGAACAAAATTAGCGATTTCATTTAAAAAAGAAAAAAAAAGGAATAAACTTGGCCAATTACATTCATTTTTTAGCCGATTGCAAAAAAAAAGGAGAAGGTTATCAATTCATGTAAATTTTTTTTACTTTTTTATGTTTGTACTCTAGGGTATGGGACTCCGGAATTCCCGGGAAAAGTATACTAAAATATTCCTGGGAAATTTTTTAGATATCCCGGGAAAATGGGAAATTAAAAGTACAAGTCATTTCATAAATATATGGACTTTTTGGCATTTATATATATATATATATATATATATATATATATATATATATATATATATATATATATATATATATATATATATATATATATATATATATATATATATATATATATATATATATATATATATATATATATATATATATATATATATATATATATATATATATATATATATATATATATATATATATATATATATATATATATATACATATATATATATATATATATATATATATATATATATATATATATATATATATATATATATATATATATGTATATATATATATATATATATATATATATATATATAGAAGGAAATTTTTCATTCTTGTAATTTCATTTAAAAGAAAAACAAATTCTGAAATTTTGTTTTTGTTTCAAATGTTACTGTAAGAAAGAAGGCATTCCTTCGACATCGATAAACTGGCAGTAAAATATGCATACAATTTTTTTTATACAAAATAAAAATGTTAACGGTTCAAACTTATACGAAATTTCATAAAAATTTCATGAAGCTGAAATCCGTCTACGAGAAAAATTATTGCTTGATTCGAAAAGTACATGCAAGATCAATTTAGTAATGAGTGTCACTTAATCAATATAACCGAACAGAGTGGAATAATTTGTATAAGTGCTAATGCTTGATGTGATCTAGTCGTTTCCTAAAGTATATAATTCGATATTAAACAAACTTTAAGTTATTTTAAGCAGAATTATCGAACAAATTTTTGAAAGTGTAGTGGAAATTCTAAGCTAGCTGTAAAAATGTTGAGTTGACACTACTTAAATTTGTTATAAGTTGACGCTATTATTGAAACCCTGAAGGAGATGTCTTAAGAGAAATAACATTTAAAAGCAAAGACATTTAGACAGATTGTGGCTCAGGATATATAAAATTCGGCGCAGCTGAATATTGTACTGTAATTTGCTTCTACTTAGCGATAAAAATCCTTCCGGAAAAGTTTCAAGAAAATTAAGAAACATTACGGCAAGTTATTTACAAAATGCTATGGAGGCCTTAAAATAAAAATTTTAACTAATTGCGGTAATAGTCGTCAATTAATTTTTATAGGGTATCTTACTGTGTAATAACTATAAACTATATTTGCTTGAATTCACTTAAAAATTTGTTTTAGAATTGCTTTCATATTAACTTTTACTTAAAAAGAATGCTTACATTAATAAAACAACCGAAATTTCGCCAATTTTCACTTAATAAATCTACTTTATTTAGAAAATTAACTTTTCCCGGGAATCCCGTGAGCTCCCGGGAACTCGATTTTTTCCCCCGTTTCCCGGGAAGTGCAAAACTCCGGGAAATCCCAAACCCTATTGTACACGCATAACTCTGGCATTTGTTAACCGATTTTTAAAATTATTTTTTTGTTTGAAAGGGTTTGCCTGCAGTCTGGTCCCATAATTTTAAGCCGCACACGCTTTCGCAGTGGGTTTTTTCGTAATTTGTTTCGCAAATGAACACAGCTTTTTCGGAAATGTAATTTAAAATTTGCACAATGCTGCACACCTATTTAGAATTCATCTTATTTTCATTACAAAAAAAAATATTTTATGAGATGACGACGTTAGTTACCTTCCAAAAGAGAAACTATATAATTAAAAAAATAATAATAACTATGCCGCTATTTAGTAATATTGGGGAGCTTAATACGCGGCTGCTTCAAAAAATCGCGTGGATACGAATACAAGTGCAAAAATAGCAAATTAAAGTGCAGTCTAAACCTATTCAAATTAAGAAAAAACTATTTTTTTAATGAAAATATTTGAAGTTTTTCATTCATAATTGGATTTCTTTAAAGTTTTTTACCTATCATATTTAGATCATAGGAAACAGATTTTGAAAGTTTCTTAAATCTAGCTCAACGGCTTCATACCTCGGATCTTAATGGGTGAATGACGATCGGCAAATTCAAAGAGGCTACTTTTTAATAATAGTGGAAAAGGGTACACCCATACAAAGCAATTACACAGGCCAACATGAATTTTGTAGCCTGCGGCTTCTCACTCAATTTGGATACACATAGTACTGAGCTCCAATGCCTATTAACTACTTTTTTTTTAATTGACGCGGGTTCTCGAGATTTACAGTTATACAGAAAATTAAGGAAAACTCGGGAACTATCCGCTTGATTTAATTAAATAAAATACCAAAAAATTGGGGCCGAAAGTATCTTCAAATTATGTTGTCATCAGATATTGGCTTGCCTTATATTTTTGGCGATATTGAGAAGGTTTTGGAAAAAAAAATTTTTCCAAGATTTTTTTTCTTAAAAAGATCATAAAAAATCTTAAATTAACTAAATCTTAAATTCTACAATTGTTACAACTAAAATGAGCTATATTTCAATAAAATCCATGCACAAATTTTGATATTATTCACAATTAAGTTAATTGAGCTTTGTTTCACATTTTCACCACATGTCTTCTTTACACTATCCCTTTACCACAGAAGGTAACACATTTAGTAGCTAAGTTGTTGGCATTAATTGCCTGAGTGTTATTTTATTTTTTAAAAGTAAATAAATTTTGTAGTATTCAAGAATGTAAATATATATTTTTTTTTAAATCATAAGTAGTTTTTTTAATATTTCAGGACACTCTCAATTGATTTAAAATTTTCATAGGAAAATTTTTTTACAGGAATATCAACTTTGCGTATGCAATCTAAATGCAAGCAGTTTGTTTGAACTTTTTTAAGTTGTTAGGGGTAAAGTAATAACCAGTTTTGCCAGAAGCTAAAGGAAAAAGAAGCAAAATCGGGGTTTTTAAAAGGCTAAGCCGCAAAAAAAAAATAAAAGCTAGAAAAAGGCTAAATATATTTGATTGAAAATTCAATGTTTTCTTTATTATTTAAGAAGTAAAAATAGAACATAAACATATTAATTGTTATTAAATCGGCATGTACTTGAAGTATATAAATAAAAAACAGCAAAGGTACACACAGTTGCTCAAAGCTTATTTTATGAAGTGCATAACTTTTTTTAAGACTCCATAACAACAAAACTAAAAGGATTATAATAATTATTTTAGAATCATTTTATAGAGAAGAGTGTCCCGCTTAACAATAAGTACTTATTTCTTAAAAAAGTATACAATAAAATGCTTTAAAAATAAGGAAACTAGCGATAAATTTTTATAATTTCGTCCCATAACGGCCACAAAAGCTTAAGCGACATACTTTTCTAAATCGTTTTTTTTTTTGCCGAAAATCGATTAGTTACGATAATTTGGACTATCTGTCAAAATTTCAAAGTCATGTCAAGTACCGTAACGGAAATACAGCAAAGGAAATTTTAGCTTAAGTGCGTTTTCCCTTTAAATTTTTAGTTTGTTTACATTTTTTTGTAACTGCAAAGTGTCGCTTAAGCTAAAATTCTAAAAGTAGAGCAAAACTAGTGGGAAAACCTGCAAGGATATCAATGAAAGAGTTAAAGAACAGCTTGTTAAGGATAACAATTACTATTTGACTAAATTAAGCGTTTTTTCATGATGTCGAAAATATCTTGAAATATTTTAACACCCCAAAACATGTGTTATATTTTAAAAAATGTTTTACAACTATTAACATTATATATAACAGTCCACTACAATCCTATGTAGGTAATATTAAGGCTAAGAATAATTAAAAAATACTTCTCCTGTAAAATTTATTTTTTCCGCTTGAGCTTTTTTTTGTGGTTATGGCACGATGTGAAGAAAAGATTTATAGCCCAATTCAGTATCTCGATAAAACGTTACGCCTATAGGCGGAAAGCAGTCGCTAAAGCAATTCAATAAATCGTTATTATTTTTTCGTTTGAGTTTCGAGGTTCTTGTCTTGCCTACAAGAAATTGGAAATAAGGTACTTCCAAGTTAAAAACCATAATAGTTTAAACAATTATTTGGCCTGTATTTTTTGTTCAACTTATAATTATTCTAATGTGGCAATTCAAACAATTATTATATTTTTCATTTTCAAAGACAACGACCTAAATATTTTCTAAACTATTTAGCGAATACAAAACAAAGAAATCAGTCACAAATTAGTTGGAAAACGTGTAAAACCGATATAGTGAATTGGGCTATTAGCCTTTTTCAGGCTAAATTAAAAATAATAAAAAGTATAAAAAGGCACCAAGATAAAACGCTAATTCTCAGGCTAAAATATGAAATAAAAGCCAAAATCTATCCTCGGAAAGGCTAAACTTGCAACGCTGGTAGTATCACCCAATTTAAAATATCCTGCAGTACCATAAGAAGGTCTTAAGGTAGTATCAACAAAATTGCACTCAAAATAAATATAGTTTTGTGTCAAGAAATATGAAAAAATGATGTAATATATGAAAATTTAAAAGTCACTATAACTTTAGAACTAGAGCTATTCGAAAATATTTATGGTGGGCTCTGCATTCAGCAGATGAAAATACATAGGAATTATCTATTTTGATCTCCGAAGCTTTTAAAAAGTTCAAAGTTGTAGCGTAGTGATATATCAGAGCAGAGCATAAATTTTTTTATAAAAAAAATATACACAAACATTGTACTTATCAAATCATATTTACAGCCATTTCCACAATATACGATTAAAAGTTAACGTGGTCTTTAATTACTAGTTCAGAATACAAGGTGTCCCATAAACCGACGTCAAGTCAAGGCAAGTAGTAAGTGCTCCGAAAAAAGTTAGAAAAAACCTATGTCACTTACTTTAAAAGGTTTTGCTATTAAAAAAATCACCCTGTGATGAGCTTTCTATTGCTGTGACTATAAATCTTTACCTTTCTTATTTTTTTTTCTCCTATATTATTGTAAGACATCCTTCTCTATATGGAAATTAGAAATTAATACTGCAACGGCCTGATTTTTGAAGAAAATCTTACGTTTTGCCAAACGATGTACTTAACATTATTACTACTCCCAACTTTAACCCGCCGTGTTGAAAAAAATGTACTAGGTATTTTTGGCAAGTGAGATCAAAAGTTGGTGCGCTTAGACCGAATGTCAAAATGATATAATACTCTGGCGATTTATTTTTCAAAAAATTTTCGCTGCTTGAATTTTAGTGAAATTTTTTCATTTGGATTTATGAAATTGTCATTGAACAAATGAAATTCTTTTATAATATTAATGAAATTTTTATTGGATTTGGGAAATTGTTATTGGGTTTGTGAAATTTTCGTTGGATTAATGAAAAAAATCTAATGAAAAGCTTTCATTGGTTTTATTAAGCAAAATTCTGTCTGTGTACCGGTATTTTATATACTCTGTACACTTTAGGCCAATGCATTTTAAAGGTATGGTAATTAAAATTGTTTTTATGTTTTGTTTGGAAATAAAAGTAAACCTCTTCATTTTTTTGTACAATATATTTACACTTTCCATTACAATTACTATATTCAATATCTTTACAGATACAAAAATAATTTAATCAGTGACCAAATGAAAGAAAAATGAAATAAATAGTTTTTTGAAAGACTAACTTTAAAAATATATTTATCTTTAGGCAAAATATTTACAATGGCAATGCCTTTATCTAGTAAAATACATACAACACAACAAGTATCTAAAAAGCACAAAAAAAACTTAAATTGTTTTTATATATTTTGTTTTAATTTTTATAACAAAAAAGCTACACTTAAAATCTTTTTAAGTAGTTTTATGTTGTGTGGTTTTGAAATAAAAATTATAAAAGAAAAAATATGTAAAATGCAAAGTCATAGTTAAAAAAAAACTTCATCCTGAAAAAACACTCGTATATGCAATATTTTTTACATAAAAAGCACTTGTAAAGCATTTAAAATGCAACATGCTGAGCTGAGCATAAAAGTGATGAAGTACAAGTGCGAGTATGACTTCGATTACGGATGCCAGTATGTGAACATTCACTTGTATATGCGAATGAACTTTTTATACGACTTTTTACTTAAAGTACTTATACTATTGTTTTATTTTTTATTTTTGTTATTTATTTGGGCTTAAAATAACAACAGTAAAAATACTGTAGCACTTGACGTTTTAGTATTTACACAATGTTGCCAAATCGGAAGAAAGTGAAGTTAAAAAAATCGATGAGAAAAAGCTTGCAATTTGTGCAAAGTGAATACAAAATACAATAACATATTGTTAGTATTTGGTTTTTCTGTGGGTAAATATATAGTCAGTGATATGCTGACTGTCAATTTTCTATGCACGCGTGCATAACGTTGCAGAGATAACGCATTCAAAATATTTTTTGTCCGTGAAAAAAATCATTTTTTATCGATAACTTTCGATTTTTAGAGTATTATCGAATTTCTAAAAATGGGAAAATGATCTACTCAAGTCAGCATATAGCCCACACTAGGTTGATTCTGTTTTCTTAAGCCGTACAAATATCTTAGTATATTGCTGTATAGCATATTTAGTTTTTGTTTACTAGCGGAATCACAACTAGCAAAAAGTGCATAGCCATAAAGTAAGCCTGTGCTAAGTTCGGATTTGGTAAGAAATTAAATAGCCACTAACAACTTAAAAACACATGCGTGTTCAAGAGTTATCGGTTATTTTTTATTCAAGTGTGCCACGGTAGGCTAGTACTGCGCTACACTCTCTGGCTAAGTAGTGCGCTACACTGTCAGTGATAAGGTTATTGGTTCGATTCTCACCATATACTACACGGAAAAAATTACCAGCAAAAAATTTTCAAACAAAAGTTTGTTTAAAAATAAATTTAATTTTTAGTAAATGTTCTGTTGATAATCTATGAAAAGTTTTTTTGACTTTTATTTAGAACGCAATCACCAAAAAAAAACAAGAAAAACTGTGCTGTAAAAAAACAACCCCGATGACGGCATACACACAAATAACAACAACAACAATGATAGCAAAAAGGAATGCAATTGTACTAAGTTTGTTTACTGAAGATTTTGAGTGAATCAATTCGTTAATGTCGTTGCCTTAATTCTCATTCATTCTTTTAGAGTGTTTAGATAAACATTCAGACTTGAGCACATTTAACAAAGTGAAATTTCATAAATGCTTAATGCATGATGATGATGATGATGACCCACACAAAAGTTTTGTTTGATATATAAAAAAAAATCCACTACATATTTTTGTTTGATTAAGTAAACCATTTTGTTTAGTATTTTTAGACTAATTGTTTTATAAATTCAGACAAAAATATTGTTTGATATTTTTCAGAAAATCTAGTAAATCATTTTGTTTGATTTAGTAAATTGTTTTGTTTACAATTTGTAAATATTTTTAGACAATTTGTTTTATAGATAAAGATTAAAAAAAAACTTTTTTTAAATGAAATTTTTGAGATATTTTTATATATATTTACAAATTTGTTTGTAGGTCCGATCCTAGACAAAATATTTACGATTTCATTGAATTCCTTTATAGAAAATGAAATTTAGTTTTTTCTGTTTATGGTCTGTTTCACTACAACGAGTGATGGTTTTTCTTATTATTCTTGTTTAAAATAAGTTATGCAATAATGTGTAATTGTAACATTTAAGAAATAAATAAAGAAAGAAATAAATATTGAGCTTAGTCCTCTGTTATTAAAGTGCTGGAATCTTTTTTCTTGTCAACATTATCTACTCCCTTCTATAGATCTCTTCGTCTTCAAAACTAAAAGGTAAACTCCAAACTAATTATTAATTATATATAAATAACGCTTTCCTTTTTTTTAATGTCATTAGCAAATTTTTATATTTTCTACGGATAATATTTTACCAATTTCCTGTTTAAAAATAAACTAAAATCAAATGAAGGTTAAAAGAGTTAATTTATTTGCTATAACGTTCTGCAGATAATGTTTCTTTGAAAGCTGTTCTTTTTTCCAAATCTAGATGATATAAAATTAATTAGTTAATGTTTATATAAATTTTTTTTTGTAAAGAAAATTTTAGAAACTTGTCAGAAACAATACAGGCAGCATATTTGCCATGTCAACTTCAACTATTGTTAATGTAAATTTTTCACTTTATAGCGTTCTTAAATTTCTTTCGTATTTTGTTTCATTTTCATTTCAGGTGGTTGATGAACATTATTTAGTACGTTACAATGACACCGTACATCGTCATGGCCTCATAACGTCAGCATTGGGTCTTGTAATGACAGTTGATCCTCGTGATTTTAACGATGGTCCCATGCACGTAAAGTGTCTTGCTAGCATATCACCAGTCTTGTGGAAGGGTGGTAAGGAGAGTGTTGTACAACGAAGTCCTGGTATAATTGATAATCGAGAAGCAATGTTGTTTGGTAAGTATCATACAATATTTTGTTTCTTTTTCTTTTCTATTCTTTTTGCTTTTTGTACATTGTATTCCTTAATGTCTTATTTCTTAAACTTGTTATTTTGTTGTGTTTTGTTGTTGGCATGTAATATGACTAACGTTAAGTTTCAATGAAGGTGGGTGTGTGTTTAATGATTGTAAAATTAAAGAATGTTGACTTTAATACATGTGCAACCTTTGAAAACCTGACATATTTTAAAATGTTTTAGAACGAAATTTTTTGTAATTAATTTTTTTCCGCTTAGCTGCAATTGTCTCATCAGATTTTTGAGCTTGAAACGGTTCCTTATGATATGAAGTCAACTAGTTTAACAATCTGTCTATGTCGCTGATAAATTATGAACCGTGAAAAGATATATCACTTTAATAGCTTGCAAATATTTAAAAGTATTTAATTTAAAGCACATTTTAAATAGCGTCAACTGACCGCTTCCTATAAAACAGGTAACTTTCCATTCATGCAGTCTCTGGGTACAGAAGAAAACACGCACACCTTTATGAAAACATTAAATAGGCCTTAAAATATATAAAGTATAAAATTGAGCTCAATGGGTTCAATGAGGTTTTTGTGATAGCGTCCCTAATTTATTTAAATTGATGTTGTATGCTATTACAAAATTCAAAGATTTTAGCGCTAACTTCTTTTTACTTTATTTGGTATTTCGCACGTATCTCTGACTAATTTGTACCGAAAATTCTTAATAAAATATTTTCTGATTTACATTAATATTTAAAGTAAGAGGTTAAAAGAATTTATGATTATCTCTATTTATATAGCCGTAACAAATTACACTATACAACAATTTCAAACTGTTTTCAAAATTACGGGGCTGAGACAACCGATTCTGGTAGAGACCAAAAAAATCGGAATTTTATTTTAAGTTAAAGTTTCCCCATTTCGGCCTGCTCGCGCAACATATCGGTGCATAAGACTATGTTTTGTTTACATCTTAGCAGTAGAGTATGTTCAGCAATTCTGAAGCAAATGATATGACTAATATTTTTGTGAAAATATTAACCCTCTAAGTCCCCCCCCCATAGTGGTAATTTCTGGCTCTTTTCTAACAAATCATAAAAACCAGCATAAAAACGGAGAAATTCGGTTATAAAATGTTCTACAAAAATGCTAGCTGTAAAATTTTACTATAAACCTTCAAACACAACCAAGCTGGAGACTCAAGTTTTACACCAGAAATCATTGAATATCTAAACTATGTTTAAGGGTTAACTTCATACTTATTCCCAATTAGCACTCGGCATAGGAAATCTTGTAAGTATTACATTTAAGGTATAAGCTGTGTTCAGAACTTTAATGTAAAACAACAATAGAAACCTTCTTCTGGAATATTAAGCCCTTTAACTCTGTGTTTACGGGTCTTTTTGTACATTTCTTAAAAAAGGGGAAATAAAACTGCTTTTCAGCGGCGGTATATGGGGCTAGAATGCTCTACAAAAAAATTTGCCGTAAAATTTTACTGTAAGTCTTTAAAGAAACCCAAGCTCCAGACTTAACTTGGACGCTAGAAATCAAGAAAAAATTTAAATGTGTTTAAGGGTTAAATTCGTACTTAGTCACAATTCATACTCGACATAGAAAATCTTATAATCCTTACATTTAAGGTATAAGATGTGTTTAGTTTTTTTTATGTACAAGACTACGAGGAACACTTTTTTTTATTAAAAGATTGTTTCCCGCTATATCTCTGCTGGAAGGGAGTTAATTTGACGCGTTTTTAAGAAATGTACAAAAAGACCCATACAACATAGAGTCAGACGGTTAAAAGGTTCCAAAAAAATGTTTCTCGTAGTGTTTTACATAAAAGAACGGAACATATCTCATAATTTAAATATAAGAATTGAAAGATTTCCTATTCCGAATACTAATTGTGAATAAGTATGAAGTTACCCTTATAAATAGTTTGAGCTTTCAATGATTTCTGACATATATGTTGAGTGTAGAGCTTGGCTGTCTTTGAAGAACTATAGTAAAATTTTATGGCCAACATTTTTGTGAAACAATTTATCCCCACTCTCACCATTTTTAGGGATGTTTTTTACGATTTGTTAGAATAGAACCAAAATAGAATCAAGGGCTTATATGGTCCAAAAACATTTGGCATACATACACTCTAAAACATGGCTTAAAATGTAGTATAATATACCATCTAAATTTGTGTTGAAGAATTCTATTTATCTAAAATTGCAGAGTTTTTGTAGTTCTTTGTAGCAAAAAACATAATTTGTCTAAGTGAATCTAAATTGATTATTAGGCTAAGGTTCGTAACGTTATATTCAGAAAGAATTGGGTATGATTAATATTCCAAGGAACAATGGAAAAATTAACATCAACTTAATTTTTCAACGTACACAGCAGAACAGAGTAGCGCCACTTTCGGAATTCTTTCTGAATATAACGTTACGAACCTTAGCCTAATAATCAATTTAGATTCACAAAGCAAATACGTTCGAAATAATCATATTAATAATTTGTCTAATTTTTCGCAAAAATAAAAATCTGATGTTAAAAGTGTCTATTTTTAAACAAATTATGTCTAAATAACATGAAAATCTTAATTATTAAGTAATCTGTCTGGTAAGCAAATATTGTTAACTTATAAACAAAATTCTAAGACTCTTTTTTAATAATGTAATGAATTAAAAAAATTTTAATGGTTCATAAATTTTTATTAAAGAAAAAATTTTTCAAATTAAATATATTTATTCCAAGTAAAAAAAATTTAACGTATATTAGAATACGCCTATGGGTGAATGATAGCTACGGTAGACTATTAGCCAGGATCTCATGGTTGTAAGATACACACAACCAATGGCTTCGCATGCGTTTTTTTTTCTTTGTGTGAAACATATTTTGTTAAAAAAAAATAACAAAGAGAATGCGTGCCTAATTTTAGGTCGATAATAATCAGTATTCAACAAAATTGTTTTAGAGTGTACCCTGCATCCCAGATGGAAAAAACACATGGTTTCATGTACGGATATGCTGCACGAGCAGTAAAAAAAGAGGAAACTTTAACCCCTCTAAAATAGAACTTTGATTTGATCGTCCAAAACGCCGACATACGATTTTTTTCTCTACCAGAACTTGTTTTCCGAATCCAGTAATTTTTGTCGTGCTCTACAGTGTTCTCAAAGTCAAGAGTTTGCAATATATCAACATTTTTCTCAAAATATAACTTAACGTTTTTTTTTTCATATCACAAATTTATTTATTTTATTATCTTTGAAAAAAAGTTGACTTAAGCCCAGATCCCACTATAGGCGCATTACACCAATAGGTAATAAAACCAAATAGCTTTATTTCTTAACTAATTGAGAAACAAGGACGTAATTGCACTACACTGCAGTGGTAAAAAAAGCCATACGGCCTTATGTCACAATTAATTGAGAAATAAGACCGTTTTGCTTTCTTACCTATGTCATCATTGCAGTGAGCCGACGAAAATCGGTGCATTGCGGCGATAGTGGGATCCTAGCTTTATTAGAGATGATTTGGAAATAAATTTTAAATCGATGAATGCGTTCTATATCCAGTATTGATAAAAAATTTTGAACTTAATAATAAATTTTAAAATCTATCATTTTTCAAATTTCTTTACAGAATATAATAGACAGATTAATAAGAATCGATTTAGTATTGCAATTGTTACCTGTCTGCTCAAAAATGTGATCAAAGAAACCTATTTGATGCAAGTAGCTCAATTTTGAGTAGTTTTTATTTAATTGCATAAAATAAATAAAAATTTTCAGCCGCATTTTTTACGTTTATAAACAGTGCGGCAGGTATGTGTAATATAATGTTGTCATCGTATTACCCACGCAGAACTTTTTGACCTAAATATATTGGATATTCGCATTTTCTTCACATATTTAAAATAAATTTTAGTACAGTATTCATGCAGATAAATCAAATGCTTCAGAAAACTGGACTATTTTTAGAAAATCTGCTCTCCTGGACACATTTTTGGATGGGAGGGTAACAGTTAAAAGCTATATTAATTAGATATGATAAATCTGATATAATTTGTAGAGAAATGTGAAAAACTCGATACCCGTTTTATTAAGTAATTAATTTATAATTTCGTAGAAAAATTCACCATTTGTAGCGAGCATGCTTTCATCGACTTAAAATTTTAACTGCAGTAATTTAGAAAGAAGTCTATTCTTTTGCCATATTACAAGAAATATTTGTTTTAAAAAAATTTTTGCGAAAGACGTCGAACAATTGGCACTATTTTTGTCAAAATTTAGCCATTTTTCACTATCTTTTCAAAGTATTAACTTTGATTCCTTTTCACAACTACATGATTAATAACATATAAAAATTTTTATTCAATCTTGGCTATGCTATTACCGGATATATTGGGGAAATGGAGAATAAATTCGAGTCCAAAACCCAAATTTTTAAAATTCAAAGTCAAATATCTTTGAAAATATTAAAGATATCTTAATGAAATAAACTCTGTTTTCTTTATCTGCTTATGAACTTTACGCCAAATCTACATTTATTAATCTCGGATATTTTTGAAATTATGAGGCCGACAAATTTTGAAATTTGGACCACCCTGTTAAAACACACGTTGCGTTACAGGTTGTCAAAATTTACTACCTCGGCCATGAAGATAGCCAATTTTAACAGCCCGTAACGCAACGTGTGTTTTAACAGGGTTGCCAACATTTCAAAATTTTTAAGGCGAAGGTCCTCGTCTATGATTTTTACATACATCGTTTTGTAATCAGATCGGAAGTTTCAAAGACACAGATTTACCACCATTTTTCTAATTGGATCCACTGTACAACGTAGCAAATGAAACTGTCGCTGTTTTTTTAAATAAAGTATATAAAATTTTATTTAGTTAAAATAATTGCCAAATATAATGGAATAAAACTTTAATAATAAATTGCTTGTTTATTACTTGTCTAAATTACTTAATGATTTCATTTCCTTTATTTCCTTTTCAATACTTCTTTACAGTTCGAAGCTTTTCCACAAGTTTACATCATCTTCATTACAATAATATATTTAATAGTTTAGCACAATTACGTTTTCTAACAGTAATAACAATAGTAATGAAACTATGTCAATTACTATTATGGCACACAGCATACATTTAAATTACTTTAATCAATTACTGACACATATAAAAACACAAACATATTTCGGCACATACTAGTAAATAGAACAATAAGTTAGTTATAAAATAATATAAAAAAATATACCTACATATAAAAATGTAATATATTAATGTAGTTGGAATAGTTTTAGCCAATGATTTCATAGTTACATGTAAGATAGCATAGGAACAAGAATATTCCTTAAAATACATATATAAACATACTATGCTTGAGAAAATGTGTTTGGTGTAAGAAGGTGTGAAAAACGAGTATACCAAGCGGGAAAAATAACCAGTGCGGATGCCTTCTAGAAGGCCTCTGCACTCCTTCTGTACTCATATCTTTTTTACACACGTTGTACCATTGCGGGTTGCGATTCTTAAAGACCGCTTTGAGAATTACACAGCATGCATTATAGAAGACCCTGTAATTAAAGCCGTTTTAAGGCTTTCTAAGGAAGCTCTATTAAAAAGCAAATGGAGGTACACTTTTTTATCTTTTTATTTTAATAGCGGCATTCAGAATATTTTTGATTAGTTCGATTTTTCATATCGAACTACTTCATTTTATCAAAGTAACATATGAGGCTAAAGTTCCGACATAGTAAGGATAAATTAATCAGCTCTAACAGAAACGACACAAAAACAGCATGTATGTTGCCGAGGCCTTCTGTAAAGTATTCTTAGCAGTTAGATATGAATGGAATTGAATCTAAGAAATGTCTATGCAGACCTTTAATAAGGCCTGAAGTAAGGAGCTCTTCTGTGTTTTCCCGCTTGGTAATTAATTATGTGCTGACAAATAACCAATGGACAACATTATTAAGTAATTGAGAAAATGTTTTGGTCATATACTTACTATCTATCCTAACGAAGGCAGCCTTGTGTTGGAAAGAATGCTTCTTTTTAGTGTTAAATCTAGTATTATGGAAAGATGTGTATAATTATGTATGTGCAGTAGATTTTGTTGTAATGATACTACATATTTAAGCTGTATATACGTGCAATAATATTTATTATGTAAGATTTTATAAATGATTTATTATTATATTTTATAAAAAGAATAATAAAATTTATCTGATAATTTTTACTAACTAATTCGTCAAGAAATTGTTATACATTTATTGTATGTGCATGTTTTTCGTTAATGCGATTAGTCCACCAAATATTTGAAAGGTTATCAATCTTGCATGCTTATAGAACAACTCTCAAAGAACATATGAGAGTTACTAAAAACAAACATAATGAGTTCAGAAAAACACAACACACAGCTCATATTAGATATGAGAAAAATTATAAGAAAAAATTTCTTCTTTTAAGTCTTTATATGTGATAATCTTGAGCAAAAGTTACTTTATCTTCCCGCTGCCAAAATTGAATAAGCTACATTTCCTAAAACTATACAACATTCGTAAAATAATTCCATTTTTTTACCGTGAAACTCCAAAAATTGACTGAGATATGAATTTTTGAACATCATAAAGGCAAAAATATTTGTTCAATTCACAAGCACTTATTAACGTTGTATGTGTTGTGCAATCGTCTAATAATACAATATTGTATTTTTGTTGTTAGCAATTATCATACAAAAGTGTGTTATAATTATACGATTGAATTTTATGTGTTTTCCAAATAGTTGTATTACGTGGGAATATTCTATATGCTACATTAGTTTGTAAACAAATATAAGGGGAATGGGAACTAGCTATAACAGCTTATAGAAGAGTTGTTCAAAAAAATTCGCAATATTATGATTATTTGCAAAATCAAATGTAAATAAATGCAAACATCGATATCAAGGGTTGAAGTAGATTTAAACTGACTCGAGCTCTAAAAATGCCAAAAACTTGGAGTAAATGTAGAAAAATCGCGAAAAATTTTAACATTGGAAACTAGCCCCAAAATTGTAAGGAAATTCAAATACTAGTGAAAAACGCGATAGTTATGAAAATTTACAAAAACTCGCTAAAATTTTAAAGATTACAA
The DNA here is from genome assembly GCA_956483635.1 of Panzeria rudis. Classification (NCBI taxonomy): domain Eukaryota; kingdom Metazoa; phylum Arthropoda; class Insecta; order Diptera; family Tachinidae; genus Panzeria; species Panzeria rudis. Next base: position 124,169,520 of record OY101447.1, read on the forward strand.
AGCGCAATATTGATTAAAACACGCTGAAAATGTAAGAAAGCCAAAAATGTTGTAAAAATTACTCCTGTCGCGAAAAAAGTGAAAATTCGATAAAAATTGCAAAACATGAAATAAGTAATAATTTTGATTAAAAATCGCTAAAACTGTAACGAATGCGAAAAATTTGGTAAAAATCGCGAAAATAGCGAAAATTAGCAAAAACTTGCTAATAGCTACATGATAACAAAGTAAAATATTGCTTAAAAATTGGAAAAACTGTAAACTGAAAACTTGCAAAAAGTCGCTTTATCGCGAACTTTGCAAAAACTTGCGAGAAGTTGCAAGATCGGAAACAAGCCCTCAAAATTTATTAGAAATCGCCAACACCGGTAAAAACGAAAAAATCCGGAAAAATCGCATAGCGAAAGATTGCTAAATGTATTAAAGAAATCACTAAACCTGTAAATAATAACATAATTCGTTTTTCGGCATAAACTATTTACTGAAAATGAATTGACTATTTTGAATTAACATTTAAAATACGACAAAATAACGATACAACAAATTTGTCTGTTCACAAGCACATAAGCCAGTGTAGTCTGTTTTTAAACGATAAGAATATAAGGATAATTCCTTTTGTAAATTGGTTGATACAGACCATAACCTCAAAATTTATAAAATTCACACAAACAGATATTTATGGCTTTACTGGAAATTCTTGCTGAAAAGATAAAGTTCCTTTTCATCAGAATCATCACATAAAAGTATACAACTTTAAAATATTTTGAAATATTTGGTTGAAGACATGCTTATGTGCTAGCATAAGCACCAGCGAAATACAGACTTATAAGCTGGCTTAACTAACAACAGTCAAGGAAAAAAATTGGAAGTAATTTTTAAGGAATTACATTTTCAATGCTTCTAAAGAATTTATATTAAAAATATTCAAATAATAAGTAAAAACCCGATAAAAAATATATTTTTGTCGTACAAAAGTTTTTTAATAGGTTATTGTCTTACAAAAAACTTGCTGTGTTTCTTTTAAAAATAATTTTTTAAAGATATACCAGAGCAGTTTTATAATTCCGTGACTTTTTGTATTTCCAGCGCTGTAACTTTAAATACAACACTTATACCATTGACTGTTACTTCTTACTAGGCTTTTTCGATTTTTGAGCATGTTGCATTTATTAGCTTTTTTTAACAGCCTCTGAAAGCAGCCAACCTCGTTAATTTTAACGAAAATATAAAAAGGGAATTTCATGTGCTAATTAAACATTATTTTTTACGTAAAAACATCATCACCGAAACCAAAAAAAGACTTGATAAATGCCATTGAAATGGTTGAAAGTGTTTTATACCTAAGCGACATTCTTTATCGGTATTGCAGCAGGACCGTCGACGAAAGAAAGTTAACGCGTCTAACTAGCACAAGAGGCGCTGCAGCACTGCCATAAAACTAACAAAAACGCGAAATAGCAGAGTTGTGAAAAAGAATTAAGTTTTATATCTCTCTCTCTCCGACTCTCTCTTTCTGTCTCTTACTTGACCATCCCTTCTCTATATACTATCCCTTTCCTAAAGAAGAAAACACATTACTTAATTAACTTATAGGCATTGATTCACTGATTGTTAAAAAATAGTCGATAAAATCGATGGATTGATATTGTACGATCGTAGAATGAAAGTGCAAAGGATATGTAAACCCTAACTGTACGATCTGTACCGCGATTGCCGTTCTATAGACACAATGCATTGTTGCATATTGACCATACATATTGAAGAAAAAAGGATGTGATAAGAGATTTCGGCCAAACGAAGAGGTCATTATTTAAGCAAACGCTTATGTGGATGGTCTGCTTTCAGAGGCTGTCAATAACAAACTAATAGAAACAGCTTACTCAAAATGCAACAGTACCCTGCGGAAAATTTGGTGACAAATGATCCAAAAGTACTCGTCCTATGACTTGAGAAAATGAGACTGGTACCAAAAATAAGGAATAGTGAATGGTGAAAAAAGACATATTGCGTAAATGTGACCATTTTCAGTAAATTTAGTTGGTATTCCGGCTAATATTGTAGTAAACGCCACTGAACAAATTCGATGCAACTGGATCTAAGGCCTATCACATAGTATCTATAAAATATTAATTGTCTCCCTTCAATGAGGCTGCCATGCCACTCAGGAACCTGTTCCATAACTATATTCAGATATTAACTCCAGCTTAACTGGTATTTATAACATTGAAATATAAGTTCCCCTGTGGTCGAGTGGGTAGTGTACTAGCCTGTCATGCCGGAGGTTGTCGGTTTGAATCCTATCAAAGACACAGCTTAAAAATAAAATACAATTTCTACTTGGATTTGTAGCAATAAAAAATAAATTAATCGATAATTACAGCTGAATTTTGGAATAATACTTATATATAAGCTATATTATTCTACACCGATTAGGACTCCATAAGATAGTTCAGTTACAAGGTGCATAAAAAGTATCAATTAACCCTATCCTAGGCCACCCCCATGTAAAAGTGGCTGGTCCGCTTCATAGGAAGTGTTAGAATTTGGACTGGTCCCTACCACCTGGGGACCGGTCACGTGACTTGTTTTGTGTCAGTTCCATTTACCGTAGGGTAGTTTAAAAAAGGCGTAACAGTCGATGAAACCAGTGTTGTATTTAAAGTTACTGCACTGCAAATACAAAAAGTCACGCATTTATCAAATTGCCCCCTTATTATGACTTATTCTTCTGCTTAAAATTATAATATTTTCTTATTAAATTTACATGAAAATACTAAATTTTAAAAGAGTTCTGATATTGAAAAAATAAAATGATGTTGAGACTTTTCTTACTTGTTTAACAAAGTTGATTTTCTTTCTTCACTATTAGTTTTTATTATAGTTTTAAACAATTCCACAAGCGGTTCCACTTCTGTACAAAATTCAACCCCCTTAAAACGTGTTGCTATTGCTTTTTTAAAACTTTACACAAACTTTTTCCATCAGGGTTGCATTTTCTACAGAAGTCAAACGTCTTGTCAGATAGTGTAAAAAAGCTATTAGAAATATTTAAACAGGAATAAATAAATTGTAATTGTAATAAGTATTATAGAAAATACTCACTAAGCTAAGAAAGTGATTTAGGTTAAATTGTTCACTAAATACTAAAACAAATGTATATATAATATTATCAAAATTTCAAAGAATAGAAACATTATTAAACATAAACATTCATTTTACTTTATTTTATTAAAAAAAATACAATTAAGCAAATAAATATAAAATTACAATTTATGTGTAAATAGTTCAGACAAAAGTGAAGATGAAATCGTTTTTAATATAAAATATTTTTAAGATGTAAAAATATTTCAAAATAAATGAATTTGTTATAAAAACAATAATAATATAATTGAGTTGCAAAAAGCGAAGATAAAAATATTTATTCTATGAGATAAGTGTATCTAAGGTAAAATGTATAGGAATAAAATACATTTGTTTTTTTAAACTAATTTTTAAGATATTGTTTTTTTACTTTTAATTTATTTATTAAATCTTCAATTGTAAATTGCACCAACAATAAGTATTCAAATATTGAAACTAAAATTGTTAATAATAAGTCCAGCCACTGCTAGACAAAATATTAGGTTCAACGGTTGCTTCTTTGTTTATCTTATGTCTCCCGTGTTCGTCTGAGAACAAGATTTTCTCTCCTTCTCTGCCGAGTGTGGCCTGTAAAATTAAAGATGTTGGCGGCTAGAGGAAGCAACTCAAGTTTTTTTATATATGATATCACATGGTTTGATAACACAGTCTCTACCACCGGAACATCTAAGTCTTTATGAATACGCTGGTTTCTGACATACAATTTAGGTGCTGTAGTTAAGCTAAGGATATTGGTTTTATTATCGAGTTGTATAGAAGAAGTTTACAACATAGGCTAAAGGCTCATTTAGCCAACCGTAACGTTGATGCAGTTGCACGTGCTGATCGTTTCTGTCTCATAGCTTTTCAATGTGACAGAAACGATCAGCACATGCAACTACGGTCGGCTAAATGAGTCTTAAGTGTAGAATTTATCCCAATTATCCAATTACGTTGAACTGCTATCAATTTCATTTGGATCAGATTGGTATCCATGTGGGTCTTTTATGTTAGATGACGATCGTGGTGAATTCCTAGGTATTTAACTTAAAAGTGTTGTGGTATGATAGGGTTATTGATATGAATAGGCGGACATGTTTTCCTGCGCAATATATACGTAATATCGAAAATTTGTTTCGCTGAAATTTATTGTCAATTGCTTTAAATATTTTTCCAGCCGCATTATAGATTACTGCAGTTTTCTGGATGCATCTTGAGGACTTGCATGTACGCTTAGAAAAGCTGTATCATCAGCGAATGTTGATGTGTAAATATCAATGCCCGTTGGCATGACGAAGGCATATCGATAGTCATACGTTGACAACACGAAACTGATTTTTTATTATTTTTCACAAAACGCGCAAAGGTTCGTATAAATCAATAAAAAAAAAATATCCTATCCTCAAAAAATCCTTATAGTATATATTAAATAACTTGCGGATATTTTATTTTATTGCTAGTAACGCTTGCAGCCTATTTATAATGAATATCTTCAAGTGAAAAGATGTAAAAATCAGTTACATGTTGTCAACGTATGACCATCGATATATCAGATATAATATAGGACCTAAATGCTATCCTGAGGAACCTCGGCTTAAATTATCTGAACTATCCCTAAAAACTACCATCTTTGATTATGAATTTTTATTCAGTAAATAGCTTTCTAATAGCTTATGAGTGTTGGATGGTAAAATTTGCATTAGCTTCTGGATTAATCCTTCATGCCATGCTTTATCGAAAGCCTGAGAAATGTCAATGAAGAGAGCAGAAAAATATTTATTTTCTTCGAAAGTTTTTCTAACTACATTCACAAGTCTATGCATTTGTTCGATACTGCTATGCTGCCTTCTGAAACCAAACTGATGATCTGCGATGCACTCACTCTCATTTAGTGCAGGGGTCAACTTATTCATAAGAAGTTTTTCAAATAGTTTTGACATATTAGACAATAAGCATATAGGCCTACATGATTCCATTTTCGTAGGATCTTTTCCAGCCTTAGATATCATGGTAATCAGTGAAATATTCTATTCCGCAGGAAAGACTTCTAGGCGTAAAACAGCATTAAAAATTAAAAAAACATTTTGCAGCTGGGGCTTTCGTGCAGGAATTTTTGCAAGGATGCAGTTATTTTGTATTTATAATAATTTTCTAAGCTAACTGGTGCACTTATTCACCCTAATTTTTAGCTGCGGGGATCTGTAGTGTTGCCATTCTCTTCGAACTCTTCTTTTTTCAGACAATAGCCGTTCCACATTTTCAGAATAGATATTAATAAATAGAAGTAGCATTTCGAGCAGCTTACTTAGTGTTTGCTTCTAACTGCCTAATAGAGATCTATACACACAGAAAAAAAATGTAAAATCAACATGACGATTTTTGATTAGAAATCATATTAAATCTACAAGAAATAATTTTTTGTTTAAGTGTGTTGGTGTTTATTTGATTAGTTCATTGCTACAATTCACTGTTGTGCTAAGTTGTGTGAGTCGTTGCTGTTTTGTTGTTGTATATTTTGTTGTAAAGTTTACCACCGCTGGTTTAAGATTACCATCGTTTCATATTAATTTTAAACGGAAAATTATTAATCTAATCTAACATATCTATGATTTAATATTTTTCATTGTTAAACCAACTTTGTTATAAACGTTACATTTCATTTTAAATCAACACGTGTAAAACTTTAATTTCAAATAAATTTTATGTTAAATAATCTATTAAATCATGTTGAATTAAAATTAGTTTCATTTTACATACGATGGTATTTATTTAGTGTATATATAAAATAAAGTTTGAAGCTGTTTTGGCTGCAGTGGCTAGCTGCAGCGCGTTGACCACCATGCAAGTGGAACGAGCTCAAATCTTGGCTGCGGCAGTCAACTACAACACAAGTGCTAATACACATAACGTAAGTAAAATAATTAATAAAATGGTTACGTACATTAAAGTTGTGTTGTTTCAACTTAATATCACTTTAATTCAACATGATTTTTGTGGTTGTTTCCAAATAAAATTCACGCTGTTTATACTTGAAATAACTTTGATTCAATATGAGTCTTCGTGCTGTCTCAATATCAAATTCACGTTGCTTCAAATTAAAATAACTTTGATTCAACATGATTCTTCGTATTATTTCAATAACAACTTCATTTTAATTTAACTGTACTGGAATCTTAAATAAAGAGGAAATATAGTTATTTCAAAAGGAAAACTGTTCTTTGAAGAGTATTGTAGAATTAACATGAAACACATCTATGGAGCAAAATCACTAACGACAGATGTTAATATTTTCGACGATTCTACTATGAAAATTTTCTGCATGTATGTCTTCAGGTGTTCTTAAAGGCAAATTTTTGGTGCAATGGGCACTTAAATATATTTTTATTTTAACCAATTAATGCACGCGTGAATTAAATCGCAAGTAGGTGAGGTTGCTAAGATAGAGTATATTACGATATAGCTTCAAATTTGATTATCTCCCTGGTAACTGCTTTTACTACTCCGAAATCAATAGCACCAGGATTTTTTGTCGATCTGTGTAGCAATAGGTTGCCTCACCACTTGAAATTCCAAACCCATTTTAGAAATGGTATCAAATAAAACGCGACCTTTAGGAATGGTTAGTCGTGATCTTATGCTTAGTGTTTTATACACCGGCGGCCAAAAAGCGTGGGCCTAATGAATTTAAAAATTTTCTACGAGTTTATTGACTTTCTGTAATAGAATACCTTGGATGACAGTAAATTGATCTCCAGGTTTTGATGAACATTTTCAGTGCATATGTTAGTTGCTTGAAGATAGTTTTCACAATCATCACCCATTAAGTAGTGTTTTAATCGCGATTTTATTAGTATAGCCGAGCCACCACAAGCTTTACGTTGGTGTCTTGGTATTGAATAGAGCAGACATCAGCATGCTAAGCCACCGGTGCCCGAGTACTTTTCGTCATTTTTACATACACAACACGACTGTTAACGAAGCTCACTACAAAGAGTGTAAGAAACTATAATTTTATTCAGATGTATGCTAGCTTTGAAACAAGTATGTCACCGTCGCTATTTTATGATAGAACAAAAACAAAACACATAGTTGAGATTGGAAAGAAAAAAACAGATCTTAAATGAATAGTTTCATGTCTCTTCATTTTTCAGCATTTGCAAAAACACCAATACATTCTCATTTTAAGTGCTTCTCTTTGTGATGACCTCTGGTATAGAGTATACCAGTGGACTTTAAAAAGCTTTAAATGCGTTTGAGAGATAAGCATAAAATCAATTTGTTTATCCATCATGAAGTATTAGAACTTGTTTGTTAGTGGATGCCGTTTGCGTTTCAGAAACAGATTTTTAAGTTCATGGTATGTCTAATGTAGTCTGCAATAATGTATACTACATTTTCAACATTTCCTGTACCATACAGGTCATGATGGTTGTAAAAAAATTTACTGTGTGAATTAAATTTTCTATTAAAATTTCAATTCAACTATAATTAAAGCCAAGATATTCGTCGGCAAGAAATCCTTTCTGATTTGTTGCGTGAATATACTTTAAAGCGTAAGCGTATGAGAACTCTCTGTTGGGTATTTTTTACGCCATGGCTTGGTTCTACAGAAAAAATTATCACCAAAAATTTGTCAAACAAAATTTTTCAAATATTAAAATTTTACTTTCATTAAATGCTCTTTACTGAATCAGCGAATTGTTTGTTTGACTATTATTTATACCGCCAGCATAAAAAAACATGTTTATTTACTGAAGATTTCTGCGTGAATGAATTTGTTAATGTTGTTGCGTCAATTCTCATTAATTATTTTAGAGTCTTTAGGTCTTTAGGTGAAATTTCATAAATGCTTAATGGATGATGACGTTATTATTTAAAACTTAAACTTAAACTTAAAGAAAAATTTTTACTGACTCAGACAAAAAGTTTGTTTGATATATTACAAAAATCCAGTAATTATTTTTGTTTGATTCAGTAAAGTATTTTGTTTTTTAAATTGTTTTATAAATTAAGACAAAAATATTGTTACAGAAAATCCATTAAATATTTTTGTTTAATTCAGCAAATTGTTTTGTTTAGAATTTGTAAATACTTTTAAGATAATTTTTTTATAGATTTGGAAAATTTTTTTACTGAAAGCAAACCGTTTTTTTTTTCAATATAATTGTTGAGACATTTTTGCCTGTATTTACAAATTTGTTTATAGGTCTGTTTTTTGACAAAATATTTACTAATTCATTTAATTTCTTTACCGAAAATGATTTTTATTTTTTTTCTGTGCAGACTTAAAAACGTTGGCATATGAAGGCCGGGTGGTAATTGGTTGGGGAAACTGCGGATAATTAGTGTTTTCAAGAGCAATAGTTTGAGCTTAAGTATAATAACATCTTTTGAACAAAGGCCGCTTAACGTGTGCATAAATATAGCAGCCCTTATATTTGATAGTGTGGTTTTCAACACAATTGCTACCCTTTTTAGTTTATGAGTAATTTTTTTGGTTTGTGACATATGGCAGTGGCGTGCAGTTCACCACACTTGGCACAAACGGTGCACAACCTATTATATATATTGGTGTGGCCATGATCTTGGCAATTCAGTCAGAATATCAAAGGTCTTTGAAATATATATTGAAAATAAAAATACATACCAATAATAAAACAAAAAAGAAAGATAGTTTAAAACTGATAACGTTGAAGAAAAGATAAAATTATTAAGTTAATATCACACCATTATTAAGCAATATAATAAATTTAATAAATATATTTTTTGTATATATGTATATATATTTTATTATAATTATTTATAGCGATTTAATTTTTTGAGAGTTTACAAATATATTTTATGGGAATTAAATTCACAATCATAATTCTACAACGATATTAATTTAATTTTTATATAATGCCTTTCATAAATTATAATTTACATAAGGGTGTATGTTTCATATCGATAGCCATTAGTTTCATGAATCTACATATCCTTTCTTTTACAAAAAAATCTATATAAATAAAAATAAAAAATCATTGAAATACATTAAACATAAACCTATTTTAAAACTTTAAGTAAAACGAAAATGTAATAAATATATGTCAAACATATACAAAATAAATGTAATTAATTTACCACATGTATTTTTTCTTAAATGGATATAATTGAATACAAAACGGTTTGTATTATAAAACACTCACATATTTTTATTAATATTTTTTTTATTTGTTAGGTATTCAGAGGCAACGATGCATAATAATCCTGCTGCCAACCAATCAATAATACTTTCAATTTAAGGAAGATAGCATTAAAGCGACTTAATAATGACATTTGTAATATTTTCTTATATTTAATAAGCTGACAGATAAGAAATAAAAATTAATTACATATTTATCCCCAATATATTCGTAATATTCTAGCTATATTGTCCTACATTACTTAAAACAGTTTTCAATCGCTAAGCTAGAATAATCAAATCATTCATATAAATTAATACGATGTATTCGAGCAAGTGCGGATTGAGCATGGTATCAACGAATCGCCTTGAAGAAAAACTTTGATGCTCTAATTACTGAAAGGAGCCAATGGCTGAATCACACTCCAGCGCGCGAATATGCTAACCAGATCTGGTTCAGTGACGGCTCCTAACAGGAAAATGCAGATACGGATGCAGGAATATATGGCCCTATCTTCCAAATAGCCATTGCCATGGGTATATACACTATGATTTTCCAGGCTGAAGTCTATGCCATCCTTATTTATGGTAGAGAATGCTTGTAAAGAAAATGTAAGAGTATTTAATGATGTGAGATAGCCAGATAAATTCGGGTGCTATAGTGGAGTATGTTACATCTCTAAATAAAGTTGACGCTCGAAATAAATTAACTTTATGCTGGGTGCCTTTTCATAAACGGACTGACTGTCCAGCCAATAGAGTAGCCCAACGTAGGTTTATAGGACTGAAACCCTTCTTTGGCATCTAACGAGCATATTTGAAAGAGCCGTATATTTCCTGAGCTTAGATGGAACTTTCTCACCATTAGGAAGCCCTTCACGGTCTAAGACAAACAAAATGATTCATTGCGTTATCCCAAAACAAATCCCAGAAGTTACTACTAATGCACTAACGGTGTGGTTTTCATCGGCAACTCTAAGACCAAACTATGTATGTATGCCAGTAAACATTGTCTGTGACTCTCCGGCAGTAGTATGTAGGTATCTTAGTTAGTGTAATTTCAAGCATTTTCGAAAAAAAGTGGTTTGAATTTTTATCATCTCCGATTTTAAACACCGCTTTGTTGAAAAAAATAAAAATTCGCTAAAAGCCGCCATTTTATTTGTTGTTTGAAATTGTAATCGATTTTCTAGAAATTTCGTTATATTAACATAGCGGTGTTTGCAAGTGGACTACTCATATATTTTCTACTCTAGTGTGCGCAATACATAACAATAAAAATTATTTTGATACCTCTTAAGGTTTATATTTCATAGCCGTCTAATTTGGGACATATCCACCATTTTTTATAAAAGCTCCTCATATTAAAAATTTATTAACTTTGGGCCGCGTCATCGGATATTAATAATTCCGATGTCGTCCATACAACTATTGATTAAAAGGGACAGATGTAAGTGCCTCTGATATGCCAAATCATCTTTATCCTTAAATATCCAGAAAAAAATTAATTTTAACTTTCTTCATTTTTTACAGAATACAGCTAGCTGACATATTTTTATTGTACACAATTTTTAAGGTGGGATGAACACAGATCAAAAAGTACAATTTCTTCACGATAACGCTATATTTTCTATCAAAATTGTGTAAGCAATAATAACCAGGAAAATTTTTTGTAATTTTTGTAGTCGGTAGTACTCTTTTAATGGGTTACAAAGCAATGAATAGTACTTATTTATTTTATTACTATGCCTCAAACTAGAGTTACTACTCAGTTTGTAATAATATTAGTACGGAGTTTTCTCATGATCTGAAAGTAGTTATAATTTGTTGTTATGTATTAATAAATTAACTAGACAAGCACTTTTTAAGTCAACATGTGTGTCTCTGGTTTTTTTTCAGCATAAATCAAGCTAATAAGTCGTTACCTTGAACAAAATACAAAGCGATATTTTAGGAAATACTAACTCTGAGGGAGTCTTTATTGGTTTGCTTCCATTGCTTTATGGCCGAACTTCCAAATTTTGAGGCAAAAAGTAAATTTTTAATCTCATATTTAAAAAAAAATATTATAATGTTCAATTCCCAACATATTGGAATGAAAAAATATATATAAATAATGAAAGCCGGCAACCCTATTACACATAAATAGCTAATAATATATACATTTTTTCTAATTCGTGTTATCAGTTGTGAGGCAATATAAGTTTTATTTTTTTATAAAACGTTGCTTTCCAAAATATATTTTAAATAAAATAAATCTTTGAATATGGATTCTGTTACGCGAGGTGTGTATTTTTATTTGTTGTAAAGATATTTTGTAAATATTTGAACTTTGAAATTAACCCTTAAACAACTAAGACCGTCTACAAACGGTCATCAACAAAAAGAATTTTATGCGAAATCAGTACTTTTTACACTCAAACAACGACACCAAATTATGTAGCAAATGGTATCAGTTTGAACGCGTTCGGACAATTAGTGTGGTAGCAACACCCGTTACAATAAAATTTTTAGTGAAAAAATACAAAAAAATTTGTTGTAATTTTTGCAAAAATTAAAATAAAAATAAAACTACTTTCTAACCGCTCAACAGCCGTGGTAATTTTTGTGGTAAATATTTAAAAGGTTTGTTTTGATAATTTGTATCTAGTTTGATTTTTGAAAAAACATTTTTGTTCCAATTGAGTTTTTTGCGAACACCGTCTGTAGACAGTCTTAGTGACTTAGTTAAACAAAATTTAGTGTAACGTTTTTTATCGGAGTAAAATGTATTCATTATTACCTATACTCTTTTGGCCTACTGAAAGAGGAAAAATAGCTCTTAAAGATGTCAACAGGTGGAGTAAAAAATAAATACTACAATAAACAGAAAAAATTCTAACTTTCTTCATTGAGTGATCAAGAAATTGCTGCTTTGATGGACTCAGTTGAGGATGATGATGACTTTGAAGATTTTGATGATATCATAGAATATCCAGATTATCATTGTGATGAATTCAAACCGGAAGACACTTCTATGATAACTAATTGTTTGGAGTTATTAGACACTTATGGCTTAATTGAAGTGCACAAAAAATATCAAACTGTGTTCAACCAGAGTGAAGTGCTTCTTTGGTAAGGCTTAGTGAAAAATATGCTGCACAGAGTTTGACATATTTTGTGGTTTTCCATAAAATTGTGGTCATGTCGATCCCATAAGCTAATCCAACGACCTCAGTTGTATAATCTCTCGGTGCGTTCTTCAGTTCATTGCTTTTGTTAGTTGGTACTTTACAACTGGGAATCTGATTTGCTCTAACAGTAACAAGGCTATAAATGCCACGTGCTCTCATAAGAATCTAATAACTCAAAACAATCTGTTATCATAGCATTATTTTCCGGTTTAAGTTTATCACAATGATAATCTGGATCTTCTATGCTGTCATCAAAATCTGCAAAGTCATCATCATCCTGAACTGGGTCCCTCACTCTATGAAGAAAGCTAAAATGTTTCTGCTTATCGCAGTCTCTGCGTGTTGACAGTCAGTCAGCCAACTAAAGTTACCCGTTACAATCGGAAGCAAAAATATTGATTGCCTACAGATTATCTGTGAATACAATGTGCACATGGGCGGCGTAGACCTATTTGACTCTTATATAGACTTAAAATCAGAACACAAGATATGGCAACCAGGATATTTTACCATCTTCTCGATATGGCCATAACAAATGCATTTGCATTAAATCGCAGACCTAACGGCGAAAGCCCCCAAAATTCTGATCAGAATGAAATAAAAAGGCATGATGATGCAAGAATTTTGCAGGTGCATTGCAAAAGAACTCAGTGCTTCTGTTGAGATACGATTCGCAGGTTGTCCTTCATCTGCCAAAGAGCCAGCCGGTGGCTCTTTTATTGGGAAAAAGGTTATTTATTATCTTGCTATTATAAGGTTCGACAAGATAAATCATTGTCAACAATGGTATTCAAAAAATTTTGTAAACTGTGCGAAAAATCGGATACACATATGTTTTGTACTAAGTGCAACGTCCACCTATGTTTTGCAAAGACTAAAAACTGTTTCATGTAATACCTTTTAGTTACATAACATATTTAGTTTAAACATAATATATATTTTGATATCAAAAGTTAAAAATAAAACTGATATTCTTCCAACTATAAGCATCATATTTTATTTATTTCTGAAAAAAAATTCCGCTAAACCACTAAGAAGAGAGTCTACAGGCGGTCTTCCTTGTGTTGGTCCTGGAGCTTTCCAGCAGCATTTTTTTTTAGCAATTGGAACTCAAATTCGTAATTTTTAGCTGAAAAACTTCCTAGAACAAAAATTATTACCGCAGCACAATTCGTATTTTAAATTCAAGGGTTTAAGGGTTAATTTGATGTTTTTACAGGGTCATGTTTTTCTTTTTGTGAAATTGTAAATAGTGTTATCGTTTCTTGTTGAGTAGAACTTTTGTGCATAACAACCGATAAATGAGTTTGATACATATAGTTGTTCGTGGTACACTAAGGTTTTATGTCATGTAAAATTTTTTGCAAATAATTGCAAGCTAATGCAAATATGAATGTTGTGTTTTTTTCCGACGGGGTTTATTTGAATTTGGAACGATTTTCCGTCATAATTATCAACCAAATTCGACGTGAGATGACGGGAAATCGTTCCAAATTCAAATATAATGAAAATTTAATATTTTTTATGAACTATCAAGGTCGAAAGCTCTGATATAATACACTTTTACAAATAGTTATAGTTACTCGGCATAGGAAATCTTGTAATCCCTACATATAAGGTATAAGATGTGATCTGCTTTTTTATGTAAAACTTTACGAAACACCTTTTTGTGAAATATTTTAACCCCCGAAGTCTTCGCTGTATGGGCTTAGCTGTCCTTTTCTTAAAAAAATTTGAGCAAAAACTCCCCTTCCGCGGCAATATAGTATGATAAAACTTTTTTCAAAAATGCTCTTCGTAAAGTTGCACACAAATGCTTAACACATCTTATCATTAAACGTAAGGATTTCAAGATTTGCTACGCCGCACTGTGGCTGAAAATCGTTTTTCATTGGCCAAAAGTCAAATTTTTTTTTGTCGCCGATTTTTAAAATTTTTACGCCTTTTTATAGCTAATATATCCAGATTAAGGTAGCCAAAAAACTAGGTTAAACTATTGATAATTGTGGGCGTGGCATGCTTTCAAACTCAACTGTTTTTTAATTTCAGGAAAAGGTGTTTTTCTTTTGTTTTTTATCAAAAATAAATGTTTACTACTCGCAAGCTATCATCGATAATGGCCTGCGGTCTTTTTTATAATGTTGGTAGGATTATAGTATTTAGTTGTTGTAAGTGGTCACAGCTCTAGCGTTTAATATTAAGGGCGTTATGAAATATTTATGAAACTACTATATTTTTCTCAAATTTAAATTTTAGTGGAATAGAACTTCTAGGGAACAAAAGGGAACAAGAAACGTATACCACCAGGAGAAAGGTGAAAGTGTCCTCTTTAACGCTATATATACTTTTGCACTCGTGACGAGCCGTGGGTAGAACACTTTTTCATTTTAATGAAATTACTCTAAAAAAAATTCAAATTAATTTAAACAGCCCTATAAGTACTTGTATACAATGGTGTATTAAATTTTCACTTTTTTGCCTAAAAGTTTATGTTTTTTTTACTTTAGACTACGTAAAACTAAAAAAATTAAATATAATACCTGCGAAAGGGTTTAATGGCTTTGTTTTGATCAGCAAAAAATAAGTCATAAAATTATCACAATAGGTTCTACAGTAAACATATGATCTCTTTCTAAATTTACCTGTTATCAAATGTTAGGGTCAACCAAAGTCATAAACAATTTTATAACGAGATACTAATCAGTTTTACCTGGTATTAAGGTCTGGATAACATGTGCAGTTTTGTTACATTTAAGCACTACCTGATATGAAATTAAAGATCAATGTGTGAATAACATGTATCTAAAAATTTATAAAACTACGGATTCGATAAGTGATTACTCAGTAAAAAGTTAATCCTTTAAGTGTACGGATAAAACATAACAGGCACAAATAAAAATATTCAGAAAAATATGGAGAGATTCATTTATAAAGAACTGGCCGAAGAGTATTTTAGAAACAAAAACCAGGAAGAAGAACAACGTTAACATAAAATTAAACTTAAATTCGTGTAGCACCAAAATGCAAGAGCAATTATCTAATTTCGTCAAAGCACTAAAAAATGCTACAAAGAAGTTAGGTACAGTAAACAAAAATTTTATATAAAAAGTGCAAACTGGTTAGAAGGCCAACTTACTGTCGCTGCAGAAACAGCAAAGCAAGAAAAGGCTGGAAGACCACGCAAATCATTAATGGGCAACTGCAGCGATAGATATCTAAGAGGCGGAAACTTAAAGATATTAACGATGCAATTGGTTGTACAAATATAAAAGAATCTTGCCTACATCAATTACGATCACAGAACCAATTAACAAAAGTGGATATCATTAAAAAAGTGTTAAAGCTAGTCCAGTGAGAACAAAACGGATTCTTAAAAGTATACCAACTCCGAGTGATGCAATACAGTACACAAATGAGGAGGCATTAGCCTTATTTCTGGATTTGAAATTAACAAAACAGCAATATATTAAGCTCAGACTGCGTGCGATTGAAAAAGGCTCAAATATGTATCCAGCATATCATCACATAACCGCTGCTAAAATGGACTGTTTGCCATCAAAGGACACTATTACAATCACACCAATTTCGGCAGAGGTACAACTACAATCTCTACTTGATCACACAGCCGAACGCTTGCTACAATCAATAACAGGAAATGAGTTAAAGAAATATGGAAACACAAAGTTAATTCTTTTTTGTAAATGGGGATGTAATGGTTCTTCGCGACAAAAACAATACAAACAAGCTGTATGTGAAAATATATCGGACTCAGATATGTTCATGGTATCATTTGTACCATTGCGATTGAAAAAGATTTTGGAAGATTCAGAGCCTTCGACTAGTACAACGCAAACAATGGATATTTGGAAAAATGAGACACCATCTTCTACGAAATACTGCAGGCCAATCAAATTTGAATTCAAAAAAGAAACTCATGATGCCATTAACCAAGAAGTTAGTGATATCAAGACCCAAATTGCAACACTACAGCCATTATAATTACAGTTAGATGGGCAGCAAATTGAAGTAAGCTACCAATTAGTGCTGACAATGATAGATGGAAAAGTAGGTCAGGCTTTGACTAGCACGAAGGCTGCATCCAGCTGCATTATATGCCAAGCAACATCAATCCAATTAAACCAAGTCCCGACAAAATCATTAGATAATACCGATGCATATGAATTTGGATTATCACCACTACATGCAAGAATACGACTTATGGAACACATACTAAAAATTAGTTATGATTTGGATTTCGGATCTTCAGGATCAATAAGAAACAACGAAACCAACAAAGAGTTCAAAAAAGAAACATGTTCAAGATGAATATCGCAAATTAGGATTGATTATAGATCAGCCAAAACAAGGGTCAGGCAATACAAATGATGGCAATACCGCAAGAAGATTCTTTTCAGATCCAGAAACAGCATCTGAAATAACAGGAGTGGATTTAAACCTTATTTTCAGATTTAAAATAATCCTAGAAGTACTTGCGTGCAATGAAGAAATTGACTCTAGAAAATTTGGAGATTATGCTAAGGAAACTGCAAAAATATATACAACCAACTATCCATGGAGAAATATGTCTGCAACAGTTCACAAAATCCTTTATCATGGAGAAGATGTCATTAAATATCATTTGGTGCCACTTGGAGATCTATCAGAGGAGGCTCAGGAAAAATGGAACAAGGATTACAGATTTTATAGAGAGCACAATACTAGAAAAATTTCAAGAAATTCAACAAATGAAGATCTATTTAATATATTATTGGCAACGTCAGATCCGTTCATCTCCAGTATTCGAAATCAATGGAAAGTGGAACATCGGGATTTAGATGCAGAAGCCAAAAAACTACCAAAGAACAGAAATAGCACAGAACAAAATATGAAATATTTGCAATCAATATTTGAGTCAAATGAATAATAATTATAATTGCCTTTCATTGTTATTTAAGTACGAAAAACATAGTATTAGTAAAAAATAATAGTAAACAGAACCTACCATTGTTACAAATGCTATTAAAATTTATTGCAGTTTTTATTTTTAATATGTTTTTTAAAATGATCAAATTTGACAGCAAAAAGTAATAAATTTTTCTGTAGTAATAGCAATATTTTTAGATAATATTATTAACGTTTTTTTAGGTGTAACTATTCTTTGATTGTAAACAAATTTGCAAATTAGACAGCAAAAAATTTTTAATTTTTCTGTAATAATAGCAAAATCTCCAGTTGATTTTACTATTTTTTTTAGTGTAAAAATTTTTTTTAGTGTAACATTAAAAAAATTTTATTATAACAAAAAATATTTATAATTATTATTAATTTCCATATATTAAATTTTTTAATAAATAAAAAAATAATAAACCCATATTTCACTCTAAAAGTTAAAAAAATTCAAAAGTCTAACTTTGACCTAGAATTCCTTAAAAAGTCCTCAATCATTTTAATGTAATTAAAACTGAGTCAAGCTGAACTAAATATCTATCCATTAAAATAAAAATTACTTCAATATTTTGATCGGTTCAAAAGTTACAGAATTTTGGCCAATGAAAAACGATTTTCAGCCACTGTGCGCCGAAAACTAATTGTGAACAAGTATGAAATTAACCCTTAACCCTTCTGTGACATCCTTGGAACAATTGTACCAATTCGGATTTTTTGTGGATGCATACATAATATTATCCATCTACAAAGCTGAAACTTAATGCATGCCTCATTTATATGTCTGAGAATGAAGTTATGGCATTTATTTTGTTCTTAGATGTCCCGTACAGCGATGGCGATTGGCAAACGTACATCTATCCTTCATGGCAATGAAGGTAAAATTGTACTAAAAATATTAAAACACGGCAGACGTGCTTGAAATGCAATAATCCTTGTATGTGCTCAGCATAGCATTGTCCAACATACATGTCAAAATTGCAAATAATGTTTGTGATGCAAAGCATATAAAACAATTTTACATCCCTTTTGCTTTCAACGTAATAGACGGATCATATTTTCAATATAAAATACGTAGTGGTAAAGCTGTACCAAGGATGTCGGTGGGATGGCTCTGTGGCATGTTACAGAAGGGTTAAACACAGTTTAAATTTTGAATGATTTATGGCGTTCCAGTTAGGTTTAGAGCTTGAGTGTCTTACATATAATAGACCTATAATAGAATTTTATGGCAAATACTTTTGCAAAATATATAATACCATGTCAAACTATTCAATATGCAAAAATTCTTTATTAAGATTCGTTACTATGATTCTCCAATGGGTACGATACGCTTCTATGGAAAATGTTGAATTTCTCGTAGAATATTTAAAACTCATTCAGAAATATTTTAAAACTTCCTTTTGCAGGAATACGCCGATTCTGAGTTCACAATTGACTTGTTCTTGCCCACTTTTTAAAAAAATTTCGGAATTGGTCTATGTTATTAGCGACCTTTTTGGTCCATGTAAAGAGCATAAAAAATAATGCTATTTGGCATCAATAACTCAAAATTGACATCCGCGCTTATTCATAAAAAACACAGAAATATATTTACTGAAAGCATCCGTTGCTTAAGGCGCACAAAGTGCGGCATCATCATTTCAAGAAGGATAAGAACAGGGTTTGGGCGCTCGATTTGTAGTCAACCCCACGAAAACTTGCCCATGACTATTGCTGACCGACGCAAACACTTAAAGTTCCACCATTTAAGGATTTGCAACTCAAATGTCCACAACTTGTATGGACCAGGTTAACGCCTGTACTAGAAAATTACTAAGCTGTTGGCAACAGGAATTCAGGAAGAGTGATGAAATGGTCATAGTATCACCAAAATACCCAAGGGTGACATCTACCTGGACTTGGCCACATGATATCTTTGTTGGACTCTAACAAATGAACCGCTAGCTATAATCTTCATAATTTTGAGCAAATAACGAAGCTGTGAAAATATTTTATGATTTTATAAAAAAATGTCTTAAAGAAGCTGAAAGTTAAATTGGAAAAAGAGTTCGTTGTATTTAGTATATTTACTATTAAAATTAATATCAATATTATCAGATAATGTTTTTCCATTATAGTCACAAGAGAATACATTTATAATTTATTTAAAAGAAAAACTGCTTGAATAAAGCTTGAAAAACAGTCAAGTGGCTTTATAATGACAACATACCAGCAAATTGTTCTAAATAACTGCTACATAAGGTACAAAGCTAAAGAAAATAATTTATTTTAATCTTTATTGCGCCTACTAATTAAAGTCCAAGTACGCATCATAAATTTGAAAAAAGTTTAAAGGAAGCGCTAAATTTACAAACATAATAAATTTTTAATTTTTTTAACATTCTTTTTCGAGCACAAATTATTCAAGCAATCTACCAAAATGGTATTGCAAACGCAAAGAAAATACCATAATAAAAAGGCGTTACTTTTTGATATCCTGCAAGGGTGGAAAATGTTTTTTGCAATTATAACGTCAAATAAATTCTAAAATCAACTGGGCGTATGATTATAGACTTAACCTTTTGCTTGCTCTTTGCAATAATGTATGTGCAAATGTTTAAATGTTTAAGTGTGCATTTGAAAAATGTTTAATGTAATTTTTTGATAGCTTAACTATTGAAAAGGTGAATAGCCTAAAGGCGTAACAGCTAAAGACTTGCTGGCTCTCTAACAGACTTACTTGGCCAATCGAAATAAGAAACAAGCCAACAAAGAAGCAAACAACTTGGCAAGCTCATTTAAATTTTTCAAAGGAAGAAACACATTCGTATATTCAAGTTTAAATTATGTTTGCATATATTGTTGCTTTAGAAAATGCACGGGAAGTTTGTAAAACTAACGAACTCTTATAACCCAAATACCATGTGCGTGTTCAAATACACATACGCTCATATACAGAAATACATCCATACATTTTTATAACCTAATAGCTACAGGAAATTCGTATTATTTTTTAGTAGAGTCATAAACAAATACCTTTGAATTTAATTTTAATGTGTATATACATACATACATACATACATACATATGTACTACATTTATTCTTTGGAGAATAGCACGTGAATGTTTTATGCTATAAAAAGTATTTTTGATTAAGACTTGCAATATTTTTCCATCGCT
This sequence comes from Panzeria rudis, assembly GCA_956483635.1. NCBI lineage: Eukaryota > Metazoa > Arthropoda > Insecta > Diptera > Tachinidae > Panzeria > Panzeria rudis. The sequence continues at coordinate 124,190,079 of OY101447.1, forward strand.
TTAATGCGTGCTTAGGTGGTTATGCTTACATTTTTATTTAGATTTGTCATAAATTTTATAATATTCCTATAAATGCGATTGAAATTAATGTGCTTGTAAATCTCTTTCTCGAAACAGCGATTTCAAGCATTTTTTATTAAATACAAGTAAAAATCAGATTAATTTATATAAGCTGTTGCGAAAAAATCCAAAGGAAAACAGTATTTGAAACTAAATATTTGTTAGGGTTCTGCAATTTTTTGGTCAGTTTTTACCGAATTTTTCATATCAGAACTTTTTCAAACTCTAGGTTAAATAGGTTATGTTTTACAAACCATTTTCAATGCCTACAAAACTGATATAAAGAGATTTCTTGAAATTTCCTTGCCTATCCAAAAATCTGGGTCGGTATAGAAAGAAGAAATTAACTTATTCCTTTAATATTGCATTCCCCTTGGTATGAATTTCCGACAATGTTGAATTTCCAAAGTCAATAGCATTATTTGTTGATATAACTGGTCATCGACAGAGAAAATGTTTGATAGTCTCTTTCTCTACTTCATTTTGACGACTTCTACAGACATTATTGTATAGAATACCCTAGCATGATCACCAATAAGACAGTTCCCCGTATTGAAGGCTATTAGTATTCACAGTTGTTGACGGGCAGTCCCAAGTATAGTTGCAGATGTTACAAAGTCATACTGGTGCCAGACAGATCTTCAAACCTCACATGTTGCTTCGTTGAAACAGCTTTTTCAAACCTCAAAAAAGTATAGAACCTCTGCTTGTGTTTGCTTATATTTTTTCCAGAAATGAGAATTCTTGTGCACTGCCAAGCGCTAGGTAGGCAGAAAATCTATAACGAGCGATGCCACTATTCGACTTACCAGAGGGGGAAAACCCTCCAGCCTGAAATTGGCTAGATAAGAAATACTTAGGCAGCAAAACTACTATTATTTGGAATTCAAACTGCTCCCCAAAACTTTTTTGTTGTCATTTCGTAAATGGGTGATTCTCATTCTAAACGAGCATTTTTTTTGTTTACCAATGTAACTAATAAAAATATGCTAGTGTTTTCGTTTTTCATTATAGCTTGACATTTTGGTAATAGTATAAATTATTCACTAAAATTATAGAACTACACTGAAAATAATCCATGCAACATTTTACGAAAAAATTGTTCGTAGTTACTTTTTTCGTATTATATACGAAAATTTCGTACATTCCACGAAAAAAGTTTTAGTATAGAATTTTATTATTTTACGAAAGTAAAGAAAACCATTCGTATTTACTTTTTTCGTGGAATGTACGAAACTTTCGTACATATTACGAATAAGGTTGAGTCTAGAATTTTATTATGTGACGAAAGTAACGAAAACTTTTCGTAGTTATTTTTTTTTTTGTAAAATATACGAAACTTTCGTATATATTACGGATTAAATTTGTACTCCAGAATTTTATAGTTTTACGAAAGAAACGAAAACATTTACTAGTAGGTTTTTTCGTAAAATATACTAAAATTTCGTTGATATTACGAAATCAATTATTAAGTTGTTCTTAAAATTATTGAGTCATATAAAATTGGGAGCTAAGTGACCTGTATACATATAAGTTGTAGACAGCGTTACCGTTGAAATTTTTCAAAAACGGGCACAAAAAGGGGAATTTGATAATAAAAGGGGCACAAAAACGGGATTTCTGAGAAAAGAAGGGGCAACTTTAATAACAAGAAAAATGTAAAAAAAAAAATATTTAATTTTAAAAATTAAGGTTAGCAAACTTAAACTGCAGCTATCTGATTAGGTTTAAAATTTTAGAAATAATTTTGGTAATTCTATCAAAAACTATTGCTCAAACTACTAATAAAATAAGACTTATTAATAAATAATATGCATTACGTGAAATCTGTGCAAAAAATTAATGGGAATATCATACCATTATCAAATAATTGCTGAAAAACAAATTTTCTCTAAGAGCAGTGCCTAACCAGAATAGGCTTCTGATTAATTTTATAAAATCTTTTCTTTAAAATGGTAATAGTTTTCGTAAAACAACTAAAATAATTCGTAATATTCTTTAAATATTATCTTCAGTTATGAAAATATTTCGTAAAATCTAAAATTTTATTTTGCTTTTTACAACATTCTTTCATAATATATACAAAGTTCTTTCGTAAAATACAAAAAATATTTAGTAATATTCTCTAAATATTACCTTAAACTATGAAATTATTTCGTAAAATGTAAAACTTTTTTCTCTTTTCTACGAAAGCTTCGTATTATATAAAAAATTAAACACAAAATATACTTCGTAAAATAAACACAATAATTTCGTTAGTTATGTACATTTTACGAAAGAATTTCGTGGTGCGAAATTACAAAATATTTCGTAAAATATAATTTAGAAGCCTTTTAACCTTCTTTTACCCGCGCTAGTTTTTATAAGACATATACCCGCGCACGGTCTCACAGACCGAAAGTTTGAACTAGATGAAGTACTAGTTTATTGAAACAAAACTAAAAACAAAAGATTATTTTTTAATCTCAATGATATAATAAAAAAATAAAATCACGCATTAAATATGTATTATTAATATATATTATATGTATTATTTTGTTGATTTTTAGTCCTTAGTCGATAGTTTCTTTTTAGATATTACAAAAACAAAACAAAACCATATTTTTTCTTCAAATAAATAAAAATAACTTATACCAACTTAAAAGCATTTCTTGCACAATACATAAATCATAGGTTAACTTAGTTTTCAGCCTTTAAATAAAAATCACGGCATATCACACTGCATGTCTTACCATCACAAAAGGTTACACATACACCAGCGTCGCACAGTGGTCCAAGACGCCAATCTAGCTGGAAAAAAGTCATAACTTCTCTTCAGAAGCAGCTATAAGTATGAAATTTTGGAATTATGTATTTGTTATTAAAAGCATTATTTGTACCAAAAATGGGCGTTGTAGGTGAAATAGGCGTGGCAATTTTTATGACATTTTTAAGAATATGAAAATGTACTAAATATTAATGTATTAATTTAGAGGTGCCGAATACCCATTTCGGCAATATTTTGAAGGACTACTCGAAAGATGGTTTCGGGCACCTCTTTTTAAGATTGAAGATATATATGAAAATTTTTAAAATAACAAATTCTTTGTAATAATTACGAAATTTTCATTAAAAAGTTTCATTCAAATTTAACACATAACAAAGGAGACCCCACCACTAATATGCTCCCTTGGGTACTCCACTAGGTTCGAATGGATATATTGCACTAATATACAAAACAACATAAGAATATTAATATATACTTAAAATAATAATCATTTATTTAAATTATTCTACATCTTCCTGTATGAAAGGATCAAAAAGTAACGAAATGTCTTCATCACCTAATAGTTCTTCATTTCGAGAGCTAAGAAATGGCTTTGTTGAAAAAGATGAAATTAATGGATCTGATGACTGAAGCAAATAATTGAAAAGATCTTCCATTGTTTTCTCTCGTGACATTTTTCTAGTGTGATGTTCGCGAATAAATCTAAAATCTTTGTTTCGAGACTCTAGTGCTTCCTCTGACATCATTCCTATCGGTAGTGCCGCATTTTGAATTATGTCTGCGCCGTGAATCAAAATTTTGTGGACACTCGATGGCATATAGTACCATTCATACAGTTCTACGTATAGTTCCGCAGTATCCATCGCATATTTTCGGAATGCTTCCACATTAATTGCATAACCAGATGACATAGTTCTCAAAATTATTCCTAGTCTTTTTATTAAACTTTCATTCACTCCTGTTATTTGAGAAGCTAAGGAAGGTTGTTGAAACAATTTTCTAGCGGTATTACCGTCATTTGTGCTTCCTTCTCCCGGCTTAGGAATATCAATAAGCAAATTCATTTCTGATTTCAGAGCGCTAATTATTTCATCTTTTCTTTTCTTTTGTAAAGCTTTATCGGACTCACTACGAGCTTGCCATTTTTTAATTTCAATTTTGTAAGATATATGCAATACACATTCCAGGCACCTTATCCACGCATTCAATGTCGATAACCCATATTCGTAAAGATTGGCCCTTACATTCAAGGCTTTAATTTCCTGCAATTTATTCATAACGGTTGGCGTTGCTCCACAAATACCACATCTTTGAGTAGAGGAATCGCTAAGAATTGAGAAAACCTTGCCATCAATCATTGTTAAATAAAACACATGTTTAACAATAACTGTTTTATCTTCAATGTTAGAAACTGTTGACACTATTGCATTAATTTGATTTTGTATGTAATTAGTTTCATCTTGAATCAAAGATTTTGTTTCCTTTTCAAAAATCAGTTTAATCGGCCTGCAAAAACGTGTAGATGATGGACGTGGGTTTTCCCATATAATATGGTAATCGTACTTTAGCTGCAAAGGTACCAAGCAAATTGCAAACAAATATTCATCTGTTTTACGGAATTCGTTTGAACTTAAGTTTTGCTTATAGGTTGAATGGCCACTGCTACCATCACATCCCCATTTATAAATCAAAGTCAATTCCGTATAATTGAATTCCTCTATTACCTTTTTTTGTAACTGTAAAATTCTACATGAAGTGTGATCAACTAAGTCCTGCAGAGGCACTTCTGCTATTACATCGGATACCTTTATTCCATTACTTGGGTAGCACTTTTCTTTAGCTTTCAAAATTCTATGATACGATGGGTATATATCCGCGTTACGGATCTTGGCACCAGTACGCATCGCATTATAACTTGCTTTTGTATATTTTCCATCGATAAACAGACGTAATGCTTCTTCATCTGTATATGGCACTGGTTCCTTAGATTGTTCATTAACAATTTTTTTAATTTTAGTTGCTCTCGTTGGAGATTCATTTATGTTCTTTAGAATCGCGGCAGCATCCCTCTTGCCAGATTTATAAAGACTAATGCCAGTAGCGAAAACTAGTTTCTCAGGTGAACATCCACTAACTAAGGTCGACACTTCCAAGCGCTTCCCTTTTTCAGATTTACATGAAAAATCTGATCGAGGTCTACCAAAATTTGACGTTGACGGTTGGATCCCTAAATCCTCTGGAATTTTAATCACGTTTTCAGAAGGAAGATTAAATACTCCATTCAACCAAGTTTTGTTGGAGTCTTCAAAATATTTCTTAGATCTTTTTGCTTTTATCCATCTTTCGTTAATTGAATACGTTAATCTCCGTACAGCTAACTTAACTTTATTGCAATAATCTTCTGTTTTAGTTTTCTGTATCCCACTTTTAGCAAGAAAATAGCTAATGACAACTTCTACCCTTTCTTTGCTTTCCATTTCGGCAATAGTTCTCTCCGTGTTATGGGTATGTTATCTATATATGTATATAAAAAGTTTACCGGTAAATAATTGCAGCTAATTTTTTTTACCATCTAAAGTGGACATTACACATATCAACAGGGCACAACTCATTTCACGGGAATCCACGGGAATCCTATTTAAAAGTTACTCTAAAAACCAAAAAAATGCTAAATTTTTACCACACAAAACACATATTTCCTCTTATCTATTATTATGCACACAGAGCATTCAAATTCGACATTTATTTATAATATAGCTTAAACATACCTGACATAATGCAGTGTAAAAAAATAAAGACAAAATTTGCTCTTCTTTGATGTTACGATCAGTTCAAATGTGATGCTGTCAATCGACTGATCTGCTATAACAACAGTGACAATGCAATTGTTCATTTTCAAAACATCATAACAAAGCAAATAAGCAAAAACTAAAAAAAAACTGATATACAGTTATGCACAGTGGATAGTTATCTAACAATTACCAAACAAATTATGTGAACTTTGAAACATAAAAATATTGACTTTTTTCCAGCTAGATTGGCGTCTTGGACCACTGTGCGTCGGTCTCACAGATCAATTGTTATAAAATACACCAACACGCTTGTCTGGTGCAAACATCAAATCAACACTAAAACGGAGCTTGTAAAAAAAGCGAAAGCCAACAGAAAATTCAACTTTGTAGAGTTTCTGGGGGAAAAACATTTTTACGTAACATCGTTTTGTCGGTTCACAGACCAAAGCGAAGATATAGGAAGGTTAAATAAGGTACCATTTGCTTTTATCGAGCTAGCCTTTGACTCGGGATGGCGCTTGTAAGGGAAGTATATATCGAAAAACACATATGTACCGTTATCTAGTAATTTTGCCGTTGTACATTAAAGCCAAGTTTATATTTGCAATATATAAATCAATATCTACATGTTTTATATGTAATTATGTTCAAAAAATTTCATGGCAGTGTTTCATTCTTCGAAAGTATAACAATCCACAGTGTGGTAGAAGCAAGATTTTTTCAAAGCAAATCAGAAATTTGTAAACAGATAATGTTCTTTATATCGTTTCTACCCTTCAGCTGCTGTAAGCTTTTTTTAACATCCTAAAATTTATAGATAAATTATATATAAAAAATTTTTTTTACGTAACGCTCAATACATTTTCTTACTAACTCAATTTTTTTTAAACACACACAATATTCTGAATTTAAAACAATTCAGATGTATAATCTTCGATATAATTTAAAATAAACTCCTTAGTTATTCACAAAAAATTTTAATAATATTAAAACAATATGGATAACAATCAATACATTTTTTAAATGCAAACCATGGCTGATTGATGAAACGTTGTGCAATATAATGCTATTTAACAAAGTTCATAAAACTTTTAAATATTTAGAAGTAAAAATCTACACTGCTATTTTGTATATGTTGTTAATGCAATTTCAAAAAAATTTAAACTTCTATTATTTGAGCTATGAATTTTAGTCGAACTGTATGGTTTTCATCTAAGTTTTTTAATTAGTTTGGCTTAGTTTCGTTTTTAAAAAAGAAATTCTAAAGCATTGAACATTCAAAGAAAAAGTTAAATGTACGGAAGGTTGAACTGACATCAGATGTTTCGAGACCACCACAGTCTCCTCATCAGAGCCCTTTTTACCTATACTGCCAAAGATGGTAGCAACAACACCCTTTTTTATTATTTTTCAGAAAATTTATGTGTGAAATAATAGAAGCAAATGCAAATATTCTAAAACCCCTATAAATATAATCTCTTTTTTTTGGAAAAATTTATAGTTTCTTAATTTGGAAAATTAATAGCATGCGCTACGCACACGTCATTTTGTATGAAGAGGGTATAAAAGTCTTTTTCGCAGTATACACACTTTTTCGCATCATACGCGGCTATCAATAAAAGTTGGATCAGTATAGTTGTGCGTATCAAATTACAGAGCAGTACAACTTGATGCGTCGAATGCAAAAAGTAGGTACATTTTCTACTTTTATAGGCGTCACTAGCAGCGTGCTAACTGGCCAGCTGTTGTTTATAGCCATTGCTATGTTACTTTCAATGCTATTGGTGACTAGGTTTGTATAGTTTACTATTTTTCATTCGTAATAAAGATTAAAAATATTTACGATCATAAAATAACAAAGAACTTCTGCGTAAAAAGCATCGCATGTAACTTGAAATAAGGCATAGCGTGAAATGTATGGAAGGATGTCAATGCATTGACGCGAAAGGGCATCTTATGGACTTTCAGCTTAACATTTAATGGACTGTCTTACAAAAAAAAATTGTTATGTACATCTATTTATAATATACTAAATCATGCTAAAGCAGTTTTCATTTTAAAATTTATGTGTTTATTTCTACTTGGGCATCTGGGCCATTTTTGAGAAAAGTTCGTTATATTGAAGATTGAATAACTTTAGAATGCGTCATCGGATATAAATATAAATTTCCCTATCTAGTTAATCATTACACTGCGTGACAAATTTTAATTTTTTCTATTTGGCAGAAACAGCGCTATATATCTATTAATCTAGAGACAAAATATTGCCAAACTGTGTACTTGATTTTTCATTTCCTCATCTTTTGTCCTTTTTAAAGGGCTTATTATTTTTCATGAATGCTTATTTTAAATTTTTTTTTACATTGGTATCTAATATTTTTCTTGCAAACTGGGTGCCAAATAAAAGGGAATGCTCTGTAGAATTTTATAAAAATATTTACTTCAGTTCCCCTGAACAAACATATAAAAAAATGTCCTTCCAAACATATATCTTTTCATATCCTGAAAAGTGTTCATATCCTGAAAAGTGTTCACTAAAGATATATATTGTGGCCTTAAATTAACTCTATAAGACTTCGAAGTTTTATGACTTTATCTCTCTTAGTACATAAGCTATGATTGCTTTTTTCCGGCACAAAAATTATTTTTATAAAAGTTGTGTGTAGAAAATTAATTTATGAAAAACAACCATTGTTTTTGCACCGAGAGCGATAAAAACATAAAATGTGTGTGCATTTAAAGTTTATTTAGTGTTAATCTATATTTTTATATCTAATGCAAAAATATTAATTAAAGATTTTGAAGAAAATATTAAAAAAATTGCTTCCAAGGACATTTTTGAATTTTTGTTCAGTTGGTCTTCAAATTTTCTTTCATATCCTTGGCATAAAAGCTACTATATATCAATTATTCTGGAGGTAAACTGCGTACTTGCATTTTAATTTCCACATCTTTGTTCCCTTTTTAAGGACTTAAAATTTTTTGAGAATTTTTATTTTAATACTTTTTTCATACAATTTTTTTTAGCAAAACGTAGTGGTAAATAATCTGTTAGAATGTAGCTTGCTGCTAAGGGTCTATTCACATATTACTTAAGGCTATTTCCCGAGTTTTTATACCTCCCGCGCCTTCCTAGCGCTTTTTACAAAATTGACAGATATTGAATTGAAAATAAACTCTAAAATGCACACACATTTTACGATTTTATTGCTCTCGGTTAAATAATAATGGTTGTTTTTTTAAATTAGTTTTCTACATGCAATTTTTATAGAAATTAATTTTGTGCCGCAAAGAAACAGCCACAGCTTTTGAACTAAGAGATAAAATCATAAAATTTCGAGGTCTTATAGCGCTAATTTAAGGCTAAAACTAGGGATGGGCAAAAATGTCAATATATCGATATTTTCTTGAAAATTTATCCATATACATATATCGTCGATATTTTTAATTTTGATATATCGATATATTCGATATTTTATAGCTTTGGTTTTGTTTTTCATGCAATTTTTAAAAACAATTTCTCACAGTCGTCATCAAATAGAATATACTAACAAAATCTTTTGTTTTATTTATAATATTTTGTCTCTTCGAAAAATTATCATGCTTGAGTGTAATTCTGTTGATGTATGTTCTACGAAATAATGGTGGAATAGTAAGGATCTTGGATATTAACTCTTTCCAGCTTAATTATTTATAATAAAGGTATATTTTTTGTTTTATTTAAAAAAAATATGGGGACTACGTATGAATTATCTATGTTGAAAGAATATCGATATTTCGATATATTAATATTTTTTATTCGATATACATCGATGCCGATCGATATTTAAAACTATATCGATATCGATATTTTTCACTTGCCCATCCCTAGCTACAACATAAAATTTTAAAAAAAGTTTTTAGTGAAAACGTTTTAGGATATGGAAGGATATATTTTTAAAAGTACATTTTTTTATATGTTTGCTCAGGGGAACTGAATTAAATATTTTTATAAAATACAGAGCCTTCCCTTTTATTTGGTACCCCGTTTGCTAAAAAATATAGGATACTAATATTAAAAAAAATTATTTAAAATAAGCATTCATGAAAAATGTTAAGTCCTTTAAAAGGGACAAAAGATTAGGAAATGAAAAACCAAGTACGCAGTTTGACTATGTTTTATCTCCAGATTAATGTGTGGCATTTGTGCCAAAAAAAATGCTGTCACGCGGTGTTATTAATCAAATAGGGAAATTTCGACAAACAAAGTTCAGTCGTAATAAAAAATGAATGCAAGAATTTGCATGAAAATAGTCTTGTATTCTATTTGGCGATAGCTGATGTTTCCTTGTAAAAAGCATCCGCCTTCATAAGTGATAAAAGTGAACAAGAGCGCTGATGAGATGGTGTAGAGGCCTGCCGAAATCAGTAGTACTGATTCGATCTGTTAATCTGATTTGAATATTCCAATACTCCACTCTTAATAAAATAATTTGAATTTAGGTTAATTCAAATATTGAACTAAAAAGCTGAAATATGTAATACAATTTTCAGACTTATACCTATTCAGTTCAAAATAAAGCTACGTAAAAAATATATGCTTTTAAGCATTGCGGTTTTTGTAGTTAGGAAACTAAAACAATCCAAAAAGTTACAATGGTACTCCCTGACATTTTTCTTGTAACATAGTGCTATCAAATAAAAAGCTGAACAAACAACTCTAAGAGACAGCATGAATTGGTTAAAGGTAAATGATATTTAACAACTTGACTGGAAACTACCGAATTTGATTAGCAGACCGGCAGGTCTCGAAACATGTTCAATACTACGCGCTGTCAAATTTGTTTTTGTAACTAAATGCTTTACAGTTTTCTCTAAATAAAAATATAATTTAATTAAAAAATTTAATTAAACCTGAATGCAATCCAAAATAATTAAATTTCGTATAGGTCGCTTAAATTAATAGCTTAATTGCTATAAGCTCTAAAGGCACTTAGCTATAAATGTACACTGTTAAATTAAATGAACAAAACTAACATTCGCACAGTAGTATTCGTAATTACCGATGGGAAATCATACTATAAAAAGAAAAAAAGCTTAAGACAGAATATAAAGTAAAATTGTGAATATTAATAACTACCACATAAAAAGCTGAAAAAACAACTCTAAGCGTGGCAGTACGAATTGATTAAAAGTTAATAATATTCAATTGCTTCACTGGAAACTGCCGACATTAAACGACAGGTCTAAGGGGTAAAGAACTCTGGCGAGTAGACCAGGCATATAAGACAAAAATACCAGAATAAAACATGTTTTTCAAACAAAGGCATAAATATAACAAAAAAATTGTCTGTACATTTGATAAGACTCATCCAATTTCAATTCGTTACTTTTCACATTTTGAGAAAGTTGCGAAAAAAAACAGCTTTTAACATATTTAATAGTTTGATTTTGTCGGAACAACGACGATATGTATATCTGTCGTTTTTTCATTTATATATTGCATTTAAATTAAATCTTCGTCTATCTTAATAATTATACTACACAAACGAATTTTACGAGAAGCTGTAAATCGTTGAATATTTTACATTTTTCCTCTTTTTGTGGGGTTCCTGGTTTTAAGTGAATAAATATTTCACACTTTTAACAACCATTGAAAAATGTTTTGAATGTTGTTCTGGTTTTTACTGGGTTTGTTGCTAGTTTTTTCGATGTTGTTGTTATAAAGATATCAAACAATTCCTGTAGTCAAGTTTGTTTATAGATTTAGGATTTTTTTTCCTTTAAGTAAGACTATTTCAAATGCAAACATTGTAGCTAAATTGCAGTTTTAAGAAAAGTATAGCTTTTATAGAATATTTTTCCTGAAACAAAAAACAAATACCAATAGACAAATGTAATAAATGAATAGCGCATTGATCAGTCATGCATAAAAAGTCACTGGAAAGAATTTTGTTACAACTTTATTATAGTTTTCGTTCGAGTTTAAACTTTAGCAGACTAAAAAACTTTTAGTGAATAATTCAACATTTATATGATTCTCAATTAAGTAAACTCTCAAGAGCCCTTTAGTACCCGAAAAAAATTGTCTTGTACAATAAAAGGTTTTCAATATATGCATTAAAATCTTATAAGCAAAGTGAACAAGTAGTTAAAACAAAAAACTTTTTAGATCAAAAAATGTTCCATTGCTTCATTCTAGTGCTCAAGAAATTTAAGACTTGGATCCTGATGTCATAAAAAGAGTACACGGACATACCTTATACGATACCAAGAACCCCGATGTAGAACTTGTGGTGGCTCGGCAATAGTAATTTAATCGCGACTAAAACACTACTTGTTTAGTGAACTTTCTGAAGAATATCTTTCAGCAAGAAACATGAGCGTTGAACATTTTCATCAAAAGCTGGTGATTTCATTTTCATATAAAGCTGGTGATTTCATTAAAATATTTTTTTTCCCAGGTTTTCACTTACAGAAATTCAATATAATAAGTTTTATAAATATTTCCGCCCACGTTTCTAGGCAGCTGGTAACTACAACTCATCTCATCTCATAGCACCGAGGTGTGCTTCAAAAAATTTTCATAGATATTTCCAACAATATTTTTAAATTATTTTGAAAGCTATTGATATACACCGCACAGTGTTTCCAATTGAAAAAAAAGGTAATAAATCTGCATCGTTGAAACTTGCCATCATAGAGAAGGACACAAACTTTAAACAAATTGAATTTTTTTGCACCCTATTGAAACACACTGTAAGGTATATGATGTCAAATTTCACTACCTCAGGGATGAAACTTCATACCTTTTACAAATAATATTATATTTAGATGAATTTAAAGGTATTGTAGAGCTCATATCTAGATGAGATATCTTTAAAGGAGAGCAGATTAAATAGTAAAATTTTTAAAAGCATTTTATATACCACCATGAAAACTATACTAAATAAAATTTTTTTATTATTATTTCTTAACTATTTCTTAAAAAATATAGCAAACCTCTATGATTAAAATTTTAAACGATATACTTGTATTGAACGAGCATTTTGTATGAATTTTACTGAAAAATATAAAAAAACATGTGTAAAATGAGAATTTCCATTTTTAGACCAAAAGTACGTATAAGTAATATGATAATATTGTGACATTATTATCTTATTAGTCATACGCCTAGAATTTGGAAATCCGTAATGTAATTTTTTAATTAAAAAAATCGTAAAAAATGCCGGTTCAATATATCGTTAAAACTTTTTTAACATAAGAGAATTGTTATGTTTTTTAATAAATCGTACAGAAATAAAAATTAAAATAATGATGTTTAGTACAGTTTTCTTCCATGCAGTTGAATAAAATGCTTCTGAAAATTTGACTATTGATAGAAAATCTGCTGTCCTGGCGAAATTTTTGAACGGGCGAGTAACAACTAAAAGCCAGATTAATTATATTAATACAGTCAAACTTCCATAAGTTGAATCACCATAGTCCCACCAAAAACTTCGGCTTACGGAGACTCCGAGTTTTAGAATTTTTTGTTTAGTATATAAGTTACGATACTAGCAGCTTTAGTCACTAGTAACGAATTATTTGGCCGTGGAACTATTTTTTAATTTAATTTGTTTAAACAAACACAACCCGCGAAGCGATTGGCTTGTCTGCGGAAAACTCCCAGGGTCTATGGCGGGAATCGAGCCCAAGACCTCTGGACTGACAGGCTAGCGTCGCACAGAGGGTTGAAATGTACCAAAAGTGAGGATTAATTCAAAAGCTGAACTTTATCCTACACATTCGTGTGTGGTACTGGGTGAAAGTTAATTAAATTCTACATCACTATTTGCCAAAAACATTTGTTTTGCGTAAATTACTCTATCGACTATGAGCTGTCAAAGTCAAATAATTTTTCAAAATTTTTCGTGCCGTGCCTAAAACTGAAAATTGAGATATTTTGGGTGCTGATAATTCTTATTAAGCGTTCTAAAAGTAATTTTATTAAAATGGAACCATCAACTTCAGGTATTTGGCTATATAATTGCATTAATGTTTTTTAGATAAATGTTTTGCAAATATTTTTAATATTTTTTTTAAAAAGTGCTCCATATGTGGGGTATTTTCGATATATACACAGAGTTTCAACAAATTTCTTGTTGCGATCCAGCAAATTTTATTAAGTGATATTTTAATATAGTATTTTAGCTTATATATTCCACACCAAACTTTTGCAGAGGCACCGAGTTCTTACTTATTAAAATTTTTGTGAAAGAACTCCAGTTGCTAAATACTTAATCTGAAAAAACAAACAACAAATCAACTTGTTTGTTTTTAACTCTCTTTTGTCTTTATTTTTGGTATTAAAGTTATTGTTATAAATGAGTTTGGTTTCTATCAGAGATGCTTGCGTGAGTTAATTTTGACTAAAAGATAAATTTAAGTTTCTGAGGTGGGATGTAATCCAACTGTCAACCCTTCAGATATGGTCGATTTTATAAAAAGATTTAATAAATTCTGTTCAGAATATAATACTCGGTGGGAAAAATGTATTAGAATGGAAGAAGCTTTTTTAAAAAATTATAATAATTGGCTTGATGCTTCTATCTGTTTTGTTCCACCACCAACACCATTAACAAAACGAGGACGCAAGGATGTCTCATTTGAGGAGTGTAAAGAAAACACAAAAGCAGAGAAATGTAAGGAGTTAAGAGACAATATTCCTTTACCTGTTTTGGCTCACGCCACACAAATGAGCTTGAGAGCTTCTGGAAAAACTGATGCTTCAAAAATAGTTAAGGAAATAATATCATCTCCAACAAGAGCGACAAAATATAGAAAAAGTTTAGAAAACGTACAAGCACAGCAATTAAGTGCGGAGGAAGCACTTTCGATTTTAGTTGAAGCGAAGTTAACTCGACACTAATATAATATCATTATAAAAGCCGCACCTGATAAATTTCCTTCATATACAAAAGTCCAAGAAGCTAAGAAAAAATGTTATCCAGAACAAGAACATATGAATATTTCTGAAACATCAGCGCAAGTTAGTCTGCAAGGACTGTTAGATCATACCACTGAGTGTCTAGTTATGGTACAGAATTCTGTACTGGATTCGTTAAACAACGAGGAAATATCGCAAATGACTTTGTACTCTAAGTGGGGCTTGACGGAAGTTCGGACCATAGCTCTTATAAACAAGCATTTCACGGATCTGAAGGTAGTGATTCTGCGATATTTATAACATCTATTGTGCCACTAAAAATTGTTTGTTTGAATAAAACAATTTGGCAAAATCCTCGACCTTCTTCTACTAGATTTTGTAGACCCATAAAAATTGAATTTTTGAAAGAAACCGTAAGTACTTCACAACTTGAAAAAGAAAGAGTAGAAAATCAAATCAAAACTCTGAAGGATTCCGTGGTTTAAGTAGGTGATAAATCAATAAAAATAAATCACAAACTTATGTTAGTGATGATTGATGGCAAAGTGTGTAATGCTGTAACCGAAACAACATCCACACAAAACTGTTACGTTTGTGGTCCTACGAGCGAAGATTTCAACTGTATTGATGAAATTATTGCCAGAAGTGTGAACAAGGATACATTTTATTTCGATTTATTTATTCTCCATGGCTGGATTAGGTTTTTTGAGTGTCGTCTTCATGTGGCATATAAATTACCACTTAAAAAGTGGCAAGCTAAGTCAGATCATGACAAACAAGTTGTTAAAGACACAAAAACAAGAATTCAAAAAGAGTTCAAAGAAAAAACTGGATTGATCATTGACCAACCAAAACCAGGCTTTGGCAACACAAATGATGGCAATACCGCGAGAAGGTTTTTTAAGAATGCAGAAGTTTCCTCAGAAATAACAAAAATTGATCTAGATTTAATAAACAGAATGCATATAATACTTATAGTCGTGTCATGTGGCCACGAGGTCAATAGTAAAAAGTTTAGTGACTTTGCACACAATACTGCAAAACATTTTGTTAAAATATATCCGTGGTACAAAATGTCACCTACCCTTCACAAATTTTTTATAAACGGACCGGAAATAATATCCAATGCCCTTTTGCCAATTGGTGAGCTATCAGAGGAAGCGCAATAGGCTAGAAACAAAGACTTCAAAAACTATAGGGAATACTTTGCGCGTAAATGCAGCCGGGAAAAAACTAATGAAAACATATTTAGTAGATTTCTGCTTACTTCAGATACATATATTTCCAGCATGAGTAAAACTAATATAAAAAAATACACACAAAATACCGCAGGTAGCTTTGGAATTATTAATTCTTCCCGAAGAAGGCGACAATGATGATGAGGATTTTGATCATGATAATGATGATTATGATCATGATGATAATGATCATTATAATGATAATGATGATTATGGTGATGATGTTGAAGATATCTAAATCTATTATCACAATAATACCCAAAATGGATTTAAATGCATAATATGTACATATAATTTTTCTCTTCTTTTTAAATAAAAATATATTTTCTATCAGTTTTTTTTTTTCAAAAACCTTATTTTTTCACTACATAATGTACAGTTAGTTATTCTAAAAACAATAATTGGCTTCCCTGAATTAATCCTCAGTTTACCTATGTTTCAACCCACTGTGCGTCGCTACCACTCAGCCATAGGAACAAGCCTACAATGTCATAATAAATTACGGCTTACCCATAAGGATTTTACTGCAAGAAACTTGCGCTAACCTATACATTTGTGTAGGAAGTCGGATGCCCTTAATTCCCCCTCTGTTTTATTTCAATATGAGTTTTTTTTGCATTGCCGTAGATGAGCTCAAAAAAAAATAATTGCAAACATGAGCGTATGTTAAAGCTGGCACTTACTGAAAACTAAATATAATAAGTAAGGTGCAGTGGAATAAAATATTCTAAAATTAGTGGCCGAAAATTTTATTTTTATTTGCTATTTTGAGAAAAAAACAATATAATTTGTTCAAAGCCTTATTGTGGTTAGTGTTCATTTGTGCTAGTGTCCTTTATTTGCAAGTAAACAAATGTGATTTTATTTACATTTATTAGCAAGTGCGACTGACATTTACGCATAGAACTGAACTTACGTAAGCAAACAGAAGCACATGATACATAAAATGGATTTTCCCGAATAAAAAAACCAGTTCAAAAAAATAAGAAAATTGCTTTGAGTTATAGAATTCATATGTATGTTTCCGTTCGAGTTATTTCGAACTTCGAGTTATGGAAGTTCGAGTCCTGGAAGGGGAATTACGAGTTATTTACTCTCTTACTACTACTGCCAATCGAACTAGTTCAAATTAGAGAAAATTCGAGTTAGAGACGTTCGAGTTATGGATGTTCGACTGCATATCTAGTATAATTTTTTAGGAAATTTGAAAAACTCGCTGGGCGTTTTCTTTTTCTCTAGCGATGTATTTAGAATTTCATAAAAAAAGTCACTCTGTGGTTCCAATGCTGGATGTCGTCATTTTTCACTCCCATTTCAGTCTTGCCTTTAATTACGAGTATTTTACACGACTACATGAATTAGGACAATTATTATTATCATAAAATATTGTTTTGAAAACGTTGGTTCTGCTATTACCGGTAATATTTACGAAATAGGGAACATAGTCGAGGCCAAAAATCATATTTTTAAAACTGAAAGCCAAAAATCTTTAAAAAATAAAAAAGATATCATAATGAAATAAAATTTGTTATTTTTATCTATTCATATAATTTAAAACATTTAAATACATTTAAATCAGATAATATTTGTAAAAGCCAAAGTGTTTCAACAGGGAGGTCGAAATTTTAACAATCTTAAGGCATACTTGCTCTTCTATGATTTTTACATACATCGAGTTGCAAAGATACACATTTATTACCCCTTTTTGCTAATTGGAACCACTATGCATTGCTCCAGCACACAAAAAAAGTGGGCTCTGTATATGTAAGAGGACACACCTACCTACATGAATTTTGATGCGCTGAATCCATACCTAAGGTACGTTTGCCTCTTACACCCACAAACTGTAAAAAATTATGCGAAATTCAACATATTTTATTTTGTTTAAATGATAAGAGTCCAAATAAAATATTGAAATAAAATAATCGCTTTTTTATTCCGAACTTTTTTATGTTTAAAATTATTTGTTATCGCATATTAAGCACTAGGTACGTTTTTTTATAAAAATTTATTTAATTATTCCAATATTTCGTTACACTTTGTGTAACTTCAAAGATGAATTTTTTAATAATTAATCGAATACAAAATATTAAAATATTATTAATATTATGAGGATATTAAAAATTGTTAATATTTTTTATTCGATTAGCTGTTACAAAATTTTATCCCTGAAGAAGTTACACAAACTGAAAGCAAATATTGGAATAATTAAATAACTTTTTATAAAAGAACTGACCTTGTGCTTAATATTCGTTAATAAATAATTTTATATATTGAAATAAAATGTGTGCTCATTAAGACCATATTCAATAAGTTAAGATACACTATAATATTTTGATGGGAAAACGCTACAGTGCACAGTGGGGCAGAATCATAATATTTGGAACATAAATCAGGCATTTCTAAGCTAATAGTTTTATCAGTATAAATTTTTACTCGGATATAGCAGAGAATTTCTATTTAGGTTTTAAATATCAGCTCTCTTACTTGCTCAGGAGCGGAGCTATGAAGTCTCAAATTAGGGCACTTCGGTCAGGTAAAATTTTTTACAGCTTACCACTTTTTTGTTTCTCATCCAATTTCAAAACTTTTTTGCTACATTATAGCCCTTGATAAGATGTAAAAGAAACATGTATGGTTTTGTACTTATCTCGTATAGTTATTGAGTTATACTCTTTTGAAAATTGAAATTTCTCAATTTTTCAAAGATTTGGTCCTGCAGTTTCCAGACATCAGATCCAAATATCACACGAATTATAAAAAATTTTTTTCTTTCGTTAAAGAACAGAATAGCAAGAATTAAAAAGAAAGCAAAAAATTCGTCTGAGTTGAAAATAATCAATTTTTAAATTCAAATTTAAAAAAATTTTGAATTTTCCACAATTTTTGCTAAAAAACAGCAACATTACTCTTTTACATATATGTATATAAAAAACAATTCTTTTGGAACATATAGCAAATGTATACTTATGTAACAAATAATTGAATTTCCTAACAACGTTACAACTAAGCTCGTCCTAATACTACCTATTTTAGACCGAAACCTTAAATTTAGTGCACATATTCTAAAAGCCCAAAGCTGGAACTCCAAAACTATTGCCATTTCTCAAAACCCTTATGTGTAGCTAGTTATTTGACCTTGGGTCTAGTTTGGACGCTATTGACAAAATTGTTCAGAATTGCATTTTTTTTTGATTTCTTGCAACTTTCTTAAAAATTCTGAGATTCGCCAAAGAAAAAGTTTATTATATTTTTCCTTCCTGGTATTCCGTACATAAATTCCTACACAAGTGAAAATTTTTATTCGAAAATATCAACAATTAACGATTTTATAGCATTAACGAAAAGTTAACACATACAAAAAATCTATTAAGATCCTTAACACTTTTGCGCCAGTATGACATATAACGGGTGTTTTTTTAGAGGTATAGAACTTTGAATTGAAATAAAACACAAGAAAATCGTTTTAATATCCATCAATTTGGCTTTATTGGAAGGATAATTTTATGCCATTAATGTTTAAATATGATTTCGGGCATGTGGCCGCCGCGGCTGGCTCGAATAAAGCCAATTCTACAGGTCCAATTTTCAACCACTTTTTCGAGCATATGGGGCCGTAAGTTGGCAATAACGCCACGAATGTTGGCTTCTAAGTCCCCTAACGTTTCTGGTTTATTGGCGTAGACGAGCGACTTCACATATCCCTAAAGAAAATAATCCAATGGTGTCAAATCACACGATCTTGGTGGCCAATTGACAGGTCCATTCCGCGAAATTATCCGCTCATCGAATGTTTCCTTCAAAAAATCGATTGTGACGTGCGCTGTGTGGCATGTAGCGCCGTCTTGTTGGAACCACAACTCATCCACATTCATGCCATCCAATTCGGGAACAAAATAGTCGGTTATCATGGCTCTATTGCTGTGCACGGTGGCGAATCGATTCATTCGGGTCCTCTTCAACACTTTGCTCTACAGCGGCAATTGTTTCTTCGGTGCGCACTGTTCGACGTCTCTGCGGATGCGTATTATCACATAGAGTAAACGTAGTGCGAAAACGATCCATGGTTAACCGAATTAATTGCTCTGATGGACGATTATGTCGACCATAAAATGGACGGAGCTTGCGGTAAACTTCGCGAACTGAACCATTATTTTCGAAATAAATTTGCACGATTTGCAAGCGTTGTTCTTTTGTCAACCTGTTCATGATGAAATGGCAAACCAAACTAAATATTAATCACTTGACAGCTGACAAAATGGCCGCCAGTTAAAAAAGTGATGCCAACTTAAAGCTCTATACCTCAATAAAAAACACCCATTATTTAATACTAAATATAAATTATACGCCATTTTGTCCACTGTCTCTCAGGCCACGTAAAGTTTTTTCAGTACTGGTTTTTACTTATTAGGTCATAAATTTTACACGTATGAAAGAGAAAAGTAGACATATCAAATTTACAAAATTATGTGTAGCTTTCAATAATATATTACGATTTTAATAATTAAAAGGTTTTAGTAAGACTTTTTATAACACAAGGGGAAAAATGTTGTTATATATTATCTTCTGCATCTTTATTTTTTAATGCTATAAAATCGTTTATTGTTAATATTTTCAAATAAAATTTTGCAGTTATATAGGAATTTATTTACTAAATACCAGAAAAGAAAAATGTTCCAAGAAATCCAAAGAATTATATTCTGAACAATTTTGCCCATAGCGTCCACACTTGATTCAAGGGCCATTTAACACTTTGCCAAATAACTAAGTACACATACGGGTTGTCAGAACATGTAGACTAAATTCAAAATTTCAATCTAAAATAGGTCGTATTAGGAAGTACCTAGGTCCAACTATATTGAAAAATTCCATTATTTGTTTGCCGTGGACTCACTTCTGTATAGATATCTTTCAGATATGTAAAAGAGTGATGGTGGTTTTTTTTAGCATATATGTTCAAAAATTCAACATTTCTTCCAATTTCAATTAAAAACTTTAATATCTTTCAACTCAGATGGCAGAATTTCTTAATATATTTTTTAAATGTTGTCCTTTAACTAACAAAGAAAAAATTTTATATATCGGGTGATATATGGATCCGATATCTAGAAAGTACTGGGCCAAAATTTTTAAAAATTTTAACATTTTAATTTTTGGATGAAATACAGCCAACATGTATATTTTAGATCTTATTAAGGTCTATAATACAGCGAAAACGTTTTGAAACCGGATGAGAAAAAAAATAAAAAAAGTAAAATAATTTAAGACTTCATAGTTCCGCTTGTGAGCAAGTAAGAGAGGTGATATTTAAAACGTAGATATAGCTACTCCTGTGGTGTGGCTGTATAAAATTTTATTTCAATAGAAGTATCCGCTTAGAAATATTTGATTTATGTTCCAAATATTTTGATTCAGCACCACTGTGCAGTTGTAAGAAATTGGTTAATTATAAAATTAAATTGAGCTAGCTTTAACCAGTACAGTTAATTTCTATGGATTTTAATTATATTCTATTAATATTTATATTCAAATCGCTATATATTTTTAAGAGATTAACCATACTTGCACTATAAACCAACTATAAATGTTTTTATTTGTATCTAACACAAACAATTTAATACCTGTATATACCCAAATTTCAACTATTTACTTGCATATTTAAACACGCCATCAACATTTAACATTTAATACTTTTGTACATAAAATCATAATCAATAAAAATCATTTAAAATTTATTCTACTAACAATATACGCAACAATAATAAATCATTTGCAGCAACCAAAAAGCAAAGAAATAACCAAACAAAAGTATATAAAATAAAAACCAACATATTCCCCCTGTCATATCGTCATGACTGTTTAAAACAAGTTGAAATTTATACGCTTGCTCTTACATTGTTGCATTAACGAGGCCTGTTATTGTTGCTATTTCTATTATTAGTTTCAAATGCACAAACAACAATAACAAGAATACCAATGGCAACAAATGATAATAAATTCATAGCACACAAAATATTCACAGTGCTACACGATTATTAGATAAAAATTGAAATGTTGCAATGTGATTAGTATAGAAGCAAACTGCAATCCTATAACTAAAACAGGTGAAATAGAAAGCTGAGCAAAACCGAATACATGATAGCCTAAAGCAAAAGGCAACTATTCGAATTTATATAAAGTCTCGCTAAACATATTAATATATATACGTATATAGTTATTTTCTATATAATATTGTTACTAATTTTGAAATTTTTAAGTGATATTCATTTGAACAAAACGATATTTGAATAGAAATATTTTATCGTAAAGTATAATTTTGTAAATCAATGTTTTTGTTTCTCACAAACTTTGTTACTAATACCAACTTTTTTTGTGTAGTTCTTCAGATGCATGTTCTAGCATTTATAACTGATTATGATTTCATGTAGAGTTTATTTTTGTTAATAGAAAAATAAAACAACCATGATAAGCAGCCTGACATGAAAATGCATTAAATAGTTTTCCAAAGCAATTCGCGTGTACTCAAAATATTCAACCATATGTGCACTCCTATTTTATTTTGTTTAGTGCTTTCAAAAAAGTACGTTTGTGGATTGATTTAATATGGAATGAACATATGAATGAGTGCAAAATGTAAAATAAAAACAATAATGGTAACAGCATTAGCAAAAAAAACAGCATAACAACATACACAGCAATTGGGTTAACGTATTATATTTCCAGAGGCTTTATTTCCGTGCCCGGCCACAATATCATACTAATACATTAGCTTGAATATCCGGTAGCATCTGACATTACACATGAACAAATACATGAGCATTCAAACAAACAACTCTGTATCAACACACACCATCATGACAGGCTAAGAACTGAGCAATATCATAGTTAAGTAACATCACCCACACCTTTGTCAGCCACTGCTTGATGTAACTAAACAGCTTGAAGTTAACAGACAAAAAAAACATATTAGAGTGTATATAGCGCTGCAACATAGAGGAAGAATTAATGCTATAGTTTATAAAAAAATTTAATTCAACTATAACGTCAATATAATAGGATATATCTTGAATGTTTGACATTTGCAATTTAGCTTCTGCACAGAAATGGAAACAAATCAATTTTAAATAAAATGAAATTTTAATAGAATCTAAAATTATTTTTTATATTAACTTACGCACACTGGGGTATTGGGCACCAATATATGAGATTAATTCAGCGCGGCATTTTAATGAAACAAAATTTGTGTCTTTGTTCTATAAAGCCGTTTTCACATATCACATAATGTCATTTTTTATTTTCAAGAAAAACGGCCTTAAAATCCTTGTTTAGGGCCATTTAAGCTTCCTCGGATAGTCATCCTCTTGGCTACAAGGCATGTGATATTATTTCCGTATCATGTACAAAATGTTGTGCGAGGTGGGCGGATATAACAGCCCAAATATTTTTCGATGAAGTGTATTTTTTGTTGCTTTGTTGAGCGCTTGCACATAACATAGCACAATGTGGGTATACATACATATAGTGCATTCCACGCAAAATCGGACGGTTTGTATAAAAAAAAATCTGTTTTCTTCACTTTTTTTATATTTTTTAGTTTCCCTCGAAAGCGCATTCCTGTTAAATTTTGCGAAAATTTCGCATTTTCTGACTTCAATGACATTAAAAGGAATCTATGTCGGCTGTTTTGAAATTAACAAAAGCAGAAATAAAATTGGTTACCAAAAAAGAACTATGTATCCTAGGTATATGTTTAGAAATACATAGATTTTAATTTATATTCAACTATATGTTTAAGAGTTACAGTGTCTTTAATGTCTTAGACCAGACATATTAAAAGCTATTATTAAAGTTGAAATTGGTTTTAAACCTTGTTTATCCATGTGAAACTTTAAACCAATCTTAACTTCAATAGTTGCTTATGAACTTGGTCATAAATCTTTTTAGCTCTTGAAACCACTTAAACCAAAATCTTCCTAACGAAAATAGCACTATCCATAAATTAAAAATCTTTATTAGTGTTGTAGAGAAATTTACAACTTTTTCATAATTTTCAAACAATAAACAATAAACAATCAAATAAAAATGTATAATTGAGATGCCTATTGCAATAACTCGATAAGCTACACAAACAAAATATATAACAAATTGACGTTTAAGTTTAAAAAAAAAATTGTAAATTGTATGGTTTTTTAATTTATCTACAACTTTTTCTGGGGTGCAAAGCTATGGTGCCCAGCAAGGAAATGAGCACATAAAACCAATTTTTGGTTTCATATGGCTTACCGAGTTATTGCAATAAGCCCTTCAATTAATTACCGTGCTTATAAATAGGGTTTTTTATTCCCGGAAAAGCGGGAAATAAAAGAGAAATTCGCGAGATCCCGGAAATTCACGGAGATTGAAGAACGTAATAAAGTATTTACCAAAATGTTTGATTTGCGGAATCTATTGATTTCACTGCGTGACAAATTTTAATTTTTCTATTTGGCAGAAACAGAACTATATATCCATTAATCTAGAGATAAAATATAGTCAAACAGCCGACTTGGTTTTTTATTTCGTCATCTTTTGTCCTTTTTAAAGGATTTAATTTTTTCATGAATGCCTATTTAACATATTTTTTTTTAATATTAGTATCTTATATTTTTTAGCAACCTTGGTACCAAATAAAAGGGAAGGCTCTGTAGAATTTTATAAAAATATTTACTTCAGTTCCCTTGAACAAACATATTAAAAAATCCTTTTAAAAATATATCCTTCCATATCCTGAAAAGTGTTCACTAAAAAAATTTGTTTAAAATTATTTGTTTAAAGTTAACTCTAAAAGAACTCGAAACTCTTAGAACTCTCTTAGTATAAAAGCTGTGATTGTTTTTTTTTCCCGCCACAAAATAAATTTTTATAAAAATGTTATGTAGAAAATTAGTTTATATAAAACACAATAATTTTGGTCCGAGAGCGATAAAAACATAATATATGTGTGTATTTTAGAGTTTATATAATGTTAATATATATTTTTATATACATATATATATATTGCAAAATAACCAATTCAAGACTTCGAAGAAAATATTAGAAAAATTGTTTCCGAGAACATCTATTAAATTTTTTTTCATTTGTTCTTCAACTTTTCTTCCATATACTTGGCATAAAAGCCACTATGTATCAATTAATCTAGAGAGTAAACATAGGTAAACTTCGTACTTGAGTTTTCATTTCCTCATCTTTTGTCCCTTTTTAAGGACTTTACATTTTTTGAGAATACTTATTTTAATACTTTTTTTGGAATTTTTTTTAGCAAAAGGTAGCAGTAAAACAATCTATTAGAATATATAGTAAAATCGTACCCTGCTGATAAGGGGCTGTTCACATATTACGTAAAGCTATTTATTCTCCTCCCCCACCCCACAGCAATGCTTTTTAAAAAAGTTTCAGTATAAATTATCTATTTCGTAACAGATATTGAGCACCGCCCCTGTTGGAGCGTTTGTAATATGTGAAGGGCCCCCAACGTAATGCTCAACGTGTTTAGCCCCCGATGGAAGTTGTCCGGATAGTTAAGAGAGCGTTGTATAAATTATAAATATTTGTATTCCCTTTTCCGCTGTTTTTAATAATTTTAGCTGCTTTGTCAATAGCAGCGTTTAAGTTTCCTCGAAAGTCTTCTTTTTCAAAACACTGTCATCTAGAGTAATGCCTATTTCCCCATATTTCCGTGACAAAAGAAAAACTTAAAACATATTTTTATATAATGCACAATATCTCTGACGAAAATACATAAGGATCAGTTATTTTATTTTATAAAAATTAAAATAAAAAAAGTTTTAAGGACTAAACCAAAAACACACGATTTTTAACATGCTTGCAATAACAGTAAGATATCCTGATATATATTTTTTTAAATAAACAAACATAACCCGCGAAGCGATTAGCTTGTCTGCGGAAAACACCCAGAGTCTATAGCAGGAATCAAACCCACCACCTTTGGTCTGACACGTCGTCGCCACCACTCAGCCACAGGGGCACTCAACATATTGTTACGTGACTTTTGGCCGCTGTGGCTGTGATGACAGCCAGTTCAACACAGGCATCTGCAGGGCAGGTTCCAACCCATAACCACAGCAGAATAACGAATAATTAAAAAGTTAACACAAAAAAGCACTATAACACAAAAGACTACACAAAACGGAAACAATTGGGAGAGTGGACACGGTGGACGTCTAATACTTGCCCTCTCTACCAAGGACACAGACACTCCTAACAAATTTAATTCATGGTCCCCCAAAATCCACACATACTCACCGCACTAGCCACATATCATCAGTGTGACTCTACTCAAATGCAACAGACGTTTATGTAGATTAATAGTCCAGAAAATATTTTAATGCTTGAAAATTCATGAAATATTAAGCGAATAATACAAAAATTGGTGTAAATTATGCAAATGCTAAATATCACTATATGTATAAAACTACAGCCGCTAGGAAAAACTAATGACGGCATCGTAATCAGGAGATAAAATACATAAGGACCAGCTATTTTTATTTAAACAACACAAAAAATGGCAATTTTCTTGTGCTGTGTAAGTACTTAAAGAGACAACTTTCTTCTCTTGGTTCTACAATCCAATATAATTCCTTACATAGATATTTTTTCATGTTGAACGACAAGGGTAAAACTAAAAACTTTAAATTAAGAAAATTTCCAAAACGAAAAAAATCACTAAAATGAAAAAAGCACTCAAACGAAAAAACGACTAAGCTAAAAAATCAAAATTTAAAATATATAGCCACGAAAAAAATTTTTAAATGAAAAAAGATCTTAGACGAAAACTAGGACCGAAACGATCACCAAAACAAACGAAAAACGGAGAAACTAAAAAAAAACTAAATTAAAAAAAAAATTGCAAAAACGAAAAAGCACTAAAACGAAAAAACAGCAAAAACGAAAAAAAAACTTTAAAATTTAAAATTCTGAAAAAAAGAAAAATTCGCCAAAACAAAAAAATTCCTTAAACGAAAAATCTCGCTTAAATTATAAAGTCCCAAAAAACAAACAAAAATCGTCAAAACTAAAAGTGGGATATATTTAATATTTGTACGGAGCCATTCATGTGCGAGTCAAAGTGGCACTTTGCTGAATTTATTTTAAACAATGCTTGCATTGCTAAAATCTTAATGGGAATGGCTAAATTACTCTTCTTCTTGGCACCATATGTTACTGCAGGAAGAGAATAGATATGGTTGTGTCATGGTTGTGTCAACAATATCATGATTCCCGATATAGTTTGTGATTGCGCCAAATAAGTTTTTATTGTTTCAAGTGATGAACTCTAATTAGCTTACGACAAACAAACTCGTGTTTATATTTAATAATGACATTATTAGCGTGCATAAAAATTGCACCATGGTTCTATTGAACAATACATATTGGTCAGAAAATGTTTACTACTATCATTGCATAATTAAAATTGCAGAATTTGTATGAATATACAACAATAAAATATTAAATGAACCATATTATTTTAAAGCATTTTTATTGTAATCAAGCTATGGTTATAAAACAGACAATAAACAAGAATGTGAAAATAAATAATGCTCTTTTATTACAGATTCAACACACGAACCAGTTAAAATTTTTTGTTTTTGACTTCAGCTATAAAATAAAATTTTTTAACTGCTCTAAATTTGTTAATGAAGATACAGTTAAGAAGACCACATATTTATTTAGAACCATATATATTGTTATTTAGAATCATATATATATAGTTATTTTTGAGCCACATATATTGTTATTTTGATACATTAGTATGATTTGACTGCAACCATATCTTCAATCATACTATTTTGCTCTTAGATTATGGTTGCCTCATACATGTTTTTTCTTTTTTCTATAAAACAAACTATGATGATAGCTTTTTAGAAACTCCAAACTTCATTTACATTTTACAAAAAAAATAAACTAATTTGTGAAGCATAAAAATTCGTTTGTGTGTAAAGTTTATTTCATCAGCTATTTTAAAAATGTAACTCCCCAAAAGTGTATGATAAAATAAAAATGCTGAAATATGTCAAATTGTAAGCTTCAGAAACATATATACTTACGTACAAATTAATATCTTCATACTTGTGTTACAATTGACTTTAATGCAATTTATTTTCCAACCTCACGTTTTTCCACTAACTACTCAACAAATATGCATATGTATGTGCGTGTGAATGCTAAAGAACAGGTGAAGAGCTTTTTTGTAATTAAAATTTCGTCTTGCTTCCTTTTTTCATAGAACCAACAAAGGTCAATATTGGCTAGTCATTTTAAATCGTCCCCATGTTCAAATATTTCGGGTGGATGGAATATGTTACTTTTGAAGTCTACGTGTTAAAGGGCGATAATGATTGTGTCTCTGCCTAGCAAAAAGTTACTTCAACTGACTATAAAGTTTCACTTGAATTTTGTAATGCATTTTTTATATGCATGTACGTACACATGTAAGTTATATCTAGCTGTGATGCATTTACCTTTGAAAGCTGTTGATACAGCCACACATGACATAGCCGGTCATTTTCTTATTTTTATAGTTCCAACAAGTCCTCTGGCATCATCTGCATGAATTTTTCTCAATTTAAAAATTGCTTACGTACTCCTGGATTTCGTATATGTGGAATTATTCGATTACAGTGTCTGCGCATAACATTCAAATAATGAAGACGTTTTCTTAATATGGTTATAGCCCATTTTCAGTTATAGAGCCGTTGCTAGATGGAGATATGAAGACGGCAAAATATATCTTCTTAATCTATACAAATAGAGAAACGTAATTCAAGACACCGACACAGTGATATTAGATTTATGATATTACTTGAAGATCTCGGTCTTTAGCTACCACTCTAATCGACCATTATCTGTGCCGTATTCCAGCTGATGTTGTAAGCCATTTCGAAAGCTTCAAAAAATGTTTTCCGATATTTTTGTGAATATTTGAGGGTTATATGTACGTA
Source organism: Panzeria rudis (assembly GCA_956483635.1). Taxonomy (NCBI): domain Eukaryota; kingdom Metazoa; phylum Arthropoda; class Insecta; order Diptera; family Tachinidae; genus Panzeria; species Panzeria rudis. Next base: position 124,218,842 of record OY101447.1, read on the forward strand.
GTATCAAACACTGCTATCTCAACTTTAATAGTTTCTGTAACAAATAGCAAAAACCTCGATCTATAAAGATATACATATCCCAGCAAATTGAACGATCTATAAAGATATACATATCCCAGCATTGATGAACTCACTCAATGTACATAGTTCTATTTCTGGTGAAACATCAATGAATTTAACACGTGCTTGTCATAGGACGGAAGTGATCCAAAGAGCTGAGTGGTATGCGCTTAAAAGGTTGACTAGAGCAATTTTTGACATAAGAAACAGCCTTAGAATATTAAATTCAGTATCTGTAGTGATTGGTATTCAATGAAAATGTTAAACCTTTGGAACTAGTTCCGATTTTTTTTTTGCTGGGTATTTAATGAAAGGGGTGAATATATAAAAAAAATGTTTAACGAAATTCTTAGAGAGGTTCGCGGGCAAATATCTTACGATATTTGGAGATAGCTGTGCTTGTTACAGTCCCTGATTATGTTTTAATAATTGGTTTCATTTGATCATAAAATATCTTTTCAATGTGTTTAGTCCACCATTTATTGTACTCATAAGTGCTGGAAGCTCTTTTGGCAGAATATTAATCTACCCAATAAAATATGGAGATCACGTATAAGCAGGTTTGTAAGGCAGAGAAACAAAACTTCAGCTTACAAACCTGCTTACAAAAATTTTTGATTCGGTCTGGATTTTCGTCATCACCGATTTTAATGAAATTCGACATATATATTTTGCTGTTGTGTGCGCGTAACATGGCGAAATATTATTTCGATGCATTCTATAGTTTCTATTTTATAGCGGGCATCTCGGCCATTATCTAAATCAATTCGGCATATTGAAGTTTGAATAATTTAAGATAAACAAATTTAGAGTCACTCGTCAGTCTCTCCTTAACGAGTACTGATTAAAAGGCACATAGCTTCCTGCTACAAGTGCCCCTAAAATGCCAAAGTATACTTTACCTTGACTGTGTAAAACTTTTAAAGATTGGATTAAAACAGATTCAAGAATTACAGTATTTTCTTTATGATAACTCGATAATTTCTATGAAAATTTAGTAAGCAATAACAATAGAAACAACTGTAGCCGTATTTTTTACATAATGGCGATAGATTAAATTGCTATATTGATGGTAATACGTCGACAACACGTAAATGATTTTTATTATTTTTCACAAAACACACAAAACTTCATATAAATCAATAAGAAACTTTCATATCCACAAAATAGGAAAAATCGAAACTAGTTCAGTATCTATTAAATAGTTTTCAGCTACTTTATTTAATTGTTAGTAACGCTTTCAGCCTATTTGTACTGTAATATCTTCAACTGAAAAGTTCTAAAAATCAGTTAGGTGTTGTCAACGACTGGCCATCAATATGCTGCGAAAAAAAAAAACACAATAAAAATAAATACTACTTTTCAGGATATTTAAGAATCAAAAAAGGTATTTTTATTTGTGATATACTTATCTTGGATTTGCAAAAGGTGAGCCTGAGCCTTTCAAATAATATTTAAATTACTAAAAATCTGATGACGCGCTACAAAGTTACGCTATTTCCAAAATTACTTTTACAAAAAAAATCCTAATGTATTCAAATGTTTGTTTTTACTATTATTCTTTATACAATTTTCAAAGAAACAGCTGTAATTTTTGAGTCTGTTTTCATCCCAATAAAAATATGTTTTACATTCTGCAAAAAATAGGAAATTTTAAAATAAAATTTTCAGAATATTTAAGACATTTTACAGGCACTTGTTGAAGGAAGCTATGTTATTTTTAACCATTACTCCTTAAGAGGAGACTGAAACCTTTCCATTCAACTTATTTATATTCGATGACGCGTTCTAAAATAATTCAGTCTTCAATATGACGAGCTCTTCTCAAAAATGGCCGAGATGACCAAGCTTAGAGGCCTATAAAATAGAAGTCATAAGAGGTATAAAAATAATTTTTCATCATGTTACACTGACACAACAGTATAAGATATATGTCGATTTTAGTAAAATCGGAGAGGGTATAATTCCAAACCCTTTTTTCGAAAATTTTTTATTTTACTCTATGGAGAATTCCCACTTGGAAGCACTATAACTTGACAAATAAATATTTTGTTAGTGGTTCGAAAGTGTTTGCAATACTTTGTGCTTCCCTGTAAGCAAGAAAGCACAAACATCAAGAAAGGGCTTGCACAAGTGCTTTAATTCGCCACATGCTTCGAAAAATCTAAAATTTTATACTGGGTACTAATATAACACTTGTATTTATGATTTATATTTTTAGCCGACTTCAAAAACGGAGGAGGTTATGGGTTCTTCACGCATGTATTTTTTAACCGACTTAAAAAAAGGAGGTTATCAATTCGTGTGTATGTTCTTTTTTTAAGATTCACTCCAGAGGTGGTCGCATTTTCTTCAACATACGATGGGAGCTGGAGGAGTTGTATCTCCCATACAAAGCAATTATTAATTATTGTATATCTGGAATACTATACCAGTGAGAGTCTTCAAAATTGGTTTGGATTCCTTATAGTCAACGTGCGTACTCCCGCGTAAAAATTGTGGTATATGAGCAGAATAAGGAATACCTCTTATAAAAAGTAGTTAATAGTTATTTTATATTTTGAACACTACATCAATGAGAGTATAGAAACTGTTGTGATGTACTTTGCAGTCAAACAAAAGACTGGTAGAGTAGTAGCTGGGCTAGGGGTACTTCCCATAGAAAGTAATATTTAAAAAAACTAGAAACGAACATTAACCGATTAAAAAATCTATGATCTAAAAAAATTTTTTCTCAATGTACGATTTAAAGTTAACTTGGATTATCACGGCAAGTTCGGCATATATAACTTGGCGTTAAAGTTCACGTTAACTCCTAATCGTACATTGTGAAGAGGGCAGCAAAAATAAAAATTAAAACATGAAAATAATTAAATCGGCTTTATAATATATGTATGAATTAAAAAGTCAAAAATAACTTAAATATTATTATATGCGTTAACTATTTAACTATTTGCAGTCGCTGTCAAGATAATATAGAGTTTTAAGTTATTTTGTTGCTGCTATAATTTTGTTGCTTAAGTTTTTTCGTTTCTTCGGCTTTTCTGCAGAAACTCCCAGGGTCTTGGCAGGAATCGAAACTGCGATATCCCGGTTAATAGTCTAGCACAATATACACTACACTACGGGGGTACCCCGTATAAGTTTAATAATATATAAGGTTATTAATGTAAAAGAAGTAAAAGTTCGTTATATCGGACTTTATTTAAAGCGAAATTCATTATATCGAGCTTTGCATGTATTTACAACGCATGGGCGTGACAGTTACATAATAAATATAAAAGAACAAGCCCACCGACAACCGAAAGTGAAAGTTAATGAAATCTTAAAAAATAGACTTGTTTATTTTTTCACTTGATCTATTTTACTAAATTTTTTCTTTCTCTGATAACCTTACGGCTGGTCTCTCTACTAAAATAGCCACAGGCCTTGGTTTTTCCTACACACTGTATTCCATACGTTTTTATGCATGAATACATACATTTAAATTTACATATTAATATGGGTATTTGGCCATATATAGTATGGCGTGAGTGGGTGGTATAATGTTGTCATTGGCGTCATCATACCTGTGGCATCAACCATACATTTTTGTGTTTTTCTTTCGATATTTGCTTTCATACACTTTACTCTTTCTGCTTTTTGGTTTTCATTGCTTTTTTTCGAATTTATTTTTAAATCATTTTTATTTGATTTCATTTCAGTTGCTACTTATGTGGGTGCACTAGTGTTTGTATACGTGAATTCGTATGTATGTGTGTGTGAGTAAACTTTAGCGTTAATGAATTGAAATTTCCTATTGCCTGGGTAATTGTTGCCAACATGCAAAGGGTTGGCATTGAAAACAACAAACAACAGAAAAAAGGTTTGGTAGAACATTTTTATGTTTTTTATTCGAAGTTTTATCATTTTTTTCTTTTGCGAGGGACAACACAAAATACTATAAGTATAAAGTAGTTTTAGGATATTTATTAAAGACCAAATTATTTTTAAAAGCTCAAGGAAATGGAAAAGTAATTTGAATATTAATTCATTTTAAAAAATATTGGAATTTAAGGATATTAAATATTAGTTGGTCTGTTGGTCGCGTTGTATTGTCAAATATTTGCCAAGTATGGCCGCAGCTTGAGTCGTTCCGACCTATTATGTAAAATACTTCGAAAAACATTTTGGTGGGACATTTTAAATCTTTAATAAGTACACAGAAAGAAAAACGCTGTACTAAATTCAAATATTTTCTACTTATGCCATATTTACACTATGCAACTTTGTTGCATGCAATTTTCATTTTAAGTGAGAGTGTTGAAATAGAAATGTACACATTTTGTATTTCTTCTCTGTCTTTCTCACTGAAAAAAGAGAGTTGCATGCAACAAAGTTGCATAGTGTAAATATGGTATTTATTTGCGTATTCTTAAATTGTGTACAAACATTTTTATTTTATGAACTACTATTAGTATAATTTTTTAAACTATGTAAGGCGTAGTGTGTTGGTATTTCTTTGTTTGTTGATAGCTTTAGTCGCATGTTGTTTTATTGTTGGTTATTCTGTATGTTCGGTGCCGACTAATAATAGCATCCAAACGTCGCATTACATGCTGCTGGTTTATACTGGCTTTTAGCTGTCGTTCTTTCTATACTGAGTTAGCTAAGTGGTCTAAGGCATTGGCTTACAAACATAATGAGCTAAGTTCAATACTAGGAATGAACAAAAATAATTTTTATATTAAAACAAGTAAATAATATATTAAATTTATATAATTAGTAAAAATATAAATTCTCAAGTCTGTTCTCTTCCCAGGACTAAATAAGTAAAAGTTAGCCTGATTCGGGCTTGATTCAAGAACGCAGCGGGATTGATTATAGACTACGCAGTTAGGATTGTCAAGTACACGGTGGATTGATTCATATATACAGCGGGCTTGAATCTGCATGTAATACGACGTTTGTCAGCTACTTGTCGGCTATGCCCGAGCAATGAAAATAAACAACAACAAGAGCACAACAGTGATTTGTAGCCTATCAGCAAGCAAACACATTAAGGGAACGACTGTGTATAAAGTTTATAAACATATTCGTTCTTAAAATAAGAATTTTTACATGATCCAAGGCTAATCAGGCTAAAATTAAGTATTTTGCATTTGAATATTCCGACTTATTCAATCTTTATATATTTGATTTAATAAAAACTAGGATTGCCGTACAATCGACACCGCTAAGGATTAATTTAATTACGAATGGATACATTTTTCTTTTTAGTGTACCAAAAAACTCCCCTTTGGCGACGATATACCGGCCTCAAGTGTTCTACATAAATGTTTCCCCTGGCATTTTGCATAAAAGCGATTAACACGTCTTATACCTTAAACGTAATGCCTACAAGATAACCTACGCCGAATCAGTATAACTATGTGCAAAAGGGGGCAACTTTAACTCGACCTGAAATGAATCCTTGATGTAAACTCTCCCGCTATACGTATATATATTTTTGGTGCCCTCTACCACTATCAGTCGTTAGAAGTTTTTTATTCTAAAGATTTTGATTTTTTGTACTCCGTAAATTCACAATTTTCGCAAAAATTAATTATTTTCACTTTACTGTAAATAAAAGCAATATTTATTCATCGATTTTCATGATTTTCAGATTTTCATGACGGGTATGTTCTGTATTTCATGTGGAATTAAAATGTGCGGAATTATTAAAGCATTGTTGTTATAAATATTAATTTACAACAACAATGCTTTGGTAATTCCGCACATTTTAGTTCCACAAAAATACAGAACATGCCCAATAAAGCGTATTTTCTTTACAGTATATGTGACATTATGATTAGTTAATAAAAATAGTTGGCTTTTGCTATTTAAAATTTTTTATGTTTCAAAAATATATATAAACTTTTCAATTTAGCTTAAAAATAATATTTTTCATCATTGCGGTCTAAATCATTATTGCGGTCTTAATTTACAAAATAATACCAGAAAACCTTATATATAATTTTATTTCAAGCATTTTAGTAGTTTTTTTTTTAATAAAGTTTGACAATCTCATCCTAAGTTATAATAAATTCGGTGAATATTTTAGAAATTTTTTTGTTTAAATTTATAAATAGAATTTAAAACGTCGATTGTTTCTGTAGTTAGGAAACCATAGCACATCAAAAAAAAAAAAGAGTAGTTCTTTGTGGCATTCTTCTTGTTGCAAGTCCTATAGAAAACGAGACCAGCATTTGTTCTGCCAAAAATACAAGCAATAAGTGGTTTTGTCAATTAATACTTCTTTATTGCTAAAACCTATATAAAAATTGTGAAATTTGCTTTAATATATATTATATATTAAAATTTCTTTCAAGCTTTAAGTTTTCGATATTACAATAAAAAAACAACTCTGTCGGTAATAATACTCACTTCAAGCCTGAAAGTAACAACAAACATGAAAACTCATACACACAGACTCTATAACACTCCTCCTCAAATATAAATTTAAACGAATAACAAACTCTATCATAACGTGTCTTAAGGTAATTCCTCATTTAAAGCACCTTGCGTGTTTAAAGTAACACCAAACGACAACAATGAACAGTAACAACAATAACAATCATTCTACAAACAACAATGCCACCAACACCAACATCAGCACCGCCAACACAAATACCATCTGCAAATAAAATAATGATGAAAAAAATACTTGCAACAACATTTTAAGCTACTCAAAGAATAGAAGAGAAGCAACGAAAAACTATAACAAACAATAGAACAAAAGAAACTCAAGTTTTAAACTTTCTTAAGCTTTTTTCATTAGTCTGCTACCTAGTAAATACTAAATTAATTAATCAATAAATAAATTTAAGAAAGTTTTCATGGGAAATAAATTCTGTTTTTTTTTTGCTTCATTATTATTTATACTTTAGTATCAGGATATAATTTATAAGGAAACTTAATTTGTATACAAGTAATTAAAAAAGAAAAAAAAACTATACAACTTAGCAAAGAACAACTTTTTTCAGAGCCAATCGTTGTAATACTTAGTTTTGAGAGCTGACTCATCAGAATGTCTGAGCATAAGGTATCATTTTCTACCAATAATATATAATTAAGTAGGTAGATTTAGGATTAATGTAACAAATAGAGACATCTAAAATATGCCGACAACATAGTTCTTCTGAATAATAGATAAATAGATGTGCAATTACACATGACATCTTTTGTAAAAGAGTCATATTAAATTTGTGGCAATAAGTCCAGGTAACCTAATTGTGGCTTAATATCACCATTCCAAAGTAGTGCGGACTCAAAATATTTTTAAAATAAATCAGGAATTTCTAAAAAGATAATCCTCTTAGTATAAACTAACACATATTCATAGCAGAGGCACATTGCTATTTAACATAAGAAAATTAGCTTCCCACATTGCTCAGGCGCAGACCTATTAATTCCAAAAGTAGGACTCTTTAAGCTTGTAAAATTTATAATCACTTGTCATTTTTTGGTTTTTCACCCGATTCCAAAAAAAAAAAATAAAAAAAATTTTTTGTTTGACCAGCACTAATTGCCGGAACAAGGAAAATTGGTTATAAGAAGGAGGCTAAAGGCAATAGCGATTGTGAACATTCAATTTGAACTTTCCCACATTGCAAGTGAGACCTCTGCAGGAAGCTTAATCCACACTCGAACTGTTCGGCAAAAAACGAAGTTTCTCTGTAATTCATAGTGCTGTTCACTAGCGTGTGGTTCGCAGAAAAGAGCGGAAGTTACGAATAATTTCTCTGATTTCAAAAGAGCTACAGTATGTCAAAGTTGACTAACTCGGCCAGAAAAACTTTGCTGGCCTCATAACTTTTACATATAACATCCTATTTCAATGAGTTTAAACTTTTTGTAAAATTCATGAAGAGGAAAAGATAATACACTTTCTTTCACTAAGGCATCTTTATTATTTTCAAAGATATTTGTCTTTGTATTTTAAAATGTTGGTTTTTGGCCCCAACATTGTTTTCCTATTTTGTAAATATCTCCGGTAATAGCATAGCCAAAACCCTCTAAATTTTTTTAGTTATATATTTATTTATTAAGTGAAATATGGTCTTATTTTGCCAAAAATGGAGCATAATTGTTCGACGTTTTTCTCAAAAAATTTTCAAAACAAAAAAAAAATGTTTAAATATTTCAAAAATAGATTTTAAAGATGACTGCAGTAGAAATTTTAAATCGAATAAGCATGAAAGCCAAATCCAGCATTGGACAATATGGTAAATTTGTCCACAAAATTCTAAATTAATCATTTACGAATAACGCCCATAGAGTATTTCAAATTTCCTAACAATTTATATTAGATACCAAAATTAAACCTTTAAGAAATTTATTATTTGACATATAGAAATAATATTATTTTAAATGCAGTTTATTTGCTGATAGTTAAGCACTGTCTATATGAATATCATTGGCGCTATACCAAATCGTCAGTAGACTTCAACAGCAACCTTGAGCAGCTACAAACCTCTTATCTTATGCACAGACCTTCACAAACCATTTGAGAATTTACAAATGATAATATTTTTGCAAATCGTGCATAGTATTTACTACATAATTTCAAATATAACTGCAAAATTTCAATAATAAAAGATTTTATAGCATTAAGAAACAATTTGATATGCACAAGACATCACTTAATAACATTTTTCCCCTTGTGTTGCAAAAAGTCTTTCAAAAAGTTTTAAATTTTTCAAATATGCATACACTGTTGAAAACTACATATAATTTTGTAAATTTTGACATGTGATATATCTAACTTTCGCATTTATAAATGTAAAATTTATGGATTTATAAGTGAAAAACCGTACCCAAAAAGCTCTACTTGTCCTGTTAAAGATAATGGAAAAAACGGCGTATACATAATATTTAGTATATATAATACTCATGCATACTTGATATATATTATTCCAATATTTGGTTATATTTTGTGTAACTTCTTCAGGGATAAATTTTTTTACAACTAATAATTATGCTTATGCTTATCTCTGAGATGCAGTTGACGGCTAGAAGCTCTTTTAAGATCAACAGATGTACTCTCTATGACGCAAAGGACCCCCTAGGTAGAGCTTGTGATGGCTCAGCTGTACTAATAAAATCACGATTAGAACACTACTTAATGGGTGATGATTGTGAAGACTATCTTTAAGAAACTAAAATCTGCATTGAAGCTGTTCATCAAAACCTGGTGATTTCATCAATTTACTCTCCTCCAAGGTACTCTATTACAGCAAATCAATATAGTATATTTTTTAATTCACTAGGTCAACGTGTTTTGGCCGCCAGTGAATACAACGCGAAGCACATATTCTGGGTATCTCGTCTCATCACAACAAAGGGTCGCGGTTTGTTCGACACAATTTCTAAAATACGTTTAAATGTTACATCAAGTGGACAGCCAACTTACTGGCAAATAGATCACCGACAAATATCTTATGTTATTAATTTTGGAGTGGTAAAGGGTGTGCCCGGCGAAATGATCCAAGTTGAAGCTTGTTTACATTTGTCTTCAGATCACTCTTCAAATTTTATGTGAATATGTAATGACAATAGTTGGAGTTTTATGTGAATATATAATGACAATAGTTGGAGTCTTTATATATTCACATACAACTTCTTCACCCACTTGTGATTTAACGATGACAACCACACGTATTAATTGGTTGAAACACTGAAAATATTTTAGTGCACATTGCACAGAAAATATTCTATAAAAAGCGCCTGCAGATATAGATGACTCTATTAGAATGTTTGAGGCAAACCTTAAGCAAGCTGCTCTAAATGCTACTACTACAAATCATCAGGTGAGATATAATAAAATCTATTCAGTAGACGTAGAACGGTTTTTTTCTGAAAAAAGAAGAGTTCGTAGAGAATGGCTACGCTACAGATCCCCTCAGCTAAAATCTAGGCTAAAGGAATATACCAAACAGCCTAAAATTCTACTAGAATATAAAAAAACGCTTTCCTTCAAAAATTTCAGAATGGGCTTGACACAACACCTCAAACAGACTATTCGCTATGGAGAGTAGCCAGAGGCCTCAAAAGACCAGTGATATATAAGCCTCCATTGCGTCGTGCGAGTGGAGACTGGGCAAGAACTGACGCTGAAAAAGATACTCTGTCTGATACTATAGTTGAGCTGCAGGTTTTGTAATGCTCTTCACCGACTAAGTTCCTTGGGAGTTCAGTGAAATGCCACAAAGTGGATACAAAGTATTAACTAATTCCCTCATATGTCAACCACATATAAAAGTAGTTGGTCTGTTTTATGAGAACTGTTAGAACGGTCCCTACCCATTAAGGACGAACCACGTGACTGCTTTTTACTATCTCTTATGGTTATTTAATAAAATTGGAAACGTAATAAAAGCCCTGATAGCCAAAATTTGAAGAATATAATAGATTTAAAGCCAGTCGCACGAAAAGTATTATCTTGATGAAAGGTCATTTTGTTTTTAGTTAACCTCAGTTAGTTATATTTCTTATCCCTATAATATAAAAAGTTTTTTTTAATTTTTCCTTTTTGTGTGATAGTTAGTTTGCATGCTGAAGTAAGAAAAATAGTATTTTTAACTAATTAGCCACTTTTTTACTATCAGCGTAAGCAATATAAATAGTTTCTCCTGAAGGCTTAATAATATATTGCGAAAAAAAATACCAACTTTCTTCTATCACTTCACCAAATCTATTGTAAGTATTTATTAAAATAAAATGTACAATTTTTTTAAATACTTTTTCCCAAATTACTAAAACGTTTTTGCCTGTTTACCTCATTATTGTTATATTCGTTAGCTTTCACAATTTTGGTGAAGTTATAACAAATTATTATAAAAAATTTTTCCGGTATATTTTGCTGTATACTATAATCTATATTTAACCATTTATATTTAACCATATACCCGGCGGTAAATTGCAGGAGTAAAGAGGCCTTTTAGAAGGCCTGTTTTGAATTCTATCTAAGAAAGGTATGTTAAAAAGTAAATGGAGTAACACACTTTTTTTCTATTTCAGTATTTCATAGCGGCTTCTTTCGATTTGATTAATGTGATTTTTTATTTCGAACTATTTCTTTTCATTCAAAGTAATTTTGTATACATTGAATTATATATTATGTAGTTCCAACGGAATAATGATAAGCTAATCAGCTCCACCATAATATCAGCATGTAGGATGTCTCTTGTATGTAAATTTTAGTTGCATATACAAATTACATGCCTAAAAATGATACGAGAATGTTTGTTTTTTCCAAATCATATTTTTAATTTAAAAATACAATACTTTTTCCATCTTCACTGCTTAAAGAAGGGATCATGGAATGTGTATCGAATGAAATATCAAAAAAAAACTACTTGTACCTTCCCTTCTATAAGCAGTTTGCATGTGTATCGGGCGAAAAATGTGAAAGAAGGAAAAAAATGTTAGTTCTAATTAAAAAGGTATTGCACGCTTCAAGAAGGCCGGAAATTTGCAAGCCAGTTGACTTTTATCACTGGGTATATGAACACTAATACTTGACCAGCGGCGAACTTTTGGAGGCCTTCATTTACAAGGCCTTATGTGAAGCTTTTCTAGACCTTCTTTTAGATAGAGTACTCATGCTCGCTTGCCTTCGAAGGAATGCCATAAGGCCTACCTACTCCTTTCTACATAGGCTGTTTTTTATTATGTGCACGTTCTACGTTTGTAGCCACAAAACTGATAAACTTTTACAAAAAAGAATCACAATGCAAAGACAAAACAATAAATACAAAAACCTTAAATATAAATGCTAAAAGTTTAAAGAATAAAAGAAGTAAACTACTGAAGAAGGCCTTCTACCAGGCCTGTTGAAGAAGGGAACGCAGAAGGCCTTGGCTAGTTAAGACATCGTGTGTAAAAAATGTCCTTCTGTCTGACAGATAAGGGATTCCAGAAGGCCTGCTTACTACTTCTTTTCACCTCTGAGTGGTTATTAAAGCAATTACGCAAATATTTTAAAACCTACACAAAATCACACAGCAAACATAAAACTTTAGCCATTGAGAAGCACACAAAGTGTCATTGAAAATATTTTACACAAGTGGCAAATTTAATTATAGGTTAAGAGGTTTAATACGAAATATTATACTATATTATACGAGCAAATACACAGTATTCAAAATTTTTAAATTAATTTTAATTATAGTTTAAACTAATTTTATTCTTAAACTCATATTGTGAGAGCCACAACAGAAAATATGTTTCTCAGTCACAATGGAGATGAGATTATACGAAAATTTAACAGAGAGAACGATTCTATACAATGTCAAAAGTAGTCGAGAGACTTAAAAAATTTTTAAGTTATTAGTGCCAGATTACAGAAAACCTGCCGTAGAAAAAAGGGTAATAAATCTGTATCGATAAAAATATACAGCATGTAAAAATTATAGAAGAGGTTCTAGGTTTAAGAACTATTAAAATTTTGGCCACCATGTTGAAACACACGGTGAGTTACAGGGTGTTAAAGTTGACTACCTCTAGCGTGAACAATTTTGTTGGCATAATAACTTTTACATATATTATCCGATTTTAAAATGTAAATAAAAATTTATTTATTTATTTATTTACTTGATATTGAAATTATATGAATATAAAATTAATATATATTGCTTGCACTGGCTGCCAAGGCAATCGGCTAGGTAAATAAAAATAAATCACTTTATTTTATTAGGATATCTTTAATATTGTCCAAGATATTTGGCTTTGAATTTTAAAATTATGGTTTTTGGCGGCGCCATGAAATAAGTCCCGACGAAATAAGTCCCCAAAACAAATATGAAATAAGTCCCCAATTTTTGGGGTTTTATTTCATATGAAATGAATCCTCAATTTTGAAAATGAAATAAACCCCCAACGAAATGAAATAACGTCCCAAAAGAGGAATTAAATAACACCAAAATTTTTGGAGACTTATTTCATATGAAATAGAACTCCAATTTTTAAAATGAGATAAAACCCCAATAGGTATTCGAAATAATAGAACAAATTAGCTAAATTTTTATTTACAATAATTGTACAGCATAAACAAAAACTTGCATAGATTCATCAACTCTTTTGCGGCAACAAGGACAATTATATTTTTGCAGCCCATTCAAAATTGCATTTGCTATTAATTTTACATCATAGTCATTGCATATTTTTATATGCTTGCATGAAAGAAGGACTATATTTAGAACTTTGTCCTTACAAATCACGCACAAGTTGTCATGGTCTAAAGCCGGGAAGTCAAAAAATTTCATCCTCCGATTCGCCTCTTTTTTAAAAATGTTCCCACTAGGCACCATGTTCTTAAAAATTTCGTTTCCTTCGTAGACCATTCTTGAAAGAAACTCATACACAGTTAACTTCCCTTCCCTCAATAAACGTGATTGTTATTGCATTTGGTGAATCAGCTCCTTTTTCTTCTTTTTTCAGTTAATGCTCCTTCACTTTCGCACAACATGGCAGAATGCCTACTTTTAAAAAATTCGTCGTTGCGAATCAGTCTAACAAATTTAAAAATTTCCATTTTTTTAGCAAACCGTCCTAACATTACAGTATAGGCCTTAACAGCACACATTGTTCTGAACTTTTGATTATAAACGCTGAAGTTGTTACATCCGATCTCATAAAAATATTTTTAAATGATATTTATTATTATTGGGTTTCAAAATATTTTAGGAAGGCTGAAAAATAATGCTCGGTATCCATTAGCTTTATTCTTCATCTTATATCAAGAAATTCAGCTCTTATTAATTTCGGTGGAAGCAAAGCAAGAGCAAAAAATTCTCGCGAATTTTTAATTTTCTGACAATTTACACAGAAAAAACACTTTAAATAAAGTTTTTTCACAAAATAAAATGAAATACAATAATAGTTTTATCTCTTTATACCCATATCTATGTATTGTTTACTTGCCAGCATCCAACTGCCTTTGCGCGTGGGAAAATATTGCAAATACTTTTTTCATACCCTGTTCATAGTCTGTTATGAATATAGCTGGCTCCAAATCAAATATATTGTCTTTTATATATTGGAATAAAAAGCTGTATATTTTTTCTGTTTTTTTTATCCATAAGAACAAAAAACATGGCAAAATTCTAAAAAATAAATGATATTTTTAGGAAGTACAATTTTAGTATTATATTTAATCCTTACCTCTTCAATATATTCAATATATATAACTAAAAGTTGTTTAAAGCACGCTTTGAAACAATTTTAAATGTGGGGTGCATTAGGTATCTCCTTTGGGATGGCTGAATATTTTCTTTAACTAATTCAATAGTCTTTTGCGATGAAAATAAACAAAATGTATAATCATCCTCTATTATACACAAAATGAAAAAATGTTTTGGGTTCGCTTCATCTTTAGTTATTCCAAACCCTTTCTAAGTTGAATGCTTCAATTACCTGAACCGCATTCTAAGGCGATGTTACTAAATTCTTGCTTGCTATGTACTGTAAGCCTCGTTGCATTTTTGGAAATGATATATTTTTAGTCTATATTAATCTATATTAATAAAAGAGTAACGTTATTGAGTGACTGACTGACTGACTGATTTATCATCGCCCAGCCCAAACCACTAAAGCTAGAAAGTTGAAATTTCGTATGTGGGCTCCTCTCAGGATGTACAGATTTACTAACACGCGGTTTTGGGAAATTCAAACGCTAAGGGGGTGAAAACGGATAAAAACGGGTAAATTCGGTAACCTTATATCTCCGGATCTAACTAAGGTAGACATAAAATTCCAAAAACAGCATAATAAGATAAAAAAAAATAAGCGGACGGGTGTTTGGTACTTTTTTTAAATTTTTACATTTAGGGGCCGAAAAAGGGTAAAATATAATTTTGGTACTTTTTTGTTAACCGTTTATCTCCTAAAGTAATGAAGATAGAAATCAAATTTAAAATGGATTCTTCTATCCTTACGAAGTCCTCAAATATGTTTTGGTACTTTTTTATAGTTCGAAAATATAAAGGGTAAAATCGGTTTCTCTTTTTAGTACACTTTTTCCATACAACTATTTTTTATGCAAATTGATATACATAGTGAATGAATATGTTTGTATATTTTCACTAAGAAAAGATTTTTGAAAATTTTAATTCTAAGAGGATTAAAAGGGGTAAAAACGGGTAAAATCGGTAACCTCATATCTTCGAATCTAAGTAAGGTAGAAATAAAATTCTAAAAGCATCATGATAAGATAGAAAAATGAGCGGTCTGGTGTCTGAAACTTTTTTAAAATCTGTACATTTAGGAGCCGAAAAAGGCGGAAAATATAATTTTGGTACTTTTTTTGTTAACAGTTTATCTCCTAAAGTATTAAAGTTAGAAATTAAACTTGAAATTCATTCTTCTCTCCTTAAAAAGCCCTAAAAATCAGTATTGTTTTTTTTTCAAATTTGAATATATAATGGGTAAAATTGGTAGCCCTTTTTGGTACTTTTTTCCATACAACTCTTTTTTATTCACACTGATACACATACTGAGTGCACATGTTTGTACATATTCTCTAAGAACGAATTTTAGAAAACTCAAATTCTAACGGGATTAAAAGGGTTAAAAACGGATAAAGTCCGTGTTCTTATATCTCCGAATCTAAGTAAGGTAGACATTAAATTCCAAAAGCGTCATAATAAGATAGAAAAATGAGTGGATAGGTTTTTGTACTCTTTTTGAAATTTGTACATTTAAGGGCCAAAAAAGGGTAAAAATATAATTTTGGTACTCTTTTTGTTAACCGTTTATATTTTAAAGTAAAGGTACTTTTTCGAAAACCTACTTTTTTGACAATGTAGTTTTAGGAAATGGTACTTTTGGAAAAATATTTTTTGGAAAGGGTACTCGAAAATGGTACTCTTTTGAAAATGGTTACTTTTTGAAAAGTTACTTTTTGGAAAAGGTTATTTTTAGGGCTCTGTACACCAAAAGTGTAAATTAATCTTTTTGTTTTCGATACGCTGTCCGTGAGTCCGTCTGTCCTTGTGTCTGTCACAGGATGTTTTCTTGAGAGCCGTAAGAACTACGGGCTAAAGATTAAAGGGTGTTCCATATAATGTAATATACAGAAACTTTTATATAGACTCTCGAAATTTTCAATGTTAGTGCTCATTGGTGTAGTCTGTTGAATATTTAACACAAGATAAATTAAAGGGTGTTCTGAAAGTTAATGTAATTTAGCTAAACAGTTTGCTGTATCTTGGAAACCGTAAGAGGCAAACTTTTGAAATTTTAAAAAACTCTAAAACTAAAAAGTTCCAGAATTAAAAAAGTCAAAACGCCAAAATGAAAAAATCGCCAAAACTAAGAAGATCTCCAAAAAACCAAAAAAATGTTTATGGTTATTTTTATATGAGTTAAAAACTTTTTCTATATCTGCACAACAATGGGGTAGCGAAGCACGCCGGGTGTAGCTAGTAATATAATAAACCTTAAAGAAATTTATTATTTTACATAATTTTATTTTAAATGAAGTCTATTTGCTGATAGTTAAGTATTGTCTACATGCATTTCATTGGCGCTTTACCAAATCGTCAGTAGACTTGAACCACAACTTTGAAAAGTTACAAACATCTTATCTTATGCACAGACTTTCAAAAACCATTTGAGAATTTACAAATGATAATATTTTCGAAAATCACAATATAATAAGAAAAGCTTAGAAACTTATACAAAACCCAGCACACAATTTGTATTCGATATGAATCTATTTTATTTTATTTTTTAAAATAATTAACAATAAAGCTTTTTAATTTCTGTTACCTTTCACAAATCTTACGGAACGAAGACCTTATATAGGTCATTGCCGTCTTTTCGCCTCCTAGCATTCCCGCAAGATTTTGACAATCGCTCTTTATTTGATTAACGACCTTCAGCTCCTTATATTTTTCTTCTTTGTTATCGTGGTTATATTCTTCGTAATGTTTAGCTAGTATACATTTTCCATCGGAATCCACATTAATTCTAGCTTTACACGATTTATTTCTACAGACGTATTTTGTTACACTATTATACACCGATTTTTTAACATAGATCATTTTTTGATCTACTACGTATAATAATTGGCTATTTTTTCTATAAACGCTTATAACTTCAAAATCCATTGTTAATTAAGTTTAATAAATATTTCTCGTACTTTACAACGCAAAGTTATGTCTCAAACTAATTGCCTAGTTATTATTTTTTATTGAACGGCTAATGTGTATTGTAAATATAACGGGACATAATTTGCATAGAGTATTACAAATTTTAAAATAAATTTAAAATGAAATATCTAAGTCCCTAAAAAATTTTTATGGATTTATTTCATTACAGATTTTTGAGAAGTTATTTCATATGAAATAAGTCCCCAATACCAAAATGAAACAAGTCCAAAAAAATATGAAATAAGTCCCCAAAAAACGTTGTTGTTGCTTCCTGTAAATTATTTTTTGGGACTTATTTCATTAAATTTTTATACAACAGCAATTTCTATCTTTGTGTTTGCTACTATTGTATGGAAATTAAAATTTTATCAATTCAGTTGTCACTAAATTGTGAATAAAATCAAAAGTTCTACACCAGTATCAATGAAAAAGGGCTCAATTCTTTTGGAATATATTTAGCTAAAGGCTACTGGGCAAAAAGCTGGCCCGTTGTTGTATCTTCATTCTGATATAAAGTTTTAAAAATAAAAATTAAAAAAAAAATTTATAAAAATTATTTTTTTACTCAAACTCTTACGATATTGCCAAAACTACTGTGCACTTTTAAATATATTGTTTCTACGGCTTAAAGATTATTTTGTTGTCGAATTTTGCATTTTTTTTATTTAACTGAATAGAACATGGCCTTCTCAAGTTATGCTCATATATGTCCTGCAAGTGCCTTCATATTTGACATAACGGTATATCTCAAAAACTAGAGCAACGCGTTGTACTGTAAACGTGTGTAATCAAAGTGAAGACTTTGCAATGAGAGTGATAAATGCTTAATTTGTGGCAAAAATAGAGCTTAATTCGACGAAATAAAATTCTTTCACAGTATTAATTAAATTTCATTGGATTTGTGAAATTTTCATTGGATTAAGAAAAAAAATCTAGTGAAATTGTTTCATTGGTTTTATAAAGCAAAATTCTTTTAGTGTAGTTTACGTGTCCATCGTGTTAATATACTCACGCATGATACGAAAAATCCGTACACATGCACAACTCTAATTATTGTATAAAGTTTATTTCCGAACACATGCTGTGATTGTTACATGTGTTTTACACATTTTTTTATTACTCCTACAAGAAACAAAATATTTCATACAAACGTAAATTAATGAAAGGATTAAGCAAATTTATATAACTATATATATGTATATATTTTTTTCTGCTGTACCTACGAAAAGCTTTTATGTAACATTTTAAGATGAGGTAATGTTTTCTTTATTCTTCTATAGAAATTTTTTATAATAGGCAAAGTAAGTACTATTAAGTATACATTCGCTAAGCTACTGATTACATTTGTCTAAAAAACGTAAATATCAATAGTAAAAGGGTATAAATATGCAGTTCGGATTGCGCTACAATGCACTGTGAAGTGCAGTTGTCATGTTTCTGGAGTAGTGGGGTAAATGTTGTCAGCTTGGCTGTGAAAAAATTGCCCTTGTCAAATATCAATCTTCATTGTATAATAAACGCAAAACAAATATTTTTTAAATAATATA
The DNA here is from genome assembly GCA_956483635.1 of Panzeria rudis. Lineage (NCBI taxonomy): Eukaryota > Metazoa > Arthropoda > Insecta > Diptera > Tachinidae > Panzeria > Panzeria rudis. Next base: position 124,237,623 of record OY101447.1, read on the forward strand.
TGGGGGATGGATGATAGAGCTTCTCGAAAGCTTTTAGTAAGCTTGTGCCATCTTCCATATCCAATAACTTATCGTTGGCTTTAACATAGAAAAGACGTATCTTATTTTTTTCTTAATCAGGTTTTTAACAGTTTATGATAGAAAATTTCTAAGTACACCCTCCTTAGACATATGAGTAGGCTACGGTTGAAAGTATCATATTTATGGAGATTCCCCAAGATTGAGCTTGTGGAGGAATGGCTATACTAATAAGATCGCTATAAAAGCACTACTTAATGGGTGGTCATTGTGAAGACTATATTCAAGCAACAAATATCTGCATTGAAAATGTTCATCGAAATATAAAAAATTTTGTTTGTATGTAATATGTAGTGCATTTACATTATAGCGAGATCTAGTACATACTTACTAGATTTTAAGCAAAATCTAGTGGATATTTACTAGATTTCCCATACAAAACAAAATCACTAGCTTTAAAAAACATAATCAAAATATAGTAGTAATTAATGATTCAACTATGGTTTTTGCAATTATACTAAAAAATACTATGCTGCACAGTGGGGCAGTTTATATACATTTTGCAAATAAATCAGGAATCTAAACGGATAATACGATCAGTATAAAAATAGCTGAGGAATTATTTTTATTTCATTCGTGAGATGAGCTTTCTACATTGCTCTTGAGCGAAGCTGTGAAGACCCAAAAACGATTTGTTACGGTTTAGATACTTTATACTGAAAATTTTGTAAAAAGCATTACGAGGGGGGGGGGGGGGTATAAAACTTCCGAAAATAGCCTAATACAATATACCCACTCTTAACAGCTTCAAACATTTGTAATTTAATGCACGCACCAATTAATTGGCTACAATATAAAAAATATTTAAGTGCCCAATACACGGAAAATTTTTCAATAAGAAAACCTGAAGACATATACATCTCTACTATAAAGTTAGAGGCTAATATTAAGCAATATGCGGAAAATGCTATTTCTACCATTCGGCAGGTAAGATTTTGAAGATGTGGAATAGCTATTGCCTGAAAAAAGAAGAGTTCGAAGAGAACGGCAACGCTAAACATCCTCGCAGTTAAAAATTATGCGAAAAGAATGCACAAAGCAGCTTAAAAAATTATTAGAACTCAAGAAAACTGTTTCTTTGCAAAAATTCCTGCACGAGCTCGACGCAACACCACAAACGGATTATTCGTTATGGCGAGCAGCTAAAAGGCCGGTGATGTGTAAACCTCCATTACGAAATTCGATTGGAGACTTGGCAAGAACTGATTCTGAAAAAGGTACGCTGTTCGTTAACCACTTGAAAAAGGTATTTACTCCAAACAAACCTTCTGATATAGTTGTCCTACCACCAGTTGTCGCCGAAGATGTCATACCTGTGGGATTCAACGTTCGGGAAATTTAAAATCCTGTCGTTGATTTAACTTCGAAGGTACGGATAAAATCTGTAACAAATTGCTTCTAGTGCTACCTCATATAGCAAAAACGATATTTCTTTTCATTTTTAATGCTGTTTTACGAATAGAATAATATACTGCGAAATACCTTAGCCCGAAAAAGACCATACTAAAGTGGAATCGTAGAGGTCTATAAGCTTATTATTAAATATGTCAAAACTATTTGAGAAACTGTTATGAGTAAGTTGAACCCCATACTAAATGAGAGTACATGTATCCCAGATCATCGGTTTGGTTTCAGCAGACAAGATAGCACTACCGAACAAATGCCTCGTGAATGTGATTAGAAAAACATTCGAAAGAAATTAATATTGCTCTGCTCTCTTCATTGATGTTTCACATGCTCTTGATAAAGTATAGCATGAAGGAGTAATCCAGAAACTAAAACAAAATTTACCCTCCCACACTCACAAGCCCTTTAACCGGAAGAAAATTCATCATCAGGGAAGGCAATTTTCTAAGCACACCTCAGATGATTCAAGACGGAGTTCCTGAAGTCAACATCGTCTAACGTGGAAGACCCATATATATTCAAAGCTGACCCAAATGAAGTTGAAAGCAGTTCAATTTAATTGGATAATAGGAAGAAATTCTACACTTAGTCTAGACTGTAAACTTCTCCTATACAACAGCAATTGGTGATATGGTATTCAAGAATATAAGGAACCGCCTCTGCATCAACTATAGAGAAAATTCAAAGGCAACAAAATTCTTAATTTGGTTACAGGGGCACCTTTATAGATAAAGATCTAGATGTTACATCAGTAAAGCACTGTGTTTTCGAAAACATGTGACAATGTATATAAATAAGCTCGAATAGCATACAAATCCCCTAGCCTGCAATATCATTAATTTTAGAGGACACTCTCGGCTGAGAAGGTCAGACACTCTTGCTCTAAGCCAAATACGACAGACGTAAGACATCTAAAGAAGCAACCGTTGAATCCTAATATTTTTTCTAGCAGTAACTGGACTAATTATTGTTTAATAAAGAAAGTGTGTCCATTTGACCGATGCAATGAGGTTACACTATAAACTTTAGGGAATATCTATCATCCGGCATATATTCTTCAAATAATATCCCAGCAAAAAAATATCATATTTCTGAAAGCAGGAAAAAACTGTTATGCCTTTCACATGTGATCTTTTGAAACGCTTCCGAGGATGCTCAAAAAGAAGGCAGAGATCTCTCAGTATTCACAATGTTTAAATTACGAAGTTTTTCAGCATTTCACATTTCTTCAACACGAACTACAAAATTAACAAAATTATATTCAGTAGCATTGTTAGAGCTGGCAAACTATCGATAGTCACAACATTCGATATTTTCTATAGTTTGTTGAAAAACTATCGATAGTATCGGTAGTATCGAATTTTTTAAATTATTATTTTACTTATTTGCAGAACTGGGAACATTTCAAGAATACCAACACTATTAAAAAAAAAAAAAAAAAAAAAAACATCTGGTAATAGCTCTTTTTAACCAACAAACCAACCAAAGTGCTCTAAAATAGCTTTCTACGTAAAAACGACTAAAAATTTGTGGTTGCCAGAAAAGCACTAAAAAGCAACTGAAATTGACAGCTCTTAGTTGTTAGTTGCCATCCGTAATATGGTTTTTAGCAACTGGAAACCCAACTGAAAATCGGTCACCATCCATAATCGACCCATAAGAGTTATGAGCAATTAAGAATAAAAGTTTTGAGCGCCGTAACTATCGAAACAAAAGAGAGTGCCGACAAAATTAAACTAAAATTTGTTGGTTAAAAAGCGCTTTTACCTCATTTTTGTAGTTTTAAACCATGTGGGTATTCTTGACTTGTTTCCGGTTCTATGAATAATAAAAAAGGTATTTATTTAGATATGTACTTTAGAGAACTTAAATATGATACCATTATCGTTTATGTCCGCCCGATATTGTAGAGTTATGACTATTTAACAGTAAAAGAGCGCAGAAAAAAATTACTCTAACATTTTCAGTTTAAAAAGGGCTGTTACCTCGTATTTTTGTTTTTTTTTTAATTTCAACTGTGTTGGTATCCTTGACTTGAGGCCACAACTGTCTTCTTCTACAAATATTCGCATGATTTAAAATAAAAGCAGTTGCTTAGAAATATGTAAAACTTTTGTGTATTTATGCTTAAAACCAGTGTTTTGTCAACAGAAACATAAGCCAGAGTTGTCAGATTTTTTCCGACCTATTTCGCCAAATTGATTTTAAAAATCGCGAAAAGTCGCCAAAATAAATTTTATGTAGTTTATCTTAATATGTATTTAGTAATAAATGTGTTTTTATATAACACTTTTTATAATATAAATTTTTTATAAAGTAATAGTATAAAAATTTAGCAGATAATCGCTAAAAGTTGAAATAAAATCGCCAAAAATAATTTCTTGTAAATTTTTCTTATCCAAATTCAAAACGCATTAATGACTACAATTAATATATGAAATATCATCAAAAATCAAATTGTTTTAATTTCTTGCACATGAGTTTTGGTAATATTTATTTTCCTGAATTACAAAAATTTTCAAGTTCAATTTTGATAAAAAGTAGCCATAAAAATCGCCAGCAAATTTATTTATCGCCAGAAAAATCGCCACGTCGCCAATTTGAAGAGAAATCGCCATATCTGACAACTCCGACAGCTGCAGCTTATCCGTGTTGCCACGCAGAAAAAAAATTATTTTTAAAAATTAAGTGAGCTGCCGTTATTACTTTTCATCGAGTTTATTTGCAATTTTCTATAAAAAATTCAACAATAATATCGCTATTGGAAAAAAACCATCGATAGTCCAAAGCAAACAGAACTATCGATAGTATCGATACTAATATCGATTGTTTGCCAGCTCTAAGCATTGTAGCTTTCAACAATATAGGTTCTAAAGAATTGTCGCGCGCATTGTTTGAAATAAACACTAACACAAAACCCATTTAAAGTATGCTCTCTATCTACATTTCTCACCAATTGCATGGAAGAGAGAAATTTATAATAAAACACGATTTGTTTTGTCTGTAGTTAAACGATGATAAAATGAGACATGATTTTATAGCATTTTCGATGCTTCGAAAGAAGCGCAGTTTTATATAAAAAAAAAGAAGAGCTCAAAAGTGGGACATCGCGAACAAAAATCATGCATCTTCGAAGCGCTTTTGAAAGCAGTAGAAACAACAAAACTAGCTTCTCTCCCTTATAAACCTTCTTCGGCCGTATATTCTATCGTATACGAAAACTGATATTTTAAATGAAATTTTTTTGTATATTTTGACTTCTTATTTTTCTCTGTGATTAAACTTCATCTATCGATTATTATTTTTATCAAGCTCCTGGCAGCACTTATAACAACTGGCAGGACTTTAAAAGTGGAATAAGCACATGAACGTCCATGAAGTAGAAGCGACTATGGTATTCATTTTAATCGATTTCGAATTCTTCGATTAATCAGTTAATCGCAATAGAGGTTTTTAAATAACTTTCTTATTTACATACGTGTATTTAATATTTAAATTTTTTTGACGAGCTTTAAAAAGGCTAAAGTTGATATAAGGCCTATTCACATGTTATGTAACGCTATTTTCGGAGGGGTTTTATACCCTCCCCCAACCCTTAGTAACGCTGTTTACAAAATTTGCAGTATAAAGTATCTAATCCGTAACAAATCTTTAACACCCCCTTACGACATTATGTAATATGTGAATAGCCCATTAATACTAATTTTATTTTTACATTTAAAGTAAGACAATTGTGCTGACAAATTGGTGACTTGTTGTATTATATGGCTTAATATTCCTCTAAGAGCTTAAGATTCGAGAAGTATTAATATAAGGAAAATTCACAAGACCAAGATTTCTAACTATTTACCGTAATACTTGTATTAGCAAAAATTTACTATAAATTTGCCAATATGTACAGTTGGCTCTCGATAACTTGAAATTTAGGGCACCAAGAGATAAGTTCAAGAATTCATATTAACAAGAGTTTAAATTTGTAAGAAGGATATAGAAAAAAAATCCAAATTAAAAAGAATTTGATTATAATTAAAAACTAAAGCAAAATGTGAGCACATTTATATTACCAGTTCAAACTATAGATGAAGAAAAACCAAACTTCAACTTATATCTATGTATAAGCAATACATATAAACTTAACAAATTTTATTTTTTATAAAACAAAGCACATTAATATAATTAAAATTATAGAGCGTAGATCGGAAAAAATTAAAACTATTGCATGTTGGCGATCACATTTACGAGAGGACCAAGCTAAATGTATTTTTTCAATTTATTGAATGTTATTCGAGGGACCTGCGAAATAGTTCAAATTATCGAGAGACTCAAATTAACGAGTTTCCAATTATCAAGAGTCGACGGTATATATAAACAGCCAAAGATGATTTTTGTTCTTTTATTTCATGTACTCGTATTACATTGGCTTCTGACAAAATCATATTTTCGATAGAATAATTTTTTTTGTTGTTACAGTTGTTGCTTCTCATGTTTTTGTTCATACAAAGTTTTTCTTTCACTTCGTTTAAATAACGCTTAATAGCTTGTAAAATGTCTATGTACAACAACCATGTAACAACAACTAAACATAGCAATAAGACTTTATATAATTAATTAATTAATTGCTACTATTCATAGCTATGGTTGGATGCTTGGCTGTTGTCTTACAATAGAGTTTAAGTTCATGTGGGTAACTTTTCAGAGGCAAAAGGAGTGAAACGGGAGTAAATGTTTTACATCATTTAGGAAGACTTTTTTCATATAACTCTCAAGGAAATCTAATTAAGGACAAAATCCCCATTAAAAACATTAATTATATAAATAGAATAAATAATTGGAATTATGTCTTGTTAAGCCTAAAATCATGTAATAAATCACAGTCGCTTAAAATATTTATGCTTTAAGGCTTAAAAAGTATTAAAGAATCATTAAATTTGTCTTGATTTTTAAAACACATTATGCTTGTAACAAAGTTTGGTAAATTAACAACAGTAAGATGTATTAAAAGTTTCGTAATGAAATACCAGGATTTTAAATAAATAAAATTTGCAGGCGTAATAATTATGTCACTTTCTTTTATTAAATTATTTATTGTGTTTTCAGAATTACATGAACTAGATAACATTAAATGTTATTACATATCTTCAATCTAAAAACATAATAAATAAAACCTTGCCTACATTGCACTCTGGTCCCAAATCCTATTTTTTTGGCAGAAATTAAAGAAAAAGAATTTAAGAAAATTTAAGAAGTGGACACATTTTCTTAATACCCACACTCCAAGCAATCAAGAAATGCAATTTAAATGTAAGTGTGTGACATGCTCTCAAACTTCAAAGTTTAAAAATAAGTTAAAAATCTTTACCAAAGCGGTGTTAAAGTAACCATAAATAAATATATGAAAATAAAAAATTTTCAAAACGAGATATAATTTAAATTGAGTTTTAATGTAAGTAGATTTTAATCATATACTGCAATTTTTATTTATAACAAACACAATCAGCGAATCGATTAGCTTGTCTGTGGAAAACACGCAGGGTCTATGGCGGGAATCGAACCCACGATGTTTGGACTGACAGGATAGCATCGCTACCACTCATCCACAGGGGCACCCAAGTTTGGGCACGAGCTTGCATGAATGCTTGTGCACGAGCTTGCATGAATGTAAAAACGTGAAAGTGTTCGTCAAAGAATGTGTTAAAAATGTATAGTAAGATACCAAGGACATTTTGAGGCAAACTCTTAAAATTTCCACTTTATTTTACCACAATTTTTGATTGGCCGTCACCTATTTTTCTTTTTTTATGTAATTTCCGCAGAATTCTGCCATTTATAAACTGATTTCGACTTTTTTTTCTTAATTCGGAATGTTTCAGATTGCTCCCGGTAAAAGTGGACAGTGTCACGCTCATGCAAAAAAATACTTATTCTTTTTCAACTACTTCTACTTAACCGATTATTATGAAACTTTGCACATACATTATTTACCTTTTACAATACTACATTATGAAAAAATGTGGACAGTGCCACGCCCATACAAAGAATATATTATTTTATTTTTTCCTCCACTAAAAGGATTCTTATGAAATTTGTATAGATCTACATCTGGTTATCATGACAATACACTATAATTAGGAAAGTGGGCAGTGCCACGCCCAAAAGTGGTAAATTTTTTTTTTCAAATACTTTCATTTAATCAACTCTTATGAAACTTTGCTCACACAATAACTTCTTGCGAACATACAACATTGCCACGCCTGTTTTTAAGTAAACTTTTAAGCTTTTATCTTAGTTCTAAATGGGTAAAAGAAACGAAATTATTAAAGTAAAAAAATATATATATATATTTTTTTTATGGAAGTGTGGCGTGGGAGGGGTCCGATTAACTATTTTTATTTTTGTATTTGTATTGTATGCATTGTTGCCAAAATCTGATGAGGAAAAAATGCTAGATCTTTATACAAAAAAAGTTTAGAATATGCTAAAAATGTGCCAAGAAGTATGCTAAAACAATATACGTGATAAATGAAAGGCAAAGCAGCATTTTAATTATGTAATTGCAAAAATAAATATGTATATTAACACCGACAAAAAACTAACAACACCTTAGTCATAAGCAAAACATTAAGCTAATTTTATTATATCCAAAGATATTTTCATAGCTGAAAGAAAACATAATTTATTGTTTGTCTATGAATCTGCTTTCACCAGATTATTTTGGCTTAACACATATTCTATGTTAGCATTCGACAATAAGAGACAGAGCATCTTCAGAATAAACATATGTGTTATATATATATATATATATATATATATATATATATATATATATATATATATATATATATATATATATATATATATATATATATATATATATATATATATATATATATATATATATATATATATATATATATATATATATATATATATATATATATATATATATATATATATATATATATATATATATATATATATATATATATATATATATATATATATATATATATATATATATATATATATATATATATATATATATATATATATATATATATATATATATATATATATATATATATATATATATATATATATATGTATATATATATATATATATATATATAAAATGAAAATTTTGTAAATTGGCTATCTGATAATATGATAAAAAAAATATGCTAAAAGCATTTTTTGTATGCAAAATCAGATTAAAATATGCTAGATCTAGCATTAAATATGCTAAATTGGCAACGCTATTTGTATGCCATAATATACTAGCGGTAAAACTTACGAGGCATTCACTAAACAGGCCTTTTTACAGGCCTTTCAAGACCTGAATTTAAGATCCAAAGCTAATTCTTTTCTGCCTTCTAAGGATAGGCCTTCTACAATGCCTCTACACTGGTTTCTTTTGGAAGGACTATTCTATGTATATTTAGACTTTTCGTTTTCTTTAACAAAAAATTTTCTTTAGAAACAACAAACATGCTCGTATTATTTTTTTGCAAATAATTTGTATATAATAGTGAAATTTACTTACAGGAGGCATCATACATGTTATTATTATGTCGTTTATGTTGCAGATACTACATCATGTTCAATTCGTTCCTAATAAAGACACGAAATTTAGGCTCCCTCATATGTATAAAAAATTACTTTGGATGAAAAGAAGGTCTTCGAAATAAAAAATCACGATAATCCAATATATAGAAGCCGCTATAAAAATACCTAGATAAAAAAAAAATTACCTCCATTTGATTTTTAATGAACCTTTCCAGACCAGGCTTTCTATCAGGCATGCCACGTATAACCTGCAAATAGGCCTGCTAAAGAATGTCTTCAACAAGGCCTGCTGAGTAATGGGTCGAGGAAGGTCTTGGTCCGCAATGACATCGCGTGTAAAAAAGATATGAATATGCAATTGGAGTGGATGTAATACAGACTGCAAAATAAGGCCTTATAGAAGGCGTCTATACTCCTTCCATTTACCGCTGAGATGCAAATGGGCCAAAATTGAAGGCTGCAATATTGTTTTCAGAATTTATGCCAAAAAATTGATTTGGAATCAGTGAGCGTTGTTAGCATTCATCTTCCTTGTGTTTTACTGGTAGCCGAAGTGTGCATACATCTTAAGCGAATATGGCCGCTGTAATTTAATTAATTTATTTTTTCATTAAGTCTCCAGTTTTTTATCGTGCTATTTATTAATCGAAAGCAGGTTTAGTTATTATGTGTATTCGGTATACCGGTTTATCTAGAGTTGACTCTAATTATTGATTTTACTTTCCATTTTTTTTTTTAGTTTTCGAGCTGTTTAATATGTTTGAAGCTGAGGCAGTGCCACTATCCGAATTATGAAAAACAATTAAACCACTGGGCAGTGTTTTTCTATCAATAAGAAATATATTCCCATTTTCCACAGGTTCTTCTGACGTCTTGCACCAATTTGTGTGTTATATCTATAGAGCTCTGTTTTCTACTCAAAAAGTATCTATGATTCGGAATATATTAACACGCTGATACACAAACACGAACATAAAGTTCTTTATGAAAATTTGTATGAAAACCACTCAGTTTTCATAGTATTTTTGTGAAAAACTTTTATTTCGCCTTTATGAATCAAGCCCTAAATATCGCCTTCCAGTTACCACTAGTTTCTCTAATAGTTTTGATATTATTCGCAATAGGCTTGAAAATGAAAAAAATTTTTCCAAAAACAACATTGGAATAACTGTATATTAAAAAGTATTAAACCGTTCTAATTTTTTTATATATCGACTGTGAAAAGAATTATTTTCTCTCATTAATTTGTTACTGTAACTTTTAAAAACTGAAAAGAAAGTTAATGAAACTAAGAAATAAAAGTACTAAATCTTAAATGAAAACAACTTTCTTTTATTTTAAGAAGCCATCGCACTATATCAGAATAATATGAATTAAAAATATCCTTGAATTTATCGCACAAGTATGTACCACAAAGTACTAATGTGAGTACTCAAACAAATAGTATATAAATGAAATTAAAAGAAAAGAATTACAATTCTTATGCTGTTTCAGTTCTAACATGCACGTATAACAGATGAATGAATGGATGGTCGCATGTGTCCCTTTGAATTTGTCCTGTTAAAAGTAGAATGTTTTATGATAGTAATTTAAAGTGTATTTTGAAGTTACAGTTAGTATCGCCTTTTACATTCATAAGTACATTTAAAAGAGCATGTGGCACCTTAAAACTTATGGCATAATAAATTTTAGCTTCTAAGTATTTATAAACTTAAAATAGGTAGAAATTGTTAATACTACGAAGGAAATATTGAAAGTAAGTATTTAAAATAAAAATTGTTCTTTGTTTTAATAAATGGACACTCTGGTAGATACAATTAGTATGCCTATTTTTTTCTGCAAATAAGTTCGTAACTATTTATGATTCTTAATCCTTCTGAGTTCTTAAGGCCAAATTAATCTATTTTTGCAACCAAAATAAATTTTACAACTTATTTTTGAAGGGTCTTATACATATATAATTAATTACACTATGCAACAAAATGAAACTTTTATCATGCCCTTTGGTCATCGCTATATTTGTATATTGTATTTGATGTGTTATGGTCCCCTGGCTACAAAAACGGTGGAAATTTAAAATTCTATGAATACGTTTTTTTAATTTTTTTTTATAAAATTTGGGATTTTTCAAGAGGTTGCTTCACCGATTTCATCATAACTTGTTATTACAAAAACACTAAAAAGCTAAGAATGAAATTATCTTTAAGCAGTTTTAACTTAATTTTTTTTTATACAAAATGGTTTCGGAATTAGTCAGACAGCAAAAGTTGGATAATTTTTATTATTTTTATATGTATAAAAAATCAAAAATGGCTGAAACTTTTATCTTATTATTGGTACTTAAAGCCACATATACTACACATAAAATAAGCTTTATTTTATGCAATTCGATGGAGAAATACTTGTTCAATTCACAAGCTCGTATTAAAGTCGTATGTGTTGTCTAATCGTCTAATTATACAATATTGTATTTTTGTTGTTGGTAATTTTCATACAAAAGTGTTTTATAATTATACGATTGAATTTTATATGTTCTTCGAATAGTTGTATTGAAGCCATGTCTGGGAATATTTTATTTATTAGATTAATTTGTAAAAATCTTTTTTATATGTGATAAGTAACACCAGAAAATATATTCTTCTTAATGATAAATATATACTTGATTCATTTCAATTTAATTTTCAAACTATTTTAATCAAAATTGCTTGTCGCGAGAAAAGTAATGCTTTTTCGCGTCAAATTAAAGTTCCCATACCTGGTTTCATTTCATGGTATCAAATCAAGGTGAATTAATACCAGGTGGCCTCGAGAGATCAGGTGACTACGAATTGTGTAACATATTTGAACTGCCAACTGCGTTAATGTATCAGCTTTTTTCACATCCCAAATATAAATTCTGCACGGCGAATTTATATTTGGGCTGTCAAAAACCTGATATATTAACACAGTTGACAGTTCATATATGGAAACATTTTCTTAGTCACCTGATCTCTCGAGGCCACCTGGTATTAATTCGCCTTGCTTTGGTATTAATTAAATTGACATTTATAATACGACAAAATAACGATACAACAAATTTGTCTGTTCAAAAGCACTTAAACAAATATCGTCTTTTTTTAACGAATAAACATACGACTGAGCTTGTGAATTAAACAATTTATTATGTTCATAGAAAAGTGAAGTCACCTAGTTTTTGCAAAAAATTGCAATTCAAAAATAAATATTTTTTAAATAACAAAGTTCTACCGACTGATTGTGATAGAGGACACTAAAAAAATTCATGCATACATATATTGGCCTTTTGGATGTTTACATCTTGGACTCATTTTAGGGACACATGTATATATTTTTTGGCGCCCTGTACCAGAATCAGCCGTTAGTAACTTATTATTTAAAACATTTATTTTGTTTTACAGTATAAATACTCGCAATTTTTTAAAAAAATCAGGTGAATTCACTTTATTATGAATAACATCAATTAATAATTAATATCCATTGATTTTCACTAAATAAAGTTTATTTAATTATAGGTACACTCACAATATTACTACAGTAACGGAATGTATTTTATTCAAAAAAGTATTCCCTGCAATCATTTTTAAGCTAATAAACATTTAATCTTATTTTTAACTGATTCTAACATTTAATATAAGAAACTAAGTACATACTAATATGGATTTTTGGTTGCCAAAAAAGTGCATGCATATAAATAACACAACACTCACAAATACGCAAAATATTCTGTACGTAAAATTAGCTGAAATTGCAATAAAAAATATATGAATACACATTTGAAATCAGTTGTGTAGTGGATAGTACGTGAGACTATTAAACGGGAAGTCATATGTTCAATTTCAGCCAAGACCATGCGTGTCTTTTTTTAAATTTGTAATGATAAATGCATAAAATAAGTAAGTTTATGTTATTTTGGTGCGTTAGATTTCAAATCTGAACGACCTTTGTTCGATACCCAGTGGAAGTTAACATAACTAGCAGTGAGTAAAAATATTAATTTAATAATATAAAAATTATATTTACGAAATAATACGATTTTAACATTTAGAAATAAAGCAAAAATAACACCGGTTTTTAATTGTGTTTTATTTTATTTTATATTACAATTTCAGTTAATACTAAGTACGGAATATTTTGAGTGAATATTTGGCTGTATACATAGTTAAAAAAATTATAAGTTTTTGCCATTTTCAATTTTTTATAAATTTTTTAAATTAAAATTTTCCAATTTAGTCTAAAAAAATATATTTTCCATAATTGCGGTGTGAATCATTTCAAAGCTATTGAGTTAAAAAATGTATATGCAATCAGCTTAAACTTTAAAAATACCTCCTCTACCAAAAGTTAGATGGGTGTATCTGCAGTCTATTTCGGATAATTATGATCCTATTGAACGGCCAATCCTGAATTTTGAAATGAAAAATAAAGGATTGATATAATTCTTTATATAAAAACAATTTTTAACAGTTTACATATTTTAGAGAAATCAATATTTATATGTAATTTGATTTTATAATAACATTTTGTAAGTTTCATGTTTTTTGAAGCACTACAGAAATAAAGCGCTTTATAATTCGCTTTAAAACATGAGCTTGTTCAGAAGCTGATTTCATAGCGTCACAACAATGCAGGTTTTGAAGCGAGAAGAGTATTTGCTATTTACTTATACAAAAGCTTCGTACACAAGCTATACAAAAAAGCTGTTTTATAGTGCTGATCCAAAGCAGGTTTTTAAGCGAGAATGAAGAGTAAGTTTATTTGAGTTTCTTGGTGCCGTTTTGCAACAGTGTTTTTGGTCGAGTGATTGGTACGTTAGACTTCAAACCTGAAGGTTCTTAGTTCGATACTAGTTGAAGTTTAAATAACAAACATTGAGTAAAAATATGAAATTAATAAAAATAAACAAAGAAACGAAATAAGAAAAATTCAAAATGGCGTCAACGACGCCAATCCATATCGAACCATTTTTTTCATATATTTTCAGTTCTAGTGCTGAAAGTTTTGATGATTCTCAGCGCTTCAAAAGCGCTTTTGTGAGCAAAAATATAGTACCGGGAACTCGCCATACAAAAATCAGCAGCGATATCAGCAGGTTTGTCACCGCTACTTTTATTCCATAATAGTAGAAACCTGCTTTATTGGAAGCAACTTTTTTACTGGGCTAATTTTTTGGTGTGATTATTTGTAATAATATTAAGTTTTTATTTTGAAATAGACGAAGCCCTTGAAAAAGTCAACAAAAAATTTACGAAACGTTGGGTAAATATGTAATAAAAAGTTTTCTATTGACATAAACTGTGTTAGGCCTTATAAGCTGAAGATTTTATAATCAACAATACCAAACTAAAAAATTGGCCAAACAATATAAACAAGGATTCCATCATCTACATTTTCTAGAAATGGTATTGCGCGTTTCGTAACACATAAAAAGTATATGAAAGAGAATTTAGAAACTTTTCATAATCCTTATTACACAAACATTTGTAACGTTATATTCAGAAAGAATCAGGGTTGATTCCACGGAACAAGGGAAAAATTAACATCAACTTAATAATTCAACGTACACAGCAGAACATAGCAACGCTACATTTCCATCGTCAGTGGTCAAGCGAATATTTGTAATATAATTTTCGTATGCAATTTTCACGAAAAGTTTATATATAAGAATTGAACTCACATTTAACAGAGCCACCCCAAAAGAGGTGATAAGCAAAATACACATGAGCACTGACGGTGGAAATAAAGCGGCTTTTAAAAGCAACATTGCTATCTTCTGCTGTGTACTTTGAAAAATTACATTGATTGTAATTTTCCATTGCTCATTGAAATGTTAATCAAGCCTGATGCTTTCTGAATTTAACGTTACGAACCTTAGCCTTAAAAACCAAATTTTTACTCACAAGAGAAATTAGATCAAAATAGTTCTATTAAATCAACGGATATTTTTTTTAATTTAACTTATCATTAAGTACTAAAAATTTATTTTTATCGCTCTTAAAAGCAATTTTCAGAATGGACTCCTTTTTATAAAATAACCACAAATAGGCACAAAAAAATAACAATGTTTATGGCATACGGCATGCATGTGCATATTTGACATTTATTTCTTTAATGATGTATTTACTTTGGCACATTTCCTTTCGAAAAAAAACATTAAAACAAATACGAGAGAAAATAGAGAAAGAAATAGGAAATAGAAACGTAAAAACATAAAAAGAAATAAACTATACTAATATAATGTTCTTTGAATTCAGTATATGTGTTAGTTAGCGTATGGCGAAGTTATATATAATGCAAATACTCAAAAGTATATGTTCAACAAAAATACGGTACATAAATTTCATGCTATAAGCCACGTTTGTATATTTTTCTATATGCATATGTTTTCATATTTGTATTTCCTGTTGCACTAATGCATATTCAAGTATCTGCTCTTTTTGTTCTGCTTTTGGCATTTAGCAGTACATTTTCTTTTTAAAATGGTAATTATAAATGTCATTGTTAAAAGTGCTTAAAAAACTCATTCATTATAACTCATACGCTACGATGCACCAAACATAATCGTAAATTGTATGTATTTGTCATACTGAGTTTAAAACTCGCTGCATTTTAGTTAGATTGTTTCTATTAGTTTGTATGTATGTAAGGTGAGACTACTTGTCATAAATAACAGATTAAAAGGCACTCAGTATAAGTTATATATATATATATATATATATATATATATATATATATATATATATATATATATATATATATATATATATATATATATATATATATATATATATATATATATATATATATATATATATATATATATATATATATATATATATATATATATATATATATATAATATATATATATATATATATATATATATATATATATATATATATATATATATATATATATATATATATATATATATATATATATATATATATATATATATATATATATATATATATATATATATATATATATATATATATATATATATATATATATATATATATATATATATATGTATGTATAGTATACAAAATACTAATACATATATAAATGATTTTATTATTCCATTAATGTTTCAAAAACAAATATGTTTATGATTTGAGCCTTGGCGCATCTATTAAAATAGTTTTACCCCGATATGAACAAAGTACTTTCATAATATAATTTCTTTAAACGAATATTGTGTATGCTATATATAGTAATATCGAAATTGTAAAAGTTGACGCCTTTGATTTAATTTAGGCGGTTGCAGTTTCCTCCTTCGTACAATGATATAAAAAAAATTATTAAATCTGTATCTTTAAAACTTGCGATCCGATTACAAAATGTTAATACGTATGAGTAATATGATGGTGCTATTGGAAATCCGCATTTTCTTCACCTTTTTTAAACTAAAAACTCATAAATATATTTTTTAATAGATAGTACAGAAATAAAATTTAAATATCAGACAGTTTTCTTGCAGGTAAATAAAATGCTTCTGAAAATTTTACTATTTTTAGAAAACCTGCTCGCCTGGCTACATTCTTGAGTGGACGGGTAACAATTTAAAGTCAGATTAATTATATTAAATATATCTAATATATTTTAAAGAAATTTTAAAAAGTTAATAGGCGTCTTTTTCTAAAGGGATTAATGTAGAATTTCGTAGAAAAATTCACCATATTCGTCCAATGATAGAAGTAGCGTTCATGCTTTAGTCGATTTAATATTTCAACTGCAGTCATTTTTAAAATCTATTTTTACGAAATATTGAAAGTACAAGAATTTAGATTTGCAAAATTTTTGAAAAAACGTCGAACAATGAAGATCAATCTGAAAATTTTTATTATTTTGGCTTTCTAGTTCAATATTTTGAATTAATGTAAATTCAAATTATTTTTTTTATTAAGAGTGGACTGTTGTAATAATCAAATGAGATTAGCAGAAGGGATCAGTACTGCTGAGTTCGGTAGGCCGCTACACCGTCTCATCAGCATTCTTGTTGACTTGTACCACTTATAAATGTGGATGCTTTTTACAAGGAAACATCAGCTATTTAATTAATTTTTGCTAGCAAATAGAATACAAGAGTTCTTTTAAATCCGTGTCATGCATTTTTTTATTGTGACTCAATTTAGTCTTTGCCAAAATTTCCCTCTCTGATTAATAATCCAACACTGACAAACTGTTATTTGTTGTCTCGCTCTGATGGTCATTTTTTCAATACCTACAATCAAAGCTGTTTGTGTTAGTTTATTATGCATGCTAAACTGCTTGAGTTATTTTGTCTGTATTTTTAGTTCCAGATCATCAACTGAGGAGTAAATATGCATAATTCTTTCTAATTTATTTTAATTACTAAGATAAATAAGTGCCGACTTATCTGATAGATAATACAGACCAACAAAACAAAATTAAATTTTTTGTGTTTTTTTTTATTTAATCGAAAAACTAGTTCTCCAGTATATGCAAATTATGTAATGCAGCATCCTATTTTTTTTGTAGCGGAAAATCTCCAGATACAAAAAAAAAAGTTATTTATTGGCATTGGAGCTCAGTATTATATGTACGCAATTTGACTAAGAAAACATGGCACTTAAAAGTCGTGTTGACCTGTGTTATTACTCATCATCATTTGCTAGGTTCTAGTTATAATCAACAATTACACAGGCTAGCGAAATAATATTTTTTAACGTTTTTTTTTACGGTATTATTTGTTTATATTGTTATGTAATGTTTATTTTTCTTTATTTAGTGCATTTCTTAGTCAATATAAAAGCTAGTGTTTCCTTCTTTTTCATTATAGAGTTTTTAGTTTTCATCCCATTGCAGTCCATTTTGCCTTACAATTTTCGTAATCAAATGTTCTATTCAATTAAATTATAAAACCAAGGTTTTTTTTATTAGTTGTGGTACAAAACTGTCTCCGAAAGTCCAATAATTGGTGAAAAACGTTAAAAATATTCTTAAAATCTTAAATTCGGTTCACTATAACTCAGACATTTTTTTCCAATTAAAACCATTCGACTCGTAATTTAGTAGCCTTTCAAATAAGATATCACTAGTTTTTATCGAACCAGCCTCTGATTTTGGAAGGCGCTTGAAAGATATATATATATACATATATATATATATATATATATATATATATATATATATATATATATATATATATATATATATATATATATATATATATATATATATATATATATATATATATATATATATATATATATATATATATATATATATATATATATATATATATATATATATATATATATATATATATATATATATATATATATATATATATATATATATATATATATATATATATATATATATATATATATATATATATATATATATATATATATATATATATATATATATATATATATATATATATATATATATATATATATATATATATACCGTTATCTAGTGAATAGAAAGTTGTACATTTAAACGAAGTTTATACTTGCAATATATAGACCAACATCTACGTTTTTATATGTAATTATGTACAAAGCTTTTTCATCGTACACCTGTCTTTTTGGTATATTTTCTCTTTATAAAAAAACTCGGGTGTTCTTCAAATTGTGGTACTTAACGAAGTGCTCTTTTCACAGGACATATGTTAGTCCCTTCATAGAACTAAATCGGGTATAAAATATTGCATGAAAGAAATTGATTATTTTGAGGCAATATATTATATTAAGACGATTTTTATTTTCTATACATGTATTAAGTATTTTCTAAGCAGCCACTTAACCTTTATTTTTAATAAAAAGTTAATCTTTCTGATTAAAAAGTTTTTATTGGGATTTATCAAATTACATTCAGGGAAAGATTCCTGACGATTTCCATTAGCCCCAATGAAATGCACATATGAACTAGATAATAACCCTCCATAATCAATTTCAATGTATTTTAATAAAGCTTTCATATATATCTTGAAAAGTAAAATATTAATTTAGGAAAAAGCCCATTAAAAAATTAAAATCAATGTTAATCTTTCTGTTTGTGAAATAAAGTCTTCATCATTTCAAGAGGTAGAATCTTTATCAAGCTTTTTTCACTTTATTATAAAGTCATAATATAAGCAAGTTACTCTTTTACGAAGTAGCATGTAATTCCACATAATGAATATGTGAATTAAGTTTAAGAAAGTATAATTTATAAATGTTTATTCGCAATTTATTTCAATGCTTAAAATACTTTTTATGTAACTTTTCCATGCCGTCGAATGCTACGAGTACGTTTGAAGGTAAAATATTCAAACTCCTTCTGAAATATTTAATTATGTTATATATCTTAATGCTAAAGAGGGTGTGGTTAAAAACATTTTGGTTTAACCTTTCTTCCCGAACTCATTAAAAATAAACTCCATTGTAAATCTTTTTGTTATTGCTAAATTAAGCTATGAGTTTAAACCAAATACTCTTATATACATGTATATAATATTTTTTTTGTTTTGTGTTTATATCAAGATGTATGTACATACGTGTTTACATATGCAATAACATATATTTATGTTCATGTAAACATATGTACATTAGGGTGACCCTTAACATTAAAAAGTTGGATTTCGCCCAGTATCCTCCTGCAGTTTATTTAATATTGATAAGAAAATATTATCCAGCGACATTTTTAGATCAGTCGGTTGGGAGAAAGGCGGGCCGCGAACCCCCTCCAATGCAGCAAACACCATAAAATTCAGATTTCTTGCCTAATAAACTAGTATGGCCAACGGACGACACAATCGTCCATATTCTAAATATAAATAATTTCATTAAAAATCTCTTTAAAACTAGCCACACAATCAACTATATATGTATAATTAGTTAATGATACATAGTAACTTTAACACACTGATATTAAATAAATTCAGTAAAGTTCGATTTTAACTCGCACACGAAGGCTTCTCTTCGAATACTATATATATAGTTCCTTCCTATTCATTTAGGCGATTTTTGTTTATTTTAGGGACTTTTTTGTTTCGAGTTTTTGTTTAAGTTTTTTTTGTGTTAACGATATTTTTTGTCGTTTTGGTGCTTATTTTGAATTTTGGTGATTTTCTAGTTTTAGCGTTTTTTTTTCATTTTGGTGTTTTTCGTTTCAGCGCTTTTTTCTTTATGTAAAAGTTTTTAGTTTTTGTTTGGTGACTTTTCTTTAATTTTGGCGATTTTTTACTTAGCGCCTCTTCAAATATTACGTAACGCTATTTTTGAAGGTTTTTAATGCTGTCTCGTTTTTCGTTTTGGTGCTTTTTTGCTTTAGCGATCTTTTTAATTTTTCGCGATTTTTTTGTAGTTTTTGACGAGTTTTTTGTTTGGCCATTTTATTTCGTTTTGGCAAATTTTTTTTTATTTTGGTGAGTTTTTAATTGTAGCTTTTTTTATTTTGCGTTTATTTCATTTTAGCGCTTTTTTCATTCTGGCGATTTTTTAATGCTGTCTTCTTTTTTAGTTTTGGTGTTTTTCTCATCTAAGTGCTTTTATATTTTGACGATCTTTTTAATTTTTGTCGATTTTTTAATTCTTGCATTTTACTGAATACCCTTAAATTTTTAGTTTTTTACATTCGTTACTGTTGTCTTTAAAATATTGCCTAACTGTGGGCAGTGAGACTGGGAGAAATCAAACTTTTTAAAACTATGGGTTACCCTAATGTACATATGTATATATGCATACTGTACGTCTGTAAGTAAATTTAAGTACTTCAGCATGAATTTGTTCATGCGCTTGTAAAAAAAATTTAAACAAATGCATTTATTTATTTTCTTTCTTTCAGAAAATATTACCAGTAGGTAAATAATATGAAAATTAGAGTAACTCATATAGCTTAGTTTATCAGTTACATCCTAATTAAGAGAGATCCATTTTCAACATTTTTACTTCATACCTAAATATATAAAATATTCGTAGTATCTCTGTAGTCTATCATTATGCTCAAAATAGAAATCATTATACTCAGCAGAAATATGGTGTAGTCGCCAAATTTAGTGCGAATTTGACTCGCACACGAAGGGTTTCCTACGAATACCATATACATACATATCCCATATCCATTTTTCGTTTATTTTTGGATTCTTTTTAGTTTTAACATATTTTGCCGTTTTATGATAGTTTTTTGTTTTGACGATTTTTTCGTTCTTGCAATATTTTTAGTTTTGGCGAATTTTGACGTTTTAAGTGCTTGTTTCATTTTGGCAATTTTTTCACTTTGGTTTTGTTTTTTCAGATTTTTTTTGTTTCGCCATTTTTTTCGTTTTGACGATTCTTTTACTTTTTTTCGATTTTTTAGTTTTGGCGATTTTGTTCGTTTTGGCGATTTTTTAGCTTTTGACAATTTTTGTAAAATTGTCGATTATTATCGTTTTATGTATTTTTTCCACAATGCAAACAAGCGACTTAAGTAAAAAAATTTTATGGAAGTGCTCAAAAAACTGAGTGCTTTTCGTATTAATTTTGGACAATCAATGTTTCTTTGCATAGTGGAAACAACACATTAGTGTGTGTTTTTTTATTTATGTGCTTTTTTCATTAGGGCGATTTTTCGCTTTTACTATTTTTTTAATTTTAAGTTCTTTTTACTTTTATCTTTTTTTTGTTTTAGTAATTTTTTCGCTTGTGAGATTTTTTTCGTTTTGCCGCTTATTTCTATTTTGGCCAGTTTTTTTTTGTTAATTTTGGATTTATTAATTTGATCGTTTTTTGCGATTTTTTGCGATTTCTTTTTGTCTTTTTTTTGCGGTTTCTTAAATTTTGCGACTTTTTCTGTTTTGGTCTTTTTGTTTCAGCGCTTTTTATCATTTTAACGACTTTTTCGTGTTGCCAATTTTTTTTAATTTTGGGCTTTTTTGTGGTTTTGGCGATTTGCTTTTCATCTTGTTCTTGGCATTACTTGAAAACAATTCTTAAACTGATAGTGTATAAAGAACTGAAGTTTATAATGCAAATGATTGTGATGTCCTTCATTTATTAATTTACCCTTAAATTATTAAATTTGGTTGCTTTAAAGTATTTTTTTACGGTTCATAAGATACAGCAAATTAATTTTTAGTTTTTTGATTCTTAACAATCGTTACTGTTGCCTTTAAAATGATGCACTAGTTAAAAAAATTTTAAGAGTTTGCCTCATACGTTCTCCAAGATACAGCTAATTGTCAAAATAACATAGTTAAGATAACATTTACTGATAGAATAGACTTTAATTTTTAGTTTGTTTGTTTTTATAGCCTTTAAAATTTCAAGAGTTTCCCTCTTACGGTTTCCAAGATAAAGATATGCTGAAACAGAACTGGGTCTTGACGAGTTTTTCCATACAAATTGACATTAATCATACGCCGTAAAAAGCAGTTATGAAATAGAACATGCTAAGCCACCAGTGCCCGAGAACTTTTCGTCATTTGCACATATACAACACGACTGTTAACGAAACTAGCCGCAAAGAGTGTAAGAAACTATAAATTTCATTCAAACAAGCAGGTAAGCGTCGCTCTTTGATAATAATACAAAACCTAAACATACGAGTTTTGAGAACGTTTTTTCTCATGCTTTCAGGCTTAGTCACTCATTCTCTCAACTATGTTGCAGTGTTTTAATCAAATTTCATATATTTTTCATACGAAAAATTAAAAAAAAACCAAATAAACAATAATATGAGAGCATTTTGATACTGCCGTCGATTTAGTTTCGGGCCTGTTCATTTGACAACGTTTTTGCCTGAAGTTGAAGACTTAGTTCTGTTTAATAATTAACTGATGGAATATCCTTTAGTTTTTATTTTGTCCAAAACGAATTTCTAGAATATTATAAAATCATGTCTTGATGTTTGGTGGTCAAAACAACGTTTTCTGGAGGGATATGATTTTATATAATTTTGATTTTAAGACTTAAAAATTAAAAATTTTACAGATTTAAACAACAAAATGTATGGAGGATTTTCATGTTTTGCAGTCATTATTTATATTTTATTATATATTAAAAGGTAATTTTTTATGTACTTGTACTGAGTTCCATACTGAAATATGAGACTTAAAGTCTTGTATATGGGACATAGAAAATAAAATAACTAAATAAACATGACGTGCAAACACGTTATGAGACTCTCTGCTCCTTCAACTTTTATGACTGAAGCGTTTCCGTAATATTTAAGCCTATGTCTATATAAACTAGGCAACAGTCAAAAGTCAAAAAGAGGAACACCACAGGGCGAGGTGATGTTTCCTCTGCTCTGGCTTCTCGTTAATAATTCAATCCTTTTTACTTTAGACGCTGCGGGGGTCAAGATTGTGGCTTACGCGGATCATGTGGTGTTAATGGTATAACGGATGTTCACGGACGTGATAAGCAACATCATGTCCAACGCTTTGGGCACACTCAGCAAATGGGCTAAAGGTTGTGGTCTAGGAGTAAACCCAAATAAAACTGAATTGCTACTATTTACTACAGAAACCAAAGTTCAGATCCTTAGACTCCCTCGGCTTCAGAATCAGGCACTGCCCATATCAGACAACGCAAAATATCTAGCAGTTATCCTGGACTCTAAACTATCGTAGAAACTTAATGTTCAACACAACGTTGAAAAGGCCTCAGATGCCTACTGCTCCTGTCGGAGAATGTTTGGTTTCAAATGGGGCCTCAGCCCTAATATGCTCAAATGGATGTACAAAGCAATTCTTTGCCCCATATTGACTTAAGGATCGATAGTATGATGACCCGCCACAATCAAACAATCCGTCATATAACAACTATACATAAATCAGATATCTCCCTGCATCGGGATTACAGGTTGTTTACGTACTAGTCCTTCAAAGGCTCTGAAACTTGATTCCGATTGAGTTTCATTTCTTGGCTGTATCCTCGAACAGTGTGGCATAATTAGCAGCATGTGGGAGGTGAAGATCAAGGACTTATGGCCATGCCAGAATCTTAGATCAATTACCACCGATACTGGGGATCCCTCTCACTACTTGATACCTCATCAGCACTTCGATAGCGCCTTCAAAGTTCTTATTCCATCCAGACGTGATTGGAAGGGAGGTTACATAGAAAAAGACTTAAACTGTATACTGATAGATCAAGAATGATCTGCGGTGTTGGGTCTGCAGTCTTCTCGAATGACCTTGGGGAAGACTCTCTTTCCGACTTCCCAACGAAGCCAGTATAATTCAGGCTGAAATCCTGGATATAATGGAGACGAGTGGAGTGTTAATTGACAGGAGTGTTCAGGAAAGGCTCGGCATCTTCGGCGACAGTCAGGGGGCGCTTCTGTCCCTAAGGTCACACATTACTTCTTCTACTTTAGTCAGCCATTGCAAGGACATGCTATCCAAATTAAGTAGTCAGGCAGACGTCACCCTCATCTGGGTTTCTGCACATAGTACCTTTCTTTGCAATGAACAGGCGGATGAGCTGGCCAGGGCTGGCTTTGCTACGGACGCCTCCACTGCTGAATCGGTAGCCCTACCGTTTCAAACATTATCGGCAGAAAGCTGAAGACAAGTGGCGCAAGTTGACCACGTGTAAGAGGGCTAGGAAGATGTGGCCTTGATACAACTATAAGCGTACAACACAATTAACTAACAGAAACCGTAGGGACATATTGAGGCTCGTCGCAATAGTGATGGGGCACTTGGCGATCGGCAGACATGCTAGAAGGATAGGCCTATTTTCCTACAAAGCGTTCTGCCGTGGCTGCCGTGGCCAAAGTAGAAAAAACTGTTTTTTACTTTCCTTGCGAATACCCGGCCTTGAACCTCTCGAGACACAAATTATTGGGCAACAATATACTAGACAATCTATCAGAGCTAGCAGCAATTGCTCTAGGTGACCTGATTAGATATCTCAATGCGACGGGTTGGATCTAGTACCTTCCGCCGGATCCGGGATCTGGGTGCGAACCTACATAGGCTGACACTGACGAGTGGTCTGTCAAAGCGGAATCTTATTGATTCTGCTTGATTACTTGCGTGTAGTAGGCAGCCAAGTATTCCTACCAACTAATCGACCAATGTCTTAGATACATCTATGTACTGTGCACATGCGGGTATCTTATATATTCCATGCGGAATTAAAATGTGCGGAATTACCAAAGTGTTGTTGTTATAAATAATAATTTGCAACAACAACACTTTGCTGGAATGCAGAACACAGCCGTACTGGCATATTTTTGAATACCTCAAATATTAAAAAGCCGGGGAAGAACTATTGCTTACGAGGGCCCACAGATTCAGCTTGAACAATAAAATAGTTATTTTTCGCGTTTTTTTGACATATTGTTGTTAGTATTATTTATTACATAAAATATTAGCGGAGTTCAGTGTTTGACGCAAATGATCTTTCGAAAGTGCAAATACAAAATATCGTAGCTTTTTTATGAAATTTTGAGTATTTCGTTGTTGGACTTCAGACAAAAGCTACGATATTTGCATTTGCACTTTCACAAGGCTATTTGCGTTAAATACTGAACCCTGCTGTTAAGAAAATTCTAGGTAACCACAAAATGCAAGCTTATTATGATAATAAGTGTATATTAGCACGAGCAAAAATCAATACAAATATCGGGCGCCAAAAAGTTTGCTCAGCTATTTATATGAATAATTAAAAATATTTTAAAATATTTTATATTCAATTCCAGTTTTCTATTGGGTAATCTGTTTTTAAGTTAAAGTTATAATGTTACTCATTTAGAACACATTTGTAACTAGTTTGATTTAATTGTAAGATACGCTAACTACCGCCTGTACTAACAACAACAACACAATAGTATGAGTGAGTAACAGTAGCAACTAAACTAAACAAATGGATACAATTCGCATTTAAATATAAATTTTTGTTTCCACTTCTCTTGCTCCTAATTCTACTCCTGTTTATATTGTAGTTTTGTGTAACTTTAAAGGTTCAGTAAGTGACTTCTTGACCTTTTGCCTAAGTAAGAAGAGAGTGTTTTAAAAGTTCGGTTGGCTGGTTAGCTTGCAGCTTGAATGCTCCTGTGCTATTATTTCCTTATACTCGCACACAATGAAATTAGTTAGAAGTAGCTCTGGAATAATGAACAAATGAATGTATTTTTTCTTCTTTTTTTTTCTTAAGACTGTAAGTTTTTTAGTTGTATTTTATTATTTCTCTTTGTAAGTTTCCGTATTCGTATTTACATTAAATTTTGATGTTTAGTACTATTGTTAATTTTAGTTGTTTCTTTAAGATTTTTTTCCTATTTTCTCTACATTAAGAATTTAAATTTATTTTTAACATGCAATGCTAGTAAACTTTTAGCTTTTAGTAGGTATTCTAGTCATGGCTTTAGTCAGTCATTCAGTCACTATACAAATGTTGTCAATAAAACATGTACATATGTATGTATATGATTTGCTGTTGATAAGAATAACTATTCCCAGCAAACATGCCAGCTCGATCTCTAATTAAGAATACTTTGTTTTTTTTTTTTTGGTATTTCGGGTTTAACTGTTTTACTAAGCATTTGACTAAAATTGTAGTCGCGCCATTAAATTGCAGATAGAATTCTTAATAAATGCACAGAACAAAATTTTAAAACGTTAAAAGCACAAAAAAGGCCCAAGCTCAAATACTTGCAATTTAACTAAAAAATCATTAATTCTTCCAAACAAAAATGTCTTCATAATCTTTAAAATTTTAAAAATTGTTTACTACAAGTTTTAATTTTATGTTTTCATATGGTAAAAGGACATGCTTCAAGTATGTGTTTAGGGGAAATTTTTTTTAATTAGCCATGTACAGTGTTCGAAAACCTAAATTTTCAAAATAATTTTTGGGTTTATGTTCCTGTAAAACAATTGCACAGGGTGCGTCAAAAATCTACGATTTACATTTTATTTAGTAAACTGTTACAATTTCTGGTGCATAAAGTGAATACATCCTGGCTATAAATGTTGTCGCTAGGTCAAAATTAGTAATAAACAAACTAAAATTTCGGGAAGACAGTTTTTATATTGTAAAAAAAATTAACTGATTTTTTTAATTATACATTACTATTAACATACATATTATCGAGCTCGATATATTGAAGTTATGGTGTATTTAGCAGAGAACACAAAAATGCCAGATAAAGCATGTTTTTTAACCAAAGGCACAAAATATAACATTAGGCCAGACCCACCCGCCCACATGTATTTCGATGCGCTGAACCTGAATCTGTGTTTCGTTTGGACTATTATGTTTCCAATTTCGAAAAAAATTGCAAAAAACTTCAATTATTCAAAATTGTTAAGAGTTTTTAAAATTTAATCGAAATTTTAGGGATAGCGGGCCAAACAAACCTCAGCCTAGGACTCTGTGCAACCCTTTTTTTTGTTATATTTTGTGTCTTTGCTTAGTGCTTTTTGTTGGCTGAAGTGGTTAGTGCATTGACCACCAACCCTGAGGTCTTCACTTCGAGACTGGCTTCAGGCAAGCCATCAAAATCATGATTTTGTCTGATGCAAATTGGTGTGTCATTGCTGATGACTGTTGTTGGACAATGAAAGTGATAAAGGCATATCACTGATCACTTAACGGTACCAGCAGATATTAACACTGACATATATTAATGCTCATCGTCGGTATTGTAGCAAAATCATCGCCGAAGTAAAAGAACTAATAAAATGGCTACAGAGCTTAAAATGAATTAAGGCCTCTACTTGACATCAGAGCGCTGCAACACTGCTCTACAAAATTTAATAAAAATGCGTAATGTCAGAGTTGTAAATGAATCAAGTCGCCTATCTCTCTCACTTCGCCACCTGTTCTCTCTACACTAATCCTTTCCCAAATAAGGTAGCACATTAATTAATTAGCTGATAGGCATTAAGTGCCTGAGTGTGCTATTTCTATTTTTGGTATTTCTTCCAGTGTTTAAAAGCAGATATCACAAAATGCGTTTTTAATTTGGCCTTTGCTACTGCTATTGAAAATTTAAGAAATTTACGGCAGTATGTCTTGTTTTTTGTTTGTGAAAAATAGCCAATACGGATTTAAGTGCATTTTCTGTGTATATATTTCTTTTACCATGGTCTTTTTCTGTTCTTGTAAACCCAGAAAAAAATAAATAAAAACCATATTGAATCAAAGAAACACTAAAGGAAAGTCTAAAGAAAGTCTAGTCATGTTAAAATTTTTATTTCAATATTGAAACATATCTATTCAAAGTTGAAAATTATTGATTAAGTGTATTTCAATAAACGTTTTCTTTTGAATTGAAACCGATTGAATGAATATGACAAGTTTTTAATTTTAAATTTCCATTTTTCTCTTAGTGTATCTATTGAGATCAATTTTTATAAGGCGATATTCAGAAAATGTTCGTTTCATTCTACTGATTTATGCCAGTGAGTACTGCTAGTGCTTTGCATTTTTTCAATTTATCATATATGTCTGTTGTCGAAAATAAAAATGCTAGTGTTTTTAAAAATGTTACATTTACAAGACAGTGTGTCTTTTTTGTCATTGCTTTGCAAAGGTGTGGGCTTTTTGAAATTTAGCTCTTATTAGCTATTGTAATTTGATTTTTATTTTAGCTACATTAAGCTCAATATTTTGGTATTTTTACTAATATGGAAACGGCATTTTAAACACTGCAGTTTTCACACCCGAGGTAGCCAAATCCCACCACTTGTAGCTTCAGCACTCGTGCAGCTGCACACTTTGCACCACATGATTAAAAAAAATGCGGCTCCTCATTTAAAAACAAATTTTCAGACAAATCTATACAGTAGTTTAGAAGATTCGTACTTATCATAACTTTTTTGTTAATTTACACCACTGCACACTGGGAAGAAGGCCAATCTAGCGGCGAAAAAAATTACATCTTCCAAACTAATAGTCCGACCCACACTAAATGTATGGAAGAAATATAGACAATGCTGAAGGCTTTAAGGCCTGCAAAAAGATTAGGCAGCTATTTCTAACAAAGTGGGCGCTATATGTTGCAGTACAAGACCAATTTTACTAATAAATTTCTTAAGTCTTCAGAAAAACTATATCTTCCAAACTAATAGCCTGATCTACAAATATGTATATATGAGTTATAGGCAAGGATACAGGCTATAAATTCTATAAAAATTAGACAGTTATTTTTAACACTGTGGGTGCTATTTTTTGTTATATAAGACCAATATTACCGATAAAATTCTTAAGTCGGCAGAAATCTCATTTTTCCAAATTAGTAGATAGCTGAATTACAGTTTTCCGTCGCTAAATTGGCTTTTTTCCCTCTGTGCACTGTGCGTCGTAATGAAGATAGTACACGTTCTTTGGATGCTCCTTTTTCACTGCTTGTTATTTATTAAGTATCTCCTAAGCAAATAATATAATAATTTCTTGATCTTATTATTGCGCCTTTTTGCAGAAAATTTTTTCTAATACCCCTTTGCAGTTTTTCAGAAATGCTTCCGTATATAAAAAATTATTTTTTACGAATGTATATTTAACGACTTTAGCTATTATTGCTTCTGGTCATAATACAATATTTTTTTCTTATAGTGCAAATTGTTTAGTTTGTTGGGTTTTTCTCATTTAAATATACATATTTGTTTTAAAATATCTCTCTTAGTTCTTTTTATCGCAGAAAATATAAAAGATTTAGATAGAGACTAATGTCTTAATTTTTATTAAGTTTCTATTTGTTCATTCATTTGGCTTTTTTGTATATATTTGTTTAATTTTCAGTTGTAGACGCTTTTTTACTTTATTGAATTCTTTTAACTCTTTGAAGTCCATTCACAGCTTTGGTAATCAAAATGTCTTAGAGAAAATATGAAGTTTTCATCATATTTATTTCATTTTTATATCTGGTCAATTCCTATTCTGTGAAACGGTGAAATGAAAATATTTTTCACATTTTCTTATTATTTTTGATTCTCGTTTAATGAAACAATGAAAAGTAATGTCAATATTTTTTCATATGAAAAATATTGGAACGAAACAAAAGTTTTTCACAATTACACATCACTGTGATTCTTGTTTTGTGTAGCAGTGAAAATAACTGTCAAAAACTTTTCATATGAAAATTTATTTTACACAGAAAATTTTCAAGTGAAAAATAAACTTTTGGAGAATAGTAAGAGCCAACTTACAAGGAAATAAATGTTTGTTTTCTTATAATTTATTTATTTATTAACTTTCTTTGTAAATATTTCATTTTGATTTTGACACTTGATAACATAGTACCCGCGTTGTCAACTTGTTTTTAGTGATTTTTCAACATTTCGACGCGGAAAATTTCAAGTTAGTGCTCAGTGCTTTTTTATTTAATTTTTGGTGGTTTTTATTTGGGAAGGTTGCACAAACACAAAATTCACAAATACGTTCATTTATCTAAAAAAATATTTTTTCAAGTGTAAAATTCGTGACTATTTCTTAGATTATCTCGTATACTATAAGGAATGTGAAAATTTTGTTAAAAACTTTCTTTTAGATAATAATATTATCTACAACTCCACTAAACAAATTTTCGTTGTAAATTGTACAATTAAAAATTTATAGATATTATGAAAAAATACAGCGTGCATCACGCCGAGTGCGTCACAAACGGCTTTGATAAAAAAACTATAATATTTTTTGGATGCAAATACGTTATTTTTCAATTCTTTTATATTCCTCTTTCTTTTATGAATTAGATTTTGTGTGCTTTATCATACAAAATTCGCTAATAAATACGAAAAACACACTTCAACTTTCAAAGTTACTTCCACGTGCGTCACAAAACTTTGTGCTCAATTATTTCGCAACAAGTAGCTGCTAAAAAATTATGTTCTATGCCATTAGAAAGTAAAGGTAAATCCCACTAAGCACTATGCATAAGTTGAAGGTATCTCTTTTGAAAGAATAAAAAAGTTTTATATTTTAATCTGGGGCCGAATCACCGCATTCGTTATCAAATAGGCTTTCGCATGGAATAAAATTTCATCACGTGTCGAATGGATGGATTACCGCATTCGATAGCTAACGTATTAAAATTTTTGAAAAGGGTGTTGTGTTTCACTAAGCTAGTTCAACAACCAAGTCGATTTGACGACTGTAATAAGGTTTATTGGTAATGTTCCATGCTTTTTTGCAAAACATACAAATAAAAGAAAATATCGCTCTGGTGCTAACGAGTGCAATTTAAGCAGCATGTACTCGAATATCGTATGCCGTAATCCCAAAACGAAAACTTTCGAATAATATTACTCGATCACGTATGCGGTAATTCGGCCCCTGAATGTAGCGTTCGTCACGTAGGATTTGCCCATATGTATATTTTTCTCCGCTGAATTCAGAAATGACCATAAATCTTTTCGGTAAGCTCTAGTTTCAAATATATACTTTTATATTTTCATAAACTACAACAATTTGTTATATTTTATTTATGTTATTACTCCATAATATCGTCCATGCACTTCAAAAGTTGTACAATTCAAGAGTACAATATTAAATGTCATATTACTTTTCATATTGCATAAAAATCATACAAATATGTATCTTGTATACTAAACTCTTGAGGAGAGAACACATTTATATTTTTTCATGAAAGTGTGAGTAAATTAAAAACTAAAACTTGTTTTCTGGAAAATCAGTATTTTTGAGTTCTGTAATTTTTTAAGTGCATGTGCGATATGTCCTTTAATACATTAAAAATTGTGTATTTTGCTTTATGAAATGATAAAACAAATATTATTTTTAAATAAATGAGAAATTTCTAATTTAGTGCGTTTTTTCCAGAATTGAGCGTTTTTATCGCGTCTAAGTGCTTTTTGAAATTGACAACGCTACATAGTACTAAAGTTTTCACAGGTAGGTATGGAATGAAACATTTTTTCATAATTCAAACGAGAATCAGAAAATGTGTAACTGTGAAAAGATAGAGTTAAAAGTGATGATGAAAATGAATATGAAAATTTTTTTTCATTTCACATTATCACAGAACCAGAACCCCTGCTACTAGCATATACATATAATGCTAGTATTAAAGGTTGTTTATTTTTCCACATAAAGTAGTCGTCAGCCTGTCAAGAAAGGAGCTTACGAAAGGTGTGCATTGCGATTTTCATACAACAGCAATGCAAACAAAAATTTCAATATGTGACTCTTATATGAACTTTTTATTCAAATTGAATAGGACACACTGTTCTCCATTTATTCTAATATGTATCGTGTAACTGGTTTCATTTTTTAGCATAACAGTATAGCTCGAAAACTAGTTCCACTTTAAAAAAAATTAATTCATCACCTCAATCGTAGGGCAAAAAAAGATGTTTATACCGGCATTATATTTGAAAAGTTGGCGGCCATTCTACCCAATAAATTGACTGCTGGAATGGCTAATAACAGTCTTTTGTAACAAAAATATTTTATTCATAATTTTTTTATTTTTTTTTTATTTTATGATTTTTGAATCAGAGCTGTAAAAATTGCAACCAATTGTGATTGCAATCAAAGTGATTTCAACAAAACTGATTTCAGTCTTTTATTTCAAAATAATTTCGGATTTTAAAATGGCATCTTGTACAAATTGGAATCTTTTGAGATTGCAATCATTTTTAAATATTTTTTATTGAAACCATTGAATGCAATGAATTTAATTGCAATCAATGTGATTGCAATAAAATTTTTTTTTGAAATCATGCGATTGCAATCAAACTTTTGTTGAAGTCATGCCATTTCAATCAACGCCCCTGAAATCACAACTACAGTGAAAGTCCAACAAAATGTGTAATATTTAAAAAATGTAGCAATACGGAGGTTTGTTAGCCATTTTTTGCATATTTTTCGTTTTGTTTCTATCTTTAAGCTGATTGCAATTAAAAATTTTAGAAAACTTTGTAAGCAAAAATAGACATTGTTGGCAATTCAAAATTGTCAGAGTCAGCTTTATTTTTAAGAGAAAAAATTTCATTTTGATTGCAATCATTGAATTTGATTGCAATTCAAGTGGCTGCAGTCAATTAATTGCCATCAAATTTGATTGCAATCATTTAATATGTATATAAATTGATTCGGGCATTTTTGTCAATTGATTTCGTGATTTCAAAATTTAAATCATAAATTTTGAAATAAGTCAAAAAATTATCAATCATTAACGTGAAATCATGTGATTGCAACTAAATCGACAGCTCTGTTTTGAATCGCATATTTTATTAAAAATCTATAAGTATCTTCTTTTACGTAAAATGTAGTGTTGATATATTTAAGATATTATTGAATGCAAATGAGCGTTTGTTGTCTTATGATATACTATGTGTATTGTACATTCATATGCATACATTTGTTTCTATAGATACAATCGCAGAACAGCAATGTTTCCCCTTGATGAAAAAAATAAAACTTATAATAAAATTGTACGTCGAAACATAACACTGTCCATAAGGATGCGAGTTATTTTCGGTTTTCATAAAAAATGTTATTTTGTCGCCAAAAAAAAGACAGCAAAAAACGGACTATTCGGTTAAGTCCAATATTCAATGTGTGTCCAATTTTATGAACATGTTGACATTTTCACAAAATTCTCCATGAATTCAACACGTATTTATTGCTAACGGATATCCATACACAGATTGTCAAACTAATGTTTGTACAACGAAAGAATTATACAAACATTTTTAAATAAAAAATATATAGCAGCAAAAACTTTTTGTTCTTCACTTATACACGCCACCTAGTATTCAAAAGCCAATAGCTTTTAAACTAGGTTAATAACAAGGAAAAACTCGTAATAAATAACTTTACAGAAAGATAAAAATGTACTTGATTTCTAAACCAACCTAAAACGTAAATATCAATACTAAAAATGATAAAAAAAGAGGCTAAGAGGCTTGATAAGGCTAAACTGGAAACTCTGGCAAAAACTTTAAATTTTTTCTTTAGAAGAACCAATTCGTTGATAATGTTCATTCACTTCAACAGCTTCGTGCTAAGCTATTAATGACTTTGATGCAGTGTAATTATAACGAGAACTATGAGAAACTATATATAAGTCCATAAAGATTTTTTGATCAATTTGAGTCAATTAACGGTTCTAAATGGGGATCTAAGATGCAAGGTTGTACAAGTGACAAAACTAAAAAAAAAATTATTTAGATGCAGTAATCAACATTTAATATAGTATATATCACTCCACAAATACAAGCCAAAATATCAACCATGAAATGCATAAAAACAAAATACCTGGAGGGTTAATTACTCAACTTTTTTTGTTGAACTTGTACCCCTTTGCTTCTCAACCCCTCAATTACACTATCATACAATAAAATTATGCAGGGGTTCTCAGGTACAAATTTTGTTTTGTTGGAGCCTACAAAAAAACGAAAATACCACTTAAACACTTAAAAACTTCGTAAAGAGATTTTATAATGGTAAATGTAGTGAAACAAATGGTTTTCTAAGAGTTTGTGACTGTAAACACACAGAAGAAAATAAGTTTCGTTTTTGATAACAAAAAGCCCGTTATGCAATATTCGGTTTTTGAATTTCCTGTGATAAAGAATTCCGCTATATTGATAACAAACTAATATCAAAAGAAACAAATATATAAATTAAAAAAAATATTCACATGGCTGGGATATGAACATTAGCTCCTCGGACGTAAAGCGTGCTCTCTACAGCTAAACCATATTACAATTATTTAAAGTACTTATGTATGAAAAGAAATAACCGCCATGGGAAAGAAATACATACAACGAAATATTTGGCCAATTCACAACCAGTTGTATGTGTTGTAGATCGAATATATATTGTTGCTAATTTTCCCATAAATATTTGTTTAAAAACATGTTTATGTGTAAAGTACCAACAACATTTTTACGATCTACAACACTTACAACAGGTTGTGAATTGAGCAATTGTATTAAGTTACTGACAAATGTTATTGAAATTCATTATTCGGAAGTTATTATTATTTGGCTTAAGTTCACAATAATTGAATTAATGTAAATCCAAATTATTTTTAATGGAATATTAGAATATCTAATCAGACTAGCAGAACGGATTAGTACTACTAATTTCGACAGCCGCTACGCTGTCATCATCAGCGTCCTTTGTTCGCTTTTACCACGTCTGATCGTGGATACTAGTATTAACGAAACATCAGCTATTTAACCAAATTTTATGAGGAAATAGAACATGAGTTCTATTCCTTTTATTAATATGGTGAGCCGAACAAATTTCACCTTCTGATCCTATATTCCAATTTTTCCAACTCTTATTTTTATTGGTTTTTGCTTGTACGTAAGCTCCGCCTACGATAAATCAAGCAAAACCCAATAAAAATAAGAGTTGGAAAAATAGGAATATAGAATCAGAAGGTGAAATTAATAAAAGATATAGGACTCATATTCTATTTCCTCATAAAATTTGGTTAAATAGCTGATGTTTCATTAATACTAGTATCAACTTTTGTACCATAGAGTTATTTGCTTTCGAGCAACTGGACTCGAATAACACTTCAAAATATGAACAGGCTTTTAATAAAAACGCTTTTGGGAAAAACAATTCGTTGTGTAAACATTTCATTGACAAACTTGTTTCTATTTGTACGCATGCATGACTATATTCTGCGAAATATTCGCTTTTTAAGCTGTTTGAGTGTGAGGTTTTTAAAAAGTAACATTTAAAATATTTGTCTTACTTATGCTTTTTCTTCTTTTTGCTTTTGTCTCAAAATCAGATTTAAAGTCACCAACCACCTCATGTGGTTGTTGTTTTTTGTTGTTAAATTTTTCTTATTTTTCTGAAGCACATTTTGGGTATTTATTATAGAACAAATCGTCTTATATCATCTTATGTTACATATATATTTATATTATATTGAAATAAAACTTTTAAGATTTCTTAAATAATATTTTATTGCCATGAAAGCAGCATAAAAACTAATGCCAATAAGCATGTAAGTATATACAAAGACATTAATAAGTTTCGCTTATAATTTTAAATATAGGCTATAATTTCTTAGGTAAAACAAACGAAAGAATTAAATAAGATTCTCAAAATTGAAGAGGACCAGAGAACGTAAATGGTATTGGATTGGTCATATACTAAGACGACTGAGCAAAAATTTTGCCCGTCAAGTGCTAAGATGGAATCCACAGGGTGGCCGATGCCCTGGCGCCCCATCAAGTACATAGCGCAGAACAACAGATGATGAACTTCTCGCAGAAAACTACACCTCGAACGATATCATTAATGGTGCCAATAATAGAGTGAGATACAGAAAAATGGTAGAGGCCTTATGCTCCAACGGGAGAGAAGGATTACAGAAGATAATGTTGCTAAATTTTTATCACTAATTTATTTATAGACTTGCTCTGTATGTGCGGCTTCAGTTTAGTTTAGTTTTAAAAAGAGACCTGCCTTTCGGCTCAGCCTGAAGGCGATACACACAGAAACAAATACCATTTTAAAATCAAAATGTCGCAATATGGATTGGAAATCATATTAAATTTATGACAAATAATTTGGTATTTAAGTGTCTTTTTGTTTATTTGCTTTAATCATAGTCTGAAGAAAGCCTGGGGCCTAGTGTCTCCAAGTCACCATTTTCTTCGACAAGTTTGGTGACATTGTCAACCAATCGTCTGCACTTTTTATTTTCCCTTTAACTGGAAGAGCAGTTTTTGACAGCTTAATTTTCTAGTGTTGAAGAAATAAAAATGTTCGTAAAAAATCTAATCTAATCATGACACTTAACGGCACATTGCATAAATGTGAACACACGATAGTGGGTATAGTTTACTCGCTTCAAAGTATGCAATAATATTTTTGGAAATACATCTAAAAATAATTTCTTTTAATTCTCTTATTCATTTGGTAAAATATAAATTATTTTTAGCATATATTTAGGATGCGTTGTATTTGTGTTATAAAAATTATACTAGACAATGGTTGTCAAATCTGCAATTTAATTTAAACTACCAAAAAATGTTTCAACATTAATTTATTATGATTTTGAACAATATTTTTATAATAAATAATATTAATGAGAAAAAATTGTTTTATTTGTAGTAAGTACAGCGTGTCACTAAATTAAAAAGCAAGCAACTCAATCTATATATTTAATTAAAATAAAATTATATGAGTTAAATCAAAGAAGAACAAATTATTTCTCCTTTGTGATGTCAAATGCAGTTTATAATTTTTATACAAAAAATTACAATTTTTCTCGTATTTGTTTAACTTTATGGGTAAACAATAAAAATTAACAAAGTTTACACCAGAAAATTTAATATATACTATAAAATGTAATATAGTGTATAAGAAATATGCACCCATTGACGTTTGGCAAAACAAATTTCAATTTTTTTTTAATTTCAGTTGTTAGAAGTATCCTTTGGCCATTCTTTCATAACACTATTTTATTTTTGATCCGTTCTTTGTTTCACCTCGCGTTTTCGCATTTGGTGACTGAGAAGGAGACTTGAGTTATTTTGTGTGATATAATAGCCATTCCTTTAACGATAACAACCGCATTTTTATCATTATCTTGTTGAAATATAAATGAATTATTTAATTCTACCTGCATTGCACTTTCTTTCAAATTATAATTTTTTTTTTGTATTCTGGAATA
The DNA here is from genome assembly GCA_956483635.1 of Panzeria rudis. Classification (NCBI taxonomy): domain Eukaryota; kingdom Metazoa; phylum Arthropoda; class Insecta; order Diptera; family Tachinidae; genus Panzeria; species Panzeria rudis. Next base: position 124,275,255 of record OY101447.1, read on the forward strand.
AATATTTATCAATATTTCCATCACTAAATACAAGTCTAACGACTCCGAATGCCGCTATGTACACCCTAACTAATATCGAACCATCTCCGCACAGTGGTTGCAGTTGTGAAAATAATAGTATTAAATCTGTATCTACAAAACTTCGATCTAATCAAAAAACAATGTGTTTTAGAATCATATAAGGGAATCTAGTCTTTAAGAAAATAAGAATCTTGACCTCCTTGTTAAGAGACAAAGTGAGCCTGTAGCTCAAAGGCAAAGTTGACTATCTCCGGCATCAAAAACCTTTTTGGTCTCACAAATTTTACAAACGCTTGTCGATTTTAATTACTTTTAATTTTTTAAAAAGTTTATATTGGGTGATTCCACGTAAAACGGCCCTATGCAAGGAAAAAATAATTTTCTTATCTTTAATAAAAATCTCTCAATTGATATTTTTAGAGCATGACAATTATAGAAACAATAAAAAAATAAATTATTTAATATTTTTTAAGCAATTTGAGGCACTTTTAAATGTTGATCAACGAAACATTTTGCTATCCTCTTTGTATGCTTAATATTTATTTCAGATTTTCTTTTCTCTCCTTTCTCATTAATTATAAAAACCCTTATATCTAAAAAGAATATACTTTTTTCGTTTTTATTGAATTTTAAAAAAATACTCAGCTAGAGTATTCTGCTGTCTATAATAGAACGGATAGCAAATACTTTAATGTGTTATTATTTTCTTATGATTTATTATTATATTATTTATATTATCGAAATCAATAAAAATTTTAATTTCTTCGAATTTTTAAATTTTTGTATTAGGTCACATTTTAAAAATGGTTTTTTATTAAGAAAACTGGTTTTTTGTCAAACAGTAAATACTTAATACAGCTAAAAACACTTTGAACGGGCAGCTTTACCAAAATTATTGTGAACGTTATAATAAAAATATTACAGAATTTATGCTATAAGTCATAATTCTTTAAAACTAGGATTTGTAAGGTGACACCCGTCACAGCTTTCTGACGACCATTCTGAGCAGGAATCGCGTTCTTGCAGTGTCTACCCATTAATCAACGACTTTAAGGTTAATGGCCTTGCGAGTCGCAAGCTTTTTTTAAGTAAAAATTTTTATATTCTTTATTTATAACAAAAAATATGTGTAAAGTGGTCACAGCCGGAAAACAAAGGTTAATTTGTTTTTTTTATGATTTGAAAGATATTTGTTTTGCTTTGAATTTAAAATTTCTGTTTTAGGCCTCAACTTCGTTCTGTAACTGTCGCCAGTAATAGCATTGCGAAAAGTCTCATTAATGATTTTTAATACAATCGGTGATGATATGCAAAAAAAAAACTTTTTTTTATTGTTCATGTAGTAATGAAACAAAAACTAAAGTCAAGACTTTGAAATAAGAGGGGTAAAATGCTTAATTTTGATAAAGGTTGTAAGAAAAATAAACAGATTCATATCGAATAAAAATTGTTTGTTATGCATTGTGATTCTCACTTCTTTTTTAAAGTTGAACTATAAGCATAAGAGTTTGGAAAACTTTTCTAACGTGGTTCATCGGGTTAGCATTTCATAGTTCCTCCATTGGAGGACAACAAATGTGGAACCGATTTTTGTTTAAAGATCTACTGGTGAGTTGGCATAAGCAACCAACGAAATGCAACCTACTTCCAGCAAATCAATTTAACTTTATTTAATAAAAAAATATAGTAGAGCTTAGGGTAGAAATACAGCCTCACGGCTGCGGGCACAGAGTCTGCTTCACAGAGAAATAACAAATTAAATGAACTCTGGTGGCGGATGCGTTTTTTCTTGCCATTATTGGAAATTTTCTACTGAATTTGCACTTACTTTCCTTTAAAATTTCTAGAATTTATAGTAATTTAATTTTAAAATGTAGAATTTCAATAAATCTTTTAGGTTTTTGGCTTATTTTTTTCTAGTTTAATTTTGTATTTATTTTTTCATATTTTTTCTTGATAGTTTTAAGTTGTCAGCTTTAAGATATCAAAAAAAAACGCAGCCGCAACCATCAGTGTTGCCAGAAAAGTTTTGCCTTATGTCCCAAATTTTAAAAATGTTGTCCCCAAAAATCCCCATTTCAAATGTAAAGATCCCCCATTTTGTCCCCAAAAATATTTTGTATAATAAGCACTATCATTCAACAAAAATAAAATTTTTAAGTCCTCTGCGTATTTTATTACGTCTAAATAATGGTATTATTTTGTTTTACCTATATATCAACCTAATGTTTACATAACATGTAATATGCATATTATGCATTTTGCACTTCTAATTAAAAGCAAATTGTCAGTATTTTATTCCACTGTATAGTAAAACTAACAACTTTTAATACTTTGACAATTGTTATATTTATGGCCCTTTTCACAATATACGATTAAAAGTTAACGTGTTCTTTAACGAGAAGTTTTGTATGCCGAACTTGAGTTAAAGTACACGTTAACATTTAATCATACATTGTGAAAAGGGCCGTTAATTCACTTTCTCTCTGGGATAAGGAAATATTTTTTTCTAAAAGTAATAATAAAATTTCAGATAAATAAATTAAAATAAATGCTTTCGTTTTTTTCTGCCACAAAGTTTTAAGAAACCGTTACAGGTTTGCGATTCTGGAAAACCCAGCCCAGATGTGTGCTGAAGCAGATTAAGGCTACGCTAAAGCCAATTATTCCGCTCGATGATAGGTTGCATACTTCACTTGGAGTCATCAGTATTCCTCCAAGAAACTTCATTCTGTGCGCAATTATAGACGGGTAATTGCGCAGGTTCCGGTATCTCTTCTTGAGTTTAATGAAGTCTCAGAGTTAGCAATAACAAATTGTTGTCGTCTGAGACCACTGTTTCCCGGTTAATGGTCTGAGATAATTTTTGCTCGTTAACAATAAATGGCGAGTAAACACCACCTAATTTTAGGAACGATTCTTCTCTTTGACGTATTCACGTGAGATGCCAAAGAACGGTTCCGGCCCTATTAATCTAATTTGGGCTCCTCTGCTGGTTAGACAGTCAGCCCACTCCTTCCGGCATTGCCAGGCACGCAGAATAATATAATATATATCGTAGGTCATACGTTGACAACACGAAACTGATTTCTACAACTTTTCAGTTGAAGATATTACATTATAATTGAAAAGCTGAGAAGCAAACGGGTACAAGTGCAAACCTAAAAAATTGAGTTAGATGCAGGAATCAGCACTTAATATTGATACATATTTATCTCTCTATGAAAATTCAGACCTGTATTATAATCTTAAAAAACTATATGTATTACAAAGCTAAAAATTAATATGAAATGCATATTAACAAAAAAAAATTTTTTTAAGCTTAATCACTCTTTTTTGCACTTGCACCCCTTTGATTCTCAGCCCCTTAGTTAGACTGAAAGCATTACCAACCACGAAATAAAATAACTGAAAATTACTTGGTATATAATCAGATATGTGATGAAAAACGATTTAGACACAAAAAGGATTTGAAAACGATAAAAGATATGCTATAGTCCTTTTGTCAATAATTTCCAAATTTGTTTTTAATAGTTTTCTGAATCTTTTCTGTTAAATTTTTTTTTTATTATTTCGGCTTTCTAGTTCAATAATTGAATTAATGTAAATTCAAATTATTTTTATTAAGAGTGGAGTGCTGGAGTATTCAAATCAGATTAGCAGAACGGATCAGTACTACTGATTTCGACGGTGAAATTTCAGATAGGTGAAATTTCAAAGCTGACTAAATTTAGTTGAAATAAAAATGCAAGAATTTACCATGGAAAATAAGTCTTGTATTCTATTTACTGGCAAAAATTAGTTAAATAGCTGATGTTTCATTGAAAAAAGCATCCACCTTCATAAGTGGTAAAAGCGAACAAGAACGCTGATGATGACGAGCGTAGCGGCCGTCGAAATCAGTAGTACTGATCCGTTCTGCTAATCTGATTTGAATATTCCAGCACTCCACTCTTAATAAAAATAATTTGAATTTACATTAATTCAATTATTGAACTAGAAAGCCGAAATAATAAAAAAATTTTTCAGACTTTACCTATTAGTTCAAATAAAATAAAAATTACGTAAAATAATTACTATGCAATCGGCCCGTTGCAATAAGTTATATGCATGTGTTTACTTCTCGGTTGGCTGCCTAGAACTAAAAAAATCAAGACAAGCAACTGAAGACTGTTAAAGGCATGTATAATAACAAAAACCAAACAAACAGCTTTGAGTGAATGTATTAAAAAAGAATACTCATCAAAAGCGAAAAACAATAAGTGTGGTAGTGTTGGATATTAATCAGATAGGTGAAATTTCAAAGCTGACTAAATTTAGTTGAAATAAAAATGCAAGAATTTACCATGGAAAATAAGTCTTGTATTCTATTTACTGGCAAAAATTAGTTAAATAGCTGATGTTTCATTGAAAAAAGCATCCACCTTCATAAGTGGTAAAAGCGAACAAGAACGCTGATGATGACGAGCGTAGCGGCCGTCGAAATCAGTAGTACTGATCCGTTCTGCTAATCTGATTTGAATATTCCAGCACTCCACTCTTAATAAAAATAATTTGAATTTACATTAATTCAATTATTGAACTAGAAAGCCGAAATAATAAAAAAATTTTTCAGACTTTACCTATTAGTTCAAATAAAATAAAAACTTTTCTGTTAAATTTCTTCTCACAGTTCTATTATATTGGTTATATTTTATCTTCTCATGCACTTTTGACAAGTCAGTAGGTTGAGTTTGTCTCGAAACTAATTGTCAAAATCGCTCGGAATTCGGAATTCATCACAGCTTTTCAAAACAATAGTATTGAAATCGTTTTGAAAAGGGTAGTTTTCCATCACCTACCTGAATGTTAATTAATTTCAATTTGTTTATTTTGAGGATAGGCATTTTTTTTAACGATTTACATTATAAAACTTTCTGTGTTTCCTGAAAAATAATACAAAATTAGTTACGTGTTGTTAATATATCGCCCGTACCATGTCTATTTAATTCAATCCTCTATAAAAAACTCAGCATTTTGCAGCGATGAGTATCGTACAAATTGAACGACCATAGTTACGAATCTAAAACGCGAATTTTGTACATTCAATAGTTGGACATTTTAGGGACGATATGACTATCGTCCAGAGCTTAATTTTTGCACTTGAAAACACGGTAAATTGCACACACAAACACATTTGTTTAAATTTATTTTTATACCCTTCACCACAAAGCGGTAATAGGTTTGTTTTCGCTTATGTTGAAACTCCTCTGACGAAGGCCCCATTTAACATAAAGTCTTAATATATGTATCAATCTTCTATAATTGATCGAAAGATTCATGCATATAAAAAAAATCAGCTCATGAATGACTAAGTTTAATTATATAAATATGTAAAAAGACGAAAATCGGACTTAAACTCAGCATACTAACATGCAAATATCAACCTCACCCTCTACACCACAAAGGCTCATTTAAGCAACTGGTAATTTCGGCTTACATAAACAAAAAAAAATTTTTGGTGCAATCAATTATCCTCTTTATATTTCGTATGATTTTGTGTCCAGAGGTGGGAAAATGTTGAAGGATGGAAAACCAAGAGTTTTATACGAGTATATATAAAAAAAGTAGGGATAGTCCTCTTCAAACTTATTTTCCATAATGAATAATAAAATTAGATACTTTTAGCCGGTTTTATAAATGTTTAACATATCTAAGGTGATAATCATTGGGTGCTACCACTGCAAGATTTCAAACTTTTCGTTTCTGGCAAGTTTGTAAAAAACCTTGTAATTATTGTTCATTACAGCGATTGCTTTCTAACAATTTTTGAAAGTATCCAAATCGGAATATGTATTATGTTTTTATGGACGATAAAAAAGCTATAGAGAAAATTATTTTTACTCTTCCAATATAATCAAAAACTGCACTTTTCTTGAAGTTTTAAATTAGATTTGTTGTTTTTTTTTTTTCATTTCTGTTAAAAATGAATTTCTTTATTCTGTTGTCTTTGATCAAACATTAGAAGATTCCGATTTTTATTTTATGAGAAAAAATGTAGGCCCTAGTTGTGTAAAATTGAAATTTATATAGAGCACAAAAAAATTTAATATTTCATAAATTTGTTGCGTGAAAAACAAAAGCAAATTTTTAAAATATTTTCAATTTTGTTTTTGCTTTAATATAAAGAATTTCAGAATCTGTTATTCATATATTTTTTATTAATTTATTAGCTGAGCTCGGCAAACGTTGCCTTACCCCCAAATGTATTGTTTTTTTAACTTCAAACAGATTTTTTTTTAAATAACTCCACCCCATGGCCAGCTATAGGCCAAAAACAAAACAATAACCTAACGTGGATTTGCTCAAAACTGCGTTAAAAATTTCAAGTTTAAAGATGTTATACAGCCTGTTCACAGAATCTAATACGGATTGGGTTTGTGTCATTTTCTCTACAAAACCAGATGATTGATGAAATCCGTTCATTCTTGAATTAAGAAAAATTCCGTTAAAAAAACGGAATACTAAATGTACAACTTTGTAAACGATATTTGGAATTTTTAGCGAAAATAAGCACTTTTTGAAAAAAGCAATTACTTTTCGATTTCATAAACGCAATCGGAATCGGGACTGGAACTCCATTTCCAATCGAATTCCGTATCGGATTTAAGAAAAACACTCCAAAAAAGTCATGAGTTTGCGATCCGCAAGTAGTGCAAATTTGGATCATGTAGAGAAGTGTCCTCCTTCAGATGACATTTTCTTTAAATTCCATTTTTAGTTTTTGATTTATTGCGTGAACTACCCATATGTCTGCCCCTACGTGCGACGTTAAGGAAAATTTATTATTTTGGCGTTCCATAATGATATTTTCTCCAAGAAAGTATTTCCCTTTTCTGAAAATTTTGAACGGTTTAAATAAGCAAATATCAGTTTTTAGTTGAAAATTAGTTTACTTGGGTAGTCTTTTTACATAATTTTTAGTTGTCTCTATCTGTTCTTTGTTTGAAAAATAGAAGAAAAATCCAAATTATATTTCTTATCAAAAATTTTTTGATAGTATCTAAATACAATTACTTATTAAGATACTATTCACACGTCATTCCTTAAGTGGTTACTCGTTAAATTGGTAAAATTTCTTATACATTCTGCTGTTGAACATTATAAAAAGAAAGTTTATAGCAAAAATAACTTATTAGAATTTATACCAATGTAATGAAATTTATATAGGTAATTGCATATCTGGCATCCTTGATAATTACTCATATGACTGACATAAACAGAGAACTATACTATACCAACGACAGAATATACAATACGAAAATAGAATCTACACGCATAAAGAGCTTTGGAAAACAAAATTTGTCGTAAAATATGAAGTCAAGAAAATTTAACAAATCGTCAACATATGAGTAAAGTGTCTTTGCCAACTCAACTATAGTTTTTGTACTTCTTTGATGTTATTTTGCAGCTTAACGGTTTGGATATGGTGTACATTTAGATGTTTTCCACGAGAAGTTTAAAGGTAAATTGTGAAGGTCGTGAGCTCAAAGGCATATATGTACATATCTCCAAAAACTGTTTTTTAAAAATTCATGAAAAAATATATGTTATTTATGAAACTATTTTCAATACACGTGAAAAGTTTCAAGCTGGTGCAGCTTCTAGTTTCGGAAGCAAAATATGAAAATTAAATTGTAAAATCAAACAAAAGTTTGGGGCATGGTTATACGAAAACGGTTAATCTGGCAAAAAATTTCACTAGCACCTTTTTGGTAGAGCATTTAATTTCCTTCAAGGTATGTACATGATAATTCCGTTTGGGTCGTTGACTTTGGAGTTAAAAGCCAAAAAAACTTCATAGAAAAAAAGTATTAAGGGCTCAAATTCGGACAATAATTTTTTTTGTAATCCCAAATAATATTTTCAATATACTTTATAAAAAAACAAAGTCCCTTAAAAAAAACAGGTTTTTGTTATGCGAAAATAAAAATAGGGCTTGAATGAATGAATGAATGAATTTAAGCTAAACGGGAAATACAGAACATTGCAACCGAAGAAGATCTATTATATCCCTTGCCAGGCCTCATCTAGACCCACTCATCTAGACCCACTCTCCTTACGAATCTCAAGATTGCCAATGGTTCCATTGTTAGCAGTTCCAAATCCTCCAATAGGTGCTAGCCCAATCTGCTATACCTTTTGTGGCATAACGCTTCAAAGTCCTTTAGAATATGCTCTGGAGTTTCATCCTCACAGGCTGTTACTCTCAATGGCAAGTCTGTTGAGGTGTTTTCTCTGTCTGCAATGGCATGTGAGGAAACCTGGAAGCATTCTTCAATTGTTTTTAGTCAGGAACATTAGCTTTGCAGCCTCAATCCAGGGAGATAGAACCAGAGTTGTTCCCTGGTTCTCTTGATCTTCGCCGATATATCTTCCCGAATTTTATCCAATCCGCAAAACGGTTCTGGTCCGACCATGGGTGTACTAGCGATCTTCTGGCCATTTTGTCTACATATTCGTTTCCTACTACCCCGACGTGTCTAGGAACCCAGGAGAGTGTTAACTTATTCATGGTGCTTAGCTGATTTAACTTAATGCGGCATTCCCAAGCTAATCATCGCCGTTTTCAGCACTAAAACTGTAACCCCCATATTCATAAATGATTAGTAAAGTTAATGTGTGGACTAAACCCGGTTTTCCCATACAAAATTCATACAGTAAACAAACATTAACTTCAATAAATTTTTATGAATATGAGGGTAAGTATATGGAAGTTTCTCGCTTAAAAACCTCGATTGTGTCAGCAGTGAAAAATCACCTGTCTTTTATATACTTTCATTGCTCTGCAATAAGCGCTTATTTTGAATCGTATTATTCTACCTAAAGTTTTGCACAAAATGGCTATAAGGCCATACTTAAAAAATCATTTTTGACCACCAAAAAGTCGTTTTTACAGGAGAAGTATTTTTTAATTATTCTTACTTTAAATCGAAGTAGATCCTTAATGTTGACTACATACATAAGATTGTAGTTGTCTGATATATGTATTAGGTTAGTCGGTTTTCTGTTTAAATCGGTTAATCACTCGATTGGTTAATCGAGGTTTTGGTTTAATCTGTTAGTAATTGGTTGATTTAAGATGACGCGGATAACCGATTAATACAAATTTTCAGGAAATTAATTAACAGCATGTTGACAGAACGCATTGCAATCAAAACGTGCGCGAGTGGCATATGGACGATTACGTAACAATTTGCGTCTATAGAAGACGTTCCTTACTTTTCGTCTCGACTTACGTACTTTCATGCATATAGAGTTGCGCATGTCTAATAAATTTTATTGAATGGTATTTTCCAATTGTCTATTTTTAGCGTCAATGACGTAACTTTTGGTCTTCTAAATACCAAAAAAAAAAAAAAGACAAGGGTTGCGTTTTTTACAAATGGACAATGACATTCGCGATATAACACCGCAAACATGATTGACGTCAATATTTTTACGCGTATTATAGGCGGCCCTTTGCTCCAACTTGGACCCGTAGGAATCAATATATATATATATATATATATATATATATATATATATATATATATATATATATATATATATATATATATATATATATATATATATATATATATATATATATATATATATATATATATATATATATATATATATATATATATATATATATATATATATATATATATATATATATATATATATATATATATATATATATATATATATATATATATATATATATATATATATATATATATATATATATATATATATATATATATATATATATATATATATATATATATATATATATATATATATATATATATATATATATATATATATATATATATATATATATATATATATATATATATATATATATATATATATATATATATATATATATATATATATATATATATATATATAATATATATATATATATATATATATATATATATATATAATATATATATATATATCATCGTAATTTTTGGCTAAGAGGTTTTTTGCCTTTTGACCCCCAAACCGTCGATCTGAACGGAACTGACCTGAAATTAAATGCTCTAAGAAAAAATTCTTGTGAAATTTTTGTCAGATAACCCAGTTTTTATAACTATACCCCCAACCTTGGTATGATTTTACAATTTAATTTTAAAACTTTGGCATTTTGTATTTCATGTTAACATAAGTTTCCGCAAAATGCCAATAAATAATCTTAAACGAAATTAAATTCCTTACGAAAAAAGTTTAGTACCATTTTTAGTTAAATTCACTCGTTTCAAAGTTATTCTTAGTTAAAGTGTTGCTTTTACTTTAATTTTAACTATGAATAACTTTTGAACGAGTGAATTTAGCTAAAAATGTTACTAAACTTTTTTTGTAGAGAATTTAATTTCCTTTACACTCCGTTTTCACGAGACATAAGTTTGGAAATTTGTGTATTAGCAATTGTCAAAATTCTGTCCTAACACAAGAAATTAACGTGTGGACCGAATGTGTTTGTGTCCTAACACATGTTTGGAAATCAATGTTAAAACACAAACCCGAGGAAATATGTTAGAACACAAGCTGTCAAATTTAATATGTAAGTGTGTTTTTTTTACAATTTGTTTGATTTTATTGAAAAAAGAATAAATAAAGTTAATAAATAAATGTTTTAGCTGTTTTTTTATTTTTTTCATATTATATATGTTCATATTCATAAAATTTTTACAAACAGAAAAATAATAAAATGAAATCTATAAAAAAAATTACAAAATGCCGTGCAAATTTAATATTTGAATATATAAAATTTGTGTCCAAACATCAATACGTTTACTCCACCCTTAACACAAGTTTGAACACCTCAATTTTTTGTGACGTCATTCTGCCGACGTTATTTCTTATGTTAAGATATATCAAATGTCTCGTGAAGACGGGGTGTTAAGACTATTTATTGGAAAATTTTTTCGGAAACTAATTTTTACATGAATTATAAAACTACAAATTTCAAATAATTAAATTTCTTTGGATAAATAAAACTTTTTTAAATTAATTTGGATTTTTTTAGCGTTCTTTTTTTCTAAAGATTAATATTTTACTATTCAGTAAACTATTCAGTTCTGTTCTCTATTCAATTCGGAATGTAAATGTTTGGAATTATCAAAGCATTGTTGTTACAAGTTAATAATTGTAACAACAATGCTATGGGAATTGCGAAAATTTTCATTTCGAATGGAATACAGAACAGACCTTATAATAAGGTTTTACTTAAAATACATTGATGGAGGGGTATTGGCTAGTTCCTATGCGCATTTCATTGGGGCTAACGCAAATCACCAGGGAACCTCTTCCCAAAAACTCCAGTTCTTGGGAACTTCAGCAGATTTTCGCAATTTATTCGAAAAACGATCGTGTACGAGCCAAACGGACTGCTGATTCGCACTAAGCCTATTGACAGAGTAATTTATATTTTACCTCCTAACCATAGAATACATAATCGGGTACGTCCACCAGCAACTTTAAACGTTTGTAGCTTCAAAACCAATACTAATAGAGTATTTAAACTTCGGTTCTAGGAACTGAAAAAATGAGCGAATAAGAGGCTGTACAAAGATTTGATCATGCAAGTTTTGCTAAGGATTTTTAAATATATATACATTAAAAGTTTTTAAAATTAAATATATTTTTCTGTGAAGCTGAAAATGACTAAAAGTTTTAATTCGGTACACGGATACACTGGTTATATGTTTGTGTAGTATTTGGGTACCCGGGTACCGAAAAACATTAACTGCAAATAATATAAGAAAGTTAAGCAATACTGTTGATATTATTACTAACATCACTTTTTCTACAATGTTTCGTCTTAAAAACAATAGACTAATTACTGATATAAACTTTTTGGGCCTAAATATTATAAATTACAAGAGAATATCAATTTAAGACAAACAAGTGTAGATTTTTCTTCAATTTTATTTTATTTATTACACGATGTACTTTATCAACGTAGCATATCCGTCAAACCTGTGCACACTAGTGATGTTACGAATATCAATTTATAATATTCGCAAATACGAATACGAATATCTGAAACAATATTCGCCGAATTTGAATACGAAAATTCAATATAAATACTTAGTACCACTTAATATCTCAAATTTAATTGAAAAAAAATCTACCATTTGTGTCAACAACAATAAATTGAGAAAAACTGACACAATACTATAGGTATTTAACATTATTATGATATTCCGATGACAGATTTTGAAATTATTAGCTTACACAGAAAAAACTAATTTTTCACTTCAAATACCAAATTCCCTGAATCAAATGTAAATTTGTTCAATTTAGGTCCTATAAAGAAATTTGTAAATTCAAATCCAAACAGTTGTAATAATTTGTTTGAAAAAAGTTCTGATTTTTTCAATAAACAAATTGTTTCAATCAAAAAATGTTTTAGAGAAATATAAAAAATAAATCAAAGAATTTCTTAATTTTATCAGGTTGCTAACATTGGCGGTAGGTAAATGAAATGAAATAATAAGTCAAACAAAATTATTTATCAAACTAAATAGAGACAATAATAAAGATTTAAAATCAGTTTCAAAAACATGTTTGTTGAAAAAAAAGCTATCATAATTTTTTCTGTGTAGCACCTGAATGCCACTTTCTTAAAAATTTGGTGGAAAGTAAATAAGGGAAAATACGAGCTTCTTTTACCTATACCCAGGCAATATTTAAGCGGCCTTCAGACTATTCGATCTAGTATTAATACTTGTCAAAAACGCTAATCTTAAGTAAAAATCCAACTGTGTGAAAACAAATTGTTATGATCAGTCAAATAATACGAATAGAAATTTGACAGTATTATGGTATTCGTCATTTTTAAGAAATTTTCTAAACAATCACATTTTTAATTGTATCAGGGTTGTTTTTTTTTGCACAAACAAACAAACGAATAAAAAAACAGTTGTATATTTGTTTGCCGGCATAAATAAAGAAAAAGAAGAACGAAAAATTGCAAACTATTTATGTTACGTTTTATTTGGAATGTGATAGTGTAGAAATAAAATGTAATGAGAAGATTTTCTTTGAGATTTTTTGACAGTCAGACTGATTTTGATTTGATTTTCGTCTTACAAAATCTAATAAAAATCTCAAAGCTTGTATTACAATATGAAATGGCCTTTAGTGACACCAGCGGCGAGTGTTCCGAGCGAGCGAATGTTTTGTGGTGCGGATCTTATTTGCACACCGCGCAATAGGTTTGATGGAGAAAAGACTTCAAAACTTTTATTTTAATATTATTTGTTTGATTTTCACTATTTTTATGTATTATTTTGTGGAACATATTCACAAAATATTCGTGAAATATTCGCTTCAATTTAGCGAATACGCATACGAATATCATGAAAGAGGCGAATATTCGGCGATTCTAATACGAATACGAAAATTCGTAACATCACTATGCACACTTATAATAAAATTTTTTTGAGATAACACAGACCAACAAAGTGAAATTTTGTCTGTAAGGTCTAAGGTTTCGTACTCAATTTGCACACACTTGGTACTGAGCATCGATGCCTATAAAGTACTTTTTTTGAATTGACTCTGTATCTCTAGATTTTCCGTTATATAGAAACAGGAGGATGCTGCGTCACATAATTTTCATTTACTCTAGAACCATTTCTTCGATTAAATTTAAAAAACACAGAAGAATCGGAAAGAAAATAAAATTTAAATTAATGCCTTATTAATTTTTTAATAGTCTTATAGTTTTGAAGGTATTCAGAAAGTTTAATAAAAAAAATAAATTTTTTCAAAAAAAATTAAAAAAAAATTTTTTGTAAGACTCATTAAAATTTTAAACTGAAGAAAATTTTAAATTTTATTCTTAATTGTGTTAAGTTCATATGTTACAAATAAAAGGAGCTAAAATTTATTAAAATCATTTTATAATTTCTGAATTTATTAACAATTTAGTAGTAGCACATATTTTACAGATTTATTTTTAATTTTTATTTGTTTTAAATTGACTTAAAATTGAATTAAAAAAAGCTGTTAAGAAAATCATGTTGTACGGGATTTTCTATTATGTTTTAGTAAGGTGCTACCATTGAATTGTGAATAAATTCAGAATTTATGAAATCATTTTAATAAACTTAAGCCCATTTTATTTGTAACGTATGAAGTTATCACTATTAAGAATAAAATTTAAAATTTTCTTCAGGCTAAAATTTGAATGAGTCTTTTAAATTTTTCTTTAAAATTTTTTTGAAAATAAATATGTTTTTTGATATAACTTTCTGAATATCTCCGAAACAGTATGACTATTAAAAATTTATAAGGAATTAATTTAAATTAATTTCTTGTTTTCGAGCCTTATGTGTTTTTTTAATTTAAGCGAAGAACTAGTTCTCGACTAAATGCAAATTATCTTTTTTCTTTATACCGAAAAATCTCGACATACAGAGTCAATTCAAAAAAATTTATTTATTGGCAATGAAGCTGAGTATAATATGTACGCAAATTGACTAAGGAAGCACCGACCTTATAAATCGTGTTGACCTTTGTAATTGAATTAATGTAAATTCAAATTATTTTTAAGAAAGGAATATTAGAATATCTAATCAGAATAGCAGAACGGATTAGTACTACTAATTTCGATAGCCGCTATGCTGTCATCATCAGCGTCCTTTGTTCGCTTTTACCACGTTTGATAATGCTTCATTAATGCTAGTATCAACGATCAAACCTGGTAAAAGCGAACAAAGGACGCTGATGTTGACAGCATACCGGCTGTCGAAATTAGTAGTACTAATCCCTTCTGCTAGTCTGATTAGATATTCTAATATTCCACTCTTAAAAATAATTTAAATTTACATCAATTCAATTACTGACCTTAAGCCGAATATTTCAGTTCGAATAATAATTACTTACAAATATTTTCAATTGTCTATCTGTTTTATCTTTAAGAATATAAATTTTTTTTTAATACATTTGTTTATTTCTCGTGTAGTAGTAAACAAGGTTATAAAAATAAATCCATTTTAATAATTATTTCTTTGTTGCGTACTAACAAGTATATATATATATATATATATATATATATATATATATATATATATATATATATATATATATATATATATATATATATATATATATATATATATATATATATATATATATATATATATATATATATATATATATATATATATATATATATATATATATATATATATATATATATATATATATATATATATATATATATATATATATATATATATATATATATATATATATATATATATATATATATATATATATATATATATATATATATATATATATATATATATATATATATATATATATATATATATATATATATATATATATATATATATATATATATATATATATATATATATATATATATATATATATATATATATATATATATATATATATATATATATATATATATGTGTGTGTATACTTGTTAGTACGCAACAAAGAAATAATTATTAAAATGGATAATAATTATTAAAATGGATTTATCTTTATAACGTTGTTTACTACTAAACATAGTGTTGACTTTAAAGATACGAGAAATAAACATTTTGCTTTTTATCTTTTATATAAGTAACCATAAGCCCTAAGCTTTCAAATTATTCAGTTACTTGTTAATACGCAACAGCTAAATAAATTTTATAACGTAATTATTTTTATAACGTTGTTTATTAAATATAGTGTATACTTTCAAGTCCCGAGAAGTAAAGAAAATTAGATTCTTAAAGAGAGAACAGATACACAAATTGAAAATAATATAAATAGTCTACACAATTGTACTTTGTTATCAAGTCCAATAATATCTTTTAACAAACTCAGTCGATATTCGGTGAGAAAACATGAAATTAACTATCGGGTTCCTCTTTACCGTACTTGCGTTTATAGTATGCCTAGGTACGAATTTTTATTTGAAACAATAATGCCTTAATAACATTTAAAAATTGTCTCTTTTTTCATAACAGCAGGTAAAACATTAGCTCTTGATGGCCCTACAACAACAACGACAAGAAGTCCTGCAAATGGTTTACCTTATAGAGGTCACAGAGGCTAATAAAAACTGTTAAAAAAAACTTTTACCCGACACAAAAAAATTTTATTTTGTATATTGTTAAAACTCATCACACATTAACATATGATAACACAATGTACCCCGTTATACTGCCCCCGTTGTACAATGTATTATAAACACATGTTCATCAGCTCGTGGCAAAGGAAACAATAAGTAGAAGTCACTGGATCTACTAAAAAAATCCTTTAACTGCATACTTACATAAGAGTACATAAGTAATGTTCAATACACAAGTTAATTTAAAATAAAGTTTTTAATGATTTCCATAAATATTTGAAAGTTGTGTTTTGTTTTATCCCCCATAACATAGTTATATAGTTGAAATAAATAAAACAAATCAACAGCTTTAAACTTACCTATGAAAAAAAATATTAAAGTCATTTCCAAGGAGCCACATTTACATTCCTTCAAAGGCTTGTAAAAATCAAATACAATTGATTCAGCAATTTCGAAAAAAACACATCTCATACTAGTTGTGAGCTAGAAATGTTCCCTTTTCAAGCATAATGGTGCAGGGAAGCATTTAGAACTCATTCACATAAAAAACGTATTTGGCAAAATATGCGAAATGTGCCCTTTTTGAAATTGCATATTCAATTATATATTAGTCAAAGCCAAACTGTAATTCGACTTTAGCTTTAGGAAATAAATTCTTACGATGCATCGCGATGCTTATTAAAATTCGATTAGTTAAGAAATTTAATTAGCTACTTTTCAACTAACAATAAATTTTTGGCTGATTCCCATTCTAAACGTACATTCTGTGCTTTTTTTACCAATGTAAATAATATATTTATATTTGAGAAGATGGTATTTTTATTATAGTTCTCGCCACATTCAATGGTTCCTGAAATAGTATACTATTTTTCGATTTTTTAACATCTTTATGTTTTGAGCGGTACATTTGCTTTCGCTGTTGTTCCCGGAATGATTTTTGCAAAAAAATACACTACCAAAAAATTAGTTTGAAAGAACTATACATCTAGTCTCTAACCACAAAAAAATAATAATAATCGTAGGAAGAAATTAATAGTTATGACCACTTTTTCAATGCTGACTTGCGTTCACATGCAAAAATAAAAAGTTTGTATGTTTCAAAATGACTCTTTACAAATATTTATACATAAGCAAAATCAAGGCGAACACTTCTTTCAAATAAGGCTTATTTTAATAAAATCGACTAACAATGTCAAAAGTTATGTCAATTTCAAATAATTTTTTGTAGCAATGTACGACCTACCTAATACATTCTTCGAAAATATAACAACCCACAGTGCAAAAGAAGCAACATTTTTTCAAAGAAAACCAGAAATTTAGATAATGTTCTTTCTATCATTTCTACCCTTAAGCTACTGTCAACTTTTTTTAAACTAAATACTAATGGTGTTTTCTTTTCTACAGAAAAATGCTACATTTCCATGTAAAAACTGGAACTTGGTTTTCGTTTCTTAAAAATGTTTTGCTCTCTAAAAGGGTGGTATGTTTTATTCTAAAAAATCACCCTCACTAATGGTGGAAGGCATTGCACTTTATGCCCCGTATAAATCTACAGTGCTGTTATTGCCCTGTAAAATGGTGGCTTTTGTTTATAAATCGTGCGAACTAGAAAGCAAAAAATACGTTTTTCAACATTATTTTTCTACTGTTTTATAGAACGATTATGAGAAAACATTATATTGTTAATTCTAGATTGTCAATCATGTAAAATCTTATTGAATTAATCAATTATTATATTCATCCTCACCATCTGATGAGGAAGAAATGTTAAACTTATATGTCTGAATAACAAACTTATCTGTCTGCTGTTAAAAACGGGGCAATCCACTTTTTCATAACTTGTGTTTTGTTCTCGGCAAAAAACAAATAGCATTATTCCAGGGTTGGCAAGACATTTTATACGTGCACCTTTCAACAAGGTGATATTTTTTATGTAGAAAAGAAAACGTCATAATATTTATAGATAAATTATATATCACAATTTTTTATGTAGCGTTCAATACATTTTTATACGAATTCAATATTTTTTCGGAGCACAGACTATATTTTGAATTCAGTACAACTCAGTGATTCGTTTCTGTAACTAAAATGAGAGTTTCTCAGATTCAATTCAATGTGTTTGTACTTCTGTTAGGTGTTTAAGGTTATTCATCAGGGACGGTAACAGTTATAACTTTTATCGTAAAAGTTATATGATAATAGTTATTTTCGGATTTTTCTTTTTTCGAGCAGAAATAAAAGTTATATATAATTTACATTTTTTTCGAGCAGAAATAAAAGTTATTTCTAACTTAATTTTTTTTGAGCAGAAATAAAAGTTATTTTTAACTTTTATATTAAGCAAAAATAGAAGTTATTTCACAATTTATATATTTTTGAGCAAAAATAAATGTCATAGTCATCACAAGCGCAAACATCCGGATAGGAGTAAATTTTGCAAAAATAGAAAAACGCATCAAAATTAAGTTTTGAAAGGGAGAAGATAGGAGCTGAAGAAAAATCACACCTGTTACGGAAATAACAATAATTTGCTGAAAATTTCATATATCTGAAGTAGGATATTGATTTAGAATTATTAAAAACGTAAAAAGGGGTAGATAATATGTGATGAAAATCTTTATGTATCTATCTCTTTCGCGAACGAATATGTGCAAAAAATTTCAAGGTTTTGAAAAACATTTAATATTAGTTCTTAATCATTAAAAATGTAAAAGGGTGTTTGTTAATTCGTGAATATTGTACGAGTATATATCGCAAAAGTGACGAAAATTTGCAAAAAATTTACATAATCGGAAATAGCTTAAAAGTATGTTCAGAATCATTAACAATATAAAAGCGGGCTAAAACTGGAGAAAAATTGCGTGTATCGCGAATATGAAGAAAAATTGCAAAAAAATCTTCAATATCTGAAAAAGCTTCAAAATCAGTTCAGAATCATTAAAAATATAAAAGGGAGTAAAACCTTGCGGAAATTTGTATGTATCGCCATTATAGCAAAAATTTTAAGAAATCGGAAACAACTTCAAAATTGGTTCAGAATCATTAATAATATAAGAAATGCTTAAAGCTGGCGAAAAATTGCATTTACCGCGATTATAGCGAAAATTTGCAAAAATCGGAAACAACTTTAAAATTGGTAAAGGTAAAGTTGGTAAGTTAAAAATATAAACGGGAGCTAAAATTTGCAAAAAAACTGCCTGTATCGCAAAAATTACGAAAATTTGCAAATTTTAAAAATCGGAAACAACTTCAAAAGTGGTTTGGAATCATTAATACTATAAAAAAGGTCTGGCGAAAAACTGCATTTATCTTGATTATAGCGAAAATTTGCAAAAATCGTAATTTTGATGCGTTTTTCTATTTTTGCAATATTTTCTCATATCCGGATGTTTGCGCTTGTATGACTAGGACTTCTATTTTTGCTCAAAAATATATAAATTGTAAAATAACTTTTATTTTTGCTTAATATATATAAAAGTTAAAAGTATCTTTTATTTTTGCCCAAAAAAATATAAGTTAAAAATAATTTCAGCAATACTGTCTCTTTGACTTACTGCGCAAAAACATTGGTTGCAGAACATACACGTCGATTGCTAAACCATACCCACACAGAGTAGGACAAAACAGACTGAAACGAACCTCGTTGTACACAATTGCGTGCTTTCTTAACTAATATTATTGTTTAGTACAGGAGCATAGCACAGTGTAATTGATATTATTAAAGAATCCAGCTCATTCTCGTATTAAGAATAAATTTTTATTAATTCAAGAACTCGTTTCTTTAAAAAATTATAAACTTTGTGGTTCCGTGGAAATCCCGCTAAGAATAGCAACAGTCAGTAATCTGTGCAAATATACACATAGAATAAAATACCAATGTAAAATTAACATGTCGCAATGTTAATTGGAAATTATATTAAATTTATGAAAAATAATTTGTTGTGTACGAGTATCTCTGCGTAAATATATAAAAGTCTATAAAAAACGATGTAGACGGAGAAATTTCTAATCAAATTAGAAAACATTTATGTGCATTTATTGCGGTGCAAGGTACCCTGGTAGCTACTTGGAAGTTACGTAAAAAACAAGCATTTTCGTACTAAGCATCAAGTTAAAACGTTGTAAAATATATACGAAATTCGGAACGGATATACATTTGCAATCCCAAAAATATTTCAGCGGGAAATGCTTTTTTCCACGTAACACTTTAAAGTATACACCATATTTAATAAACAACGTAATAAAAATAATTTCGTTATAAAATTTATTTAGCTGTTGCGTATTAACAAGCAACTCAATAATTTGAAAGCTTAGGGTTTATGATTACATATATAAAAGATAAAAAGCAAAAGAGTTTTTCTTATCTATTTTAAATTGACTAATCACATTTGATGTAGAATTAGGTCAAACAAATTAAATTTTTAACCACAAATACATTAAAAGCTGTTTTCATAAAATGAAATTAACATTGTATAATAATTTACCATCCGTACCAAGTTTCTCAAATAGTGTTCCGACCTTTATTCCAGGGGTCCACTTTTTCCACTTTTTTCCATCAGCTCTAGTTTTCGCGATATAGCGTTATGTAAAAAATAAAGTCACTTTTACCACATATAGTAGCATAACTTGAGAAGGGGTTCTCTATTCAGTAACGAACGAAACTCAATAACAAAATAATCTTGAGGCCGTGTAAACATTGTTTCTAAATTTGCTAAGTACTTTCAGAGATATCATTAAAGTTTTACCCAAAATAATTTAAATTTTATAAAAACTTTTGAATTTTTCGTTTTTAAGAATGCATAAAATATAAAAATACAACAACGAAGCTATTTTTGATTTAGCAGAACTACTGGGGTTCTTCGTTAACAGTTTTGCAGTTTTCGACATTTTTTACAAATATTCGCATTTTTGCAAGTTTTTGCAATTTGTATCTGTAAGCCAGTTCTCGAGTTATTATATGGGGAAATTTTAGGTGAACATTGATCACCTTGGATTAATCAATTCAATGTTGGTCAGCAAAGCATTAAGAGCAAGATCAAACAAGAAGTCTAGTGGAGTGGATAATATACCTGACTTTGTTGTTAAGAAGAGTGACATGGTAGCTTGGCGTTTTTGGCCATTTTATTTAATCATTGCTACAACATCGGCTATTTTCCAAAAGCATGGCGGATGGTGCTTATTGTACCTATTCCGAAGCCCAGATTGGATCCTCGTGAGATTGAGAGTTATCGACCGATTTTCTTGCTGTCGGCCTTTGGAAAGATGTTTGAATTCCTTCTTCTGGAAAAAATGAACGACGTTATATATGACATAAACATTTTGAGGGACTTTCAGCTCGGATTTACGACTGGACTTTCGACAACACATGCACTTACAGTTTTTACTGATTACTTTTCTAGAGCATTGAACAGGCGATGCCCAACAATAGCGGTCAGATTGGATTTTGCTAAAGCTTTCGATTCAGTCTGGCATGAATGGCTTATTTATAAAAAGATTAATCTTGGATTTTGTTCGGACATCTGTGGAATGGTGAATAGCTTTTTAAAGGCCGATTGTTTAGAGTTCGTATTGGTGATACTCTATCTCACGAGGGTTCCACAGTGATCTTTACTAGGACCTGTCCTTTATAATCTTTTTGTGTCAAACATACCTGAACCTTCTGATGATAATCTTCTCTTAATGTATGCCGATGACATTCTAATTGATTCATCGGGTGGTAGAGCAAGGACAGTTAATGCCGGAATTAACTCCTATTTACGAGTAGCTGTGCTGACAGACTACTTTACAAAATGGAGACTCAACCTGAACATACGAAAGACAGTGGCAGTCATGAAAAAGGGATGACGGAAACACATTTATAAAAACTGTTGGACGTATATACCATGTTTAATTATTGACATTGACTTCATACTTGAAAGGACAAAAAAGATTTACTCTTCCTATCAGGGAATGTTGAACCGTAGGGCTGGGCTTGGCAGAAAAGTATGCATTTTGGTGTACCGACAGATCATTCGATCTGTCATCTCTTACACTTTTCCAGTCTGATTTGGGAGATCTTCAAGCCAGATGGAGAGGCTTAGGAAATGGGAGAGAATGATTTTGGTATCTTGTCTTGGCCTAAGACCTTACTTTGGAGCAAATGGGGAACTTCGCAGACCATCTTGCAAATCAATTTACGACGGAATTGACTTTGGACGTATTGATGTTTTTATGATAGAGAATTCAATTAGGCTCCTGAAAGGTGCGCAGTCTTCTGATAATCCATTGGCTGCTTGGACCGTTTGGTCCAAAAGATATTTTTCTCGCGTAGCCCTATTGGTGGCCTAATTTTTCAGCGTGTATATAATTTATTTTGCCATAGGAGAATCCGAAGTCTTGATATTAATAAAACTGTATATAACACTTCCCAATAGTTTAATTGTATATAATTCTTTCTTTTTGTTTAGAACGAATTTGATTTTATTTTGTTGTTTATTTTAGTCTTAATCTTTAGTTTGTAGTTAGTTTTTAAGTTGTTATCTTGTAAGTTTAATTCTAATTGTATCCCTTTTTTGTTTCCTCTTTTTTGGGACTTTATTCATATTTTTTTTTTTCTCTTATTATATGTGTCAATTTGTTGTATATTAAAAATATACTTAATTTTAGTTATAATGGAGCAATCCTTGAAAAGTTTTAGAACGTAAGGAATTTTTATTAATGTTTGAAGCTTAAGCTATCTCTAGTTTATAATGTTTTGGAAAAAATAAATCAATCAATCAACGTGATATGGCGCCTTGTGAATACCAAAAATTTATTAAATCATCCTAAAACAGTTTTTATTTTCAAATTCATGAGTTTATTTTAGGAGATATTTTACTATACTTTCAAGAGATACGAAAAAAAGCATTTGAAATGAGAATAACCCATATAACTTCGCGCTGAGGATTAAAATAAATCTATATATCGAGTAGCCCTTACCACGAGCTGATGACCATGTTATTAGAACTGGGGCAGCATAAATATGCATGGTGTTATCATATGTTAATATTTATATTTATTTATTTTTAGGTTTATTTGGGGTTTTTAGTTATATTCTTAATTAAAAAGAATTATAGCTTTCAATAGTTGTTATAATAATTTGTCAAAAGAAACATTTTGTCGGGAAGAACATTTTTACAGATTTAATGACTTGTTCCCGGACGTGAATAATCTAATCCATTTCGTACTGGTGCTCTTGTCGTTGTTGTCGATGTTGTTCTTCTTGATGTTTGTCCTACGAAAGGCCTACCAGCTATTGTTTTATCCACTGTTAAATACCAAAAACAGAGAATTTTTTATATTATTAATGCAGGCATTTCTAGCTACAATATTGTGTGAAATACAAATTCGTACCCAGGCATAATATAAGCGCAAGTATGGTAAAATGGAGTCTGAGTGCTAATTTCATGTTTTATCACCAAATATTGACTAGATTTATCAAAAGAAATTATTGGACTTAGTAACAAAACACTTTTGTGTGGACTTCTTATATAATTTTTAGCTGTCTTTATATGTTCTTTCTTTAATAATAGTGAAAAATACCAAAAGATATTGTTTATCTAAAATTTTTTAATAGTATCTAAATACAAGTACATTTAGTTATTGCTAGTGTTTTGAAATTTATTTCATTATACGAATTATTTTCTTGTTTCGTACTAAAAAATAATTAGAATAGTTTGGAAGCTTAGAGTAGATTTGTATAAGATTAAATGCAATATACTTTTTTCTTATCTATTTAAAAATTGGCTAGACACATTTGAAGAAGAACTAGTTCAAAAGAATAAAAATGCTTTAACAAAAAATACATTTAAGTTTTTTAATTTATAATCGCACTATTTCCCAAAATTAATATTTTACTTATTCCGTACAATATTAGTTGCTTTATTAAAAACAGATTTAAATTTACTACAATACTAGCCGGAGTACCAACTAAATTGACTGAATATTGTTAACATGGTCACATACGAGTAGACCATTTACACAATATGTCTTTTTTCACCATTCAATACTCCTTATTTTCGGTACCAGTCTCATTTTCTCAAGTCATAGGACGAGTACTTTTAGATCATTGACCACCAAATTTTCCGCATAATTATGCCAACAAAGCTGTTTCTTAAACAACAAAAATTTTGCTTACTGGTCGGCAAACAAACTTAATTCGTAACTAATTAAAATTTGAGTCGATAACTAATTATTTTTGTTTGATAAATTAAAAATATAATGGGTACGTACCGCATACAAAAGTACTTACATTTTCACAGCAATTAACTAGTTATTATTTGGTTTACTTGAAGCTAAAAAATAAGTAGGTAAATAAACAAAATAAAATTAAAGAAAAAATTTTATACACAAAGAAAAATTTCATATTAAAATCGTCGGAAACAGGTTTATTTTAAAAATTGTCGGTATTAATTTGGCTTCATAGGTGTTTTATTTAATTCAGCGTTATTTTAAAATAATCTTCAATGAAAATTTTTCTTTTTGAAGTAACTACATTTCATATCGATTTAATATTCCAGTAAAGTTAAATCAAAATAAAGTTCAAAATGAAATAATGCGAAGAATAATGTTGAACCAAAGTTATTTCAAGTTGAAACAAAGTGGAAGCAATACGAAACACTATGTTGAATCAAAGTTATTTTAAGTTGAAACAACATGAATTTTATGTAGCTAATTTTTGTAGCTAATTATATTACTTACGTGATGTGTATATGCATAACCACCAGAAAAAATTGTGTTGAAGTTTGCTGCCCCAGCGAAGATTTGAACTCGATCTACTTGCTTGGCAATCAACGCGCCAATTAATTACTGTAGCCA
Source organism: Panzeria rudis (assembly GCA_956483635.1). Classification (NCBI taxonomy): domain Eukaryota; kingdom Metazoa; phylum Arthropoda; class Insecta; order Diptera; family Tachinidae; genus Panzeria; species Panzeria rudis. The sequence goes on from OY101447.1 coordinate 124,300,252, forward strand.
CAGCAGCTTCAAACTTTACTTTAGATATATACTAAATAAATACCATAATAAGTAACATGAATTTCATTTTAATTTAACAAGATTTATTTAATGATATAACATAAAATTTATTTGATATTAAAGATTAACAGTGAAAAATTTTAAATCAAAGAGATTTAACGTTAGATTAATAATTTTTCGTTTAAAATAAATTTAAAACAATGGTAATTTTAAATCAGCAGCAAGAAATTTTCGTTAGTAGAGCGAATTTTCTGGCTATTTACATTTACACAACAGGAGCATCAAAATAAACAACAACAATTCACACAACTGTGCGCAACACCAATACACTTAAACAACAATTTATTTTTCATAAATTTTATATGAATTCCAATTAGCATTACGACGTGCTAATTTTAGATTGGTATTTTTTTATGTGCAGACACTATATTTATTGAAAGTTTATCTCTGTTTTACTCAGCTGTGATATAAACCTCTGCTCTTTCAGATTTGAAGACAAGTGCTTTACTCACTCAGTTGGCGTTGACTTATAAGATTAAGCGCCAAAAATTTGTTAACTAAGGTGTTTGTCTACTTATTTTATTAATACATCACCACAACTTATAACTACTAGATGGAAATTGTAATTTGTAACAAAATAATAAAATAAATAAGTCCCACTCATTACCTTGTAACACATTAAAAAAGTACTACCGATTAGAAAAATGCTATACTAGTCTTTGTACGCTTGTTTCTTCTATTTTATTTTATGTTAAAGGGTATTATACTGCCATATCGGTCCACTATTTAAAATATTTTATTTTGCACTTGTTATATGCCCGACTGTTTTTCAGTCATGTATAATCAATATCTGTTAATATGCTTAAATAATTCGTAAGCAAGCGATATAGTCGTTGGTGCTGAGAACGCTTTAATTAAAAAAAATTACAATTCATTAATTTTATTCCAAAAATATTAAACGCCCTTGATACCCAGCAAAAACTTAGTAATGTGCTGTCATTACCAAACACCATACTTTTCAACTACACAGTACATATCATTTGAACTACTTTACAGTAGTTGATCAATTACTTATTAGTAATTAAGCAAGCCTTTTATTCTCTTATTGGCAAACTATTAGGGTATCATACATACAATAAACAGTTAAGCCCCCGGGTAAGCTAAATGGATTTTGTTTAATTGTATTCATGTTTGTGAAAACAAATTTTAAGCCCGTAACAAAATAGTTGCGCAGTAGCATGGTGAGCAAAATACTTGACATAAACTAACGCAATAACTGAAAACGACATGAGTTCAATGCTTAGCGGAGACATTTAAAAGTTTGTTTTGTTTTGTGTATTCACTGCCTGCTAAATATTGAAATTTTTAACTTGTTACTTGTAGCCCAATGTGGATAGTACTTGCCTCCAATGACAATGACATATTAAAGTAAATGGTTGAAATACCGAAGCAGAAGTAGTTGAAAGTATGTTTGTTAGCATTTTAACTCATAATTTTTCTTGAGTATATATAAAATACAAAATTTCTGTTCAGTAATTTCCTTTTTAAATTAGTTGCGCCTTTTTTAAAAAATCTGCTTTTTGGTGCCACCTTTTTCCTCAAAATTCCATTTTTGTGCAATTGCATCGGTATTTTTAGCAGAACCGTCGGCGAAGTAAAAGAACTAATAAAATAGCTACATAGCTTAAACAAATTAATGCCTTTACTTGATACCAGAGGGGCTGCAACACTGCTCTACAAAAAATAACGCGCAATAGCAGAGTCGAAAACGAATTAAGCTTTCTATCTCTCTCCGAATTCACCAGCTGTTTTCTCTACACTATCCCTTTCAGCAACGACGCCATTTTAGCGCTTTTCGCGCTAGATTTATCTTTTTTTCTTATCTTTTAGCGCCTTTTTTAAAAAAGAGCTAAATTGGCGCTTTTTGTTTTTTATTTTTAGCTACTCTAGCGCTTTTTATATACAACCGTGAATACTTAAAAATTGTTTAAATATAGTGTGGTAAAGAGTATGAAAAGTAGCTTTATTTTTCAAAAGGCTTATTTCCATATTAACCTAAATTTCAGTAATGAGAAAAAACGCTGAAGAGCTTTTTACAGTAACTTATTAAATACCTCCAGTGATGGTGTAGTGATCTAAAATTCTGATCCGAAAAGAAAAAAAAATTTTTGAAAATTTTCAACGGTCTAAACTAGCTGATAATTAAAAATATGGCTTACGTAACGTTTCACTTTAACTGAACTACCAAAAGATAATTCTGTTATACAGTAAAGTTAGCAAGGTTTAAAGGTTAAAAAATATATATGTTTTATCTTATAAAAATGAAGCCCCAATTTTCTAAAATACCAAAAAGTAAGCAAAGAATTTTCTACAAAGTCTAGTCAATATTTTTTATGACAAGAAAATCGTACCACAGCGTATTTTAGAACCCACCTTTTATTTGGACTGCAATTAAAAGGTGAGTAGATTCACATCTCTCCGGCAATACGGTTCTCTTGAACTGATTGTTGTACTGTACTAAAATAGCACAGAAAATTGTTTTATTAAAGAGCCAGTGTTGCCAGTAGCTGAAGAAAATATAAATTAAGTCGGCTTTAACAAATAAAGTGAATTAAAAAAAGAAGTTAAAAACAGGTTAAAAAAATTGGCAATAAGTGTCATATACAAATATTTACATTAGAGTGGAGTGTCGATGTATAAATGTGTAAAAACCTTCTCCAATCGATTTAAAATACCTCCAGAATGTTGCATCTAGCTAAATTATATACAAAACATTTTTTTTTAATTTTTCCCAACATATCCTTTAGCCCTCGACCACGGCTAGAAGTTAGAATAATTTCACGAGTTTTATTTTTAGTTGCTATATTTATATCGAAAAAATTTTTAATAATTTCTTTTAAGGCTGCACGTAAAAACTAGTTTGTGCCGAATTGTCGAGGAGATATGACAAACGTTGAGAAAGTTATAAGCTATTAAGTGAAAAAAGCCGTTTGTATTTCCCATACAAAATTGTTTTCAATTAAAATTTTTTTTAATAAAAACTTAGGGCTTATGCAGTAAAAATAAATAAAATTTTCACTAAAAGACTTGTATGAAAATCACTTTAAAAATATATAAAAACTGAGTGCTTTTCATACAAATTATTATTGAAATTTACTGGTTTGGTTAATTAATTAATTGTTTATCAAATAATAAGACACTTCTTGTAAAATCTTCAAGTGTGTACCTTCATATGCAAATACACTTTAATTAAACACAAAAAATAATATGGTTCTAATGACTGATTCTTGCAGAGGGCACCGTTTTCAAAATTTAAATCTTTGATTCATTTTAGAGTTATTTAAATTTATCCTCCTTTTGCACATAGTTACAGTGTGGTATTTTTATGTAAGACACGACGAGAAACATTTTTGCGGGACATTTTAACCTTATAACTCTGCGTTATAACTTGCTTAAAAAAGGGGAAAAACTGCCTTTCATCCGCGATATAGCGGACTAAAATATTTATCGCCAAATTCTACTGTTCGTCTTCAAAGACTTCCAAGATTATAGACTCAACTTGAATGCCATATAGGTAATTAATTCCATGTCAATCGAGTAAGAGTTAGACATGACCCCTTCCAATTTTGATGAAATTTGGTCAGATGTTGTAGTTCATCCTATAACGAATTTATGTTAAAGGAAAAAAATTAACAGTGTTTATTTCAAAAGTTATGACATATTCAAAATTATTTCGTCAAATTTACAGAATGTGTTGAGCTTAGATTTTAATTATCTCTAAGACTGTTTTATGTACAAGGATATTTGGGGCAACAAAAAAAAATACATAAAACAAAAATTTGTTTTGGAAAAATGACTTATCTGCAAAGTTTTGAAAATTTCAAAGCTAATTAAATCAAAAACCTATAATTTTTTCGGCTGAATTTTTTTTTTATATAATACCTCTAAATCCTTCCTTAATAAATCGTGAAAATTTGGAGGAGGTGTTTTTTTTTCTTTTTTGAGATATGGTTTTTTTCTTTCGCAACCTTCAACAATATAGTATCAACAATAATTTAAATTTGTAATTTTGAGCAATATGCATTAATTTTAATTTAATTTAAAGTTTTTGAAGGGGAAAAAGTAATAACATTGACAAATTTGTGCATTTGTTTTTTCGGTGAAATTTTATGTTGGAAATTGTGTGTTAAAAAGGTTTATTTTTTGTCATATCTCAAAAAAAAACACCTCCTTTAAAATTTCAGTCTTTTTTAAGGACGTTTAGAGATATTATATAAAAACAATTCAGCCAAAAAAAAGTATGGATGTCATAACTTCTGAAATAAACATTTTTAGTTTTTTCCATTTAGCATAAGTTCGTTGTAGGCTTAAAGAAAACATCTGAACAAGTTTCATCAAAATCGAAGGGGCTCGTGTCTAACTATTAGTTGATTTGTCATGGAATTACCCATATATCATCCAAACCCTAAAATGTGGTATTCGGCATTGGAAATCTTGTAAGCCTTACATTAAAGTTATAAGATATCTCTAGTACTTTTATGTAAAACACCACGAGGAAAATTTTTTTCGGCCTTTGTGGTACTTTTTCTTCTTCTTTGAAGTCGAAACAGTTTAACGTACCAACTTAAAGCGTCCGGTCATGTGGTATTTTTATATTTTATTGTTTCTACTAAATTTGTAATTATCTATGTATGATGAAAGGAAAGGTAAAAAATAGAAAATTAAAAATCTCAAGTTTATAATGGTCTTAAACTTAAAATGTTTCATATAGAAATATACAGAAAAAGTTAAAAAAGTAAAGAATCAACAAATTATTTTTCTTTGCAATTTGCATGTAAATTTTCTGAATATTTATGCACTTATTATCGCATAACACGTTTTCGTAGATGCTGCACAGCCAAAAAAAAATATGTTCTAATTTCAGACAAAAAAAACTAAATTCAGAACTGGTTTGTAAACTAACAAAGATATGGAACTAAACTCTATTATTTAAATTGTTTTATATACATAGATATTCGTACATATTTTTATAGAATTCTATTCAATCTAATTGCACAGAGCAGTTATGAATTTTTGCAGTTCTCATTTGAATAATTTTAAAGTGTTAATAAAAACTAGATTTCTTTTCCATTACTTTTTCTGGCCTAATTCCTTACTTGATTTTATGTTTTATTTTATTCAAAACTACAATGCAAACTTTTCTTTCCGCTCAATAAAAATTCCAAACTAGCAAATAAGGAACACTTGTGGTGTTTGACTTCATTTTAGATGCTCTGCATATTTAATGCATAATTCTGTTATATTGCATAATTGCTCTGTTAACGTTTAAAAAGTAATAAAATATGCATATATTCTTTAATTTTGTAGTTTTGAATGTGCATAAAAGTGCTCTACATACACTCCTTATTACATTGCAATGCATTGCTATGAAAGTAGGATTATATATACACAACGAAATACATAGTTTATGCAAAACTTTTGAGAATTCTTAATTTTAAGTTCTTTGCTTTTTGCTAACACCATAAATGCTTAATGCAAGTGTGATTACAACTTTAAAATAGAAAATAAGAGTATTGTAGTCGGGTATGCTGAATTTTATATACCCTTCATATGAAGGATATATAATAACACAATGCAACAAGAAAATGCTAAGGTGTACCACTATATTTTTTTGTAGTGTTATTGTCCCTTAACTACAAAAACAGATACAATTTTGGGATTTTGAAAAAGCAGCTCCACTGATTTTATGATAACTTGGAAAGAGGTTGTTCAGTTTCATTTAAAAAAACTACTAAAGAACTTGAAATAAAATTACCTTTAAGCCGTTTCAACATTATTTTTTATATACTTCATTGATTCGGAATTATTCAGACCGCAATGATTAAAAACATGCCTTTTTATTGGAAAATTTTTATTTTTCAAAATTTATACTAAACTAACAGTAAAAACAAAATAATATTAAATTAACTTTTTATTTAAATCCTCCAACTCTGTACGGGCTTGGCACCTTTCTAAGCACAATATTAAAGATTGGGAGAAACTCAATGTGTGTACAAAGTTTCACAAGAATGGGCTATATATAAGTAACTGCAAAAGAATATTTAATTTGTATGGTCGTGCCACAGCCCACTTTTCTAAAATTCATATTTTATTTTGACGCATACCCAATGTGTATGCAAAATTTCATAAGAATCTGTGTAGTGGAACTAGTAGAAATAGATATCGCAAGATTTGCCATTAACAAACAAACTAACATAGCAAGTTAAATAAAACGTTTTCAAAATCGAAAATGGCTGAAACTTAAAATGTTGATTAAACTATCATAAAATCGATGGATAAATGTTGGTTTTTGTCACAATAAACTGAAATTACCAGATTTTTGCAAATAAAAAAAAAACATCGAGTTTTGAAGAGGCTGCTCCACCGATTTTATCATAATTTGGGAAAGGGATGTCCAATTTTATTACAAAGCCCACTAAAAAACTCAAAAAACTAGCTTTAAGCTATTTGAATATTATTTTTTTAAAACTTAATAGTTTTGGAATTATTCAGACCGCAATGATGAAAATGTATTTTTTTAGGCAAATTTGGAAAAAGTTTTTTTTTAATTTATAAAAAGTCGGATATGGCGAAAACTTACCATTTTTATTAACGAATCGTAAGGCCATATATACATAAAATAAGCTTTATTATATGAAAATCTATGGAAAAGTATTGATTTTATTTAGAGCGTTTGCCCTGATGTTTTGAGTTAAAAACTAGTTCCAGGCAAGCCAACAGCACTGGTGTGGCATTGTGTTGGCTGTTGTTGGACTGTTAAAGTTCAGCAGAGGGGCTTGCAACACTGCTCTCCAAAAAACGCTCAACAGCAGGGTTGTAAATGAATTAAGCTTTCTATCTCTCCCACACTTTACCTTCTGTTCTCTCTACACTACCCTTTCCCAAAGAAGGTAAGATATAAATTAATTAACTGGTAGGCATTAATTGCCTGATTGTGTTACTTCTCTTTTTGAAAAAAATCAAATATTTGCACAACAAAATACAACAAAATACTTTTTTTTTAAATAACAAGGTTTCAATGCAGAGTGGTTGCAATTGGAAAAAAGGGTAATAAATCTATATCTTTGAAACTTGCGATCCGCTTATAAAACGATGTATGTAAAAATCATAGAGAAGGACCTAGGAAGAAAAGTAAAACATCGATTACTTTGTTTAAACACACGCTGAGTTACGGTGTATTAAAGTTAACTACATCAGGCACTAAAAACTTTGTTAGATTAAGCCCATTTGGTGCAATATTTTTCGCGTTATCCTCATAACTTTTAAATGGTGTTATATGTTGCTTTAAGATTTCGGCTCACGTGATTTATTATATTAAACGCATTATATCCATAGTTTCAAGTGTCTGTCATAAAGCCGGACTTAGAAAAACAAAAATTTACATATCTTGGATTAGAGACCATTTGGTCCAGTGTAAATTTTTATTTGAATGAAATCAAAATACTAAGGTTTTTTGTACTTCCTAAACAAATTTTAATGTATTGATAGTTGTTTTCATTACATGCTGAAATAATCTGATAGTATTCTGATCTCACAAAAATGTATATATGCATTCCAAGCGGATGTGGCTAGCATATTTACCATCGATTTTTTTATGTTTTATGGTGTAGGAGCCAATTATTTGGTCAGCAGAGTCTACGGCTCCTATGAGAACAGAAATATAAGAAGCTATAGAAGAACAACAATGTATAATTTTGGTCGATGTATTTACTTCTTGTCGAATTGTAATTAGAATGAACCTCTGGTATTTCCTTCGACTCAATCCCATCAAGTTCAGCTGCTCTATACAATGGGGCGGATGTATGATACCAATGTCGCAATGTCATAGAAAGCAAATGTAGAATTATACAATGGGAGCTTTTTTATATTCAGTAAGTTTTATTTTTACGTTCTGGGGCCCATATCTCAAAATTACAAGTTTCAAATCAACAAATAAAATACCCATAACATAATAATAAATTTTGTAAAAGTGTTCTTGTTTTGTATGTAATTTACTTGTAGATTTGTAACTTGTAGTTTTGAGAAATGGGCCCCTGTTCCTACATACGTTATTATTTCCCTTTCATGTAATTTTTGTGCCAAATCAAAGGTGGAAAAGAAGTTTTCGTCAGTCAAATACAACGCGTTGTCCTAGATATGGATCAGGCTTTGTATTTTCACCTTTTCCAAGATATGGTTGTATCTTCTTTGAATCTACCTATAACATAAATTTCAAGCCATATTTTACAAGTTTTGGCGATATAAACCGATTAAAAGGCCAAAAGATGCGTCAAATAATCCATGAGCGCCTTTATTTTACATACAGATGCACCCCTGCAAGAATAAATAGAACAATATATGGTCGTAATATATCTTCGTCATTGGCGTAACTAGAAAATTTTCTCTAGGGGCCTAAACGATACTGGCTGGTTTAGCCCCAAGCCCTCCCAGATGTCCTAGCTAATCCAATGCCCTTTGTAAATATCGATCAAATAAAACAACGTGGCGACAGCAATTACAACAATACAAAAACAACTGGAAGATCAACGTCACCTTGTAAAAAGAATTTGGCTTGGTATAACCTGTATTGTGTTCACGATATGAGGTGAAAAGTTCCATATTGCACGATGCATAATAATATTTATAAAAAAAAATAAAAATTCATAACTCAATTATTTATAAATTGTGTTAATGAGGCAATCAATCAAATTAGATACAAAATATTGGTTACAATTTTTACTTTTCATAAAACATGTAATATGGACCAAATGGTCTTCTAATGTAGGATTCGTATATTTTTTCTAATCTAACAGCAGGGTTAAATAAAATTTGCTGAATAGGTTAAATAGGACACCTAAGTACGAATAATTAATTTTATTTATTTTAGTTTTGAAAACTGTGGCAGCCCTACAGCATAGAAAGTAGTTTTAGATTGCGTTAAAAGAGCCACAAGTTTTGTTCCATATCAGATAGTCAAAATTTTTTTTCGGTATAATAATATATAAATGCTCTGTTATAAGATGTTTTCATTTATTTTTTTTATACTGTTAAAACATATTTTTTGGAAAACAAAACTAAAATTTATTTAAAAAAAAATATACCTCCTTACTTTTTTAAAAACTTTTTTTCCAACAGGCTACACATGTATTCTGACCGCTCTGAAAACTTCAGAGTGGGCCCTTAACTAGTCTATGAATTATGATTAAAAATATTTAAAAACATACATACTAGTAAATATATAAAAAAGTTATTATATTTTATTATTCATTATTTTTAGCTACTAGTTTGTTTATACTTATTTACAATTACAATTGCACCGGTATCGGTATAAATGCGTGAAGATTTTTATAGCCGTTAATTTTAGAAGAGTTTTGGAACTTTGGATTTAAGTTTTTTTCTGGTTTTCGTAGTCTTCATTTGAGCCGAATGCCACATTTATGTTCGGGAGAATTTTGGAATATTCAAACAGATCACTAGCTTTTACTAGAACTGTTGTAAGCCTTCAACGTCCACAGAAAATCAAATTGTATATGCTACTGGTCTGTTTGGATATTCAATAATCTCTCTTAAGCAGATCACTATCATTTACAATTTGATTTTCTGTTGGACGTTGAATACTTAGAGCAGTTTTTGTAAATACTGGTGATCTGTTTGAATATTCGAATACTCTCCCGAACATAAACGAGGCATTCTGCACAAATGAAGACTACGAAAAATAGAAAAAACTCTTAAATCCAAGGTTCCAAAATTCTTCTACAATTAAAGGCACTAAAAATTTTCATGCATTTATACCGATCTCATTAACCAAAGTCATGGCCAAACCGTTTTGAAAGTCTAAAGAATGCGCAATTTTAATTGTAAATAAATAGAATCAAAATAATAGCTTAAAATAATGAATAATAAAAAATAAAAATTTTTTTATACATTTACTAGTATGTATCTTTTTAAATTTTTAATCATAATTCATAGACTAGTTAAGGGCCCACTCTAAAATTTTCAGAGCAGTTAGAATACATGCGTAGTTATTTGTATAAATTTTTTTTTTTAAAGTAAGGGGGTATATTTTTAAAATAAATTTTAGTTTTGTTAAAAAAAAAATATGTTTAAGCAGTATAAAAAAAAATAAATGAAAACATCTTAAAACAGAGCATTTATAAATTCATATACCGAAAAAAATCTTGGTTATCTATATGGAACAAAAGTTATGGCTCTTTTAACGAAATCTAAAACTACTTTCAATGCTGTAGGGCTGCCCCTGTTTTCAAAATTAAAGTAAATAAAATTCATTTCTCGTACCTAGGAAAATTTTATTTAAATCGGAGACCATGAGGAATTTTTTTAATTTAAAATGGAATTACTCATATGTAAAATATTTTAATTTTTTAATTTTGGTTTTTTAATCATAATTTTTAATCATAATTCATAGACTATTTAAGGGCCCACTCTGAAATTTTCAGAGCGTTTAGAATACATGCGTAGTTATTTGTATAAAAAAAAATTTTTTAAAGTAAGGGGGTATATTTTTAAAATAAATTTTAGTTTTGTTTTAAAAAAAACTGTTTAAGCAGTATAAAATAAATAAATGAAAACATCTTAAAACAGAGCATTTATAAATTCATATACCGAAAAAAAATCTTGGTTATCTAATATGGAACAAAAGTTATGGCTCTCTTAACGAAATTTAAAACTACTTTCAATGCTGTAGCTGCCACAGTTTTCAAAATTAAAGTAAATAAAATTCATTTCTCGTACCTAGGCAAATTTTATTTAAATCGGAGACCATGAGGAATTTTTTTAATTTAAAATGGAATTACTCATATGTAAAATATTTTCAGAGATATTTGGCTGTTAATTTTTAAATTTTGGTTTTGTGCAACGACTTTGTTCCTGATTTCGTCAATATCTCCGGTAATATCATAGCCATAATTTTCAAAAAATTATTTTTTGATTTTAAGCAAAATCCTTAATAATATGCAGAAGAAATTTTTAACGTATCCCAACTCATGCAGCCGTGAAAAAAAAATCAAATTCAAAACTTAGAAATGAGTGTTAAAAGAGGTAAATTTTGACAAAAATGTTCGACGTTTTTCTCAAAAATTATTCAAAACTAAACTTGTTTTCTTCTCAAGTTTTCAAAAGAACGGACTTTAAAAATGAATGCAGTTAAATCTTAGATCGATTAAAGCATGCACGCTACGACCAGCACTAGGCGAATATAGCGAATTTTTCTACGAGACTCAGAATTAATCGCTTAAGAAAAAAAAACGTCCAATGAGCTTTTCATATTTCTTTACAATTATATTAGATAATTTTGGCATCATTAATCTGGCTTTTATTTGTCACCCGCCCGGTCAAAAATATAGCCAGAAGTGCTGATTTCCTAAAAATACTAAAATTTTCAGAAGCACGAAAATAGTACCAAATTTCATTTTTAAAATTTTATTGCTTAAATATTTTAATAAAGCTATCCTCTTATGTTTAAAAAATTTCAATGATATACTAAACGGGAATTTTTTATGAATTTTCGAATAAAAAAAAATTGTGGAGAAAATACGAATAGCTAATATTTTAAGTTTAGTCAGTGAAATCCCTTATTTGTTTTCCAGAATGATCTAAATTCACATAAAATATAAAAATACACTTATCTACATGTCCATTGGTATATAATACAAATATATTATTGATTTCAAATACGAAATAAAACGGCCACAATACAGACGCCTCAGGTTAAATTTGCCAAAAGTGTACTAATTTCAAGTGTATTTACTACACTCATACACTCTACATCAGCTAGAGCCGTATGAGTAATATTACAGTACATTCCATCATATTAGCCATGCGTCACCAGCTTTTGGCAAACAATGGGAAACTCGCATTATCTACAAGTTCTTTTTTCGGAATTACAAATTCTTAACATTTTTTTAAATAAAAGGTGGGAAAATTTTGAGGTTAGGAAGTAAATAGGCTGTCAAATGAGGAAATGTCAAGAATTGAGCGAGCTGCCATTCTTTGGCATTTATTTAGAGAAAACTTGGGAAATTTTAACCATGGAACGCTACACTCTTGAACAACGAATTTTAATTGTGAAAATTAACTATCAAAATTATGAATATTTTACTGTATCACTTCGTAAAATTCGAGCAGCTTTTCCTCGCAATCAGGCTACTTTAATTATTAGATGAGTTGAACTTCATAAGCGTGAAGATGAAGATTTTTATGCAAAATGTTGCGCAAAGTGCATCTGATGATATGCAATTATTGCGAACGTTGACGAGTTGATGTTCCAGGCTCATTCGAACTGATACAGTAAAATTTTCACCATTTTGATAATCAATTTTCATAATTAAAATTCGTTGTTCAAGAGTGTAGCGTTCCATGGTTAAAATTTCCCAAGTTTTCACTAAATAAATTTCAAAGGATGACAGTTCAATTCTTTACATTTCGTCATTTGCCATCTATAAATAAATACGAAGATTTCCAACTCTCGGCCTGTCTATAAAAAACTTGCAACTGTCTTACACGTATAGGTCTAGTGTATTCAACAAACTTGAAAGAGGCAATTCAACACACATCGAAGAGCGTAAATTTTGCACTTAAAAATCCTGTAAAATCTATATATTTTGCAAACACAAAAACTTTTTTCATTTGATTTATTTTTTTTGTTTGTTTTTGTATAAATTTTCTTCTTGCTGTAATTTTAAAATATTTTTTTAATTTTGTTGATATTTGTATGCTGAAATTTATCAAAGTTTTCAACCTTTCAAAAAATATATTAACAAATCAAAATTGTTTAAAAAGATATTTTTGTTAGTTAATACAAAATTAATTGTATATAATAACTAAAAATTTTTGTTTAAAAAATATAAATTCTGTAAAATACTTTTTGTACAACTAAGTATGATTTGGTGCTGTGCGCAAATTTTTATTTATAGTAATACTAATAAAAAATGTTCTACTAATACATTCTTAGACTTAGGTTTTTTTTTTGACGACCGACTTAGGTTTCTGACAACTATTTGCCATCAGTCAGACTTCTATGATTTCTATGCTATTTACTTCCTAACCTCAAATTTACCCACCCCTTATAAGTGTATTGCTATGTTTTTTTAAAAATAGTAAAGAAATACAAATTAAAAAGCCAAGTTTGATAATATCTTTATGCAGTTAAATAAAATGCTTGTCAAAAAAATACACGTGCTGGATATGGTTTACGTACAAAGCTACCAGAGCAGAAAATAATCTGCTGACGTTACGCTACCATGTTCCAAAGTATCTAACTAATTGTTAACCAATGCCATTTGGCGGTTTAACTAATGGTAAACGAAGAAATAAAATATCATTGGTTAAACTATTGTCATTAGTTAATTAATGACTGTGAATTTGGGTCTTAATGTTTCACATAACCTATCACATCGTTGTTTTTTTTTATTTTACAAAAACTTTAAAAACTGTTTTTACCAGTTTTCAGCATAAAACTTCAAGAAGTTAATAAATTGAAGTAGTGACACTTTCAACCATTTATTTTTTTAATAGTCATTCCACTAAAAATTTTCAAATATGCTTGAAGGAGTAGTTAAGACATCGAACAAATATGTTTAATGTAAAATGATGGTTCTAGAATCGAAAGCTGCAATCTCCAATTTTTTTCATGAAAGCGTCTGACAATGCTATCTGGTTGCGTTTGATGAATGCTTGTGACTAGTAAACAAAAAAAAACTCAAAATATGATTTTACCCAACATAAATCCATAGTCAAAAGCAGCTCATTGAACTAAAGCCAGCAATATCCTAGCGACTATATCACTTTTGTTTTAACTACTAAAATATTTGGACTTTACAGTTTAGTCCAACTCTGTGATACTTATTTTTTTCTCATTTTTGATAATAGAGCTAAGTGCTATCGAATTAAGTAAAATAAAAGATGATTGGAAATCCAAATAAAAATGAAACAAACGGACTAAGATAAAATAGGAAACTATAATAACGTGCTATATAAAATTTCAGGACCTTGCTATTCAGCCACACAGAATTTGGCAGAAAAACATTACAAGGATATTTCATTAACAAAATAAGCCAACTGCTAAAACAGCGATTGTAGCAAAAGTAGCTATCTCCAAATTTCTTATGATATCAGAGTGATCTTACAATTTCATTCGAACTTTTTTATATATTTGCCCAATTTCATTTGCGTGAACAGAAAAATATACATTTATTGAAAATGAATATTACAGAAACTATGAAAGTGGACATAACAATGTTTGATACTATACCCCTCATATATTAAAAAAATGCTATCAAGGGAACATTTCGGAGGACATTGTTTACCTACAAGGATCTAGAATATATGCTCATAGACTAACATTGTAAAAAACAGATGAAATTATAAATCTGCAGACACATCTACATTCTAAAACATTACTTCAAATTCACGATCATATTTTGTCTAAATTTGTGTTACAAATTTCTCCTTGTCTAAAACTACATCGACTTTGTAGTTATTTTATTAAAGAAAAAACCTTTCAAATTAAACATATTTAATCCAAGTGGAAAAAATGTAACATAAAGTATAATACGGCTACGGCTGAATGGTAGATACGTCAGACTATCAGTCAGGAGGAAGCTAATCGCCTTTTTTTAGTAAAAAGATTTTGTTCAAAAATAATGCGTGTGTAATTTTAGGTCGATAATAATCTGTAAAGTGTTGCCGACTATTATCGTCCTAATTTTCAACAAAAGTGTTTTAGAGTGTACGTAGTATGTACATATGTATAAACAAACAAGGGTGAGATATGTCCATACAGCGTCTCTACCTGTTCTGAAGAAAATCAAAAAAATGAAAAAGTAGAAAACTAAAATCTGCATATCATTTTGTAGTTTTCGAATCTTTAGATTTACACATTCATACAAAATGTATCTAAACTAAAATACTTCAAACTATGGATTTACAAAAATTGTTTAAGAAGAATGTATTTTATATTTGCATCTGTGTCAATACTACTCGTTCGTGTAATACAAATTGTTTCTGTTTACATTGTAACAAGATAGAGCATTCAAACATGGAAGCAAAATCGCGATTCTAACATCATGCATTGCCTTCGGGTGGACAAAACTAAAATATTTTACGTTTAAAAACTGATTTTCTGACAACCGTTAAGGATGCTTTTGAAAAATTATTTTTGGTTTTTTGTACATTACAGACAGCATCCTTCCGATTATTCAGCCCAAATATTTATTCCATATATTTTTTCCTCTTTTTAATTTTGTGTAAATGTGCCAAAAAATTTCTAAGTAGAAATAGAAAAAGTTATTAAACTTTGTTTTTCTTTCTTTTAAACTTCAATTTTATCTTCTGTTTAGTTGTTCTTGCTCAGAGGTTTTTCTTTTTCTTTGCTGGCTTAAAAGTTGCAGCTTGATGACAGCTTGTTGGAGTTTTATGTAATTTTAAGTTTTCATGACTTTCACTTCATTTCAAATAAAAAGTTTTATATACTATGTAGTACATTAGAGTGGTCGTTAAATAATATCTCCCTCCATATATATGAATTTTATTCAAAAATCATCTAAGACGTTTTTTTTTGCAGATAATTTCATTTCCTACAAAATTGTTTTCAAGAATTTTTCTCAAATTATTCTACTTAAAGAGATATCTTGAAAAAACTACGATTTTATAAAAAAAATAAACTAAGATCGGCAGGTATTCTTTTTGTTTAAAAAACAAAAAAAATTAACTTATATTATTTTTTCATCACAATGAAGCTTTTTTGGGGCATCCAAAAAAATTCAATTTTTTACGACCACTCTAACGTACGTACATATATGCTATAATTGAAAATGGGGCTTTAATAGGATGGATCAGTTTAAATGACATAAAGGTAAACGAACTATGGAACATAGAATAACATAGAAGCCTGACTGGTTGCAAATGGTTGTCAGAAACCTAAGTCGGTTGTCAAAAAAACTTAAGTCTAAGAATGTATTAGTAGAACATTTTCTATTAGTATTGGTTTAAATAAAAATTTCCGCACAGCACCAAACCATACTTAGTTGTACAAAAAATATTTTAGAAAATTTACATTTTTTAAACATGAATTTTTAGTTATTATATACAATTAATTTTACATTAATTAAAGGAAATATGAATTTAGAATCATTTTTAATACATTTCAGCTCAAAAAATGTAGATTTGCTAAAAATTTGTTTGCAATTTTTTATTTGGTACTAGAAATATTTATCCCAAATAGTAACAAAAATGCAATACTGTTGAATGAAAAAAATGGTTGAAAACTTCGATAAGTTTCAACACACAAATGTCAACAAAATTAAAAAAATAATTTAAAATTACAGCAAGAAGAAACATAAAATTTATACCAAAACAAATAAAAAATTAAATAATATGAAAAAAGTGTTTGTGTGTGCAAAAAAGATACATTTTACCGCGTTTTCAAGTGCAAAAATTGCACTCTGTGATGTGTGTTGAATTGGCTCTCTCAAGTTTGTTGAATACACAAGACCTATACGTGTAAGAAAGCTATAAATTTTTTATAGACAGGCCGAGAGTTGGAAATCTACGTATTTATCTATGGTATGGAATTTGTGAAAAGTGACAATACAGATATATCCTAATATTAGTTTTTTCAGAGCAGCAGAAAAGATTATATCGAGGTTTTGCTGTCATCAACCCAAAAAACGTAATTAAAGTTATTAATGCCGAATCGAACGTTATATTGTTCTGCAAGTAAAATACCACAAAAATTATCTTGTATAAAATTAAGTTATGAGTTTAGTCGAACTGTATGGGTTTACGAGCCCTAACCACTATTAGCTCGTACACCTAATTTTTTTTGAAAAATCAACATTTAAAAGAACATATTAAAAAAATAATAATGACTGCTCCGCAAAAGTGGCATTTTCTGAAAGGTTGGATTCTTATCTTTAAATTTTTATAAAGATTTTAGTACATACTTGCATAAATGTTTGACATCACAAACTAAAACTAAAGTTCATTATTTGTATAACAAATTATCTAACCACTATTTTTTCGTCCAGTATATAAATTCGTCTTAAAGTTACACTAAAAATTAGATCATCACGAAATAATGAAAATTTACCATTATAATAGAGATTTAAGAGAACAAAAAAGCGTAATATTTTAAAAATAATGAACTTTAGTTTTAGTTTGTGTTTTCAAAACATTTATACTAATATGTACAAAAATCTTTTTAGAGATTTAAACACAATAAAATTATCCTTCAGAAAATTCAACTTACAGTTAATATTATTTTATAAAATATGTAGTTGTAAATGTTAATCTGTAAAAAAATGCTTGGTTTACGAATTAGTAGTGGTTAGGTTAGGGCTCGTATATCCAAAGAAATTTAATTATTTTTTGCTTGAGTTCGGTTCTAATTTAATTTCTCAATTAAATTATATTTTTATTTAGAGACAAATGTGTAGCATGTAGACAAAGAAAATTCTGACTGCGCGGAGGGTTGAACTGATATGTTTCGATAGCTACCGCTATTTTCGTCCAAGCTCCTTTCCGTGTAGGCCACTCGACCAAAGTCGGTAGTTTGCAGTCAAGAGAATAGCTTTGTTGTTTTCTTGAGAAAAGAATAAAATTTTCTTTTACCATCAAGTTGATAATAAATTAAATACTTTAAACTCGTTTTCTGCAAACAAAATTTTATGAGTTATGACTCTATTGCAGCAAAGGCTCGACTTGTAACTGGGATATATAACAACCACGTAACACAAACAATTTGTAAAGTTATGTGTTCATTACATTGTTAATACTATGGCTTTGCATGATAGCGGGATTTTTCATAAATTCCAGTATTTCTAAATTATTTGAGCCGCATATTTACACAGCGAAATATTGAAAGTTTACCAAATTAAGTCCGATATAAGAATAAAACTGAACGTGCAATATCATAGAACAACTAATACGATAATCGTATAAGCACAACTCCTGGTTTTTCTGAAACGAACGAAAGATGTTTTTGTATTTTTCAGTACTGAAAAATAAAAAATGCAAAGCACGTATTTCATTACATAGGGATTTTTTCAAATAATAGATTTCAAAGCTATGGTCTTTGAACCGAATTACGGTTGGTGGCGTTCACGATTCTGAAACAAGATTATTAGACTAGAAAACAGAAAGAAATAAGAACCGTGGTATTTAAAAATTTACACGCAACGAAAGCAAAATATACATGTATGGTTTTATCGTGAAAATAATTATATCTGAAATTAAGAAATTTTGGAGTCCACCCAAGGCCAGGATATTTTTGCTAGACACCCATGTGCTTGAAAGCCCATTACCAACTATATATGTCATCTATGTCTGTGTAGAATTATTTGGGATACAAGAGGGTACTGTTGGCTAAGTAGTTAGCACGTTTGACTACAAACCGTGAGGCCTTGAGTTCAAGAGTAGTTTTAGGCAAGCCAACAACGTTATGCATTTTTCTCATGTACATTGGTGTGTTATTGTAATGGTTGTTGTTGGACTCTTAAAGTGATGAAGGCACTGATTAGTTTGGGAGTACCGGTAGCGTTTAATACTAACCGGTGTTGTAGCAGAACCGTCGGCGAAGTACAAGAACTAATAAAATGGCAATACAGCTTACATACATTGCCTCTATTTAACACCAGAGGGACTTGCAACAGTTCTCTACAAAAAATGCGCATTTGCAGAGTAGTAAATGAATTTAGCTATCTATCTCTCTCTCACTTCACCACCTGTGCTCTCTACACTATCCCTTTCCCAAAGAAGGTAACACATTAAATAATTAACTGGTATGCATTAATTGCAAAATAATAATTAATCTCGAGCTGCTGAATAATTTCAAAAATAGTAAAGTTTTTAGGTACTCGCATTTAATGGAAAAAATTTTTTTCGGTTATATTTATTGATTGTATCTTCAATAAAATTGAACTGACAATAAGTAATCAAATCTTAACTGTAAAATTTTAATTTTTAAGTTCAACCAATGCCAGACAAAAATATTTATTTCAGCGGTTGGATCTTTGGTTGTCTACGTCTCTCATGTTCTGCTGAGACCAAGAGGGTCCTTCCATCTCAGCCGAGTGTGGCCTCTAAAGTTAATGATGTTTCGGGCTAGGGGATATGGACGCAACTCAAATTTGTTTTATGTATCTTATCACATGTTTAGAAAACACTGTCTTTGAATTTTTTCTACATTTGATGCCGAGGCAGTGCCCTATAACTGGATACCGTAGGACCATATTGGTTTTAGAATGGAGTGGTATAGAAGAAGTTCTTTCCAATGAGCCAATTAATTTGAGCTGCTTTTAATTTTATTTGGTCACCTTTGCATTTATGTGGGGCTTTCATGTTAGACGACGATCAAGATGAACACCGAGATATTTGACTTCAGTGTGTTGTGGTATAGTTTGGTTATTTATTTGTATAGGTGGGCAGGTTTCTCTGCACAATGTAAAAGTAATGTGTGGACATTTTTGTTCGTTAATTTTTATCCGCCATTGTTTTAGCCATTGTTCCAACTGGGGTATATAATCTTGCAGTTTGCGGGAAGCTTCTTGATGACTTATATATCATCAGCGAATGTTGATATGTGTATGTTACTGCTTACCGCCAAGTCAGAAGCATACATCAGCTATAATACAGGACCGAGGATGCTGCATTGAGGAACTCCGGCTTCAATCGGGTGCAGAGGGCTTAGAAAATTACATTCTTTAACAACAAATTTTCGCTGAGTTAAGTGGCTTTCTAAAAGCTTAATGGTGTTTTCGGGTAGGTTTTGTTTTAGTTTATGTATTAACCTTCGTGCCATACTTTATCAAATGCCTGAGAAACATCGATGAAGAGCGCAGAGCAATATATCTGTTTTTCGAAGGTTTTTCTAAGCACGTTCACGAGTCTATGTGTTTATGCAATCATGCTTTGTTGTCTCTTAAAACCTAATGAAATTGTATGTCAAATTTTTATCTTTGTATTATACAATGATGCAGATGTGTTTCAAATTAAATTAGTTTATAATATAAACCAATTAAATTTGAAACACACTTTAAATACAATACATATTGCTAAAAAATTAAAATACAAATTAAAATTTAACGAACAAAAAACCAGGCTTGCTAGACAAAATCAACACCACGTCGCATTATTGCCAGCTTTAAATTAATTCATCAACACCTCGAAATGAAAAAATTACGCACAGTGGTGAAATTAAAAAAAAGTGGTAATAAGTATAGAACTTCTAAAGTACTACCGGGATTTACTTGAAAGTTGACATGGTTGTAGCGAAAGAGCTACGACGATAGCACCGTGTCTTGTAAAAAAATAATAATAAATGTGCATGTAATTGTTGTCGTATCTTTTATAGCTTAAGAGATATTTCACATAGAAATGAAAATTTTTAATTTTTTGCTTCGACCTTTTATGGTCTCTTGGTTTTAACTTTTTACTAAGCGTTTGATTTCAATGTTAAGCAGACCACTAAATTGCTGATAAAATTTTAAGTAAATTGTAATTGTAAGTACAAAGCAAAATTCTAAAATATCTTAATACGTTAATTCGAACAAAAGGTCTAAACACAAAACTTTGAAATATTATTGAAAAATAAGTAAATTTTGCTCAAAAAAGGTCTTTCATAATTTTTTAAATTGAAAAAACTTTGTCCGAAATGTAAATTTTCTGTTTTTGCATGCGAAAAGGTCATCCTCATAGGATGTATTTAGCGAAAAATTTTTTTTTACATTTAGCAGCGGTCGAAAATCATCGAGTTTGAAAATAATTTCTGAGTTTAGGGGCCTGCAAAAACTTTTCACAGGCTTCATTAGAAATTCATTAATGACATTTTATTAGATGTATAGTTATTAGCGCCTGCTTTAAATAAAGAAATCCTGGCTATAAATGTAGTTGCTAGGGCAAAATTAGTCAAAAAAACTCAAATTTCAGGAAGGAAATTTTTATATTATAAAAAATAGCTAAAAATGTTTAGTTTTTCTAAATTTTGAAATGTGAGATCTAAATGCATTGAGGTGTTAATGATCTCGATATATTGAAGTTCTAGTGTAAGTAGCAAAAAAAAAATAGCAGAAAAGCATGCTTTACAGGCAAAGGCACAACATATAACAAAAAGAAAAAGAGGGCTGTTTGTATGACTATACACACCTACTTTAATGTATTTCGATATGCTGAGTCCGAATCTGAGCTTCGTTTGGCTCGCTACTCCTTCAGTGTAATAAATATTTTAATTCTTTTAAAAGTCTATACTATTGGACATTTTTATGTTAATGTTGTGCATACTTTAAAACAATAATGATAAATTAATATCCGATTTCAATTACTAAACCTGCTGATTCAATTAATTGTTTTTAATCGATTAATTTTGAGTACGACGCAAATTGTACATTCAATTTGCAAACTTAAATTATAATTTTCCAGATTTTTAAAATCTTTTAAAATTGTTGTTTTTGATTAAATAATTCGATTACGACACTAATTGAAAGCAATTTTAGTTTTTGATAAACAACTTCAAATACTAAGGCGGAAACAGTGAATCTAGATTATTTCTATCTAACACCAAAATGTTTATGGTATAATTTCTGCAGTAATATAACAGATTAAAACTCTCATAACTCGAACCATCCTAATGTGTTACACTTATACCAAATATCTTTTTGTTTCAAAGATTTTTGTGTAATTAGCAAGGATTTTCATAAATTGATTTGCTTAGAGTATATATTCTACATACCAGAAAATATTTAAATTTAACAAATATGCAAATATTAATATTTCTCTTGTGGTTTTGGAAACTTTAATTTTCTATTATGGCTTGGGATGGTCTTAAAATATTTTATAGTTTATTCTTTAGGGATTACAAATGCGAAAACTTTCAAGTTTCTATTGGCTCCAAAATTGGTTAATAGTAAAAATGATGGTAAATGAAATGAATCTTGCTTTTAAAGTATACAAATATCTTGAATTTTAAGAAAGTTTAAGCTTGTTTTTTTTACTACGTATTTTTAAAAATCTTTTGTTAAAGAGGAGGATTTTGTTGCTAAGGAAAATAATAATATACTAATTGGGACTTAAATAGCGAATTAGCAGTACAAACTTGAGTTTATTATGTTGTATTAAATATGTTGCACTAATTCTGAGAAAAACACCTCCGTAACTTTTCACAGGCTTTTGAATTGATATGTTCTAAAAAGCAAAACGTGCCATGTTTCATTAAAATCGATCGTCAAAATTTCCTTTTATTTGCAATTAAGTCAGTCAACTCAACTGATATAATTACGATTTTCATAAAACAGTAAAAGGACTACAACTCCCTAACTGCCCTGAGTTGAGCCCAATAGACAAATTCTACGCAGTAATTAAAGAAATGTTGAGAAGAACAAAAAAAATTTTATAAGTTGGAAATTGTATATAAGTTGGAATCATGTTGCCAATAGAGCTGATGGAGTAGGTATTCAAACCCTAATGGCGGTTCTGAGAGCGAAAATTTGAAAATTTGCCTTATCCAAAAATTAATTTTAATGGTTTTAAATTATTT
This sequence comes from Panzeria rudis, assembly GCA_956483635.1. Classification (NCBI taxonomy): domain Eukaryota; kingdom Metazoa; phylum Arthropoda; class Insecta; order Diptera; family Tachinidae; genus Panzeria; species Panzeria rudis. The sequence goes on from OY101447.1 coordinate 124,322,837, forward strand.
TTGGCTTTGAAGTAACTGAAATAATTAGTTGTACATAATTCAATTTTGTTGCTATTGGTTTTTAATTAAAAAAATATTATTTAAATTTTTTCGTTTCCAAGCTTTATTTTGTTACGGGCCTAACTCTTGTTTTGACAAACATGAACAGAACTAAAAAACATATATAATTTTGCTTCCCCAGAGGTTGAACTTCTTATCGTCTGTATGATAAGCAGATACACCACTACTCTGCCACACATTACCAAGCTTTCGCTGGGGGCGGCATAAGTAATAATATTAAATTTAGCTAAATATTAAGAATATAAATTAAAGTATGTTCCAGGATTAAATAAATAGAAATAAGCTTCATTCATGGATGCTTAGTGATGTTTGACATAGATTTGAAATTGTTGTACTTAATTTAAGTACTTAATTTAGTCTTGAAACCTCCTTGGGTTGATTGAAGAAACGATAGATTTTTCTACTCTGTGTGTTAACTAAACCATTTTTGTCTTATAAAAAATCACCATTATCCAAACAATACAGAAAATACCAACGATAGAGAGAAAAAGCATGAAGGGAATGTATATATACACTCTAAAGCATTAATTTAAATTTACGATCATATATTATCTAAATTTGTGTTGAAAATTTCTCCTTGTCTAAAATTACATCGATTTTGTAGTTATTTTATTAAAGAAAACCCCTTTCAAATTAAACACATTTAGTCCAAGTGGAAAAAATGTAACATAAAGTATAATAAGGCTATGGCTGAAAAGTAGATACGTCAGACTATCAGTCAGGAGGTCGCGGTTCAAAGCTGCACGCAGCCAATCGGTTTTTCTAGTAAAAACATTGTAATTTTATGTCGATAATAATCGGTAAAGTGTCGCCGACTATTATCGACGTAATTTTCAACAAAAGTGTTTAAGAGTGTAGTTACATAAATTCAGACACAATCAATAGAAGTTCTAATAAATACAACTGTGCACAGAAAGAAAAAACTTGTATTAAATTTAAGTTTTTTCTGCATGTTTACTTTAAGTAACAGCTTAAATACGAGTGGCATTTAAAACAAGTCGAAACGGGATAACTTACTAAATCTAAGGTACTCTCAGAGTAATTTCATGTAGGTGCCTTAACATTTAGCTGTCGGTGATTATATGTTGATTTCGCCGAGTTGTCTAAGATGTTGGTTAGAAAACATGTGATGAATCGTCTATGTTCAATACCAGAAATAAACAAAACTACATTTAAATTGGCACAAGTAAGTAAAAATATTAAATTTAGCTAAGTATTGAAAATATTAATTCAAGTCTATTCTAGACTTCAATAAGTATAAATAAATACGCTTCAGAATTGATTTAAGGCAAAAGAACTGTGTACAGCTTTGGATTTGATACATGATGATGTTGGACGTGCATTTGTAAGCTTATGGAGAACTGTACTTAAATAATTCTTCATCATCTATCCAATCAGCGTCCGTATAATTTTTGCTTTAACTGTAGAACGTCTAACCAAAAAATTCCACACAAACATATAACCAGGGTACCCGCGTACCCCCTTATAATGTTTAATAATTTTCAGACTCACTGAAAAATTTTTTTAATTTTAAATAGCGTTAATGTATATTTAAAAGTCCTTAGTTAAACTTTCAAGATCAAATCTTTGAACAGTCCCTTTTTCACTCATTTTTTCATATAAAACTATTGGGTACACGGGTACCCCAGTAATGTGTTTGCGTAGGTGCCATCTTTGGAATCTTATTGCTATGGAGCCACTGAACCGAATTTCATAAATCTTTAATAATTTTCAGCTTCATAGAAAAATTATATTTAATTTTAAATACCCGTTAATATATATTTAAAAATTCTTAGTATTTTAGCATATTTTTGCATAACCAGTATATTTTCGCATATTTCAGACATAACCCCATATTTAGATATTATTCCAGTTTTGTCACATATTTTGGTTATTTTTCCTGGAAATTTTTGAAATGCATATTTACATAAAAAGGACCAAAAACATTTGTGGGCAAAAAATTTTAAAATTTTTCATTAATTTTTTCTTTAGCGATTTTGAACTTATTCCAATCTATTTTTTTCCAAATTTCTTACAAATATTGATTATTCACTATTCTAATAATTTTTATTACTTTTGAGAACTTTTTGATATAGTTAATAGAACAGCATCAATAAAAAAATATTCGCGTTTTGCGAACATTTAAGCTATTTATGTGATTTTGCTGATTTATAGAACAAAACATGGAAAACATTTACGATGTGTTAGTAAAAATGTAAGTGTCCATAATTTGTTTAAGGTTTGCTGCCTAACTTTTTATCTTCGGACAGATGAAAGGGCATGCTGGAATTGTTAAATCAACTACCATACTTCAGAATATTCACATATACATACTTCGTGGTGTCAAAAATGAATATCATACATATTATAAACGCAATGATGAAGTTTATAGGCCATTTAAAGAGCATATTTTCTATATTTTAAGAGCAAATTTTAAGTTTTTGGTGCATATATAATTATCACAAAACAGAGTTTTTAGTGCATATTTCCGCTTTCCCTGTTTATTACTTTACCAAATATATTATTAAGCTTTTAAGAAAATAACGCCATTAATTTAATAAAGTAATCACTTAAAAAATGAAAGAATCTGTAATAATAAAAAGTAGAGAAAAGTTTTCGCTTCATCTTATAATGACTTTAAAGTTTGGAATGAATTTGTAACAAAAGATACAGCAAACAATACATGAAATGATAGAAATTATTTTTGCACAAAATTTTATAAAATTTTATTTTGCTTCCAATTACTGATATGGATCAAAGTAAGGAGTAACTGAAACAAGACAAAAAGATGCACTTTATTTAGTTATTTCCTCCCTTTTACTTTGTGTTTATTTGTTTTATTTTAAAATAAAAAAAATAAAGTAAAATAAAAAAACCAATAATCTTGAAATACTCGTAATGATAACATAGTTACTAATATATTTTTGCAACTCCTATATAGTGTTTTCAAATATGTTATACATACTTTAATAGACTTACAGTGAATGGATGCTGAATAATAGGAAGATAAAAATCATCAAAATCACATCTGCTTTTCTCTAAAGCTAAGATCATAGGAATAACGCTACCGATTTTAATAATTTTATGCTATCAAAAAGTTAAGAGCGCGTTAGTGTACTAATTTTTTGCATGTCATGAAAGTAGTCCGCGTGACTTTTTTGTGCTCTGTTAAAAATTTAGTTTTTCTCAAAACAAGAGTTTTAAACTTCACTATTTTAAATTTAAAGTCAATTTTAATATAGGAGTTAAATTCTTCGAACTTAATTTGATGAATTATACTTAGTTTTTATTAAGGCTCTATTGTTTACCATTAATATGCATTTATTCGATATTTTGAACACCTTTGGTGTTCTTCTTTAGGAATTTTGAGTAAAGCCGTCTGTTTCACCTCAAGTGGGAGTTAAGTCTTTTTAGCTCCCGCAATAATCCATATATTATATAAAAATGAGGTGTATGTTTGTTTGTTTGTTTGTCTGCAGATTTTTGTTACGGCATCACGCCTAAACGGTTAAACCGATTTAAATGAAATTTGGTACACGGATAGATATTTGGCCCACAATTAATATAGGCTACAGTTGTTTTCCGGATTTTGGACCGGGAGGGTATAAAATTGGTCGAAACCTCTCCTTATGCATAACTATGTCATTTGTCAACCGATTTTCAAAATTCTTTATTTTTTTTAAAGGGATTGCTTGCAGCTTGGCCCCTTAATTTTTTTTTCAAAAGAGGTTAAGATAATTGATCCCGCCCTCCTCCCCCGCGTCAAAATTCTTTTTTTGTTTGAAAGTTTTTGCGTGCAGGTTGGTCCCATAATTTTTTTCCGAAAATGGGTGGGGGCGGGGAAAGTTTTGTACCCTACGCATAACCCTGTCATATGTTAACCGAGTTTTAAAATTCTTTTTTTGTTTGAAAGGGTTTGCTTGCACTTAAACTTCATAGTTGTTTTATGTTATTTTTTATTTTTTATTTATTTTTGTTAAATGGGTTTGCCTGAAGCTTAGCCCAATAATTTTTTTTTCGACAGTCGGTGCGGAAATTTACTCCCCTATGATTAACGCTGTCATATATTATAATAATTTTATATTAAATAATTTTTTTGTTTGAAAGAGATTGCCTGCAGTTTTATTCTGTAATATTTTTTCCAAAATCAATGTGGAAATTTGCTCCCCCCCCCCCCCCCCCATTTTTAACTCTGTCATTTGTAAACCGATTTGCAATTTTATTTTTGAAGGGGTTCCATATTTTTTTCGAAAATCGGTGGGGAAGTTTAAAGTCAAAGGTTTAAAGTCAAAGGTGGGTATTTTGTTGGTAAAGAGCAAATGCAACAATTCGCATATTCAGTGTATATTTTACACTCAATAATATTTGAATAAACCACGTGGTTGGCTAATGTGGTATAGCTAAAAGCGGAAAAAATGGTATACTGTATCGCATTAACCTCTCAAGCAAATAAGCGTGTCAAAATTGAAGAAAATTAGCAGCAGAATAATGAAGATATAGTGTACTACATTATAAGAACATAGTATACCACATTACCCGGCATTTTTTAAATAGGCTTTTTTGCTTTTCATCCAATTTCTCTTAACTTGGGCTTCAAATACCTTTATACTTCCACCGAATGTAAGCCTATGACTTGTAATAGAAAACCAGATGATCTAATCGAATCAAGTTTCTAAAACCTATAGGAACACCATATTACCCGAAGTTACTGTACTCTTGTAGTTTGCGACATAATTTCTGAGAGCTTTCGTGAGCTCTTAGAAAACCTGTATTATCAGCGAATATTGATGACTGAATTTTATTGCTTATTGTGAAGTCAGAGCCATATAACAAATACCTCCCAAAATAAAGCTTTGATATATAAAAACGCTAACCAATACAAGTTTCCCGTTTTCATTCGTCCCCGGCGAAACTGTCGTGAATCGAACAAAATTTTCAGCACTTTCTAATTTTGAATTTTTCTTAACTTCAATTTCAATATTTAATATAAATTTTCTTTGTTCCTTTTAAAGCTGTTTTCACTAGAGTTCGACCGAAATCAGTTTTTTGAGGTTGAAGGAGAACCAAACCAAATAAATAGTTGGTTAAAAAGCAGAATATCCGGCCTAAGCCGAAACTTGCCGAAAGTTGAGTCGAAATAAGTAAAGATATATAAGAAAGTGGAATATTTATATATTTTTGACACTATATAAGATTTTATCGCTACTAAAGTGAAGTTTTTTGAACCACGTGCGCGAAATGGATGAAATTTACAATACAGTATTTTTCTCGGCAGATTTGAATTTATCGAGAAGATTGAAAATTAGCTTTCTTTATATTTTGATATTATGAAAAAAAAAATCTATTTTAAATAACCAATAATCAATTTTAGTACAAAATCGCATACGTAAATTTAATTCGATTGCGAAAAACCGATTTCTTATGACACAAAATCGATTTTTGATTGGAATTGAAATCGGTTTACCATTCCCTAGGTTATGATATATATTTTTGCAACAAACTGTTGACTAATATATGGTACTATTTCTTTTTATTGCGCTTTATAAAACTAAGTAAAATTTGTATTCAATTTGCAAAGATATGGACAGGGAAAAGAAGATTCATGGTGGTGACATATTTTAAATTCGGAAAATATATGTTCGATTAACTTCTTTATTTATATAGAATAAAAAGTTTCGGTTACGTATTCGACCAAAATTTAGGCTTAAACCGAATATCAGCCGAAACCATAATTTGGCTTCATCCGAAACCGAAACCCAATATTCGGTGGGACTCTAGTAGCTATATTATAGACTTGTTAGTTCTCAACCAAGAACATAAAACTATTTGTTACTCAATTTTAATACTAGTGGCAACTTTTTTCTTTTCCATTGTCTCTTATCCTTTTTCTTTCGTTTATAATTCATGTTATATTTTGTAATTTTTTCTTCGACAACTGATTGCATTTTTTTAAGTTTTCTTTTAGAGAAGTAGTGTTTTATCTTCTTAAATTCGAACTTACATTTGTTAACAATATTCCGACAGTCGCTTTTCCGCTGCAGCATCATGTTTTCAAATTGACCAAAGACTAAGAGAAATATAGAAAATAAAGAAAAGAAAGTGAGTTATTAAGGCAATCAAGCGTTAACAGAGTATGCATTTAAAGCAGTGCTGTGCAGACTCTAAATACCCTATGCACGTGTGCTTAAGCTGTTTCATTTTTTTAACATCAACACACTTACACCGTGTGTGAGATTAAAAGCCCTATAGGCCCAGTTGTTACCGGCGACATTAAATGATTTGTCGCTTTTAAAACAAATTTAGAAATAAGTGTGGCGATAGGGTGGTATACGTTGTCGTGTATCGAGAATTTGTTCTGACTAGATTATAAAAATTTGTGCTACAAAACCTTATTGCCGATAAGATGGAGATCAACTGCATGTAATATAACGTCTATACAGTTGTATTGCTAACAACAAGATTAAGAACTGCATTTAAGTTGTCGTGTGTACAGTTGTATTGCCGACAACAAGAGTAACAACTGCATCTAAGTTGTCGTGTGTATGGTTGTATTACCTACAACAAGAGTAATAACTGCATCGAAGTTGTCATTCTTCCATGCATGTACATTAAAGAGTTTAAGTTGCTTACAAAACGTGTTTTTGTATTAAATTTTTTAAGTACCTCCGTATGGGTAGCATGGCAGCCTATCAGTGTGAAGATTTTGGGTTCAATTCGATTATTACATTTTTAAATATTAATATAAATTCATTGACAACAATTGTAGTAGCATGCTACCAATGCACAGTGGTTTCCCTTATATGGAAAAGCGGTCAAAAATCAATATCTCCAAAACTAAAAAAGCTAGGGTCTTCAAAATTTTTCAGCTCATTTCACGCCCAAAGAACTTAAAGTTGGCATATTGTTAGGAAAAAAGATTAGCAACTGTAGCCACAGTAACCATTTGATCTTTTAAGGGTTAATTGGCTTATACATCTGTTTTAAAAATGTTTGAAATAAAGTATTTTAATATGAAAATATGGTTGTTTTAAACAAGTTTTGTAAATTTTTATTTAATTTTAATTCATTCGAAATATACACTGAAAAAAAACTAAATTAAAAAGATAAACAAAGTTAAATAATGCAATATAGGGTATTATTAAGTAATATAAGGTAATAAAGTAAAATAGTAGTAATATATCAAATATTAAGCAAATTTAAAACTCCTTGACTTAAACTACTTCTTTTCTTTGTTGGTAAGTTTCGGGCTCCAGAAATAAATGGATCTGAACTTAAAAAGAGGCGATTTAAAAGATCTGTATTTGTAGCTATTCTCGATATTTTTCGTGTATGTTGCAATCTAAACTGTTTTATAGCCTTATTTTTCGCTTCAGCTGCTTCCTCCGATAATTTACCTATTGACACTAATGCATGCTTGATTACCTCAGCTCCATGGATAAGAATTTTGTGTACCGATGGAGGGAGGTAGTACCAGGGATACTCCTTCACAAGTTTTCTTGCTGTCTCTACAGCATATTCCTCAAACTTTTCGGCATCAATTTGAAATCCAGAATTTATACCTTGGAGAATTGTGGCACATCTTTGCAAAATATCCTTATCGATTCCTGTTATTTTTGATGAAAGATTTAAACTTTGAAAAAATCTCCGCGCTGTGTTGCCAACATTTCGAATTTCCGCAAGCACCAGATTTTGGCCTATCTACCAAAAGTCCCATTTCGGCCCGAAATCGTTGATGAATAAATTGTTTTCTCTTCAAAACACATGACTTTTCGTTCTTACTGGTCTTCCATTTTTTTAGCTCTAATTTGTACGATAAGTGAATGAAGTACTCAAAATAATTAATTTGCTTCGATGATTTTTCGTCCAAAGCTTACCAATCTGCTTCCAAAGGCTTTTTAAAACTTTTGTTAAATTGCTAAGGTCGAATTTAGTTTTTTCTGCATTAAATTTTTCCTCCATAATTTGAAATATTTTGTTTGCTTTCGAATGATAATTACCAGCTGTAGAACTCCAAATATCAAGCACATACATTCTAGAAAATTGGCACTGACAGAATAAACCTTCTATTTTAATTTCCATATTGATATTTTTGAAACTTTTATCACTATCGCGAAAACAATTAATTATAAGAATTAAAATTTGACCTTTGTTTTGACACTTTTCAAATGCAATGAGTAAGCTTCACTTAAACTGAAAGTCAAATACCTTAAAATTGCAATATAAAGTTTAAAACAACAATTTCTTAAAAAAAATGTTTCTCTCTATTCATAACTGTAAATCAAATACCATAAAATTGCAATATAAAGTTTAAAATAACAACAATTAAAAAAAAAATTAATTTCTCTTTACTCATATTCTTAAAAAGAAATAGTACAAAACAAAAAGCGATTCACTATTTTTCGTCGGATGACTATGTAAATCTCACCCATATGCGAAAATATGCAAAAACCCGCGGCCACAATATTCTTTAATTTACAGAGGGATAAAAAACCTACAATTTGATGCATAAGGCGTTGTGGGCAGATGAGGGCCATATCACTAAAAGTCTACGTGAAAAAGAAGTTTTTGAAAAACGTGTGTTTTGCCACAATATCGCGAATAACTTTTTGGATGAACTTAAGTTTTCTTTTATGACTATGCAACCACAATATATGCAATATAAACATACCTCCACTTTCAACGGACACAAACAATAAATCTCGCCAAAAAACAACAAAATTTTTTAGATTCATAAAATTTAGAGTGTTATCAATAAATTTTGTGCAATAAAGCTTTAAAAAAAACAATAACTTTTTTGATTTTTGGCCTATGGGGGAAACCACTATGCAATGTTGTTATCAATGACATTTATGCCCTTTTTTGAAAATGTCATAAATAGTTGGCTTGGTCTGTCGTCAATTCGTCGTCGATGATTGATACTCGTTTCGCAGCGGTAAAAAGAAGCAGTTTGGAGGTCTTATAGAAGACATATTTACACCTTCTTTTGGATGAACGAGTACTCCACGCTCCATTCCATACCCATTCTTTTTACATACGTTGTTTTTGCGGTATGCTCCAGCTAGCGATTGACATATTAGGGTTTCCGAAAGGAATTGAACTCTGTGACATGGCCGTATATATTATTAATCTCGGTATTTTTACAGTGGCTTCTGTATTTTCGGTGTGATTTTTTATGTAGAACTATTTGAAAGTAGTTTTTATACATATGAAGCTAAAGTTTATGTATATATTTATTAAGAAGGAATTGGCTATAATATAGTTTCGCCGGACTAAGTATAAGTACCAGCTCTAACATAAACAGGCCTTTAGAAGACTTGAAGTGAGAAGGCCATTTTGGTTTTACCGCTGGACATGTGCAGACACACACACACACACACACAATTTTATATAATATTGATGACAGTCATTGTTTTTTTTTGTCTTCTTTGAGCTAACAAATCAAATGTTGAAGCTAGATTGCACAAGCATAATTGTTTCTTTGGTTCCTTGTTTGTTTCTTATATTTGATATATAATGGACAGTTTGGCTCTTTTGAGTTGCCATGACAAGGTAAACAAAATCATTTTGGTCATCGACAAAAATTTTAGATTGGTCTTTTTTACGCAACACCGTCGACATACAAATGTATTAAAAAGATTGATATGGTGGTAGGCTCTAAACTAAAAGATCACATCGAACAACATAAATGCTTTATAGCAGGCATTTTTTAATACAGAAACTAATTTTAGAAAAAATAAACTTCATTCTGATCGAAATTTGTAAATTCAGACAAAACTTTTCATTAAATTTGTAATTTTTTCGCTGAAAAACAAGCTGGAAAGTTTGTTGTTGCATTCCGTAATGATAAACTCAAATTCCAACAAAATATTTTTCTTAATCTGAAAAATTATTGTGGGAAACGAAACTAAGGAATTCGAAAAAGTCATTTGTGTTATTTGACTAATTTTATTTGTTGTAGATTTTTAGTTATTCTGCTCCATCGAAAAGCAGAGCATATATAATATGTACATAAAACCTACAAGAAAAAAAGTTAATAAGAATTGTGAAACTGTTATGCATTAATTTCGCTTTCTAAAACATTTACGGATACGCTAAACTATAAGCTTTTCAAAGTTAAGTTTTAATACCCCCTACAGTTAACACATATTATTTCTATGAAAGATTCTTGTAGGACACTTCATTTTTTTTTGTTTGTGTTCCCTTTTTTAGATTATTTAAAGTATTATTTTTTATTATAATAAATAAATTTTGTGATTTTACTTATTTAAACCTATTAATATATTGTAAATTTCATTAATCTTTTAAAGGATTGTTTCAACACCTACTGAACTAAAGCAGAAAACGATAGGGAATAATAATATTACATATAAGTCGCCCATATAAAATATTTTGAGGACATAAAGTTTTATCATATATCAGAAAGCTAGATATATTGCGAACAAAATAAGCTATAAATCATTAAAATCGAAGGACAAATGCCCATTTTATTCACAATTAAGTGCAGAATTTCAGTTGATAAAAATCATAATTTTCATACAATAGAAACATTTATATTTGTGTGTGTGTATGCGTTGCAATTTTTATCAATTAAGTTTCCTCACTCATTTGTCCATTGATTTGCATGATTATGGATTACTTTATTCCTCATATTCCTAGCTTTCTTATACATAATAAAAATGTAAAATTGTTGGCCTCTTAATTTTTTTATCTAATTTTGCTATTTTCGCTATTTTCTGAATAACTCCGAAACAGTTGGAAATATAAAAAATTTATATGGATGAGTTAAAGCTAGTTTTACTCCATATCTTTTGGTGGTTTATTTATTCAAATCGGACAATGCTTTCTTCAGTTAGATGTTAAATATACATACTTATGCCCCTGGTGGTAATATTAGTCATTAGCCAAAAAACTGAAAATGAATTTGAATTATCGCACTCAAACAAAGGACAAAAATTTTTTCAGACGAATTTAATTAGCCGATTAAGTATCAGACCGGATTACTTAATCGAACGATTAACTAACTAAAGTAAAAATGCAAATATTTAAATACCCTAGTTATAACTGAAATCATTATGAAAATTCATAAATATTAGATTCAATAAAGATAAAAAGAATACCTAAAAAGATTACTTAAGTATTGATCACTTAAGGCCGTTTCAGCCTATAATACAATTATTAGTACTTTTGAGGAAAATTAAATTGTTATTGTTTTTTGAATGTTTTCAAACAACAATTATATCAACGGCCTTTACTAGAGATATATGCCGACACTATCTCATATTGTGGAAAAATAATTTTTCCAAAATGTAGCAAATGTTGTTTATCAAATAATTATATTTTTAAGCAGCTTTAAATGACATCAAAAATTAAAACAAGAAAAATTAAATCAGAACAAGATAACACAAAATAAATATTATTCTTAATGATATTTCTTTTCACATATAGTTTTCCAATTAAACATAAGATTAATGAACACAAGCTAAGAGAATGTTTAAATAATTCATAAGAGAATTTTATAATGGACCCTCTTAAAATTATAAGTTTATACAAATCATTTTTTAAGAAGCATAAAAGCAAACTCACGCCGCGTGACCGTCTGCTGTAACTGAGCCAGTGATGGGAAAGTCAATTTTAAAATTGTATGAAGAGGCTCCTAATATGCTTATTAAACATATGTTTATTTTCTTAATTTTTATACTTATTATGTAAAGCTATACATATTTAGATATATTATATCACAATAAAATAAGTAAAATTGGTTGTATGTGAAGCAAAAAAAAATTGTGGAAAATTAAAAAAACATTAATTCACTATTAATATGATATGATAGTACATAGTATCATATATGTAGTTCTCATACGTATAAAATTTATTTCTAAAAAAATTTAAATTTCGCATTTTCTTCACATGTTTTTTTTTTTAATTAAAAATTCATCTTAAAGGTAAGACGATTGCTATGTTTTTTAATAAATAGTAAAAAATATTAAATAAATTAAGTAAAGTGCGACTTTGGCTCGCACACGAAGGGTTGCGTACGAATACAAATATATCACTTTTCATTTTGGCAATTTTTCCTTTTATCTGTTTTTGTTTAATATAAGTTTTTTATTTAACTTTTTTGGTTGTTTTAACGATTTTTTTGTTTAGCGCTTTTTTTATTTTGCTGAATTTTTTTAATTTTTTGCGGTTTTGCGTTTTTGCCGATTTTTTAAGTTTAGGCGATTTTTAGGTTTTGGCGTTTTTGTTTGTTTTAACATTTTTTCGCTTTTTGACGATATTTTTAGTTTTGGCGATAAGTTTTGGCGCTTTTATCAGTTTTGGCGCTTTTTTCGGTTTTGGGGATTTTTGCCGTTTTATGTGATTTTTTAGCTTTAGCGTTTTTTTAGCTTTGACATTTGTTTTTTGTTTTGGCGAGTTTTTCGGTTTTTGGAGATTTTTTTTCAGTTTCGGCGTTTTTTTTTTTTGTTTTGACGCTGTTTTTGGTTTTGGTGATTTTTTTCCAATTTTGACGACTTTTTTTTTTGATTTTGATGATATTTTTAGTTTTAGCGATTTGTTTTTAGTGATTTTTTTTCGTTTTGACGACTTTTTTCGGTTTTTGGCGGTTATTTTAGTTTTTTTGGCAATCTTTTTAGTTTTGGTGATTTTGGTGTTTTTTTTTCTTTTAAACGCTTTTTTCATTTTGGCGATTCTTCGTTTTGACATTTTTTTAATTTTTAAATTTTTTGATTTTTAGCGTTTTTTAAAATTGTTTTCTTACTTTTTCCAAGATACAGCAAATTGTCTTATTTGCATAGTCAAAATTAAATTAACTGATAGAACACCCTTTAATTTTTATTGTTTTAAATATCAGTGTTAATTGGTGTAGTCTATTCTACAGACTACACTAATTACCAATAACTTTGGAAATTTAAAGTATCTATATATAATTCAACATGTTTCGTTGCTCGCTTTAGCATACCATTTAATTTTTAACTGTCATATATTTGTTTTTGTAGCGGCCAAAGTTTTACATATTCTGCGAAAATTTCAGGTCCGTAGCTGTTACGGTTCCCGAAAAGACAGACTGTGACACACAGGCAGACAGACAGACAGACGGACAGCGTAGCGAAAACAATAGGGTTCCTTTATACTTTTGTTGTACGGAACCCTAAAAATTAAGTTTGGAACTATTTTTAATGAAAATTTTTAATGTTTGAATATTTTTAGAAAATCTGCTGTCCTGGTCACATTTTGGAGCGGGCGGTAACAATTAAACGCCAGATTAATTATAATAAATATATCTATATAATTTGTAAAGAAATTTGAAAAACTCGATGGTCTTGTATTTTCTTAAGCGACGAATTTATAATTTCGTAGAAAAATTCAGTATTTTTCGTCCAACGCTGGTGGTTATTACACCATCGGATAAATTTTATCCAATCTAGCTGGCTAAAAAGTATTTACCGCTTAAAATGATTATATATAAAATAAAAATCAATGTTCAACTGAAGTACATTATATTATACATATGTTTATCGGTAATTTAATGTTAAACCGACCAACAGTTTGACCCGATCCCTTTCGAATTGCGTTAAATTTGGTCGGAAGTTTTGCTTCAGTATATGAGCAACAGAAAAAAATTTAAAATGTTTTGTTCAAAATTTAAGTTACATACAAAATTTCATAATTTGCCCTAATTTGTTGAGTTTTTTTTTTTCAATTTTCGAAAACTATTTTATATGCAAAGATTATTATGGTGTTTTTAATTTTATTTTAATAATTTTTTTCTTTGGAAAAAATGACTACTTGACTTTAAACATCCATAATTCGAAAAATAATCTAAGATGGCTTTTTATTTAACATAGCTTCAAACGTATATATCTTCCATTTATTTTGGATACATTTAAGAAAACCCTACCGAATCGTATAATTTAAAAACTCTGTCAGTCTATATAATTTTCAGAATAAAAATAAAAAATTAGGTAATTTTGCGCTATTGAAAAAAATATTTCCCGGAACAGTTATCTTTACTATAGGCATATTGATATTAAGCTACTTATCTTATATATACGAATCAACTTTAAAGGGAATTATTTACAAAGGCAAGTCCAATGCCAAGTTATACGCTCTTAAACATAAGTAATTTTCAAATAAGTTTTTTTTTTGGCTGGTTTTACATTTTCCAAAAAACATTCAAGTTCAAAGCAGCATTACATTGTTAATGTTGATAAATTACACCAAATTTTAACATATTCCTATTCGATGGGAACTTTTTTACCAAAATTAAAAAAAAATATTGAATTTTGGCCAATAAAAAAGATAAACCACTTTTTAACAGAAAAATTACCATAATAACGAGCTGCTACGTATATAAAGCTACTAAAACTGCAAAATATTGTAATTGTAGGTATCAATAATATCAATATGTCAATGTAATTCTGAAATTTAAATAGCACTAAAAGAGTACAATAATACAGACTTGTCCATCCCTGAGCTCAAGTTTATTAAACTCAATAAATTGAAGAGATCTAACAATAGATCTGCCAATAAATAATAGTATTTGCTGGACAGGCGTAATAAACAGACGTACATTTTTCAAGAGGTATGTTGTATATACAAATCATTAATACAACCTACAAATATAAACAATTATTAAGCAACTAGTATATGTCTAACGAAAAGTAATTTAAATTATATAATCAAGTGTTTTTAATGAGATATGGATAGAAAAAAACTTATTGTGAAAACTATGAAGTGAACAAAATATAAGTTGAAAATGAAATTAGAAAAATAAATGCATGTAAGAATGTATGCATGAGCAGAATTATGGAAATAAAATCTATAAGTGTGTATGGGGCCTTAGACATGAAGTGGATAAGATTGTGAATATATGTTTGCGAGTGATTCTCATTTTAAATGTAAATTTTTTTCTCGTACTCGCTAAAAACAAAATTTGATAATAATTGCAAGACGAAATTAAAAGTTATGAAAATTTTTTTTAATTTTGACATGGGCTCAGATGGAAAATTTGAAATAATTCTTCACAAACATTTATACATATGCCAAAAGCAGGCTAATTTTTCTTTCAAATAAGACAAATTTTAATAAGACCGACCCGACCGACAATATTGAAAATTATGTAAATTTTAAATAATTATTCGTAGGAAAATCTAACCCAACTACCTAATACATTCTTCGCAAATAAATCAAATCACAGTATGGCAGAAGCAGCAATTTTTTAAAGCCAATAAGAAATTTCTAAACGGATAATGTTCTCTATAACGTTTCTATCCTTCCGCTAGTGTTGTCTAAGAATTTTGTTAACGTAATTCTCACTCAATATATTTTCTTACGAATTCAATATTTTTTTAAGAAATCAGATGTATAATCTTTAACCTAAACTCCTTAATTATGCACTAAAAATTGTAATTAAATTAAAATAATAAGCATAACATGCAAAGCTGTAAAAAAAAATTATTGCAATCAACGTGATTTCAATCAAATTGAATACATTCTTTGATCTCAAAATGATTTCAGATTTCAAAATGAAATTTCGTAAAAATTGCAATCTTTTGTGATTGCAATCATTTAAAATTACATTTTTTGCAATTAATTTTTTTTTGCATTTATGCGAGTGCAATCAAATTTTTGTGGAACGCATGCGATTTCAGTCAAATTCCATGAAATTACAAAATAATATAAAAAACATGGCACAATGTAGGTTTGTTAACCTTTTCAATAATTTTTTAATTATCAGAGTAAGCTTTATTTCTAGAAAAAGGAGTTTCATTTAAGAGAAAGATGATTTTGATTTAAATTTGATTGCAATCACTGGATTTTATTGCTATCAATTAATAAATAAATTGATTGGAAAAAATTTATTCAATTATTTTTGTCATATTGTATTCATGATTTTATAATTGAAATCATACAATCAAATAACGATTTTGAATGCAATCCAAAAATTAGCAATCATTAGCGTGAATTCATATGATTGCAATTAAATCGATTGCAATATTTTACAACTCTGTTATTCATTGCTTAACAACGTTTTGGTTTATGATCGTATGATGTATAAATAGCATTGTCAGTAATAATCTTTGCTTTTTGTGGTATAGTTAAAAACAAATTTTTTAAATCGTACAAAAAATCGCTCAAAGTATTTAATATTAACTAATAAATCGTACAAGAATATTTAAATACATTCACTTGTTAAATATTTTATACAAAGCAAATAAAGTGAATTGTATAATTTGATGCTTTTAAAAGTTGTTTTTATGATTAAAAAAACTCGAAGTTAACAGTGACGCTAGTTCAGATATGCTAGAACATTTTAAAAGTTGCCTATTATTAAAAAATTTCCTAGCTTGGTCCGTTTAAATAAAATGAAGAATTAAATTTTTAAACAATAAAGGAGTTCACAAGGTAGTCCTAAGTGTTCTAACTATTGTAGGTACTAACGTTATACAATAGTTGTAAGTTTGTTGTTGATATTCTCAATAAAAAAATATAATATGACACTACAACTTATTTAGATATGTTTTTATGGTGTGCTAGTTCTTCAACTGAATAATTTGCACATAAAACGGTTTGTATTTTGAATTTTAATTTTTGTATTTTTATTGTATGTACATAAGTATTTATTATTTCATATTTTTATGTTTAATTTTTGAAGGTTTTTCGTCTTTAGTATTTGAATATATGACAAGGTATTCAAATATGTCCTATTTGCAATGTTGTACCATGTTAGTGCCTACGACATTAGTACACCTTGTGAATTCCTTTAATATTGTTGAGCATTATAGTATTATATTTGGATGTTTTGGGATCTAATTGGCGATTTTTCTGAGTAACTGAATTTCGGAAAATTTTTGCATAAGCTAAATATAAAAAAATATTCCTAAAACAATTATTGTTTTTGAGGAACCAAAAATCAGCTTCATAAACTTCTGGAATTTCTCAAGTTCGATTAACATTCCCAGCAAATACTTGGCAATGTGCTCACTACCAAAAAACATATTTACTTTTCAACCACAAACTACATACCGTTTGAATTACTTTACATTAGTTGCTAAATTACTTACTAGTAAATAAATAGGCCATTAATTATCTTATTGGGAACGTAGTAGTCTCTCTGCTGAGCATGCAGTTCAATCCCTGGGGAAGCAAAATGGATTTTTCTTTAACTGTGTTCATGTTTGTGAAAACATATTTTAAGCCCATAACAAAATAGTGGTGCTGTAGGCTAGTGAGAAAAGCACTGCGCATAATATAACACAATAACTGAAAAGGGCATGAGTTCAATTCTTAGCAGAGGCATTTAATTTTTATTGCATATTGTATATTCAATGCCTTCTAAATATTGAAATTTATAACTTGTTATTAGATATCTAAAGAAATTGGTTATAATGCCAAAGTAGAAGTAGTGAAGGTTATGTTTATTAGCATTTTAGCTCATTACTTTTGCATCAAACTTTTTGCTGGGTTCTTTCTATTTTGAAAAAACAAATTAATATCTATGAACATTATATTCTTTTCGACGTAGAAATAATGTCTTTAGATATTATTTCATTCCACCGATCCCAGTAAAAAAAATTGCTTCAAATAAAGCAGGTTTTTACTATGATAAAATAAAAGTTGTGCTTACAAACCTGCTGATATCACTGCTGATTTTTGTATGGCGAGCTCCCGGTTCGGAGTACTACATTTTTGATACAAAAAGCGCTTTTTGAAGCGAAGAAAATCATCACCATTTTCAGCACCAAAACTGTAAGTATATGGAACTCTCTCGCTTAAAATCCTGCATTAGATCAGCAGGAAAAATCGTTTTTTTGCATACTTTCTTTCATATACATTCACTGCTCTGCAATAAGCTCTTTTTTTAAATCGTATTATTTTGAGCTTTATTACCTTAATACTTCAAAAAATATGACAATTTTTTACTAGGATTTTACCAAATTCATCATCAATTACTTCATTATGAATATCAACTTTGCTATTCTTGTAACCAAGCTAAGGTGCTACGATTTTTTATTTATTTATTTTTATTTTTATTTTTTTAATTATGGAAACCTATAAGTATCAGTGAGAATACTTTTTATTAATATAGTGGTCATGACATAAATACCGCCAAAAATATTTGTAAACTGTAATATGCCTGATTCTCATTTCAAATACATTTTTCGTGTCCGTTGAAAGTATAGTAAAATTTTTCATAAAAAACGCATACCTTATAAAATTGAAACTGCTTTAGCATGATTTAATAGATCATAAATATATGTACATTATTTTTTATTTAACACTGTCCATTATCTGTTAAAAAACGAAAAACGAAAGTACCGTTTATACTCTATCCATACAAAATGACGTGTCCGTAATGCATGCTGTTGATTTTCCAAATTAAGAACCTATTAATTTTTTCAAAAACGAGATTAAATTTATAACGGTTTTAGAATATTTGCATTTGTTTTTCTTATTTCATACATACAATTTTTGAAATATATTAGAAATTATATTGTTCCTTGGAATATTAATCATGCTCAATTCTTTCTGTGTTAAACGAACCTTAGCCTTATAATAAATTTCGATTCACACAAACACAACCCGCGAAACTTACAGGCTAGCGTCGCTACCACTCAGCCACAGGGGTACTTTTTTTTTTTTTTTTAACACAAACACAACCCGCGAAGCGATCAGCTTGTCTACGGAAAATTGAGCGTTACATAGGAAAATTTTTATATATAATTTATTTATAAATTTTAGTACGTTGATAAAATTTAGCAGAGCTGACGTGTAGAAACGATGTAAAGAACAATATCTGCTTACAAAATTTTTGATTTTCTTTGTAAAAAGTTTACTCTTGCCGCACTGTGTGTTGTAATATTTTCGAAGAATGCATTAGGTAGGTTGTATTTTGCTACGAATAGGTTTTTGAAATTGACATAAATTTTGAAATTGTTGGTGGATTTTATTAATTTTTATTAAAACAGTTAGCCTACTTTTTTGCTTATATATAAACTTTTGTAAAGAATTATTTTAAAAGATACAAATTTTTATTTTTTTGCAAACATCGTTCCCAGAGCAACCGCAAAAGCAAATTTAACGCTCAGTAAAGAAAAATGTTAAAAAATTGATATAATCTTGTTTTAGGACCCATTGAATGAGGCGAAAACGATAACAAAAAGGCTATCTTCTTATATTTCAGTTAGTTGTATTGGTAAAAAAAAAATAGTCAAAATGTACGCTTAGAATGAGAATCAGCCATATATAATCAATAGTTTTTTGTAATGATAACACAATAAAAATCTAAAAAAAAACAAATGCAAACTAATTAAAATTGCTAATTTTTACGTTTACGACTTTTGTGACATCCGCATTCACGTGTCTGACAATAAAGATGCACCTCAACTTGGTGAGCTTTTGTCTATTTGTCTTTCGCTAATAATTATTATAATTATAGTTGAATCAAATACTTATAGAAAGCAATCGATTATGTAGTAGAAAGTTATTAATGAACTATGTATTAATAAAAATTCATATTACTTATGTGAGATATTTGTTACTGTACAAATAATTTTTATTTTAAATATATACAAATATATAAATAAATTTATTCATTCTGCTATCATTACCTACATTTTTTTTTTAATTTTTCTTTAGTAAATACTTACTGCTATTGCAAACATGTCACCCGCAATATCGTCGGCAACATTAAATTCATCTGTTTACACAGTCGACTTACGTTCAGATACTGTAAGTTTGCCCACACTTGAAATGCGACAAGCTATGTTTGAAGCAGAAGTTGGTGATGATGTTTATGGCGAAGATCCCACAGTTTTGGAGTTGGAGAAAAAATCCGCTTTATTATTTGAGAAAGAAGCAGCACTTTTTGTACCAAGTGGTACAATGGCAAATTTATTGTCAAGTAAGTTATAAAAGAAATTTATTTTTGTTGTTGTTTATATCTTAAATTTAGAATATTGTAAGAAAATGTCAATAAAAAAAACTATGAAACTACTTTGCAAAAAGTTAGGTTACTTTCCCTTTAAAAAAGTTTTCAAAATATGAAAGAAGTATCAAAAACACTTTCTAAGCCATGCTTATTAATGCACAAAATTGAGCTCAAGAAAATGAATTTTTTTTAATAATTTCAAACTGCTTTAAAAACATGTGGCGAATGTTCTTAAAAGATTGTAGTTGTAAGTATATGTTTGTGCCTACAGTTTTCTTTCCTATGGACTATTTAATTTATTTTGAGAGTTTTCTTTAAAGATTGCAATGTTTTCTTAGTACGTTGGTATAAAGAAGGAAATCCGTTTCTTGAGTTTTCGCACTGCAATTCAGCCGGCTATTTTCATAAAAAATACTGGCCTTTTGTATATTAAAAACTGCTTGCTTTATTCAAGCAAGGATACATTAGTGTAGCTCACAATTATATTTATCTTAATTAACAATTATTTTTTAGGAAAAAGAAATTTTGGAAAGCAAGACCGAGTTTCCCAAAGAGTATTAATTCAAATCAACCTTTGTAAGCTATTTAATTTTCATGTGTATTTTCTTATATTACAATTGAAAAAGGTAATAAAAAACTAGCA
Organism: Panzeria rudis; assembly: GCA_956483635.1. Lineage (NCBI taxonomy): Eukaryota > Metazoa > Arthropoda > Insecta > Diptera > Tachinidae > Panzeria > Panzeria rudis. The sequence continues at coordinate 124,343,473 of OY101447.1, forward strand.
TAGGTGTCCATGCTTAGTAGAGTTAAAATTGGTTTAAAGTAAAATCCTTTTACACTGAAAAAATGGAAATAAATGGTTGGGTATTAATTGTGTGTATTCAAGCTATACGGAAAAGCATAACAACGTTGTCTTAGGAAGTCACTAAATCTTACTCAAAATAAAAAAAATTATAAATATTAGAGTTGGGCATAATCGTTCTTTTTTGTGACTATTCATTTTGTTCAAAACAAAAATATGAAAAAGTTCATTCTTTTCGTTCGACTGTTCACTTTATTTGTGTACTGAATTATTGATAAGCATTTGAAGCATAGTGGGAGATATTATTACATTTTAAACAATTTGAATAAAATATTAAATTTAAATCAAATATATTAATTCAATTAATTTTATTTAGCAGATATTGTGAAATATTAATGTATTTAGAAAGAAATTTAGTGTTTGTCTAATCAAACAGAAAGAATAAAATGAACAAAAAAGAAAAAAAACTGAACAAGTTCACCTTGTTCATTCCACTGAATTATAAGTTTGTTCATGAACAGCACAACTTTAATATATATACACTCTTTTCGACACCTTTCAAAAAATGAAAATCGGTAGAGGAACAACACAGTGAAATATTTTTTTTTTTGGCAGTGAAGTTACGAAAGGTAATTTTTAATCGATAACTTCTAATTTTGAGAAAATAACATAAAATTTTTTTAAGGCAAAATTATCTACTCAAGTAGACTCAGAGTTAGACTAAGTGAGGCTAAGTCGTTTTTCACGAGTAATAAAAGTTTGCTATTTTGTATCAGAGTGTTATTAATATGTACATATCCCAGCAAAAACTTTGCATACTGGTAGGCAAAATATTATATGAGGATTTAAGTCGTAACTACTTACAATTTGACTCGATAACTACTTATTTTTATTTGAGAAGTCCAAAAAATAAGGGTTACCTCTTACAAATGTTTTTACATTGCCACAGAAACTAACTAGTTATTATTTGACTGACTTGAAGCTAAAAAATAAGTAGTCAAATAAACAAATTAAAATTAAATAAAATAATTTACACACATCATAAATTATTTATATATTTTTCAAATATTTTATTTTTTATTTTTTTGACCGCTGGGATACGAACCTGTGCTCGTTCAGATTTGAAGAGAAGAACTTTACCCACTTAGCTATTGCTGACTTGTAAGTTTACGCGACAAAAATTAGTTTTCATATACAAACACATGTTGACTTAAAAAGTAATTGTAACTACTTTCAAATAATGAGAAAAGTACGTACTATATTTATTAAGAAGTAAGTAGTAGTTCTAATTTGAAGCATAGTATTAAGATAAATAAGAACCACTCATTACTTTGTAACCCATTAATAAAGTACTACCCATTACAAAAATCTCAAAAGATTTTGCTGGGATATATTAATTTTTTATGTTGTTTATATTTTTTTAATATAGAACGATCGATTTTGTACTTCACTTTTTATTTTTATCAAACACTGTTTAATAATATGAAACACAGTTAACACACTGTTCCAATAATAATATTAAAAAAACTATTCCATTAAGTATATTTCTTTCTACGCCTTATCTACTTTCGATACATAACGTTGTGCAGTGCTACGTTAGCAAAATTTACTTAACACGTCAATAATACACAACAAACATAAAAAACGAATGCACACAAACCTAACATAACGGATATCACAAAGGGACCATTATTATTGGACACAAGTGGGCTGGAACCCTTTCTCTATACTTTTCACTAGCAACCTGATAACCTAACATAACGGATCTGTGAAATTATGAGAAGCGCATAGTAAGCACCGTTGAACAAGAATACAGCGTATCATTTATTTTCACACGAGTGTGGCAGTTAAATGCATAATATTTTACTGTGTTGAGAAAACAAAAATAGTATGTATTATATATAAATAGAAAGGTACTAAAGTCTACTTTCTGAAAAACTACAAACAATTTAGAAATTGTTCTCCGAGATAAAGTTGTTTGCTAAAAGAAAACTATTAAATAAAAATTATATTTAACTTTTTAAAGATGCAGGCACATGGTAATTTTTTACTTAATACTTGACTCTTTCTGACTAAAATGTAACAAACTTTAGCTTTATAATAACTATTCACTTGCGACAAAAAACCCATTTCATTTGAAAATTAGTCACATTAAATGAATCAAGTATTTCAGAAACCCTATAATTCAAGCTTGCATAATTTTTCAGAAGAGACAAAGAACTGTTTTTAAAAATAAAATTGTTCTAAAGCGGATTAACTTTCTTAAGTAGAATACATATTAAAAAAGTGTTTTCAGAAAAAATTAGATCCTTTGCATACTTTTCAGTGTCTAACAATATGAGTTTTCTGAAATACATTGGAAAACCCAAATATTTAATCATGCTACACAGAAAAAATTTTTATAGAATTTTTTTAACAAACATGGTTTTGAAACTGATTTAAAATTTTTATGATTGTCTTTGATAACTTATTTTATTTGATAACAAATTTTGTTTGATAACTAATTTTGTTTGACTTATTCACCCATATCGCGAATAACTATACCCATGAAAAACTCCCAAGCTTTCAGATTTTCTATCGTGAATTTTTCCCATAACAAAGTTTTTGGGAGCGAATTCACAAACATAAAAAATTTGCATTGCCAATGTTTAATCCACGTATTTTTTTTTCAAAATAAATTCACAACAAGTGCCAATGGGAACGAGAAGGAAAAATGTAGCTCGTAATTTGTATTTAAGGTAGGACTCTATTGAATTACTTTTTTTATTTTAATAAAGAATCGAGAGTGTTAATAAAAATCAAATCAACAGTCTGATGGAAGGGGTGTGCGCCAGTCAAAGCGCCAGACATTTTCACTATGGGAGTTAACGCGAACATCTTACCGCTAGCAGTGAAATTTTCCTCTTAACCCGCTCAGCAGTTATTGGAATCCATCTTTATTCAACCTTTATTACTATGGCATCTGTAAAGAACTTTTTATTTAGAGACAAACCCACGTAAATCTGTATTTGCTTTGTCTCCGTTAACGACATACATAGGATCCAATTCATCGCATTTGCAATTTTGCTCCAATCTCTATGGATTGTTTCTCCTTTCCAGCACCATAAAACACTGTTAAATGCTATTCATTTTTTCAAAATTTTTATATTTTCATTTCACAAGTATATATGTACACAAATTATTTATAAAGCACTAAAAAACAGTTCAGAATATAAATTATTACTCCCAAATAATGCACAATAGAAACATTTACTCTCAAAATATTCGCGATACCGATTTCTTCGGAATGGGAATATGAGTTTTCTCACAAACAACTTATTCCCATAAGATTCGCAATAAGGGTGATTATTTCATTTCATCCATGCTGGCAATCTGATAAAAATATGAAATTGGGTAGTATGAATAAAAAAAGTATTTGCTTTTTACTTAAAAATTTGTTTTAAAACCGAAAAATTTTTAATGTTATATTGAATAATTTCCGGAATTTTGTGTTTTTAACAAATTTTTAAGTAAAAAGCAAATACTTTTTTTTATTCATACTGCCCATTGTTTGATTTTTTTTTAATTCTGTAAACATTTTTGTGATTGAAAAAATGTATTAATTGAAAAAAATTAGAGTTTTTTTCAAACAAATTATTAAAAATTTCTGCATTTGATTTTACAAATTTCTTTATAGGACCCAAATTAACAGTTGATTTCGAGAATTTGGTGAATGAATTGGAATATTAATTTTTTCTCTGTATATTCGTTATTTAAACTGTAAGTTGAATGATAAAGATATTTTACAGACTATTAAACCAGTATTTTCACGATCACATATTGTCCATTCGAAGATATATTTTTAGAATTTTATTTTCTTGAGATAACTAATTTGTTACCTTTCTCAAGTCTTCCATTTTTTTATTTTCTATAGGTGTAAGCAGACGTCGAAGGTAGCTCCAATAATTTTTTGAATTATCATCATCAATGTATTCTTTTACAGTGACTAAGCCATTTAGTTCAGAGCAGAATATTAGAAAAGACAATATGAATTCTTAAATACATGAAGTTTTTGCCAAGCCGCCATTCCCTTGTGGTTTGGAAAAATATTTTGAAAAAAAACTTTCATTGCGACTCAAATGTGTACTATAATTAAGGTTGCCATCCGTCCTCTTTTCCCCGGACACTGCCCCTTTTTCAGGCTGTCCGGGGCAGTCGTACTTCTTTTTAGCAAGTGTCCGGTGATGTCCTACTTTTTACAATGTCCCCAGATATTCTTTTTATTAAATTAAATTACCTAAATGAATTTTTTTATGAACATTTCTTCCTTTCTCTTTCAAAATTGCTACGTATTTCATCGTCTGTTTATACGTTGAAATTTCTACGCAACTTTTTTGACAATTATTCAATACGAAAACGTTAGAGATTGATATGTATACAAACATTTTAAAAAATTGAAGTCATGCCATTTTTCCTACCTCCTGTCTACACCTCTTGCCCACAGTTCCGAGTTTTATTTTATACCAATTGTAAATTTTTGTGCTTTGTACTTTTAAAAACATATGAAGGAAAAAATAGTAATTTGAAACACGCAAACATAAAACAATTTATCTATCAATGGATGTCATTTGGTCATTCGCAACAAACTATTTTTAAACAAAAGTTTTTTTCAAGAAAAATGTTTTTTATTACAAATTATGCTTGTTTCCCATTTTATAAAAATAGATATTTGGTGAAAGTGAGTAAGTCTGATCATTTATATCATAATAAATGCCCATAAAGGCAAAGGTTGCACGCTTTTAATAATGTTTTTCATTTATAGGTTGATGCTTATTATAATATGTGATAATCCGGATTCCCTGCAAAAATTTTTCATTAGAATTAATAATAGCAGCTTGTGTAAATTTTGTCACTTTTGATGTGGTTGATATTACTGCACACGTATGTTTGCCCCACTCCTGATCCCCCGTTTAGGGACAAATCCCCTTAACTGGAAACGCTACTGTTACCAAGAAAACAAAATTTCATGGAAATATTTCATGAAATATTACATGAAATATTTCATTCAGTCTTACATCGAAATTTTTGAATTGTTTTATTTAAAATGATATAGCATCACTTATTGTGATTACCAAAGGCTTTTTGGGTAATTAATTTATTTTTAAATATATTGTCCTCTTTTTTGGGGTTGACGTCCTCTTTTTCTCAAAACGGAAATGGCAACCCTAGCTATAATTCTAATTAATATATTTGGAGATTTCTGTAAACATCCATAAAGATATTAAACGGTTATAAACTACAGCTAAAATGTTACTGAAATGTTTTCTCACAATTTTTTAGAATTACAACTTCTATTTTGATCCAATCGTTGTGTCAGGACGAACTAATGGGAATTGTCAAGAAATTTGCGCATTCAGAAGAAATTTTATGGAAAAAAGTAATAATAATAAAAATGTATATATCCAGAAAGATATAATTGTTTAGCACGACCAAAGGTCGGCAACAGAGGAAAGCCTTAGATTGTGTAGCTGTATTTAGGCATGTTTCAGAATGGAAACCTGTGGACATAGTATGTTCTAATTTTATAGAAAATTTTAACTTTCGTCGTCGCCTTGCGGCACAACACAATAATGAAAAACCGTATGCCTAGCCGAAAGACGGTACCACGCTGAAAAGTTCAACTTTTCATAGACGGCCTTAGTAAAAGATATTCTTCTATTCTTCTGTACTATATGCGAAATGAAAATTTTCGGAAATCTAATAGCATCAGTATTGTCATAAATATTAATTTGTTACAGTAATGCTTTGAGAATTCTAAACATTTTCATTCCTATTGGAATACAGAATATGCCTAATAATAAGGATAAGAAAATATTTTGTCGCTTCTACCATAATTTGTAATTCCCAGTAGCATGCGTATCTGCATCAATGAGCACATGCTGCAAAAAATATACTTTGAAAATTGGCTTTCGAATTTTGTAGCTTCCCAAGTAATAGTAACAATCACTCTTTAAAAGAAACATGTAGTTCGTTGTGGGCAAATTCTTTTTCTTAAAAAAAATAATATGGCCCAAACTTGAATTAATATGGCTTCCTTGAACATAAACAGTATGCATTAGCTGCCTATAGATATAGAAGGCACCTTCAACAGCGTATACAAAGGCAGCCATCCAACAGGCTTTCCGGGATGTCGATGTTGAGGAATACAACAGCAGCTGGATTATCACCATGTTGAAGGCGAGAAACGTCACTGCAAAACTAGGCAACAGCGAAAACTCAAAGTGGGCATGCAGAGAAACAACACAGGGTTGGTTGTTCTCACCTCTACTCTAGCTTCTCCTTGTTAAAACAATTTTTTCAGATTAGACGCTGCGGGAGTCAAGGGTTTGGCTTATACTGACGTTGCGGTAGTAATGGTGTCAAGGATATTCACGGACGTTATAAGTCACATCATATCCAACGACTTGAGCACACTCAGTAAATGGGCTACAGGCAATAGTCTAGGAGAGAACCCAAATAAAACAGAACTAATACTATTTACTACAAAAACCAAAGTTCAGAGCTTTAAGCCCCGTTCACACCATGACAGTAACTGTCGTGATAGTACTGCCATGGCAGTTCATTTCTATGAGAAATTACGACATCGTTACTATCGCACTATCAAGCCCAATTTGATATTGGGACTTTGCTGTCATGACGGCAACTGTCGTAACTACTGTCATAGTGTGAATGAGGCTTTAGACTCTCTCGGCAGTAGAATTAGGTACTGTCCCTATCGGACACCGCAAAATATCTAGGAGTTATCATAGATCCTAAACTGCCGTGGACACAGAATGTGCAACACAGGGTTAAAAATGCCACCGTTGCCTTCTACTCCTGTCGTACGATGTTTGGTTCCAAAATGGGGGCTAAGCCCTAACATGTTTACATGGATGTAAACAGCAATTATACGTCCCATATTGATTTACGGATCGATAGTATTGTGGCCCGCCACAAGTAAAAAATACGTTCCTAGCCATGCCAAATTCTTTCTGAATATAACGTTACAAATCTTAACCTAATAATCAATAATCGAGGACAATATACGAATTACCCTGAGGAGAAAACTCCCTGCTAAAGACCTCATATGTATAAAATGTTTACTCTGCCACACCATTTTCATGGACTTTATTTCCATTTTTTTATAAACACTATTTCCTTTTCAGCATGGAAATCACGTCCATGGACATTATTATTTATTATGAGCCGACCTAATGTTGAAGAAAGATGTTTGTGTGCAGCAACGTAGTTATTTACAAAACAGCGTTTTCTTTATTCAAAGGGATTTCCTTGGAAACCTAAAATTAAATTATTTTCATATGATTTATTTCTAAATCATAAATTATAAGGGTATTTTGAAGACTTTGCATATTCTTCTTATTTTAAAGGAAAGCATTTGTATTGTATAATTTTCTTTAAAATAGAATTTAATTATATTTAAAATTTCTGGAGAAAATTACAAATAGAGAAAAAAATTCAAGTGTTTATCATAGATAAGAAGTATGCAAATATATTGCAATTGTTTTTCGAAAATATTAATAATAAAAATGTATTGCTAAAAAATATTTTCTGTTTAACACAAATAATCATCATTAATCGATTCCTAAATATCTAAAATTTTTTGGCTTAAATAAATAAATAAAAAATATACTACAAAATAAAAGCCACAAATTTTTATTTCCCTTTTCTTGTTAAACTTTATCTAAAAAATTACTTAAATATGTTTATATAAAATGTCTGTATCTAAACACTTTAATGTCTTAAAACATTTCTCTTTTTAAAATTTTTTCCCTAATTTCTTTGCGTCATTTGCAGTAATGGTTCATTGTCATCGTCGTGGTACTGAGGCCATTGTTGGCGACCTCTCACATACATTTCTCTATGAACAAGGTAAATAAGTGTGCAATGACTGTTAATTCATTCCCAGCCATTTAATCTTTGAACAATTTTATATTTACAGCTGGTGCAGCGCAAATTGCCGGTGTACAATTAGCAACAATTAAAAATAAAGCAGACGGCACATTTTGTCTTCGCGAAATGCAACATAAAATGAGACTTTACGATGACTGCCACGAGCCCGTTACGGCACTGGTGATTGTCGAAAATACGCACAATATGTGCGGTGGCAAAGTGTTACCCCTGGAATGGTTGAATGAACTGGCTGACATTTGCAAAAATTCCGCAAAGACAAATGGCAAAAAGATTTCCCTTCACATGGATGGTGCCAGAATATTTAATGCTGCGGCATTTTTAAAAGTGCCTGTCGCACGTATAACTAAGGATTTCGATTCGGTGTGCTATTGTTTGAGTAAAGGTCTATCGGCACCGGTGGGTTCGGTATTGGTTGGAACAAAACAATTTATTCGTGAGTAAGTAGAAAATAAATATATGTATGTATGTATGTACAATGTACATATAAAGGCACATAAAATAGTGAACTGTACTTGATTGCTTAAGAGAATATTGTAAATAAGACATATAAATTAATGACTGAAAATAAATTGGCTTAAAAATAGGTTACTAAATATTGCAAGAAACATTGTTTGTCAGAACATATATAAAAATGTTGCACTACTAATTTTTGCTTAGAAGTGACTTTTTTACGAGACAAGTTGAATTTATTTCCATGATTCTATTTTATAAACAAGAAAACTTGTGTTAATTCAATAGAAGAAATAATATGTAGGAAGGAGTTTGGCCGAAGGTTGAATGTCAGTTAACGCCTTTAAAAAGCCAAAACAAGATAGAATAATTTAAAAATCGTGGTTTTAACTTGGTTATTTGGATAAAAAAAAATTATTCATTGTTCGTTCAAAAAATCGAAAAAAGTTTAAAATTATTCGGCTGTTCAAACTAGAAAAAAATATAATATATTTTTCGCACATACATAGTATGTTTTAAATTTACTCACCTCTTAATTTAGCATAGAAATACTTGCACTTAAATAATTTTTATTTATTAAACGCTCGAATAGAAACCCGTTTTATTTATTATATTTCATTAATATACTGGCAACTCTTAACACGCACTTTTTAAATTGACTTGAAACAACACGTGATGCCTTCTTTTGTAAACAAAACACAAACAACTTTGCTCTGCTTTTTCTATTGAGAATTTTATGTCTTCTCTTGCATTTCTTCATGCCAAACACACAACAACAATAACACATACACAAAGCAACTGAGTGCCATCAGAACAAAAAAACACTTTAAATACCACTAATAACAACAACAATATGTAACTTTTGCATTTTTACTTTTAACAGACTTCATGCAAAACCAATTATTGTATACATACACATTTCTTATTCAATAATTTACATTAATAAAAATTTATTGCAATTTCTATTGATTTTCTATTAATTTTATTAATTCGAATTATTATTTATTACTTAAGACATTTATTTTACACTTTGAACTTAATTAGCGCGTAACTTTACCGGAACTAGAACATTTAGCGACTGATTTTAGCGAGGACCACGTAAAAACTAATTTTTTGGCAATTACAGCAGAGTTACCATTTAAGAGAAATCGCATGATTAAAGGGATTATATTAAATTATGTGATATTTTTACTAGGAATTTGAAAAAGTGCCCTATTTTTAAAAATGTTCTGAATCTAGTACAGATTTTGTTTTCCAATTTCTTAGGGTTCCGTACACCAAAAGTGTAAAGGAACCCTATTGTTTTCGCTATGCTGTCCGTCTGTCTGTCTGTCTGTCTGTCAGTCTGTCACAGGCTGTTTTCTCAAGAACCGTATGAGCTACGGACCTGAAATTTTCACAGAATATGTAAAACGTTGGCCGCTATAACAAAAAATATATGACAGCTAAAATAAGTGTTCTAAAGCGAGCAACGAAAGATGTTTAAATACTGTAGTTTTCCGGTTTAACGAACCAGTACTTTGTCAGGCCCGTTCGTTAAACTGAAAAGTACGTTATACGCAGTACTTATGTAGAATAACCAGTTTATGGATAAATAAATAACTATAATTGTATTTTTTATTGTAAGATAGCGGTACTTTTTTCTACTCGCTTTGTTTTTAGTTATTTGTATAAGAAATTTCTTAAAATAAGATTTTTAACTAATACATATTATGAATCTTATTTGTTCGTTAAACTAAGCACAAGAAAATATTTTTGTTCGTTATATAAGATAATCAATGGAGCGAATTGATCTTGAACTGTTCGTTAAAAGCGATGTTCGCATAATTGAATGTTAGTTAAACCGGAAAACTACTGTACTAATGTAATATACAGACACACATATACAACGACACTTTAAATTTTCCAAGTTAGTGTTAATTTATGTAGCCTGTATAATAGACTACACTAATTAACACTGATAAGTCCCCTCTTACATATGAGACATTTCTTGGCAAAAATTTTTTCGATTCTCTTTTGAACTTGCCAATCGCTTTTACATATTGGAAAATAATAGACAGGCAGAAATTTTATGGTTTGTTTACTTCATATTCGCGCTGGCTACATGCATACACATAAAGTATGTATTTAGTGGCTGAAACAAGAAAACTCATATGAAGCAACAAGGAGAAAATTGGGAAAAGTAATAAGAAGAAACTAAAAATGTCGGGTACAGAGAGTCATGTGCTACACACTCTGCATCTTCGCCTCCTCTTATACGAACTTCATCTATCTGACCATTAATTTCCAATATGTAAAAGGGGACTACTTAAAACAATAAAAACAAGTAAAACTGCTATATTCGGCTGTGCCGAATCTTATATACCCTTCCCCAACGAATAGTCCGTATAACATAGAATATATAGAAGCCCGAATCTTAACAAATTAGCTGGCCTATGCCTGAGAATGTATAAGTAGAATATTTTGTATTAGCATGGGCTTAAATAAAAATTTTCCCACAGAACCAAAACTATACTTAAGACCGTAATTTTATCAAATATCTCTCAGTGACTAGTTATATCTATAGTGTAAAAATGTTTAATAATTTTATCTTATAGGCAGGGAGCCCAAAAATATGCAATTGCATGTTTTTTTCTGTGTGTGATGTACGTAGGAACAAATAAGATATTTATACGTTTCAGAACTTTTTAAGAATTTTGACATAGATTTGTTAGTGCATATTTTTGCATATTTTACACTTAGTTGCATATTTAAGGCATTTTTTCTATTTTGTGTGGAATATTTGGGAGTACTTCTACATATTTTGGCCTTTTTAAAATAATAATAAGCATATTTACAAAAAAAAAGTCTGTTTGTCATTGAAACTTTTAAAATTTGTCCACATATAAAAATGTTTTCTTTTGCAGTTTTAAATTTATTGATTTATTCCCATTGATTTATTCCCAGTTTGTTCACAGACTTAAAAATTTACATTGTATAGTTTTAAGAATTTTGGAGCGATTTCAATTTTGTCGAGATTGTTGGCTTATTTGCATTTCATAGAAAAAATAGACGAGAATATTCGCGTTTTGCTAATATTTAAGCTATATATGCCATTTTGCTTATATGTTCCTAATAGCACCCACAAAATATGTCTTGGTGTCTTGGTGCCCAACATTTTATATTCGGACAGATGAAAGGCCAGGCTTGCATTGTTAAATCGACTTCCGTACCCATAAGCCACCATGGACGTTATTTCCACGTTGAAAAGAAAATAATGACCATAAAAAATGGAAACAAAGTTCATGAAAATGGTACTGCAGAGTGAAGATTGACAGCATAGCTGGGCATTGGGCCGCATTAATTGTTTTCTTCTCTGCGTATATCGAATAGTGACTTGGCAGTGTTTAGATTTGCGAAGCCACAATTCGACATTCCCATGGACATTATTTCATTTTTGAAGTGGAAAAAATGTCCGTGGACATTATCTTCTCTGACATTATTGCATGCCACCAATATATGTAAATAAATCGTGGTGTGGAAAATGAATGTTATGAGATAGTGAATTGGGCTATTGATTTTATAAACATTTATTTTTAAAATTTTTCTATTTGGTACTAAAATATGTTATCCCAAATAACTATTTTATTGATTTTATTTATTTACTATTCATTTATTTGCCATAATCTATTTTTACTGTTATTGATTCTAATATCATCTAATAAATAAGCATTTTAACATTAAAAAAAAAACATCTAAACAAATAAAAGTTTAGGCGCCGTGATTTGAACCCGGCTGACTGAAGCCAGTAAGAGTTTCTCGAATCTGTACTAAACAGGAGGAGTGAGAAATATTAATATTTTTAAATTTTTGTTAGGCTGTAGGGTGAGTCATATAATAATTCAACTAATATTCTATGAATCATCCTACAAAAGACAATTATATGTAAACACTTTAAATTTTCAAAGATAGTGTTAATTGGTGTAGTCTGTAGAATAGGTTACACCAATTAACACTGATATTTAAAACAATAAAAATTAAATGGTGTTCTATCACTTAATGTAATTTTAGTATGTAATTAAGACAATTGTAAACCGTAAGAGGTAAACTCTTGAAATTTTCAAAAACGCTATAACTAAAATTTCCATAATTAAAAAAATGTCAAAACGAAAAATGGCCAAAATTAAAAAAGCACTTAAAGGAAAAATGCACCAAAACTAAAACAATTGCTAAAACGCAAAATATCACTAAAACTAAAAAGATCGCCAAAAAACTAAAAACAAACACCAAAAACCGAATAAAGTCATTAGCGAAAAAAATCACTAAAACATAAAAAAATCGCTAAAACCAAAAATATCATTAATAAACGAAAAAATCGCCAAAAACTAAAAAAATCACAACGAAAAAAAGCAGCAAAACAAAAAAAAAAACGCCAAAACTAAAAAGTTCACCAAAAACCAGAAAAAAGTGTCAAAACAAAAAAAATCACAAAAAAACCGAAAAAATCCACAAAACCGAAAAAAGCGCCAAAACTGAAAAAAGCGCACAAAACTAAAATAAATCGCTTAAACTGAAAATATCGTCAAAAAGCGAAAAAAACGTTAAAACAAAAAAATGTTAAACCAAAAAAAAAAACGCAAGAACAAATCAGTCTATATTAATTGTGGACCAAATATCTATCTCTGTACCTAGTTTTGTTTAAATCGGTTGAGCTGTTTAGGCGTACTGTCGTTACAAAAATCTGCAAACAGACAAACAAACCTAGTTTTTATATTCTATATGGATTAATTTGTTTGCTATAATCTACTTTTTCGGTTCCTGATGCTAATATCTTATGAAAAATAAGGATTTTGACAACAGATTTAGGGTCTATGAACAGAACTAACTTGTTAATAGTCAGGCTTCTATATTTTCGATGTTATATACTCCATTCGTTTGGCAAGGGAATATAAGATTCGCCACAGAAGAATATAGAAGTTTCACTTGCTTTTTATGATTTTGAGGACCCGTCAGGAAGTATGATGCAAAGAATACAAAAAATTCTGTCATTTATAAAAATAGCAGCCACTATCCTACCTGTTTTCTAAATTGAGTTGATCTAAAAACGCTCGATTTTGAAAAAATAAATCCACTAATAGCTAAATTTTGTAAATTTTTTTGGCGGTTTCTATTCTTTAGAGCTTGATATATCATATCTGAAATTAATTTACTATATATGATTTAAAATACATCAGCATTTTCATTTTTGAAAACCCAGGAATTTAATCGGATTCGATTTACAGAATAGTGCCGTATATTTTTAAAACCAGAGGTAATCGAAAAATTTTATGATTTTTGAATTCAGCAGAAAAATACATAAGAATGTTCTTAGTTATAAAACTAAAATGTAATTTAATTACATTCGTTAACAAAAAACATATGACTCGATAGATAAAGTATTAAAATAGAAATTTTTTTAATATTAAAACATATCTTTGGCAGATCAAACCTAATGGGAATCGGTTCGATTTATGCACAATTCTTTAAATTGCATTGTAGAGCTGATGGTCTTAAAATCAAGATTATTCCAGCATTTAGTTTTGACTAAACTTAGCTGCGAAAATATCTTTTCAGCAGCAGCCAAACTGTATGAAATGACATTAAATAAAAAACAAAATTAATCAAATCCCAAAACATTTTCGTTCAAATCATCGAAGCATTTTTCTTTGGAGATAGTGATGTATCTTTGTGTAACGCTATCTTGATTATTTAGCAGTAGTTTCGTTAAACGTAACAAATATGCTCAAATTGTGATGGTTTATGACGATAGTTAGTTATATGCAAATTTAAAAAACTATATAAAAAATGGTAATTTTTGTGTTGAAAAACAGTAAGCAAATGGAAAAAAGTACACAAGTACACATTAAAAAAAAAGTAGCTAACTTTGGTTAAAAGTAAGCAAAACAGCAACGCACTTGTCATGCGATCTTTTGTAGGACGATTCATAGAATATTAGTTGAATTATTATATGAATTCTACCCTACAAGCCTAATGAAAATGCAAAAATATAAATTTTTTTCCCAGATTTTTTATTACAGAATGGAGAAACCATCACTTGCTTCAGTATCTAATTCAAATTAACCCCCTTTAGATTTGTAGCTATTTGGCTGAAAGCGCTAAGTGGTTGCCCTAAAATTATTTTCCTCTCGAAAGAGCCAGGCTCAAATCACAGCGCCCTAAAATTTTTATTTTTTAGATGTTTTTTAATGATAAAATACTTATTTTTCATAGCAAATAAATGAATAGTAAATAAATAAAATCAATAAAATAGTTATTTGGGATAACATATTTTGGTACCAAATAGAAAAATTGCTAAAATAAATGTTCAGCCCGGTTCAGCCATACTTTTTTTGCTTTTATTTTTTGATTATTTTCGTACATTTCGTATATTTTACGAAAGAGTTTCGTGGTCCGAAACTACGAAATATTTCGTAATATGTACGATTGTTTTCGTGCATATGTTGCATGAAGTTTTTTTTTAGTGTATGTAATATAATAGTAGGTATATTATAAAAAAAATTTTTGAAAAGGTGTATTTTAAGTTGAATTTTTAAACCATTTTAAAACGTTGGTTTTCCAGCCTAGAGAAAATGTTTCCCACCTCTGGACACAAAATCAAACGCAATATAAAAAGGGTAATTGCACCAAAACTATGTTTAGCTAATCTAGGCAAAAATTACCTTCCTGGTGTAGAGGGTGAGGTTGATATTTGCATGTTTGTATGCTGAGTTCAAGTTCGATTTTTGTCTTTTCACATTTTTTAATACATATAATCTTAGACATTCATGAGCCGATTTTTTTGATTTTTATATACACGAATTTTCCGAGCAATTATAGCAGATTGTTACATAAATTAAGACTTTATGTTACCTGGGGCCTTCGTCAGGGGAGTTTCAACATAATCGAAAACATACTTACTAGTTTGTGGTGAAGGGTATAATAAAGGCTTTTCTATCAGTTAATGGAATTTTGTCTATGTAATTTAGACAATTTGGTGTATCTTGGAAACCGAAAGAGTCAAACTCTTGGAATTTAAAAAAACGCTAAAACTAAAAAATTCCAAAATTAATTCACCAAAACTAAAAGAATTGCCAAAAAACTAAAAAAAACACCAAAAACCGACAAAAGTCATCAAAACGAAAAGAAGCACCAAAACTTTAAAAATTCGTAAAAAAACGAAAAAAGTTGCCAAGACGAAAAATAGCACCAAAATAAAAAAAACCCCCTTAAACGAAAAAATCGCTAAAACGAAAAAAAGTGCGAAAGCCAGAAAAATCGCTAATATTAAAAGAATCACCAAAAACCAGAAAAAATCCCCAAACCGAAAAAAGCGCCAAAACGGAAAAAGCGCCAAAACGGAAAAAACGCCAATACCAAAATAAATCGCTAAACTAAAAATATCGTCAAAAGCGAAAAAAACGTTAAATAAAAACGCCAAAACAAAAAAAAATCGCTAATATTAAAAAATTCGATAAAAAAACAAACAGAAATCGAAAAATCTCCAAATTGAAAACAGCGCCGAAACTAAAGTTATACGAAAAAGCAAAACGAAAAAATTACCAAAATAAAACAAGGGTAAAAACGAAGAAGGATTTAATATGTGTATTCGTATGGAACCCTTCTTGTCCGAGCCACTTTACTGACTTTATATTATATAGAGACATAAAATTTACAAAGTTAGTTTTACTCAATACCAACTGTACAAAAATGCTATCTATACTTATTTATTTTGCGCCTAAAAGCCTTTGTGCAAAAATGTAGGCCAAAACCTAGTATGTATATAATTGTAGATACAAATTTTTTGATCGACTGAAAAAAATTTAGAGGTAGCACAGAAACTTTTGCTCTGACCCCCTTTTACGTTCAAGTTATACGTCCGATTCTGACACCATAGATTTCACTTTGAAGGTATTTATTTTCATAATTGCATGATAAATATTTTATCAAAATGTGTTCAGTATTTTTGAAGTTATCAAGTTTCTACCAAACATGTACTCGAAGCAGCGAAGGAAAACCGAATAAAATTGATTTCCTCAACGAAATGCAGGCATATAGATTTGCTTACCCATAACAAATAAATATATTTTTGAAACATGAATTCCTAAGAATAAATTAAGTATGAGTTCTAATGAATAAATTAATACATTTTGTAAACAACAATATTTGACATTCACCCATGATTCATGTGAAATTGTATGGAAATGGAAGGTGTAGAACTAACATACATAATTATGTGAAACTGCTGCTGAAATATTATTTATATAGGAAGAAAGGATTAGAAGAAAGCGATCGCAATGTCCCATATTGGGCTACATGTATTTATGTGTTCATAGTGTTCACCATGTTTAAATAACGAAGTTAGTCAGCACTTTACATTTCTTCAACACGATCTCCAAAATAAAAAAAAACCTTATTCAGTAGCATTGTAGCTTTCAACAATGTAGGTTCTAAAGAATTGTCACATGCATTGTTTTAAATAAACACTAACACATTCGAAAACTCAAAACCCATTTCTCTTTCTACATTTCCCACCTGTTGCATGGAAGAGAGAAATTCATAATGAAATACGATTTGTTTTGTCTGTAGTTCAACGATGATTAACTGAGACATGATTTTAGAGCATTTTCGATGCTCGAAAGAAGCGCTGTCTTATATAAAAAACAAGAGCTCCAACGTAAGACATCGCGAGCAAAAATCATGCATGTTCGAATCGCTTTTCGTAGCAGTAGAAACAACAAAACTAGCTTCTCTAGCTTATAAACCAGCTTCGGCTGAAGCAGTACTTTTTGCTGGGATCTTTATACCAGACACGGATTAAAAATTATGGGAATATATCAGAAACAATATATACTCTTATACATTTTCTTAAAATAAAAAAGGGAATAAGGCAATTGGTGGAAAAAAAGTTTGATCAACGGTGATATGAGTTGAATTTCAATGGGTTGCAATTCGAGTAAAAGCTTTATGACATTGTAAAAATTTCTGGAATGAATTGGCTTAAAAGAATCAAAAATCATGTCTATCAAACAGTGGAATGCATAGAGAACATATTGTTTACTTATGTAGGCGATGTGGCGATCTTCCAGTACTAACAGTTGTTAAAATGCTATCAGTTTCTTAAAAATTTACTTAGAATTGTAACATCCCTAGCGGGAAAAGAACCTGTCGCAAGACAGGTCCCATTATTTTGAGTTTGTTTTCATCCCATCTTGAAAATTGTACACAATAAAGACATGTCAGTTGGCTACATTCTGTAAAAATAAAGAAAATAAATAAATAAATAAAATAAATACCATTTTTCAGGATATTTAAGGATAAAAGATACTTTGGTATTTTAGGCGAACTTGTTGCAGAAACCTATGTGTTTTTTAATCAATACTCGTTAAGGGGAGACTGAAACTTTTCCAGTGACATAAATTTCATTTATAGCCGATGACGCGTTCTAAAGTTACTCAATCTTCAATATGACGAGCTTTTCTTAAAAATGGCCGAGATTCCATAGCTTAAAGGCCAATAAAATTGAAATCATAAGAGGTATGGAAATAATTTTTCGCCATGCTACGCACATACAGGAGTAGAAGATATGTGTCGATTTTCATTTAAATCGGAGAGGTGAAAAATCCAAACCCTTGTTTTCATATCGAAAATTTTCGTTTTTATCCTGTAGTTAATTAATGTATTCTACAATTCTGTTAAATTACTCATTATTGATAATAATGTGTATAATAAATACAATAATGATATGTATCTTATAAAAAAAAGTGAGCAGCAACAGTTTTATGACTTAAGTAAAGCAAAGCTACACTTTGCTTCATTTGAGTAGGTACACAATAAACAAATTTCAAATGTTTTAAGGAAACAAGAACATTGAAAGAAAATATTAATAATAAATATATGTTTCAGAAGTAATATTCTGACAACAACTTTCGTGGAGTTTATTTGTGTTTTATTGTTTAAGGTACACAGAAACTTTTTTTAAATTTGGTGTTCAGAGAAGCATTTCTTAAAGTTAACTTTTAAATTCAATGAATAGTTTTTCTGATTCAATTAATGCTTCATTTTGTGCTCTTATTTTGCATTTAAATGTAACAAAAACTAATTTTATTTTCAGTAAAATGTGTTGTTTGATTTGACAAAAATCATTCATTGGACCCGTACCAGTGAGTAATTTTTTGAATATATGAATTATGTTATTAATTCAATTGACTATGAAAAAATATTTTTAAGCATCTGATTTAGAAAATTATTTAGCTTGATTTTGGCTTTTGAATTATGGAATACAATAGCAAATTTTTAAGAAAAATTAAAATATTTTGAAATAAACTTCATTAAAATAAAACATGGCGATTGTCTAATATGCGATTACTAAGGAAAATTTAAATAACCAAAACTTGATTTTATTTAAAATGTATAGCTCATAACATTTTGCATCACGTATAGCATACTTATGATACTTTTTATTACTTCGTTAATTAAATTTTTCTTAAATTTTAGAGCACATCATCTTCGTAAGGTTTTAGGTGGTGGTATGCGTCAATCTGGTATCTTAGCTGCTGCCGGTTTAGTGGCACTTGAGACAATAGTACCACGCTTGGATGGAGATCACAAAAAAACAAAACGTATTGCAGAAGGTAATTTAAATTAAGAAAATAACAGAGAGAAAGTCATGCATATACTTCATTTGAGCTTACAAACCTTTATTCATTTACTTAGTAACTCACTTTCTATACATAAGAGGGTTTCAGTCTATATGTACGAGTTTATTTAGACAGATGTCTATAGACATTGTACATACACGTTTTTGTCTTTTTCAAGTCTTTCATTTCCTTTTGGCAATGCAGTAATTTTGCTTTGTGTTATTACACGTGCACACATTTAGCCAGAACTGCACATACATATAAACAGTACAGCCTAAAGGACCACTTTTGCCATAACACTTAGACTAAACTTTTAAAAATTTTCCCTCACTGTTTTTCAATTGCTTTCCTAATAATCATCTGTGTTGGTAAAGAAAATAAATATGCTGAAATATAGAATTTTTTGTGGTGTTTTAGTTTAATAGGGTGACTCGGCTTATATAACATGGCAATATTTATATCAAAAGTAAGTGAGCCTAAGCATAAACAAATATATTCTTTTGTTGAAAACAAATAAATCAAAAAAATTAACTACTTTGCTATAGTGTATAAAAGCAGTAAAATAAATACTAAAATAAACATGTATATGTTGAGTTTGCAGGCCATCCATGGAACTTTTCTCTAAGCTCAGTCACAAAACGATCGAAAATTTATTAATTTTCTATCGGTCCAGGCCGAATGAAGCACAGTAGACCATGCATAAATATTTAAATACTTATTAAAAAGAGAGTTGTGTAGTTTAAGAACGAACTAGTTAAATTGAACGATTCACTCCATCGAACTATGTGAATCGCTCATTATACTGACAGTTTGTAGCTCAGTACTAGGGTTTGGGAATTAGGAATTTCCGGGCGGGAATTCACGGGAAAACTCTGCATAATATTATCATTTAAGAGCTTCATCCTATCTTTTATTATTTCGTTGGAAAATAACTCTTAGCTGTGGAGTTATGATGGTTTTTTTTTCTATCACCATACGTTCTGAAAGATCATTTAAATACGAATCTATTGGTATAGGACAGTATAGGTCTCTGTTGACTCTAACATGGAGAGTTTTTGAGTTTAAATTTTGTGAGTAACTGTTACTTCAGGTCCCTGTAATTGTTCCCTAATTCAGGCAAGTGAAAAATGGAAAAAAATTGAGTTATATACTGGAATCAACACTTAATACCAATATCTTTCACTCTACAAAAATTCAGACCTGTACGATGACCTCAAATGACGGTGTGTCTTAGAAACCAAAAATATTATGTATGAAATGCATGCGAACAAAAAAACTTTGAAGCTTAATTACTCAGAATGTTTTGCACTTGTACTCCTTTGCATTTAAGCCCCTCAATTATGATTTTTTTTGCAATAATACTTACCCCATATTTATACCTATTTGAAAGGTAATACATACTATAAGGCATATTACAGCAAAATTTTTTTTTTAATTTTCGTTATTGAAAGAACCAGAGAGGTACCGAGTGTTTAGAATTCGACCTATTTTCCTTATAAAGATCAGGCTTAAGGCGTGTTTTACAAAATCGCAAAGCTCCAATAAAACAGTTAATCAAGTCACCTTGAGGACTGATATGCCCTCAAATATTAAAAAAAATTAAATAAAAAAAGAATCTTTGGGATTATCTGGAGCTTTTTTTTGGGGAACTGCGGGGTCATAAAATTGTTCATTTTCGGTATTTTCGAATGAAATTTTGCAGTTATATAGGAATTTATATACCTAATACTGGAGAAGTAAAAAAACTAAGATTTGCTTCTGGTAAGCTCACAATTGCAAAAAAAAATTCCAGAAAATCCCAAAATGGGATTTTCAGTATTTTCGCTGTAACCTTCTTATATTTCGCAGGCGCAAATAAGTTTTTTGTGGAAATATTTAAGGACACATTAACGTGACTTTATAAACTTTTTAATTGCAGCTTTGCGATTTGAAAAAAAAACGCCTCAATACTGATATTAGCAATAAAAATGGGTATATTTTGCAACGCACTGGTGCCTTCGATAATGAAAATATTGCAAACATGTTACGCTGTAATATGCCTTACAGTACTACCTTTTGAATAGGTACAAACCTGGGGTAAGTATTTTTGCAAAAATTTTTATAATTACGAAATAATTAACCCATTTTTTTCTGCGAAAAACGGGGGAAGTCAACTTTACTCAGAACTTTAAATTAAACTACGTATAACTTTCGACTGAGTCATGCTTTTTAACAATATTTTTTTCAGAATACTAGAAATTTTATTCTGAATCTGTGTAACAGATATTTTTGCAAATCGGATAAGAATTGATTTCCCCATAATTTTTTTAATTGAATATACAGTATTCCACGGTTAATTACCTCGCCAAAAATGTCAATATGTTTGGGTAATTATGCGGGGAAAGCATTTAAACGAATACGCTTAACTACCTCATTGAGGTAATTATGGAAAATAAATAAGAACACACTCTTATTAAATTAAGTTCGATTGGAATCTATAAAATTTGTTTGCAACCTTCATACATTGCCCACCGTTGGCTATTCAATTAGCTTAAAATCTTCATTTTGAAAATAATATGTGATGGAAATCGATTACGCATAAAAATCGCCACAAAAGCGAAAGAAGTTGTGTGCGAAAAAACGTTAAATCACATGCTTCATAGGAATTTGTAGATGTATCAGCTAAATCTAAAAGAAATAACAATAAAAAACCATGGATTTTGCTCTTAAATTTTATCTCTACTGGTTTTTGAGATGCCTTGGCAAATCCTACTAACAAAAACGTACGCATACATATATATGTACTTATGATTAACATACAAACTTGCGTGCATTATTTGCAGTGTTGTTGTCAAATAGTACTGAGGTAATTAAACGAATGAAATTGTGGGGACATTTTATTTTGGGAGTTTAATTTTTAAGGCAATTACCCGAACTGGGTAATTAAGCGTATGGCAATTAAACGTGGACTTTTGTTTGAAAAATGTAGGGAAAAAAATCGGGGATTTAAAACTCAAAGTAAATAAGCGTGAAATGCATTTAAGCGTGTGGTAATTAACCGGGGAATACTGTATCCTAAATTGTAAGCGTAAACCCTTAAACGTGGTAGACTTTTTCACCTCTTGGATAGGAAAATCTACTTGCAAAAACTTTTTTTATCAGATCAAAAACATCAGTTTGGCATAAGTTTGCAATTTTCATAAGCCCGTCGTAACCCAATGAGAGGTTTTGTGGCTCCGACCCCTTTAAAGATATAACTTGCATACTGCAAACTTAAGCTC
The DNA here is from genome assembly GCA_956483635.1 of Panzeria rudis. Classification (NCBI taxonomy): domain Eukaryota; kingdom Metazoa; phylum Arthropoda; class Insecta; order Diptera; family Tachinidae; genus Panzeria; species Panzeria rudis. Next base: position 124,365,806 of record OY101447.1, read on the forward strand.
AGGAACACAATCCTAAATGCCGTATACAATTTTTAAGAATTGGGCAGCCCGTTTATAAACTGCAGCTTTATTTAAATTTTTTCCAATTCCCCCACTGTGTATTCGAAGTAACGTAAAATTTTCAATCACCCCTATCGCGAATAACAAGTGAAATTTATGTTCCTATGAAATTTTTTTTTTGCTATCGTAAAGTTCCCATGAACATTTTTTCCCGCTATCAGTTCTTAATGAATATAAATAAGCGAGAAGCTTAATAAAATAAATTAAAAATCAATGAAATTTTTGTTAAAAAATAAAAAAAAAATCAGTGCTAAGAATTGTAATTATCTTTTTATTCCATGAGGAATCTAAACAAAATCGAATTGTTCGTCCTGAATTGCTAGATGCATCCAATGTTTCCGGGCCATTGCAGGCAGCCTAATTCAATCAAATAGTCTTTTGGTGTTAAATTAAAATGTCTCAAAAGTAAGTAAAACTGGTTTTAATATATATTTTGGACGCGATGAATGATTCTCTACAGACGCGGAAAAATCAATTGCTATCCCATCATGGCGAAACAGTTCATGACTGCCGGGAAGGTGTTGCAGGGAGGTATCGTTAAGATAAATGTGTTAGTATTAAGATAAATGAACACTGTTTACTGAATTTGTCCTAAAAATAAATATTTATAAGCTTTAATTATTAATTAGAAGGATAAAATAGCAATTACATGATGTATTTATCTATTTCGCCTGCTAAAATAAAGTGAACAAGAACAGGGGAAAAGGGAAAAAATCCACGTGAAAAAAATCATTCATGATAAGGGGAATTTCCAGATTTTTTATTCACGATCGCATCGCAAAAGAAGGGAAAGGGAAAACATTTTGAGGGAAAAATTATTCACGATAGGGGTGAATACCTCTTCCATCATTATCAATTTTTCACTTGTAAGTTCTACTTTACAATTTATACGTTTTAAACAAGCTTTTACTGTAACCCATTGTTGTTGCAAACGCCTCTCAGTTGTTCTTAAGCAGCAAAAGAATCTTTGAATATAGTTAAGCAGTTTGAAAAACTGATCTTTTATTCATAAAAAAGAACTTAAAAATGTATCGTCCTATCGCCAGCGAAAATATCGCTGATATATGGATACCGGTATCGGATGAATACCTAGTTTGAAGATCGTAGGAAAGTATTCTGTCTATTTTTACGACACAAAATGTTTGCCATTCTTAAGATGTTGGCTAAACTTATATATCGGGTGAATATGAATCGATTAGAGAACTTTATAGAACAAAATTTTCTAAAAATTTTTTATTTTTTTTTAAACGTTTCGATCAAATTTTAAATTTAATTAGTTCTTAATCTTGATTAGTTCGAAACATATATCTACGTCGAAAATTTTCAGAAAAAGTGTTGTTTTGTATACACTGCGAAATTATTGTCAAATCTTTATTATAGATTACTTTATAAGGATTGAAAATCTGCTATGAATGCTGCAAATTGGATCTAAGTCCGTTAAGTGATTCGTAAGATAACGTTGCCAAAGATTTTCTTCTTGATGGAGGCTAAAATTAGCGTGAAGTTCCAGGGACGTCCTACAAGGCTAACCGTATCTCACATATTTAACTTTAAAAATATTAGTTACAGGATGAAAAAAAAAATCGTTGCAAATTGTGCTTTCCACAACTAAATATTTCAATTATGACAAAATTCTGAGAGCTTTTTAATTTCTAGTAATACAAAATAATTTCGAAGTCATACCGCCAATTAACTAAAAACTAAGCTCCCCAGAAACAAAGCTTTTTTCTTAAGTTATTCAAACACCATGTAGTGCAACCCTAATTAAAATTGTCTGCCTGCCTGTGTGTATGGTAAATGATGATATTTTGCACTTGAATTGCAATTCGTTATGTTCAACTCGGCTGTGTGTGCTCACTTTTCTCTTCTCTTTCAAAACAGTTTATAGGTTTTTTATCCTTTTCACTTCATCTTTTTTCACATCATGATTGTGTGTTTTTGTTGAAGTCTATTTCATATTTCTTGATGTTAACTTTTTTTCTTTCGTCTAGCTTTACATAATCTACGCAGTCCATTATTTAATGTTGACCTGCCAAATGTTCACTCTAATATACTGTTGATTCATATGGTTAATCCAAAAATAACTTCCAGTGACTTTACTAAACGTTTGAGTGAAGTAACAGCTAAAGAACTCCAAGATGGTTTGACGACAACAACAGATGATGGCAACAAGGGTATTGTATTGAAAGTCAGTGCCCGTGACTGGGCATATGCACGTATCGTTTTATATCATCAAATCACGGATAAAGATGTTGACTATGCGATTAGAAAGTTTGAATATGTTGCAAAGGAATATAATGCTTTATTAGCATAGTTGTGTTATTAATTATATATGTATGTATATATGTATACTTATAGCTTATTTACTAGCAAAATGTTTTAACTCAGAGATTTTGATTAAAGTTAACCATTTCATCAAGAAAAATGAACATCATACAATAAATAAAACTTGCATTTATTTTATTTTTTAATTGATTTTTATTGTTTTACTTATACATATATATTTTTTGATGTTAGGATGGTCTTTCAGTAAGTAATCTGTATGATTATTTTGTAAAACTTATGCTTATACAATTTGAAATATACTTTAGCTAATCCCGTTCCCAGTTTTTTTGTGTTTTATTCGTGATTGAATAAAAGCTTACATATTTTTGGTGGCATGCAATAACGTCCATGGAAATAATGTCCATGGACGTTATTTCCTCATAAAAAATTAAATAATGTATATGGACATTATTTCCATTTTGAAGGGGAAACAAAGTCCAGCAAAAAATGTAAACAAAGTATTGCCGGGGTAAAGGTTTTCTGTTCCGGGTATATCGAGTAGTGGCTTTGCTGAGTCGACATTTTCTGCCTAGCAAACAATCTTTACTCAGCGATTCCCCATTCAGCATACCCAGAGGAGAAAACGCTTAAGCCCTGCCCAATTGCAATTTTAGAATATCTAGTTTACTATCTTTTTCAGATCACTATCCTCTAAAACTTCATATTCATCTTGAAAATTTCGAAATTGTATTGGTTCCACCATCAAACTTTATTTCTTTTAAAAATACCAATTGGAATAATTTTCAAAATGACATTAGAAACAATTTTTAAAATGATTTTCCGTCTTCGAATAGAAATCTTTCCATACCAGAAATTGATGATCATGTAAATTATTTTTCACTAACATTAAATACCCTTACTAACATTCATTCTGAGGAAGTATGTATGAATCGCAGGAAATACTTGGTGGCAGAGAATTTATCACCGAACTTTAAACCGGAGGGAGCCAGATTATAAGATTTTGTCTAAGCAAATACAACTTTTAGGCATTATGATTAAAAAACAAGTAGAATTAGAACAGTCTGCATTTTTTAATAGGAGGATGGAGAATATTAAACCTGGACCAAGAGCGCATAGACAAATTTATAGCATTTTAGGTTACAAGAAGAACAGAAAATTAAATAATATTTCTATTGATAATGAAATTATAGAGGATGTTGAACTTGGACTAGGAAAACTAAAATAACACTTCTCGGAAATTTATAGAGGTTCTATACCAAGCGGTTATACCTCACAAATCGATGATTCGATTAATAACGTGATTTATAATACACCCGACTTTAGATATTTATTCAATGCATATTCAACAGCTGTTAATAATACAAATATTTCAGAACTTGTGACTTTAGGCGAATTAGTAGGTTTCTCGAATAATAATGGTTTAGATATTATTTCAAATTTTATAATAAGAAAACTCCCAATAAAAGCCTTTGAGTACTTGACAATTATTTTCAATAACTGTCTAAATAATTGCTACTTCCCATCTGAATGGAAGATTTCCAAAATCATTCTTATTCAGAAAAAACCGAACGACATAAACATCAACAATTTACGTCCGATATCGTTACTTTCGAACATTGGAAAACTTTTCGAAAAAATTATTCGTAAAAAATTAGATATAGCAATAAATGGAGAATATATTCATAATCTTCAATTGGGATTTAAGAGCAATCATTCAACTATTGATGCATTGTTCAAGTTTCAGAGCGACTTTGTTTGTAATCTTCGAAGGCGTTTTTGTACCGTACCAGTATCCTTAGATGTGGAGAAAGCTTTTGATCACGCAAAGCATAAAAGTATTTTATATAAAATGATACAGATTGGCTTTGATTCATACATTGTTAAGCGTCTTAAAAGTTTTTTTTCAGATAGAAGGTTTTGCACTAGCTTTAAAGAAAGATTATCAAATTTTGGAGACGTTAACTGTGGTGATCCTCAAGGTTCAATTTTAGCTCCTCATTTACATAATATACTTATGTCTGATTTTCTCATATGAGGGACAATTCTTTAGGTTTACTTTACGCCGATGTCTCACTTCTTTACTCACATAGTGTATCACCATTGACAGCTCTTAGGCAGGTTTCTGACCATTTGTTGGAGGTCAAAGAATTCTATGATAAATGGGATATTAAAGTCAATGATTCTAAATGTGAAGCCATCTGCATTCGAAATGCTTCGGGAAAGTGCAGAAATTTTGTTCTTCCAGAAAGCAAAGCTCTTAGATTATTTATCAATAATATTGAAATTGCGTTTGGAATTGCGTGATAGAATTAAGTATTTAGCTATCACTTTCAATAAACTTTTAAAATTTAACGAACAAGGAAGAATTATATTGAACAAGGCTTACAAAATTATGGGGTGTTTTTCAAAAATTTAGTATAACAAAATTTGCCATGTAGAATTAAATTATTATTATAGAAGACTGGCTTAAGGCCAATATTTCTTTATGCTTTTCCTATTTGGTTTAATGTTTCACCTTCTTTTATAAAAAAAATGCAAATTTTTGAATAGGAAGGTATTAAGATGTTGCATAAGAAAAAATTTCCAATCAACTTGTAAACGATGTTATAACCGTAATATTTATAATCAATCAAAAGTTACTTCCGTTGGTCTTTACGCTTATGATATATTTAAAAAATGTATAACAAGACTTTCTAGTCACGAGAATGATATTACGAGAATTACTTTTAACGAACAAATAAATTTTAGTTGGTCAAATACAAATTACTTGTCGCCAGATAGTCTCATTAATGAGAAACCTCTAAATTTTAATCCAAATATTTGTTTGCGCCCTCCTTTTTATTTAAAGAGTACTTCAGGCACTCACAGGGGCTAGGCTTATTTGTTGAATGGTTTTGATTTTATTTTAGTTGTTTTTTTTGTAGTTTTTAAAAATTAGTTTTATTAATTAAACTAATTTGAAACATAATTCAAACTAAGCTTACTTCGATAAATACTGCCAGTTTCTATTAAACTAGGAAATACATGGGATACGGTTGACCTTGTAGGCCAAATTTGTCTTTGAATGTTCAATTATTACATGCTTTAGAATTTCTTTCTAAAATTAAAACAAAATTAATCGAAGGATTAAATTGCAAACGAACTTAAGCAAAACTAATTACATAACTTTGGATAAAAACCATATAGTTCGACTAAATTCATAACATAATGTTTAATAATTTTTAATAAAATAACATTTGTTTTCAACTTAAAATAATAATCTGCTTTCAGTAATCTAAATGAAGACAAAATATAATAAACTGCTTTTGCAACTAATATTAAAAAAGCTAACTGCCTTGTTCAACGATGTCGAAAGAGTTCCTTCTTTCGTACAATTAGATTTTAAACTAAAATACAACATTGGAATATAATAAATTTATGACTCACCCAATTTCATTTTAAAACAGTTTTCATTTGTTGTGGTTTAAATGGATCTATATGGAATAAAATTTCCTTGTTGTGTTTTTTGTAAAATTTTCAAAGCCTACTTCTGTAATTCTCAAATAATTTTTGAAAGATTGTGAATAAACTAATGTGTTTTCTTTGTATCTTTTAAAAAATATCGTTTAATTCTACTGCTGATTTGGTATTATCACCAATGAAATGCAGGCGTAGAGACATGCTTAGCCCGTAACAAATGGAAATTTTTTTTTAATTTTACAATTTATATTTGTTTTAAATGTAATTATACGAAGGAAAAAAAACAGGTAGGTTTTTTCTTCATGTTATGTTATATCCACACAAAAACATAAATGTGACAAAACTCTTTCGACGTCGGTGAAAAGGCAGTAAGTTTTTTTTATTTATATTATGTTATATCCGCACAAAAAAATAAATGTGAAAATAAGGTAAAGCTCCTATCAAAAAATTTCGAGCATCAAAAGCAATGAGATCAAAATGAGGACCAGATATTTGATAGGTATAATGCTGTATCGTTTCTAGGCAAACTGCTAACTTGGCAACATTTTTTGCCATAATTCTTGCCCATATTACACTGGTAATATATACACATAGCCCTTACCCATTCTATAAATCTTACTGAACGAAGAGAAAAAATTGTTTTCTTTAATTTAAAAAAAAATTGCACGAAAAAAAATTTTTTTGCATAAAATGTTAATAAAATCTGTTTATCAAACTCTTAGCTACATTATTGTCATATAAAGTTGAGCGGTATCACCAAGTATGAATTATATGTTGGCCAAAAACTGATGACTCCTTTTTTGAGAAACCGCAGATTTTCCAAAATTTTGGAGGCCCATAATAATAAATTGGTCACTACCCCATGGTAGTACAATCAAACCTATACTCTCAAATCCTTGTAATTTTGTAATTTTTGCACTGTTGCACTGTGTAGTTGTATGGTCTTTGATTATATCCCATTCTTCTTCTATACTACCTAGTAAAAAACATTGGAAGTCCTTTTTGAGGAACTACATTTTAATTGCTTCCAAAGAATCGATATGCAAAAATGCAGATAATTAGTAGAAAAGCAAATCAAAATTTATTTTAGTCACACACCAAATTTGTAATTTCCTTATAGTTTTAAAAAATTCCCACCATACTTTTTAAAAATTCGATTTTTTTAAGAAATTTATGAACTATTTTTCGTCTAAAAATTAACATTTATTTACTGAAATTTACATAAAACACCGTTGTGCGTTTAAATTCGTATAAAAAGAAACAAGTTGCGAAAATGTGTAACTTTGTACTCTTTTTCCTAGAGAAAAATATTAATCTAGAACGCCAAATAGGAAATATTTCTTGACTTCGCTTCCAATTCGGTGATTAGGAATCGAAAAAGAGAACTTCTTGCAATGACAACCCTATGTAAAAATCATTAGATATGATCCAAATTTGCACTAATTCCGGATCGCAAACTCTACATTTTCATGACTTCTTTGGGGTATCTTTTTTTACTGGTACAGATCTATAGGTATTCTCTTCATTACATATTCTGACATGTTCAATTTTATCACAAGAATCTAATGAGTCCTTTACATTATACACTGAGTTTTCTGTTACATTTTTGAGAATTTTTGTAATATATCTACTAAGTTCATGAGAAGGGGAATTTGTACTTGAACAAATCTCTCTCTTTTTAATGTACAAAACGCAGAATATTAAAGCCTATATCCTTCTTCATAATTTGCTTTATATCGTTATGCCATCCACTGTTTCTTACATAACAATAACTTTTGAATAGCTTAAGTCAGTGCATCTAACAGCTTAAAAGCAAACAAACAATGAACAAACTCATTAATTGCTTTAACCATCAACTGATAATTAAGCCTTAACAGTAAATTGTGTTGTTTAATATCTTAAATTTTCTTTCGAAATTACTCAAAAATTTTGTTAATCATTTAATACAGAATAAATGAAAAGTTTCGAGGTTCAATACACTCATTCTTTTTTTTCTTTTCTTTATGACATCTCATAACACCTGCAAATTCATAGCTCTAGTAGTGCAAGCGGAAAACCTTTTGTGTAATTTAGTGTAAGAAAGAAAAGTTGGTTAATCAGAAACAAGACAGACAAGAAAAGTTTGACTTTTTTATTTACGAATAACTTTCTTGCTTTTCTTCTTTTGGAAAATGTTTTTGAAGTGTCATATTCAGAAAACTTTATTAGTAACTTTTTTTTTGTGATGTTTACGTCCGCTTGTGTGTGTATTCGTGTGAAATTTCGATGTGTTATATTTGTGTTTCCTTATAATCCACCTGTCGTCGTCGTCGTCGTCGGAAATTGAAAGAGTCGGTTCTGAGGAGAAGTTAAAATTCTATTTTGCAACTTAAAAAGTGGTTTACTTTAAATATATATGAAATTTTAGTGACTTTCAACAGTATACTTGTAAGAGCTACTAGAGTATCACTTAGTTTGATTAAAGTAGTCTAGATTAGTAAATCATATGTTGGGAAAACCGAGAACTCTTTGCTTTTAATCGTTTATCTTTCCTTCTGTTTGTGACTTCATTACGTCGTTTGTTATTATTTTTTTTTAGAATTTTATTATGCGGGTAAAAAGTTTTTGTTTTTATCTGTGCTGAAAAAAACAAAGCAAATATTCACTGCAGACAGATTATGAAAAAGTTTTTCCATTGAGTTTGCCTGAGTATTTAGAAAAAATAAATGAAAGAAGAAATTTATTCATTTTATTTATTCATTCAGTTTCTTTATTTTTAAGCCTAAACGAATAAAGCTTGTGTATTATTCGAAATCAAATTTATCGAAAAAAAATTTTTTTCAAATAAATATGTCATAAGCTATTAAGTTACTTTAATATATGGGATGTATGTATGTATGTATGTATGTATGTATGTATGTATGTATGTATGTATGTATGTATGTATGTATGTATGTACGTATATATGTATGTATGTATGTATGTATGTATGTATGTATGTATGTATGTATGTATGTATGTATGTATGTATGTATGTATGTATGTATGTATGTATGTATGTATGTATGTATGTATGTATGTATGTATGTATGTATGTATGTATGTATGTATGTATGTATGTATGTATGTATGTATGTATGTATGTATGTATGTATGTATGTATGTATGTATGTATGTATGTATGTATGTATGTATGTATGTATGTATGTATGTATGTATGTATGTATGTATGTATGTATGTATGTATGTATGTATGTATGTATGTATGTATGTATGTATGTATGTATGTATGTATGTATGTATGTATGTATGTATGTATGTATGTATGTATGTATGTATGTATGTATGTATGTATGTATGTATGTATGTATGTATGTATGTATGTATGTATGTATGTATGTATGTATGTATGTATGTATGTATGTATGTATGTATGTATGTATGTATGTATGTATGTATGTATGTATGTATGTATGTATGTATGTATGTATGTATGTATGTATGTATGTATGTATGTATGTATGTATGTATGTATGTATGTATGTATGTATGTATGTATGTATGTATGTATGTATGTATGTATGTATGTATGTATGTATGTATGTATGTATGTATGTATGTATGTATGTATGTATGTATGTATGTATGTATGTATGTATGTATGTATGTATGTATGTATGTATGTATGTATGTATGTATGTATGTATGTATGTATGTATGTATGTATGTATGTATGTATGTATGTATGTATGTATGTATGTATGTATGTATGTATGTATGTATGTATGTATGTATGTATGTATGTATGTATAAATAGTACTATTATTTTGAAAGTGTTATAAGGCCATCTATGAAATAAGTGTACTTATTAATATGAGCATTTGTAAGTAAATTTAGAAAATTGGGAATTTTTCCGTTTTTTTCGGTCTTATAATATAAATTTCTTCCGAATGAAAGATTTGCAATTTTCGAAAGCAAAGCTATCAATAACACATGTAAAATAAAAATCGGGCCAAAACGGATGATAGTTCACCCTCTAGCACTCTCCAAAATTGATCGAGTTGGAAAGGAAATTTATAATATAAATTCCGAAATCCCTAAGACGGGAAAAATATATTACAAAAAGTAGTTTTTTGTTTACAAAAATGGTTACCCTGTCGTTATTAACCGCGTGATATCTAAATAACTTTCGTTATATTTATGCGACACATGGGGTCTTAAAAAATTTATAATATTTTTCCAATCGTTGCTTTGCACTCTTGGGAATTTTTAAGGAATTTATAAATTTTCTTTCAAATTTGGTAAATTTATAATATGGCTAGAGGGAGAACTATCACCTCTTCCGACACGATATTTCTCTTACACCCATTATTGATAGCTTTGATTTCAAAAACTGCCAAAAGCTTTTTATGATCCCAAAGAAATATATTTCATATGACCGAAAAATAATATCAATCATTAGGTTAGTGCAACACATAAAAAACTATATTAAGGTCGCCCAAAAATTATATAAAAAAAATTGGAACGCAATTAGCTCTGAAACTAAAAGAGATATTGAAGACATTCAAGACAATCAGAAAATAAGTAAGACATTGGCAATATTTTTAAAAAAGTTAATGCTTGAGGTGGCCAACTTGGAGAATCTGCCTTCGACCTCACCTTTACGTTAATAAGCCATGCTTACGTACCTGAATTAAAGAACACCCCAAGAATGTCTGTGAAATTTTATTAAGATATCTTGAACAGCTTCAATTTCGTCTTTGGCAATTTTTAGGCTTTCGTACACCAAAGGATGAAAAGGTACCTATGTTTTAGCTAAGCTGCCCGTCTGTCTGCCTTAGACTTTTATCTCGGGAACGGAAAGATGTACAGATCTGACATTTTCACAATATATGTGTAACTATGGCCGCTGCAACAAGAGATACTAAAAGATTATAAAAGCTAAAAATTAAAGGCTGTTCTAAAGCGAGCAAGAAACATGTTGAAATCTTAATGTAATATACAGACACTTGTTATATATATGTAGATACTTAGCATTTTCCGAAGTGATTATATAGACTATAGGGTATTCTATCAGTTCATGTAATGTTGACTATGTAATTTTGACAATTAGCTAAATCTTTGAAATCATAAGGGGCAAACTCTTGAAATTTTCACAGATAGTGCAGCACACAGTGGGACAGAAAATATTTGGAACATAAATTATGCATTTCTAAACAAATAGTTCAAAATTAAATTTTACACGGACATTGCTAATAATAATGTTTTAAATAGCAGCTTTCTTGCTCAGGAGCGGAGCTATGAAGTCTCAAAATGGGACACTTCGGCCATGTAAAATTGTTTACTGCTTGCCATTTTTTGTTTGTTTCTCATTCGATTTTAAAACCCTTTTTGCTACGTTATAGCTATTAACAAGATCTAAAACAAACATGTTTGGTTGTATAGTTAGCTCTCTCAGTTAGTGAGTTATACTCATTTGAAAATTCAAATTTCCCAATTTTTCAAAACATTGATCCCGTATTTTTCAGATGTCGCATCCAAGTATCATCCGATTTATAAAATTTTTTCTTCGTTAGTTGAAGAACAAAATTTCTATTCTTTTTGAATTAAACGTTACAAACCTTAACTTAATAATCAATTTGGATTAAAAATTTCAAAGAGTTTAATAAACATTTCACAAAATTCCGCCTTCCGCTAGTTTGAAAAATATTAAATTTTAAATTGAAATTTTGAAAAAATTTTGAGTTTTCGACAGCTTTTGCTAAAAAAAAAGCACCATCACTCTTTTACATATATATAAAAAAATTATTTTGGAACATATTGCAAATTTATACTGATCTGAAATCTATATGTACAGACGTGAATCGACGGTAAACAAATAATTGAATTTCCTATAGTTGGACCTGCGAACCTTCTAATACGACCTATTTTAGATCGAAATTTTGAGTTAAGTCCACATATTCTAAAAATCCCAAAGCTAGGATTGCAAAACCTTTGCCATTTCTGCAAACCCTTTTGTATACGTACACTCTAAGACATTACTTAAAATTTAGGATCATATATCGATTTTGTAGGTACTTGCAATAAAAAAACATAATTTGTCTAATTTGACTTCACAAATTAAACACACGTATTTTAGTGGATAAAATGGCAGAAAAAATATAATCCCCCTATGGCTGATAGGTAGATACGCAAGACTATAAGCCAAAAGGTCGCGCTTCGCGGCTAATTTTTTATTTGTTTAAGTAAACATATTTTGTTCAAAAATCAACAAAAAGAATGCATGTCTAATTTTAGGTCGATAATAATGAGTAAAGTGTTGCGTACTCTTATCGCCCTAATTTTCAAAAAAGGGCAAAATTGTTCAGAATAGCATTTTTTGGATTTCTTAGAACTTTGTTAAGCATTCTTAGATTCTCAGAAGAAATACTTATTATTTTTTTCATCCCTTTTTCTTTAGTGCATGAATTTCTATATAAAAACAAAATTTTATTCAAAAATATAAAAAATCAACTATTTTATAAATCGGATGATATTTTGATCCGACATTTGGAAAATACTAGACCAACGTTTTGAAAAATTGAGAAACTTCGAGTGGAGATAAGTATACACTCTACAACACTTTAGTTGAAAATTACGTCGATAATAGTCAGCAACACTTTACCGATTATTATTGACCTAAAATTACACACGCAATATTTTTGAAAAAAATGTTTTTACTAAAAAAACGATTGGCTGCGTGCAGGTTTGAACCGCGATCACCTGACTGATAGTGTGACGTCTCTACCATTTAGTAATTGCCGTATTTTTTCCACTTGGACTAAATATGTTTAATTTGAAAGATTTTTTCTTTAATAAAATAACTAGAAAATCGATGTAATTTTAGACAAGGAGAAATTTTCAACACAAATTTAGACAATATATGATACTTAATTTGAAGTAATATTTTAGAGTGTAAATACAACCAAACATGTATATTTTAGATGTTATTAAAGCGGCCTTCAGACTATTAGATTTAGTATTAATACTTGTCAAAAACTCAAATCTTAAGTAAAAATCCAACAGTGTGAAAACAAATTGTTATGATATGACAAATAATACGTAAAGAAATGTGACAGTATTATGGTATTCGTCATTTTTAGGAAATTTTCTAAACAATCACATTTTTCATTTTATCAGGGTTGTCTTTTGCACAAACAAACATAGGAATAACAAAAACAGTTGTGTATTTGTTTGCCGGCATAAATAAAGAAAAAGAAGAACGAAAAAATTTTAGTTTTTGCAAATTATTTATGTTACGTTTTATTAGGAATGTGATAGTGTAGAAACAAAATGTAATGAGAAAATTTTCTTTAAGATTTTTTGACAGTCAGACTGATTTTGATTTGATTTTCGTCTTACAAAATCTAATAAAAATCTCAAAGCTTGTTTACAATGTGAAATGGCCTTAAGGGCTATAATACAACAAAAAAGTTCTGAAATCGGATGGCAAACAAAAAAAAAAAATATGGCAAGCAGTAAATAAAAATTTTACATACCCGAAGTGTCCTATTTTGAGACTTCATAGCTCCGCTCATGAGCAAGCCAGAGACCAGATATTTATATCATAAGTAGAAATGTTCCTCTGCTATGTTCATATGATAGAACTATTCGATAGAACTATTCGTTTAGATATGCCTGATTTATATTCTAAATATATTAATTCTGTCCTTTCTCAGATTATTTTATTTTTAAATTAAAACAAACAAAATTAATAACTAAATGGCAAATTAGTAATCGAATTGGATCCCTTCAAGTAGTGAAGGGAACAAGTCCCAAAGTAAATCGCCAAACAATAGCACCCTAAAATTAAAAAAAATATATCCAAAAGGAAAAAAGGCGATGATACAAAAAAGCTCAAAACGAAAGAAGTCGCCAAGCTCAAAGATCGTAAAAAAGGACTATATTATCAAAACGAAAAAAAGTCGCCAAAACAACCTTTAAGAAATTTATTATTTGACATATTGTCATAATTATATTCTAAATGAAATTTATTTGTTGATGGTTATTAAGCAATTATCTATATGGATTTCATTGGCGCTTTTACCAAATCGTCAGTAGACTTCAACCACAACTTTCAACAGTTACAAACCTCTTATTTTATGCACAGACTTTCAAAAACCATTTGAGAATTTACAAACGATAATATTTTTGAAAATCACAAAAGAATAAAATAAGTATAGTAGGCTTAGAAACTTATACAAAATCCAACAAATATTTTATTCGATATGGGTTTTTTTTTGTCGCCAAAACAAAAAAAAAACCCAAAAATAAAAGCCCCAATATTAAAAAAATTTTCAAAACCAAAAAATCGCCAAAATGTAACAATCGTTAAAACGAAAAAAGTCGGCAAAAACAAAAAAAAACCGTCAAAATGACAAATCGCCAAGAACTTAAAAATCGTCAAAACAAAAACAAAATCCTCAAAAACAAAAAAACATCAAAATTAAATAATTTAAATTTAGAAAAATAGCCAAAACAAAAAAAGAAACAAATCGCTAAACGAAAAGAAACGAAAACGAAAAAGGCACCCTTCGAATGCGAGTATAAGTACCACTTTACCAAATTTACGTAATTGGGCATCTGATATCTCGAAACCTTCCCTGTTTTTCAAAACCTCTTACATAATAAAATTATACTCATAAACTGATTTTTAGGCACCCGAAGCCACGGGATCATCTAGAAATGAATAAAGCAAAGAAAACTTAATACTGATACCTATAATTAAGATTACTTACTTAAAACTCTTTTGCATAAAATGTAAGTCGTTTTGATTTTTTCTTCATTCCTAGGGTGGTCATTTGAGACTAATATTATTATTAAAGCAATTTCTTTTTTTTTTTTGCTGTTACATACCACATGTGATACCTTCCCTCAGATGCAAAAATACAAGATAAAATTAAAATTGTTTAACAGTCAGATATTTTTTATTTAAATATATTTTTATATTTCCATTACTTATTTTCGTTGACTTATTTTATTTAAATTGTTTTATTATTATTTAATTTAATTGATTTGTTTATACAATCGTGTTCATTTTTCTAATTAAATGAAAAAATATACACACATATCTGTAAATGATGGTATCGGATATATATTTATTAATAATTTATTACAATTAAATAACATCGACAATAAGTTTAAATTTTTTTCAGTTTCTTCTAATTATTTTTCATATGTATTTTGGTTTATATTCTGTTTTTAAATATTCAAATTATAGAAATTAACATATTTCGATTAACGAATATAAAATAAAACAAATTAAACACAAACTTAATAAGAATTATTAATTGTCTTTACTTGCTGTTAAAGTATTTATGTATATAGTCGTTTAATGATAAAAGTTTTATTTTTTTGAGGTGTATTCACTACAAGTTGTAAGAAGAATAGAAATCTTTTGTCAACACATTGTTCATGTCAGCCTTGTACAAAAACTCTTAAGATATTCTTTTGTGTATGAAATCGCAATTTGTGAAATTAAAAAAAAAATCTAAAATCGGCAACAAACTTGTTAATTTTATAAATCTTAGAGATTACTAAGACAAGTTAAAAAAGAAAAATTATATAAGTTGACGTGAAAAACTTTTATAAAATTAAAGTAACATTTTTTAAGAAGACTAGGCCCGAAATAGTGAAAAAATCAAAAAAGTATTCAATGCAAACTAAAAAAAGTACATTTAATAAAAGACGTAATAGAGATCAGGAGAAGTGATTGCTATTCATTCATTGAAATTTTAAAACTTTCTAGAAACTTTCTAGATCCCAGAGTCTAAATCATATCTGTCCCTTTCATCATATCTGACCCTTTGAATCACAATGTGTTGGTAAATTAAAAGAAAAACCTAACATAAAAAATAAATAATATATCGGTAGATTATGTAATTTGTGGCTTAAAGAATGCAATGCGATAAAGTTTTATTGACGGGTCTGATAGTTCTATATTCAGAGACAATATTTCGTATATTCTATATAAATACATATTGCTTTGGAAATTTAACTCATTATTTCAGTTTTAAGGACTTGTTCTTTTAATACACGTTAAGTTAAAACTGTATAAGTTTAGTTAAATTTTTTTCTTACAAAAGTGAATACCCCTACTAACAGTTCGGTTTGACAAATGTGTAATATTTATTTTTATGAATTAATTTTTTTTTTATAAATATTTACAAAACAACAAATATACTCATAAGGTACTTTATTTATAAAGCATAATTTTTTTTTTAAGAAAAAATTCTATAGTGTTTCTTAAGATTTTAGCTAAAAATATCGAGACTGAACTGGCAAAAATATGTAAGCGCCAATAATTTTTTTACACTTGAATGCACTCTTACTAACCTTCTCAGTCATAGTAGCATTCAGAACTTTGGTTTTTATTCGACTTTTCAATGAAAAAACTTAGAGCAGATCGAAAATCGTGTCGATTACATCTTTTTGATGTAAAGCTCTCGGTGAGATTTTGGTTAAAATTTTATTGCACTAAAAAATATTAATATTAAGAATAAGAAAATAAATTTCACAATGTTTCTTTTTAAAATATATAGTTTGAAATGTTTAGTATGTGTTTGTGAATATAATGTCAAGATGTATACATACATATACACAGGTACATACATATCGTTACAGAAAATGCAAAAAGCTCTATCTAACATTTTAATAATTTTACAGGAAAAGCATAAAATTTGTTTAAATGAAATATATATTCAGAATTAGTAAACAATATTACAATATAAGTAAAAAAGGACTAACAAATTTATATATTTATTATAAAATTTTGCACTAATTGCAAATATGTTTTTCATTTGAACAAGTTTTATGATTCTCCTTTAAAACTTTTTGCATTTTCTGTAACGATATGTATATATCGTGCCTAAAATTTCAAACTATCGAATGTGAAAATTAGTACTCTTCAGCAGAAGACAAAAATGCATCAATTGTGAACTCAAATTCAGCGCATTCCGAAAAGAGATACTTTGGAAAATTTTCTTCTTATATTTTTAATTCTCTATGAGAAATTCAACATTTAAGCTGTTCTTAGACTATTCTACAAGATGTTCAACTTCTGCACAAAATGCAACACTTTTTTAAAAATTTCCATAAAATCATTATATCATAGTTTCATTTTCTGTAGAAGTCGAAAGACTTGTGAGATAGTGTAAACCAGCTATTAGAAACATGACGTGTCGTACACAATGCAACGAATCTAAAAAACGAATTTTTCACATCCCATAGTTCGACATAATATGGATGATATCACGAACTGAAATACAAAACGGTCCAACAGAAATATGCATAAAAATACAATTGAATATTTGTTTACTAATAGTAGATTGCATCAAAATTAATTTGTCTCAAATTGTTGGCTTTTTAAAATCTAAAACTAAGAAATTATTTGGGGGTGTCATAGAATCCAAGTAGGTTTTGCTAATTGTCGGTTTTGTAAACCAATATTGGTTTTATTTGGTGTCATGAAAACAAGTCGGTTTTGTTATTTTCGAAAGCAAATAAAACCGATATTCGAATCAGCTGTTTTATGTTTCGGTCATTTGCAAGGAGAATTAATACCAGGTGGCCTCGAGAGCTCAGCTAACCATAAATTCTTTTCCATACTTGAACTGTCAACTGTGCTAATGTATCAGCTTTTTTTATAGCCCAAATACAAATTATCCACGGGAAATTCTTTTGCGACTACCTTTTGTTCATCTACCGTGCTCATTTTGTTTACTACTTTTAATGCAATTTTTTGTTTGAAAATTCGGTAAATTATGGTATTTGTGTTAAAGTTTAGTTAAAACTTATGTTTTTAATAAAAAAAGTTATAGAAAAGAAAATAAGATGTGCGAAATACATTCTATCGTTGTATTATTTACATTTGATTTTACATTTGTGTAATTTTAATTGTTTTGTGAAAATATAATACGAATTTATTGAAACTATAAAAAAAATTATTGTTTAACTATTATACAAATAAATTTCTATAAATAGAATGAGCACTGTGTTGAAAAAATAAAATGAAAAAATGGAGCTTTTATCTTGTATTATTCATTTCCAATAACAAAACGGCAGCTGTAAGCTGATTGGTTTATTTCCAATAACAAAACCGATAACATTGGTTTCTGTGACACCTAAAACCGACACTAATTCAAGTTCGAACAAAAAACCGATAACATTGGATTCCATGACACCAAAGTATTTTTTTTTGTCGCTTTCAAATCCAATTCCGATAAGATTGGTTTCTATGACACCCCTGATTATTGATAATTTGGCAATTCAAAGCGAGCTCGCATATTATTCTATCATGTCCCAGGCAGAAACTCCAACTTTATGCAAAAAATGTGTACCATTACGACACTGTAAATACAAAATTACGACTCTTCCAAAAGTTGTGTACCACCACAGTTCTGTATTTTCCAATACTGAGTTCATAGTAATCCAATACCGCCACAACATTGCAAATTCAAAATTATGAATTAACTGTCGAAATATCATATTCACAATAATCATGGACCATTACAATACTGTAAAACAAAGTTGTTTATTTCACCAAACAATTGTTTATACTCTTTATTTCATTTCTTTTTATACTGTCTATTTAGTCGTTAATGCGAGAGCGACGAGTGTACATGCATACATGCCGTGTTGGTATTTTGCCATATACTGTGTGTAAAATAAATGATGATGGAAAAGAAAGTGTTATTGGAAATAAAAAGATATTTTAGGAAAAACAAAGGGGATTATGGCAAAATGTATTGAAAATTTCTGTATTTTACCAAGTAAAGGAATAGTAAATTCAGTGTGCACCGCATTATTATACATTTTAACGACCAATATAGTTTCTTGTGATCAAATTTTAATGAAAATCTTTGCGTTTACTTTATCGTGTTACTGTACTCTTAGCAATACAATTGCAAAGTATTTTTGGGCACCCTTGCTGTAAAACCAAAAATTTTACTTTAGTTCACAAATATATTAAGCTCACTCAGATTGCCTCAGAGTAATTTTATGTTTACATTTACTTTGTGCTCTTGATATTTTATATGGCTATGTGGCTTAGTGGTAAAGGCGTTTGCTTGTGAACTTTTAGTGCACAGGTTCAAATCCATAGCCATTCAAGTGGCACAATATAAATAAAAGAAAATTTTTAAATTAACTATAAAACTAAAATATAAAAGAATTGCATATAAAAAATAGCAATATCTTTTTTTTAATAAATGCTGTAAATTGGTATATAACATGGTGAGAACACTGTAAATTTAAGTTTACAGTGTTGTAGCAAGATTGAAAATAAGAGTCGGAGGACGGCCATTTGGCGTTATCATTTTAATGCTATGAGTAAATTAATATTTTGGTAAACAGGATATTGTACTAATGTTAGTTGTATCCTTAGACCAACGACTTGTCGGGATGATTGTTTTTTCTGCCTGGGGAATTTTAAAATTTAATGCCACTTCATTTTTTAATAACTTATATGTCAAAACGGTTCTAAATTTTGTACTTTTCTTGATAAGTTCAAGCTAAGAATCGCCACGAACTTAAAAGAAATATATTTTCTAGATTAATCTATTCCGGGCTCTCAAGAAATGAAATGAAACATATTTTCGATTTTTTATTTACTGCCTAAAATTTTATAAAATTTGTTTCTGATTTAAATGAAAGAAAGAATTCTCTCGGAGTGGTATGCAGTTAATTTGTTGTATTCCAATATTACAATTTTACAAGAAAATTGTGAAATATTACTTAAATTTTTATAAAACACAACTACTCCAGTGTAAATTTTATTAGTTTTTTATTTGAAAATAGTCCACACATTTAGCATTTAATAAGTTCTGTATATCATCAGAAAAACTTTGCAAAATATTGTTGGACCCTTTCGAATTTCATACGACGATATGTGTGTCTGCTTTCAACGAATTTTAGGTAAAAAGAATTTAACAAATATTCTTTGGTATATTCTAATATTGCTAAAAGGAGAATAAATAGAATAATATAAAATATAGATAAAAAATATTAAATTAAGGCCCTAATTGTGTAAATCACATCACCCCGAAGGGAAAATTATATTAAAGCAAAAACAAATTTGAAACAATTTTGGAAATTTGTTTTTGTTTTTCATACAAATTCTTCACCAAACAAACGGTTAGAAATTCAAGCGTTTTGAAAAATAAAATATATTTAAACAAATATTTGAAATTTTGCTTTTGTTCTCTATATAAATTTTACTTTGGTGACGTGATTTGCATAATTAGGGCCTAGGGCTAAGAAAAATGTAACGCAATGAAAAGAATGAAAAGAAAGGTTTTCTAATAAGGGTCGGAAATGAAATGGAATAAAATATAATGTGCGTGGACTATTAAGGATCTAATATTAATTTAACATTGCTATAGTTGTAAGGAATGGCAAAAACTCGGAAAAATAGGGGAAATTACGAAAATTCGCAACAAAAAAATTTACAACTCCAAAAAGATATCAGAAAATACGCAAAAAATTGGTAAGTTCCGAACAAACCTTATACATAATTGCTTAAAATAGCTAAAATTGAGAGGAATGCCAAAACGCGAAAAAGTCCAACATAAAAAGATATAAGAGTACATACGAACAAAGTACGAAAGATAAAATAATATGAAAATATTTATTTTTTATTTTTTTATTTTTAGAGACAAAAAAACATAAAATAAACATAATTGGGTCTATTATTTAAAGCAACCGAACTGTAGTTGCGTTGCCAGTTGGCAACTGAATATTAATGGTTACCAGAAATGCACTAAATAGCAACAGGAATTGACAGATCTCAGCTGCCCGTTGCCATCAGTAGTATCATTTTCAGCAACTGGCAACCCAACTGAGGCTTGGCTGCCATCTATAATCGGCCTATTCATATTTTTTTTATAAAAATTGGTAAATATGCCTCAAAACAATTTTTATTACTCGAAAAATATGCATGTATTACCAAAATATACAAAAATAAGCACTTACGACCAAAATATGCAAGAATATACAACTACAAATCGATGCCAAAAGGACTTAAAATGTTATGATTCACATATATAATTAGTCAATACCTCTTTATCTACACTCTAAAACACTATTGTTGAAAATTAGGTCGATAATACTCATTATTATCGACCTAAAACTAGACACGCATTTATTTTGTTGATTTTTGAATAAAATATGTTTACATACAAAAAAATTTAATTATTTTTGGCTTGAGTTCGGCTCATACAAGAATAGAGAAATAATATAAAGAAGCTTAACACAAGACAAAAGAAAAAAGTGAATATCAATAACTATCAAATGACAGTATGAATTGATCAAAAGTAGATGATATTCAAACCTTGACTGCAGACCACCGACTTTGGTCGAGTGGTCTAAACGGTAAAGAACTCTGTTGAGATTACCTGGAGCTATCGAAACTTAAGTTCAATCCTCCGCGCAGTCAAAATTTTCTTTGTCTACATGCTTCACATTTATCTCTTAATATATAATTTAATTGAAAAATTTAATTAAAACCAAACTCAAGCCAAAAATAATTAAGTTTCTTTGGATATAAAGCCATACAGTTCGACTAAACTCAAAACTTAACATATGTTTACTTAAACAAATAAAAACTAGCGGCGAAGGGGTTGGCTGCCTGCAGCATCGAACCGCGACCTCTTGGCTGATAGTCTGTCGTATCTACCTATAAGCCATATTATACTTTTTCTTTTATTTCATCCACTTGAACTATATATGTATGTTTAATTTGTGAAGTCAAATTAGACAAATTATGTTTTTTATTGCAAATACCTACAAAATCGATGCAATTTTAGACAACGAGAAATTTAAAACACAAATTTACACAATATATGATCATAAATTTTAAGTAATGTTTTAGAGTGTATCACCACAAAAAACATGCATTTGCATGAAAGTCCGGGCCCTGTTGGTTAAAAATCGAGAAAACTATAAAAAAAACAAACAAAAGAAATATTAAAAAATCACTTGTATCGCGAAAATATCGAAAATTCGCGAAATATTGCAACTAACTCTAAAATTTATTAAACATCGCTATATCTGCAAAGAGTGCAAAAAAGCTGGAAAAAATCGCAAAAATTACCAAATTTGCAAAAAAAAAAAGTGGAAAAAGTTTAAAAACTAACTCCGTCAATAACTTTTGTTAATGTAGTGTCGGCCTTTTGCGGATATTTGTTTGGTTTCTAAGGAATATGAAGTATTCATAGGATTTGTTGTTAGGACAATAAACAAAGTTGTACGAGTATCACTATTATTTTTATTTAAATTTCATATATTTTTACCTGAGCTTAAACATTTTTGTAAAAAGAACTCTTTCTGATGTTAGCAAGTTTTGGCGACTTTTTCCAAGTTTTGCGATTTTTTTTTATCTATTGACTTTCCCTAGCTATTTTTAGCTATTTTTAAGCAATTTTGGGGCTTTCACTATTTTCGCGATAGAAGTGACTTTTGTTGCTATTTTTTGAGGCTTTTTTTTTAGCAGTTTTAACAATTTGTAATTATAGGTAATATCAGACTTTGATATTCTTTTGACCTTATCAAGTTTTTGCGAATATACAACTTCAGCAATGTTAAGTCAATTTTAGAGTTTTTTTCAATTTAGCATTTTTCGCGAATTGTCGCAATAAAAGTAATGTTTTGCGATTTCTGGCTTCTTGTCCATGATAGTCAGATGCGAAGATATAATGTTACTCTTTTTCTTTTTCTGTGTACCTGTGTACCAGTCTATATGCTTTTGGAAGTTGCAAACAAACACAGTCGAAGAAGCAAAAGCTCATCCTTTCAGAAGCTTTCTGAAGGTTCAGTCAATTATTTTTTTTTGTCACGATTTTGTTGTTGTTTTTGCACATAAGACAAGAATCAAAAACAAAAAGCACGCGACTGCGATTGCTTATAACTTCTAAAAGCAAAACTCTAGCTTCTTCGACTGTGACTGTTTGGGACTTGAGAAATCATATAGACTGCTTCTGCTTTTACTTGCGATACTAACCAAAAGCAAAAGCAAATCAAGTTCAAACTTTTCAAATCGTCGACTGCTGAAAGTGCTGCGCAATTGCTCATAAATCGTTTTGTGATTTTGCTTTGACAGAAACTGTTGTATTTTTCAACAGCGAAAGCAAAAGCATAATCAAATGAAATGCAAATCATTACAGTTTTTTAAACACTGTTTCTAGAGCTTTTAAAGGGCTATAGGAACACAAAAAATTTTTGGAGTCCGGTGAAAAACAAAGACTGACAACATGCTCGATGTGCACCACTTTGGAACGTAATATCTCTGCTACTGAGCAATCTGAAATTAAATTGGAATACTTCCTTGCTATGTTTATGTTAAATTTTATTGTGATTGGTTTATCTGCTTACACCCCGTCTAGATTAGCAATAAATATATAAGCAATATGGAAAAAAGCGTCGGCAGAATAATAGAGCAATATTGCTTATTGCTTTAACAGGGAACACAGAATTATGTTAAGCAATTTTCATTAACAATTATTGCTAGCATTAAACGTATACAAATTTTAAAAAATTAAAAAATATATTAAAACAATAAATTACATTTTAAAATAATTGTGCGGAATAAAAATGTTCAGTTCAAGTATACAAAAATATATTGTTTTCTTGTAAATACACGGGAAACATTCCGCTTGTCTTGTTTTAAATTGTGAGTTAACAATTATTGCGACATAATTTGACAGCAATAAATATGTCCGAAACAGGGCATTCTACATTGGATATATAGTTTTGAGATTTGCAATATATGTTAGTATATTTATTGCTAGTCTAGACGGAGTTTTAGCAATGGTTGATTTATTTCCAAAATATTTTCATTCTGCCATACTGACATTGTTATTATACCTATACTTATAAAAAAAATGAATCTACAATATAACAATTTTTTTATGAAAATTCAAATTCGAATGCTTTCAGTAAATACATTTTAACATTCTCATTTTTATCCGATGTTAGCAATTTTACACCTAACATGTTTGGACCAAAGTTTTCTTTTAGATATGGGTTAAAAATATATAAATTTTTTTTGTCGTGATGAGTCGACTTAAAATGGTAAATTTTGGAATTACGTAAAAAATTCGAATTTTTTTCCAATTTCACGTTCTGTACCTCAGTGAATTTTGATCCGATCATTACAGTAAACAGGAAAAACATATCTATTCAACCGTGAACAATTTCTTTAATTCAAGTGAACAGTCCTCCAGATTTTTGGACGCGAAAACTGTCTTT
Organism: Panzeria rudis; assembly: GCA_956483635.1. Classification (NCBI taxonomy): domain Eukaryota; kingdom Metazoa; phylum Arthropoda; class Insecta; order Diptera; family Tachinidae; genus Panzeria; species Panzeria rudis. Next base: position 124,389,872 of record OY101447.1, read on the forward strand.
AAGAAAACTAAATAAATATCATACTCGTGTTTAGCAACACCAAATTAGCAAAAAAAAAAGTATTTCTTTTTTAGTTTCAGTTTTTTGTAAGCCAGTGACATCTAAGATATAAATAACAGTGTTCGAAATGCTAGCTGCGAAGTAGCAAAATACGGAAATTGTGCTATACTACACTGTAAATGTTTAAACTTGTATTTACAATACTATCGCTTATAATGTGCTATTGGAAATAAATATAGCATAGCAAAAGCAAATGTAAAAAACTAAAATCATTTGTTGCCACAAAAATTAATTGTTTATATTTTAATTTATTTGTGCTGTTGTTTGCTGTTCAGTGATGTAATATCAGTAGTAATAACATTCGTAGCATTGCAACCGTTTTATAAGAGCTTTAGAATTTTTATCAAAACTAATTTTATGTGAAAATATATGTAAGTACCTGTGTACTTACGTATGTATGTGTTTTTATTTGAAATGTTTTTAACCATTTTCTATATTAAAAGTCAAGATTTGTTGTGCATATGAAATAAGTTTGCAAAAATCAGAAAAAGTCTTACAAATCACTAAACCTATAAAAAGGAGACAAAGCCCTGAAATTGATAAAAATCGCGAAACATCGCAAAAAAAATTGCAACATGAGAAATAGTCCTAAAGCAGGCTAAAACTCGCTAACACGGCTAAAAATGCCGAAAATTTTAAAGAAATTGTAAAATTTATTAAAATTTGCAAAATTTTGTTAAAATTGAAATGATTGCAAAGTGTAATATTGGTTAAAAATCTCCAAAAATGGGTGAAATCCAAAAACTTAAGAAAAACCACTACTATCGCGAAAATGGCGTGAATTTGCGAAAAATTGCAAAATTTTAAAATAGCCATAATAATATTGATTAAAAAGTTCTAAAACTGTAAGGAATGAAAAAAATTTGGAAAAAATCGCGAAATTGCGAAAATTCGCAAGAACTTGCTGAGAGCGACATGATAGCAATATTTAATATTGATTAAAAATCATTAACATTTTAAAGACGTTGAATACCCACAAAAAAAAAACTTTATCAAGAACATGGCAAAAGATCGCGAGAAATCCCAAAATGTGTAAACCAAGCTCTAAAACTTTTTAAAAATTGCAAAACTGTAAAAAGCAAAAGAACCCAAAAAGGTTGCAACGCGAATTTGCAAATTTGGTATAATTTTTAACCAATTTTGGTATTTCTTCTCATGATTGTAATGTATTGGGAATTTCTTAAATTTTTGGCAATTATTTCCGAAATTTTGACGTAATTGTGATAAATTTTTTTTTGCAAAGTTTTACACTCGTACTTTGAAATTCTTCCGGCATTAACTTGCAACCATCGAAAATAGACCCAAACAATTTCGTTTTATCATCAAAGCTAAAGGAATAAACAATTAACAACAGCAAAAAATGTGACAAAAACCATTTGCTATTGCTATGCTGTTTTAATTTTCAACAGCACATAATAACAAAAGCAATATCGTAAATAGTTTGATTTTGCTGCTGCTGTCTGAAAAATACACTTTATTATATTTTGTTTTGCTGTTTAGCATTATGTTGAAAATGGTTTTAACAATGTATAACAGTATATTGATTGCTATTACATTTGGCATATTGCTATTGCTGCTGATGTTGTATTTTCTGTGGAGTCTATCAGCAATAACAGCTGGAATATTCACATAGCATTTATTTTAAGCCCTGATAAATAACATTGTATATCACTAGTTCACAAAAAAATTTACCTCAAAAATGAGATGTTTTTTAAGCTAAATTGGGCCTGCTGAACACGAATATGGCATTAATTTATTTTTCTTAAGAACCGTTTTCGGGATATTCGCAAAAACCTAGTTTTTTTGCAGTTTGTAAGGATATTTCCAAAAATCTTGAGTACTGTTTACTTGAATTGAGCAAATATGGCATTGTTGCATAGATATATTTTTCCTCTTTCAGTTCATATTTATACTGTGTTGATCAGATAAAAATTCACGGAATTACAGACTTTTATATTTGAAAAAATTTTGTTTTTTGCGTTTTTTCAAAATTCACCATTTTGAAATGCTCCATTAAAACAAACAAAAAAATTTTAAATATTTGTTTTGACCCATATCTTAAATAAAATGTTGTTCCCAACGTACAAGAAGTAAAATTGTTAACATCGGGCAAAAATTTAGAAAGTTACAATAGATTTAGTGAAAACATCCGAATTTAAATTTTAATAAAATAAATTTTGTATGGAGTATGAGTATAAGAAAAATGCCAGTGGCGCAGAATTAAATGTTTTAAAAATATATAAACCATTTCTAAGTCTTTTTATATGAAGATATCAGAGAAGTGTTCTTATTTAATTTAGGAAGATGAGCTTCCCATATTTCTCAAGTTCAAAGGAATGAAGTGCAAAGTAGTGCGCTTCGGTCATGCAAAGTTTTTCAACGCTTATCATTTCTCTGTTTCTCACTCGATTCCAAATATTTTTTGTGTCCTTATATACGTTGTAAAGTTCTAAAAAAGTGTTTGGTTAAACAAATATCTTGTATAGTTAGTGGGGTATACTCATTTTAATATTAAAATTTCTCAATTTTTCAAATTCTTGGTCCAGTATTTTTAAGATATCGGATCCAAATAACAGCCGATTGTCACAATTATTTCTTTGTTAGTTACACGACAAAATATCGAATAGTCAAAAAATAGTTGATGGAAGTATTCTTACAGAGTTGAAAAATATACAATCCTTAATTTGAAAATTGAAAAATTTTGAATTTATAAAAATTTTTGGCCAAAAAAGCACCACAATTGTTTTCTCTATAAAATGTTTTTCTCAAGGATCAAATAATTATTATATACACGTCTAAAAGGTGTCGTCACAGACATGATCCTAGAAAAACAACTTAATCGAATTTACAATTTTGGTGCGCATGCACCCTTTTGAAATCGACCTATTTTTTAGATTTATTGGAACTTTCTTAGGAATTCTAATGATTGTCATAAACAAATCATAATTTTCACATAAATTCCTATTATATAACTGCAAAATTTCATTGGAAAATATCAATAACGAACGATTTTATACCATTAAGAAACAATTTAATATGCACAAAACACCACATAGCACCATTTTTCCACTTGTTTTGCCGTAAGTCTTTCATAAAAATTTAAATTATAAAAATCTGAATACAGTGTTGAAAACTACACATAATTTTAGTAACTTTGATATGCGATACGTTGACCTTTCTTTTTCAAACGAGTAAAAGTAGTGGAATGGAAGCAAAAACTTGTACTGACATGAGGACCAACGAATGAAAATTTAAAGTTTGATGTGTTCACTAAATATTTTGCAACTTTCTCATATTTTGTCCGATGTAACAAATTTTACGCTTACTATATTTGGAAGAAAATGTTCTTTAAGATGTGGGTCTAAAATAAATTTAAGAAAATTTATTTAGCCTTGATGGAGCGACTTAAAATAGTAAATTAAAAAAAAACGTGGGCAAAATTAAGCTTTTTTCAAATCTAAAGACCTGTAACTCAGTGAATTTTGATCCCATCAACACATTTTGAATATGGGCTGAAAGAGGAAAAACATATCTATGCAACAATGCCAAACAATGCTCAATTCAAGTAAGCAGTACTCAACATTTTTGGAAATTGCTTTATAAACTGCAAAAAAACCACGCTTTTCGCGAATATCTCGAAAACGGTTGTTAAGAAAAAAAATTAATGTCATATTCGTGTTCAGTGACCCAAAATTACCTTACAAAACATTTCATTTTTGAGGTGATCGCAAAAAGTTGAAATTTTGTGAACTAGTGTAATTAAAAAAGGCAACACTTTTGATGATGATAAGTAACATTATATACTCCATGATCGTGACGAAATCAATGACGAAATGTGACGATGGATGTGATATATGGAAGTTCTTTAATTTTGAAAGCGTAATTCATTTTTCATAAATTTTCAATAATATTAAAGTATTTTATATAGTTTTAGTATGATAGAATAGTCTTTTTTCATTTTGTTAATGATACGACAAACAAATAAATCTATGTTGGTAAAACTTTGTGTTTTAGTTTAAATAAATATTTTAAGAATTTAAATTTTTTAAGAGAGTTTTTCTTTGTGCTTTAAAAAGAACATCTAATATATAAATAGCTGCCAGCTTTTAAGATATACATAAATATATAAATATTTTTCATAGTTTTTCTTTTTTCTCTTGTTAAAGTTTCAAAACGCTCTTAAAACTAAAAGAAAAATTTAAAAAAAATACATGCACAAAAATCTTTCATAATAGACTAATGCCTTAGTTCACAAAAAATTTTTCTGACTTATAACACACTAATAAAACAAATTTTTATACAAAAATTTGTTTAATAAGTCTCTTATTAATCAAAAATTTTTTTGTGAATTAAGGCATAAGAATTTTCATATTGCTCTAAGAACTTTTTTTTTCTTAAGTATTAAAATTAATGTTAAATAACAATTTTTTTAAAAAAGATAGATAAAGTTGTTTTACTTTTTTGTTTAGAAAATTTATCACTTTTAAAGCTTAAATTTGTTTTATTGTTGGTTTATTTAATTATTCTACATAAAATTAATTGTAACGAGAGCTTGTGAGAGCATTTTTATGAAATGATTTTCTTAATAAAATTTTAATAGTTTTATTTTCCAAAGAGGATCTTAAGCTGAGAAAGCTTTTCTTAAAAGCTTCCCATTAGCTCTTTATTTTTTTTTGTAGGATTGTGTTTGGTTTTTGCTACTTTTAATTCAACATTTTAACAAAAACTATATTTTTCATGTATATTTTACATTTTTTTAATATACTATCAACACTAACAAATATATGTAATTTTATATTTATTTGTTATTACTTTTGGCTAATTTTAGACTTAAACTAATTATTTTTTAAGTTTGGTTTCAGTTGCTTAAAACTATAGCGCTATGATGATACATTATCGTCTGATGCATCAAATTCTGCTGGTGGATTATTCTTAACACAGTCTCTTACACCTTGTAAGATTATAACAATTCGTCGATCCAATGCTTCTAAATGGGGTTCCCAAAGTACTGGACTGACGGGATCAATACTCATTGATTCGCGCATTGTTTGTGAAAGTGGTTTGGGACCGTTATGAAATCTGCATTGAGAAAATGTAAACAAAAATTCATATAAGATAATATCTGTATAAAGTTTATAATGATTCGGCAAACATATTGTAAGATTTGCTTGGGACCTTAAATTGTAATGCACCATGCCCTGGAAAATCTCATTCTCTCTCAAAAATGGTTGGAAAGGGTGGGTTAAATAGAAGATGTTTGCTATAAATATGTACACTTCTTCCAAATCATCAGGAACAATTACACAACCATTATTGTAGGGTACAAAAACTTAATTTAGTTTTATTAAATAATTAAATATATGTAGTGCGCGGTAAATAAACTTCTTTCAAATCAAGAGGGACTATTAGTATTGAAGGCCAGAAAAACTTAATTTAGGTTTACTTAATACCAGCTAAAACCAGTTTGCTTCGCTACACAATATCCCCTTTGTGATGAAAAGGAAAAAAACTTTAATATTTATTTAGAATTAAGTACTGAAACATTAATGTTTAATCTATTTGAGAGGTTAACTCCTTTCCATAATACTATTCTCATTTTTGACATTAATACTCACGAAAAAATTCGAAAGTAAATGTTGCTTCTATATGGGAAGTGCCATCAGTACTATGATGTAAACATTTCAGAAAGATCGGTGGTATTAATTTAGCGAACATCTTAAAATAAATATTTGCTCTTTATGAGGTGCGCGACGCCCACTCGTCCAATTTTGAAATTTTTTCAAAGATAACGCACAACAGAGTTATCCCTCAAAAATTTCAAGGCTCTCCCTATATTCGTTTTTAAGATATCTCAAAATTAGTATTTGATCTTTATGGCAGTTGTCACACCCTCAGGTCCAATCCGGAGTTATTTTTGAACGACAACTAAAGAGTTGCATTTTTATGTCAGCAGCTTTTTTGTAATGTGTAACGAATTTTTGTAGAGTAATAGATATTGGTATTAACAGTTGATCCTGCATATAATTCAATTTAGTTAGTTTTTGCCGCTTGTACAGCTTTGCTTTTCATCCCCTCATTTATTTTAAAATATCTTGCGAAATAATACGGTAAGACCTTTGAGATTTTGTTGAAATTACTCAGTTGATTTTATGCATTGTTCTAGCGAAAATATTAAAAATAACTCAAGTGGGCGTGGCGCCTCCCATATAGACATGATATTCGCCCCTATCGTGAATATTTTTTCCCTTGAAATGTTTTCCCTTTCCCTTCATTTGCGATCGTGAATAAAAAATCGAAAAATTCCCCTTATCATGAATAATTTTTTTCACGTGGATTTTTTCCCTTTTCCTTGTTTTTGTTCACTTTATTTTAGCAAGCGAAATGGATAAATACGTCCTGTAATTGCTATTTGATCCTTCCAATTAATTATTAAAACTTATAAATATTTATTTTCAGAAAAAATTCAGTAAATGGTGTTCATTTATTTTAATACTAACACATTTATCTTAACACTACCTCCATGGAACACCTTCCCGGCACACATGAACTAAGTTTCGCGATGATGGAATAGCAATTGATTTTTCCGCGTCTATAGAGTTTTAAATACTCTTGAGAAAATTTAATTTAACACCAAAAGACTATTTGATTGAATTAGGCTGCCTGCAATGGCTCGGATACTCCAAGACATTGTATGTATCTAGCAATCCTGGGCGAACAATTCGATTATGTTTAGATTCTTCATGGAATAAAAAGATAATTCCAATTCTTAGCACTGTATTTTTTTGTTTTTTAACAAAAATTTCTTTGATTTTTAATTTATTTTATAGCAAGAATCTTGAAATTTTGTGAGACTTATTCTTTACATAATATGCATTGTACTAGAAAAAACAGTTCGGATTGGATATGTGGGTGTGGCACCTCCCACAAAACGCAAATATTTTTTTTAGATATTTTTAAAACTGCTGTAGAAAGAAACTTGAAATTTTGTAGGTAGATATTGTGCATTGTCTTTGGAAAAAGTTTTAGAATTAAACATGTAGGTGTTGCGCCTCTTATATAGAACAAATATTTAATTTGAGATATTTTCAAAACTGCTGAAATGTGAACTGCATGTTACTGATGATCTGGCAGGATCAATATGGATGCAACATTTATTTTAGAATATCTTGAAAGCAGAAACTTGTAAAATTTTATTCTATGACAATAATAGGTAAAAATAATTAATTTTAAATAAAAAAAATTAAAAATGATTAAATTTAAAAGTTTTCTTTTTCTTTTCATCGCAAAGGGGACATGGTGTAGCGACGCACATGGGTTTTAGCTAGTTTATCCTAATATTAAATATTTTCAACAAGTCATATTTTTAGCCATCTTCAAAACACAAAATAAATATATTGTTTCCTCTGTTGCTTTTCAATACATGCTTACTAACTTACTCTAGTAATTTTTTGACGGTGGACTTTCGTAACATGCAACACTGCAACATGGGAGCTAAAATGCTTAAGTCATCATGAAAAGCCTTTCCAAATCCACGGCCATGATCTAAATGTAAAGTAAATGAATCATTGCCATAAATTCTGTAATGAAATTTAAGATATAATAAAAATTAAGTTAGTCACAGAAATAAGCAATAAAATAAAATAAAAGTAGAATAGTATACATCAAGTAGTCTTACATACACTCTAAAACATTACTTCAAATCTACGATCATATATTGTCTAAATTTGTGTTGAAAATTTCTCCTTGTGTAAGATTACATCGATTTTGTAGTTATTTTATTAAAGAAAAAACCTTTCAATTTAAGCATATTTAGTCCAAGTGGAAAAAATGTAGCATAAAGTATAATACGGCTATGGCTGAATGGTAGATATGTCAGACTATCAGTCAGGAGGTCGCGGTTCTAAGCTGCACGTAGCCAATCGCTTTTTTTAGTAAAAACATTTTGTTGAAAAATAATGCGTGTGTAATTTTACGTCGATAATAATCTGTAAAGTGTTGCCGACTATTATCGACCTAATTTTCAACAAAAGTATTTTAGAGTGTATGTATGCCTTGCATAAAAAAGTTTTCGTATAGTTGAACTTATCTGTAGCTAATAAGCTTCTTCAGTTACCAATATATCAAAATGGACCTTTCACGAAAAATAACTTTTTTATTGTTGAAAATGATAGTTTGAGCCCTCGAAAGCAATACTTGTTCTTAAAATTTTTCATTCTTGACCTATCCAAAAATTTACTGCTATTTTTAAGCTGCTGGCGAAAATTACTTATTACTTAGAATGTAATGCGTACTGTTGATTTCCACATTCCGAAACTATGAAGTTTTCAAAAAACGAGATTAAATTTACCGGTTTTAGAATAATTGCATTTGATTCTTTTGTTTTAAACATAAAATTTTTGAAAAATATTAGAAATTATATTCAAAAAGAATTGGGCAGGATTAATATTCCAAGGAGTAAAGAAAAAATTATTATTAACAAAATTTTTGAAAATTAAGTTGATACTATTTTTTCCCTTGTTCCTTGGAATATTAATCATGCCCAATTCTTTCTGAATATAATGTTACGAACCTTAGCCTAATAATCAATTTGGATTTACAAAGCAAATACGTTCGAAATAATCATATTAATTAGAAATAAGAATTTTTTTTTATTGTTATTGTCCACAGTCTTGTGTATTGCGCGTTACGCTTTTTCAGTACGCTTCATTACTCAGTTTATATATTAAAATTTCATTAACAACATACACTAAAACAACAACGTAGGTTTGTAATTCGAAATATTTAAAAGTTTAGTGAACTTTTTTAGTATTATATTGCAAAACATTTCATCAATCAATCATCGTCTGTATTCAGAAAAATGTTATTGAGTGTTATCCATATATTTTTAATATTACTGATATGTTTTAGTGAATACCTGTATACATATTACAGGAACGCATGGAAAATGTTGAAAATGTGAAACATGAATTTACACTTGCAATATCTAATATCTTCGTCTATCTAACATCGTCTTCGAAATGTCAGATATATGAAAAGTTACATCGTTCGTAATATATTAAAAAAATATAATTTATTAAGAAAAACAAGAGGTTAATTGTTTGTAATTTAAAATGAGAAAAACCATAATTAATGCAGTGTCTTTAATTAATAAAACCCATCTTAGAGGAAGGATATAAAGCTTTATTATATATTTAATTATATTTATTTATTTATTTAAGTCTAAAAGGCGTAAACCTAAACAGACCAATAAAAAGTATTTAATTATTAAATACTTAAAATATATAATAAAGAAATTCAGAAGGTAGTCCTAAGTGTTTTAAGTGTTGTAGGTACTAACGTTATACAATAGTTGTATGTTTATTGTGGATATTCTCAATAAAAAATATAATATGACACTACAACTTATTTAGATATGTTTTTATGGTGTGCTATGTATTCAGCTGAATAATTTTCGCATAAGACCGTCACCATTTTAAATTTAAGTTTTTGTATTTTTATTGCATGTACATAAATATTTTTTATTTAATATTTTGATGTTTAATTTTTGAAGTTTTTTGTCTTTACTATTTGTATATATGACAGGGTATTCAAATATTTCCTATTTGAAATGTTGTACTATGTTAATACCTATGGCATTAGTACACCTTGTGAATTCCTTTAATGATTACAATATTATATGTAGTAATAATCAAAAATATTAACAATATTAGTTCACATTTTGTAAAAGAAAATTTTTAAAACAAGTTTTTGACGCAGTAAATACCAAACTAACATTATTAGGTAATTAATTCAAAAAATTTAAGGATCTAATCATTGGACTATTTAATACATAATTTCTTTAGTGTAATGCGACGTGAAATAATTTTCTATGACGAAGTGATAATCTTGATGGTACATAAAACTGTATTTTCTCTAAAAGTTCCGGGCAATGAATATTTCCATTAATCAAGTCAAATATATACAACATTGACTGTACGTTACGTCTTTTTTCCAAAGTATTAGGTTGTGTAAATTTCCACACATAAGTATATACATACATATGAAAATTGTTCACATCAGGGATGGCGAAGTTGGTACAATTGTACCACTTTTAGTACAAATCGGATTTTAAAAGTACAATGGTACAATGGCTTATTTAGTACAATTAATAATTTTTGTATTTTTTAGAAATTCTACTTATTGCAACTCTTTTATTGTAATAAAATATTTTATATATTTGGTCCACTTTTATATGTGCGTCTTTTTATCTGAATTAAAAATTTATTTTGCGAAGAAGTTTTTGAGAACGATGTTCGACTTAAAAATAGAAATATTTAAAGTGGTTCAATAATATTGGCTCACGAAACGCAGCTTCTTAAAATGATACATAATTCTGAAAAAGTTATATTTATATAAATTTATTTGCATTGTAGCAAAAGGCGAATATTTCTGAGCTTTATTGAAAATGTATCGTTTTAACTTCCATTTTTGCCACCGATATATGTATAGAAAAGTTATGTATTTTCTGTACTTAGGAGCTGTTCACATATTACGTAACGTTCGACTAGGGTGCTGGGTTAAAGATTTGTCGTGGATTAGATAATTTACACTGAAAATTTTGTAAAAAGCGTTACGAACTCCGACTAAACAAATAGCATTACGTAATATGTGAATAACCTCTTAATACATGTTTCTGGTGTTTTGGTACAATTAATTTAAAAAAAGTACAATTTTAGACAGCAATTGGTAAAATTATAATATCTCATGTGCCATCCCTGGTCACCAGTTTCTAATTTCGTTCCAATTTAACGTCAGTTTTCTAGTAATGACACCAAAATTATCGAAAAATTTAAGATGATACAAAATGAGATAGAACATTTTCCAAAGATGTAAAAAATGTTGTCATCTTCGTAAATTGATGGTAGATGTTAGATGTTGGTAAGTGGAAAAAGCCTATAAGGAGGTTATGTTAAAATCCATCGACGATTATACCTCTGAATTGTATTGAATTCAAAATAAAATGTGTGCTCTGAAAAAACCGCGAAAGCAAATGTAATATAATTTTATTTCAGGATCCATTGAATGAGGTGAAAACTGTATGATGAGTCCTACCTTATCATATTTCATTTAGTTACTTTGGCAAACAAAAAAAATTAAAAAAAAATTTACGTTTGGAATGATAAGTGGTGATAAAGGGCTATTCATATATTACATAGCGCTACTTTCGACGTTTTCTAATTTACAGCAAAAGACAGACAGACAGACAGATTAATTTTCCAAAAGTTGGTGTTTTGTGCGCTACATCGATTGCTGTTAACGACGCCATAAAAATGTAAAACCAATATTTCAAGTGACATGTCTATCCTTTTACAGAATTATTATATGTACATAGATGGGGAGCTCATTTGGCTCATAAAACAGCAGTTCTGTTTTCAAACAAATCCGTTTGTATTCAAAAAAATATGATATAAGGAAATTCCCTATAGATCGATATAAAAACGATACAAAGCATCACTGAAATTTAACATAATTTGTTACCTTGATTACTTTTGTCGAAAGGAAGAATCAAAAAAATAGCTAAATTTCGAGTAAACTATTTCAAATGGGGCTCGTTATAGGAATAACTGCATTAGAGGAAAATTAAAAATAATTTCCAAATGTGGAGTTATAAAGAAAAGTTAGCCAAAACTTTGATGCAAAAAAGATAGACTTTATGTCTACGTAATATCTCAACAGATGGAAATAAAATGATTTTACATACAAATATTTATTTATTTATTTTTTTTTTTTGTTATTTTAATCACTTTGATATTATATATTTATTTATACATAAATATCTTTTTACATTAAAAGCTTTATTTTTGTAAAAAAAAATTCATGAAATTGAAAGCATTTTAATTAACGTCTGTCTATTTCTGCCATTTGGCTTGAATATTTTACAAGCATTTTCTTTCTATTCCATTAGCAAAATTTCTGTAAAAAAAAACATTAAAATTTTCATTGATTCTATTTTGCGATAAAAATTGTTTCTTTAGATTCATTTTATTGTATTTAGTTGTTTCATTATTTTTTTGCCAATTTATTTAAGGATCTATTTAGTTGTTTGTCCTTGTTTGTCATCAACGTCAATGTTGTTGCTGTTGTGTTATTTTTAAGTGCCTCATGAAAGTTCATTCTCATTCCTGTGGCAGTAAAATTGAAAATATTTGTTTCTGGGGTCAAAAAGTTAAGCCGGCCAATGTTAAATAAAAGCAAAATAGCAGAAATTGAAAAAAAATACGTAAAATTAATTTCAATGATAATAGACATCGCTATTAAGTCGTATTGAAATTGAGAAAGTTTCAATATAAAAAGTCAAAATGGTCATTGAGAAAGTTTCAATAATATTTAGTATTAAGCTTTTCAATTCAATTATTTTTGATTTTATGTTGGAGGCAATTGTAATTTTTTTTATCAATATATATATATTCTTAGGAATTTATGTATTTTACTTTTAATACTGCAGGACTTGATAATGAGTATTCGAATCTTACATCTAAAAATTAAAGCCCAATCTAGCAAAAACTTTATTTCTACGAATGAAGACCTTATTTTTAAATAAGATAGATATATTTAAAAGTTGTAATATGAATGAAGGAGGAGATATGTTATTTAAACAAGGCGGCAATATAATGAAATAAACTTGACAGCTTGGGTGTGAAGTGTTTTGCATTTTATAAATTGCGTAAATCTCATCTGATACAGATGATATTTAAAATTTTCCCTATTTACGGCATGTTTTACGAAAAGTATGTTTATTCTCCAAGAATATGTGCCATTAGAGTGGTTGTAAAAAATAAAATTTCGATTTCTATAAGTCTCATACCTCAAATCGATGGGTATTTATAAAAAATCAACTTGAAAAAATTTCAGGTCAATCAGTTGAGATTACGACAAATTCTCTTTTTCTGATGGTCTCTTTTTTCGATGTACCATAACTTATAACTTATACCATAACAAATATAGTTTTTACAAAAAAATTCGTTTTAAAAATTTTGCCTTAACGATATTTACCTAAATTGTATATTTAACAAAATAAAAAGCAAAATATCGAATAGCCCATAACTTTTAATATAAGAAAAAAGCTCATAAATTAAAAAATTTCAGTATACTCTTTCGTGCCCTACAATCTAGTGGTTTCTTCAGTTGTTCGGGCCACTGAACGCGAATCTGAACTTAAATTTGTTTATCACCCCTGGTTTTCGTTATGTCAAAAATGAATGCACTTGGACAACGTATATTAGCATAAATAGAGAAGAGTCTGCTCAATTCACTAATATATAAAAACCTAAACTCGGCAACAAAATTAGCTTTAAGCCGAGTGAACATTTCCTTTAAATCTTACCAGTAGTTTTAGAGATGTCGTAAAAGCTCAAGCCTAAAAATTAAAAATTTTATAAAAAATTTAAACATTTTTGTTTTTTTTTAATTAAAAAAAATAAAATAAAAATACACCAATGATCGCATTTTTAATCTAGTATCGTGAATCTTATTATATTGCCAAGGAAATGAGCCCTTTCTGTTGAAACTGCTAAACATTTTTTGATTTTATTCACAATTTAATGAGAGAACTTTTTAAATTTATTAATGAAATTTTTAATATTTATGCTCATGCTTTTACGAAACCTCTGAAACGAATGGGCAGATTTAGAAACAGAGTTCGCATGGCTTAAGTAAAATTTTCTTGTCGAGTTTTGGATTTTCTTTTCCACTGAATAGGACGAACCCTTCTCCTGCTTTGTTACATAACGGTATATCTCGAAAGCTAGACCAGATAAGATAAAATTGAGTCAAGATTTGCATTTAACGACCCAAATAACGTTCGTTCTACGGAACGAAATTGTAAATTAATGCAATAATTTTGAATTTTTAATTGCTATTATGGCCTTTTTCGATATTGCTGTTTATTTGTGAAATATGTGATTTAGCTAAAAATCTGAAAGGAAACTTTGGAAACTTTACAGACAACAACTTTTAATAATATTTTTTTTTTGAAAATACTATATTTATTTAGTTATGAGACATAAAAAAAGAAAAAGAGCAATTTATCAAAGTATGGTAGGCATAAGACACGCCTTAATCTTAGCTGATAGATCTGAATTTTTTTAGTTTAGTTTTTTATGCATACTCATCGATTTGCGGTCTGAGACTTGAAGAAATCCAAATTTTATTATTTTACAAAGACTCTGTGCCATCCTATTGGATGCGATTTTTTATTTTCATTCATTGATTAGTAAAATTGATAGTTAAAATTTAATATATTTCTTTTTTACTTTATAAATAAAACATTTACCACAATTTTTAATATTTTATTTATAAAATAATATAAAAAATAATATGAAAAACTTAATAATTATAATAACAATAATGCATAGCTTAAGTGTTCTTTTAACACTTCCCTAATGCATTTATACATAATTGCCACTTAAGGACACTTTAAATGCATACATTTTCATTTATGTGGATATTTATACATACATATATGCAAATAGGTGTGCATATTGTTGTGGCATCATTGCTAATATGTGGTACAAAAACATGTACTTACAACCAAGCCAGAGTATAAGTACTTACACACTCATACTAATATTTTCCTATGCCTCAATAAACATTCAAAATCAATTTGGCATAACAAAACCTATTTTCATAACCAAATAATGTTCGAATTTAATGCATCGCGCTCAAAATGGTAAATGCTAGACAACTAAATAGTACAAGCGTGGATAGAAAATTTGCATATATTTAATATATTCAGACTATAAGGATATTTGTATGCACATTTACATCAACACAGTCGCATGTGTATTAAACAAATCCTGCATGAAAGTCAACCATAAAAGTAAAGAAAGAAATATTGTTTGCATTGCTTATTGCTACAGACTATCTGCAATATCTAACGTTAAGCTGAATGTAGAAAACGAATAATTTTTGCTCTCTTGCAAACACCTCACAGGAAAACATACTAAAAATCGAGCACTGTCATGGTTCAAAAATGTAAAAACAGATAACACTCGTTATTTGCAAACAAGCAACAAACGTACATAAGTATTTTTTCAAAGGGACCACAAAAGCCAGAGTTGTTAAAGATTGAAAATGTTTTAAAAATTTTGTTATCATCCATTTTAAAATTTTATTAAATTGTTTAATATCATATAGACTTTCATAAGCATTATTTATAAAAGCAGGAGAGCAAGCAGTGTACATACACGGAAAAAACTGAGGAGCCGAAATTACTGACAACTTCTTTTTTATTGCAAATATAAAAATTATTTGATTAACAAATTGTTGAAGTGATAAATAATTTAGTCAAAAATCCTTTTTTTTTAAGCCACTAACACATAAATTTGACAAACCGTTAATCAGTTTCAAATTAGTTTTGACAATAAAATTGTAATTTTTATCACACTGAAAAACTAGAGATTTAAGATTGTGTACCAGGATTTTATCATAAATTTGACCGACAGCATTTTTAAATTGACAAATAAATTAGTCAAAAATTATCTCTTGAAAAAAGCAATCAACAAATAATTTATCCAGTTCTTAATTTGAATTCACAAATAAAGATTTTCTTAACAAGTACCCAGTGTTGCCACGACCAAAAATTTTTTTGTAACTAAAATTTTTTAAAAATGTAACCAAATGAGAAAAAAATAACCAATATATATATTTTTCTACTAGCTTATTTGATGCACATGGGGTTGGAGCAATGCGTGGTTTGATAGACATTTTCATTATATTTTCATATTTTTGTTTTAATATACATATTTGGATGTGTTTGCGTCAACTGTGCAAAAAAAATTATTGTTTTCGCTCAAATTTTGCACACATGGTCCTCGACAAATAGTCAATTCCCACGAAGTTTTTCATATTTTTTGTGCTCCTAGCTTTGAAATTATGCGGTCGTAAAAGTCGAGAAAGTTAATATTTTGTTTTTTTTATATTTTCTCAGCAAAAAAAAATGTATAATTTTTTTTGTTCCAAATCTTTCAAGGGTTATAAAGCCTTTTTTGAAAACTGTTTTTCGTCGCACTTTGCATATGTTACAAAACCGCTTAGCTTCGTCTTGAAAAAATGAAGATGTTTAACCCTTTTAATTTTGGCAAAATATTATGCTACATGTCTTACCACGTGGAACAGAATCTCTAAAAATTTTAGGATGTGCCACTTACTAGGAGCAGAGTTTTCCTGAATAATGTAGAAAAACCCAATGTTTCTCCTTTTTTTTTTAGAAATTTCAAGCGCTTGTAGCTACCTTTGAAACACTCCATAGCGAAAAAATTTGCATGACCTTCATGATTTGGAAGAAAATCCTTCAGGGATTACGAAAACATAAAAATAATTGAGTAAAGTTTTGCATATGTTACAGAGCCACTTAACTTCATTTTTCAAAAATTAAGATTTTGGCTAAAAAATTATGGTATATGCTCTATCACGTTCCAAAACTCCTCTAAAAATTTCAGGGTGTGCCTATCCTTAGGAGCAGAGATATTTTGGATGAAGTATAAATAATAAATATTTTTCCTTTGTAGAAAATTTCAAGCTATTTCAGCCACCTATTAATAGCATTATTCTGCTATTAGTGAGCGGTATATATTGAAATTTTAAGACGATTTTAGAAACGTGTTAGAATTTTTAGCAAAAATTAAAACCCCCCAACATCACCATTTTCGAAAAATTAAGTTAAGAGGTTCTGCAGCATATGCGAAACATAGCGAAAAAATTATTTTTAAGAAGTTGTATGATTTGGAACAGACACATTCTAAAATTTTTGGAGAATCTTTGACACGTGTTGGAGCATGTACCATTATTTTTTAGCCAACATAAAAAGAGTCCAACATCTTAATTTTTGAAATATGAAGTTAGGCGATTCTGTAGCATATGCAAAACCTTACGAAATTATTTTTATTTTTATGTTTTAATAATCCTTGAAGGATTTGGAAGAAATAAGGTTATACAAATTTTTTCGCGACATAACGACAAGATCTTAAAAATTTCTAAAAATGGAAGAAACATTGGGTTTTCTACTTTATTCAGGATAACTCTGCTCCTAGTGAGCGGCACATGCTGAAAATTTTAGAGAGTTTGTGGCACGTGATAAGACATGTATGTACCCATAATATTTTATCCAAAATTAAAAGGGTCCAACATCTTCTTTTTCGCAAAACGAAGTTAAGCGGTTTTGTAACATATGCAAAACGTGGAGAAAATTAGTTTTTAAAAAAGGCTATATAATCCTTGAAAGACTTGGAACAAAAAAGCTTATAATGATTTTTTTGCTAAGAATTATACATTGCCCGCTACAACCTTTTGAAAAATATTAAAAAAAATCTTAATATTGACTTTTTCGACTTTGAGAACCGCATAACTTCAAAACTAGGGGCATATCAAATTTTAAAAAATTCGTGGGAACTGATTTTTTGTTCAGGACCATATGTACAAAAGTTGAGCGAAAACAAGCAAACAAAACAAATTTTTATTTTTGTACAGTTGATGACGCCAGCACAGCAATATATTTAGAAACATTGTGAATTTTCCTATACTAAAAACATTTATGAAAAATAAGCACTTATTACCAATGTTCTTCTTCAGAAAATGAAATTAGTTATACATATTTTGTTGTTGCGTATTAATAAAATAAGTGGACAATCACTTTTTAAGTTAACATGCGTTTTTTTAACAGTTTTTAACGCTTAATCTTACAAGCTGAGTGAGTAAATTACTTGTCCTCAAATCTGAAAGAGCACAGGTTCGCATCCCACCTGAGTCAAAAAAATAAGGTGTAAAAATATATAAATAAATATAGTGTCTATAAAAAATTATATTATTTGGTTTAATTGACTAATTATTGATTTTTAAATTCAAGAAAGTAATATTTTAATTGCTGTTACAATGTATGTACATTTATAAGGAGTTTCCCTTATACATATTTCGAACAAACAAAAATTAATATTTATAGAGTCAAATTATAATATTTAAGATATGTGTATATATAAATCCCTATTAACTCTTGTTGCCTATAAGTAAGCAAAGGTTTTGGTGGGTGCAGTAGCTGCTCACGTGTTCAATGAACATTGTTCATATATCTGTGGTCACAAGCCTTAACCGCCTAAGTCGTTTTCAAAATTTTTCTGGGGAGCTGTTTAAAGTATCAAAAACTCGCTTCCAATAAGTCGTCAGGTTGCTTTTCATTAACTTATTTATATATAAATGTCGTCTTAAAAAAGTCACATACTTAAAAAATTGGTAGCTATTTGATTAAGACACGAATGGAGTCCATCACACCAAAAATTTAATTTTACTTAAGTACAAAAAAAAATCTGAAATACAGGCATTAAGAAAAAGAAAGCAACGGTAACACTGTAATTAGTGACAATAAAAAAACCACTAATTTAGAAGTTATATAATTCTCGTATTCCTTTTTGACGAAATAATTGTATATATACGAATGAAAAGCAAGATTCACATAAGCATTGATGCTGAAAGTGTAGTGCCGGCCATACACTACACAAGTGCACTGCACAAGTCTGGCACTGTACAGTGCGTTTATGTAGTGTATGGGGGTGGTTGTGCTATTTACGCAGTGAACTGAGTAAATATCAAAACGATTTTGATATTTGCTCAAGTTTGTAAAACTGTACAGTGAACTTGTGTAGTATATGTTGCAAACGCACAGTTGTGTCGCGGTTTTTGAAGAGTTAAAAACAAAAAAATGAGCGCAGAAAACATGTTCTGGACAAAGTTTATAGAATTATACGGAGAATCGTTTGCATTATGGCACATTGAAAGCACCGATTACAGCAAGAGAATCATAAAATTCGAAGTCTATGAAAAATTAATTTAAAAAAAGCGAATTTTGTCTTTGTTTTCTTTTTATTTATATAGCAAGCAATAAAATAGCGCTGTATTTGCACATGTTGTCTTTTTCGCTGCAGCTTTAAAATTAAAAACTGCGCAGTTTACTTGTATAGTGTGTATCACAAGTTTCGTTTACGCAGTGCCAGACTTGAGCACTGAACTTGTGTAGTGTATGGCTGGCATTAGGTAAAAACTAAATTGATGTTGATTTTTCCTTGGTTTTTTGGAAATATTGACTCATGTCTAGTTCTTCCTGGGTATAACGTTAAGAACCTTAACCTATATAATCAATTTGCATTAACAAGTAAATTAGTTAGTAAAAATCAACAAAAAATTGTTGGTTCGATAAAATTTTTAGTCAAAATTCCTATAAAATTCCAACCAAAAACTTGTTGGTTTGACAAAATGTTTAGTAAAAATATTTTTGTAGATTTAAAAAATAGCCTGACAAAAATTGTAGACGGAAATTTTAACATTATATAACAAAGTTTTTAGTGAACATAATATATTTGCCATTGGATAATAAAAGAAAAATAATTGACGAAGCACATTAGGTTTTTTTTTTGTCAATATGACAAAAATCTTCATAGGTTGAAAATTGCTAAATTATTTCGTTAGATCAGCGAATTTTGTTTTCAAATACGAATTTTATTTTTATCTGTATAGTGCTAAAACAATGTTAACTCCAACTGCTGCTCCATTCTCTATTTTATAATTTAAAGCAGCTGTAATGTATGCTGTTATTTGAACCATGCTTTCACCGCTCGTTAGATTGGCTCTAAAAAAAAGGATTTTACAATTTATTTTATTAAAATGTTGCATTTTTTTCTAACTCCAATCGAAAGAAGCAATCTATACAGTTCAGATTTACTATATACAATTTTTTCGAATAACTAGTATTTAACGAAATATGATGACAAATGTGTTTTTTTTACTATGCAACGATAATTAAGTTGCTCTGGTGCTGCAAGTCCGACACCGATCCAGTCTTCCGGTTACAAATGTTCAATTATATGACTGATTAGCTATCATACAATAAAACATCAAATCGATGTAGGTGCAGATTTGCTTATAACAGTTTGAAGGTAGGCACTTTTTTGCATATTTTCAAGTACTGTTGAGCATTATGATTAGTACTGGGAATTGAAATGATCAACTAATTACGATTTTGATTAAGTCCACTGTTTAGTAAACTGAAAACGGATGTTTGTCTAACGCATTAAGCTCTTTATATTCCACATATTTTTATTTAAAGGACTGACGGCATATTTTTTTTCTTGCAGACTTCTGTTACTTAATGTACAAGGTCGTATGATTAATAAATAATCATATATAAAACATATCGATGGTCATACGTTGACAACTCCTAACTGATTTTTTATTATTTTCACCAGACGCAGAAAATGTCATATAAATCGCTACAAAACGTTCCTATCATCAAAATAAAAAAAAACCAAATTAGTTAAGAGTATCTACTAAAGGCCGTTTCAGACTATAATACAATTCAATTCAAGATTTATTGAGACTTTTAAAATACATAAAGAGGAAATATGAAAAAATAATAATATTATGAGAAACTTAAAACTTTTATGTATTATTTTAAAGGCACAATTATTTTTTAAAAATCCTTCATGCTAAGAAGAAAAGTGCTGTATTAATAAGAAGTTAAATATACATATGTGAAATTACATAGCTCAAAATATATGTAATCAAAGTTTACATAGACAGTAATATGTCATGATTGGAAGACTATAATACAAGTATTAATACTTTTAAAGAAATTGCCTCTTTGATCTAATTGTTGTTTGAAAATTTTCAAAAAACAATAACAAATTATCATGTCAGAGTTTAATTTTCCCCAAAAGTATTAATACTTGTATTATAGTCTGAAACGGCCTTAAATAGTTTTCAGTTATTTTATTTCGTTGTTAGTAATACTTTCAATCTCTTTTTAATGTAATTTCTTCAACTGAAAAGTTGTTAAAGTCAGTTACGTGCTGTCAACATAGGACCACCGATATGCAGCTATTATTCCAAAGCATGGTCACCCAAAATTGTTAAAAAATGCCTATCTTCAATCTGTCATAACAAGCAAACATGCACCTACATCGATCGATGTAAGTTGTTTGCTGTATGATAGCTAATCAGCTATAGAATGGAACTTTTAAAATGGGAATACTTTACTAGTTTTCGTTCCATAGTAAAAAAAAAAAATACATTTGTCATCATATTTCCTGAAATAAATTTTTTTTTTTGAAAAATGTTTATTGTATTGATTGTTTTCTTTTCGATCGGCGTAACAAAAAATTAACATTTCGTTAAAAAAAATCGTAAATTCCTTTTTTTTCAGATCCGGTCAATTGTGCACCGTGTCGTCATACTGTATATGAGCTGCACTCCCCCCGGGGGGTACGGTTCATGCATCTTGGTGATTACTCACACCTTGGTGATGTGCTTCCCGGGAATAGGGTAATTTGGTTTTTGCTGACAGAACCTTAGGCCAATTACCCATAAAACTTATGTGTTACTACCCAATCTCATGCAGCCGAGTAACGGGCGTGCACATATTTATATAAGGAAGTAGCTTGCTACGCGAGTCAGTAAGGAGGTGAACGGACACCTGTGGTCTACCCTAAGACCAAAGTCAATAGAATGTTAACCTCTAGGGGTTTTCTTTTGAGGCTTTACCAGTAGCATAAACTGGTACCACGGGAACCAGTTGCCCCACAGATGACCTGCCTTCCGAGGGTAAAGAGATAAGATACTCGCCGTATGAGCGAGATCATCTTGGATGATGTTGCTGGAAGGACATTGTCTCACCCTCTCAGGAAGGATGATTCTGTGTCTGGTTATTGGAGAGGTCTCCTTCGGGAGTCCACGTGGTGGTTGTGGTTGCCACCAAAAGCTGGAAGAGGTTTGGTTAAAAGACTGATGCTCGCCCAGTGCAAGTGACTGGGTGGATTTCGGTCCACCAATTGAAAGCCTCTTTGTGCTGTTGCTAAGTCAACAGGTGCTGCATCAGTAATGATGTAGCAGAGTTTAGATAGCTCAAACACTCTAAAAAGGTGTTTATGCATGGTTGGGTCTCCCATGCATGAGAAGTTGCTACCTGTGTGAGCCTTGCAAGCTACACATGGTGTGCCTTCGGGGTAACTCGGGGGTGGTGGTGAACACTCAACTTCACTCGGTGTTTTGAGAACACCGTCGGATAAAGCCGTAATGGCAGGTACCGACGTTAATCAAAACACACATTTGTATATGAGCTGCAGTACATTTGAACATGATACAATTTATTTTTTTTTTAACAAAGACTACCCGCGAAGCGATTTAGCTTGTCTGCGAGAAAACGCCCAGGGCATAGGGCGGGAATCGAACCCACGACCTCTGGACTGATAGTTTAGCATCGCTATCGCCAATCATCCAACTCGGCATACCAACGGAATGAGTTATTTTTCTATCAAAAGAGAAACAAAATATAATTAAAGTGACCATAACCTTAGAACAGCAAGATATAATATACATATGGTTATCAATTGCCATAGTGCGTTTCGAAATCGTCTTATTATAATAATAAAATTGCGACTATGCGATAATCGCGACTAATCGCATATTTTTAATCGTCACCGCCATTATGAAAATCTTCGATTATTAGCAAACCTTACTTAGACGCATAAATAATAGCATCTTCTATATCATCATAACTTTTCCATAACCAATTTTTACCATTAATACCCTTTGATTTCTGAGCTGTCTATCTAAGTCAAATTGTATATTCGTAAAAGTAACATTGGATGACATTGTCATCGTATGCGTATGGTAATCACTTCTTTGAGATGTGTATATTGATATAAAGCAAAATAGTATTAAGTGAAAATGAAAACAATAAATTTGGCTTTATGCACTTAAAGCATTGAAAGATTCAGTCGACATAAGGACATGGGACACATGAAGACTGCATGCTCTATATGGTATGGCGATTCATTAACTATAGTATGACTTTCTTTTACATATTACAGATACTGAAATTTAATGTAAGCTATTTTTGTATGCATGAGTTTGTGCTTATGTGCGTGTGTGTGTTTGTGTGGCAGCACGTTTAAGTGGTCTATGCAAAGTTTAGAAGAGATTATTTTGATGGGCTACTCCATGATTGTGAGTGATGGTTTGAAAATCCTATGAATGTGAAATAAGTTAAGAGTAAAATGTTATTAGAGCTAAATCCTGCTTGTGAGCGATGAGTTAAAGTCCAACATGCGGGGTATTAAATGTAATATGCAATTGTTAATTGATGCATGCTTTGACTGTAGATAATACTTTAAAGAGAATTATACATCGAAAAACACAAATGTACCTTTATCTTGACAATGGCCGAAATGAAAATTTAGTTTTTATTTTTCTTGTGCTGAGCACATCCTTATTACCCTAAAAAATGCATTAGCTTATACCTTCCAAAAATACAAATTTTTAAAGCAGTGTAATTTTATTTTTACATCTTATCCAGCTCACTCGCCTTTATGTGGTTTTTTCAATATTTTATAATATTGATACATAACATATTCTCCATGAAATATTTAATATAAATTTCTAAAATTGTTTTATTTTTTATTTCCATTTCAACGAGCATATATAAATTTATAGAAAACCCTATAAACGTATGCATAATCTTTGATATTCAAGTGTATGAATTGAATACTCAGTAAGAAGAGTACTATGAAAATCTAATGATGCATGCTAGAATTATGTGTATACATGCACGTGTCCTTTTGTGTATGTTTGAAACAAGATTACCCACAAATACTGTATCTGTCAGTGGTGTTTTTGCAGACGCTTTATTAGCACAACACAGATGGATAGAATTGTATAACATCACTGGTGCCATAACAACTACCCAGGCAGAAATTGTGATTTTTTGCAAAAAATATGTACCACCACAACACTGTAAATTCAAAAGTATGACACTTTCAAAAATTTTGTGCCGCCACAGTACTGTATGTACAAAAATATGACCTTAATTTCCAATAGAAGTCCAATACCGCAATAACACTACAAATTAAAAATTGTGACTAACTGTCGAAATGTCATATTCACAATAATCATGCACCCCTACAATATTGTAAAAACCAAAATGTGACTTTATTTCATAAATAAGTTTTACTCTATCTCTCTCTCCCTTTCTCTCTGATGCTCTCATAGTAGTTTTATGTTTACATTTAGTTCGTGCTAAAGATATTTTATACGGTGCTGTTTATAAATTCTGTATTTACAACATTGTGAGAACACTGTAAATTTATAAGTCCAGTACTGTAAATTTAGTTTTACAGTGTTGTGGCAACATTGCAAACAAGAGTCGAAGGACGGCCATTCGGTGTTATCATTTTAATGCTATGAGTATATTAAAATTTAGGTATACAGGATATTGTACTTATGTTAGTTGTACCCTCAGACCATCGTAGCAACGTCGTGCTAATTGTCTTTTTCTGCCTGGGTAGGCATAAGATAATACTACTGAAAAGCGTATATCCCTGCCATAAATTTATATTGCGAAGTTTGCTGATTAGTGACTTATTTTTTGACTAAGAATATTATTGGGTCGACAGGAACTGTTCCCCGTAGAACTTTCAATGGGACGCAAGCAAAACTCAGTACACGTAACAACAAAATATTTTTTCAGAAAAAACTTATTATCTCGCCATCAGACATCACTAAATTCCTCCGATTTTTTATGTATTTAAAAATAAAGAAACAATAATTTTGTGGGGTTTTACAAAAAAAAAAAAAACTTTGCTAAAAATCTATTTTTAAAGATATTTTCAGGTCTATTTGTTGCTAAAATTACTTAAATATATTTGCAATAAAATAAACACAGCAAAAAATATCATGTTCCTATAGGCAATAAAAATTTGTATGCCTTCCACATGCGATGTTTTGAAGCTCTTCATAGAATACTCAAAAAGAAAGCAGAGATTTTTGAGCCTTCATATTGTTTAAATTACGAAGTTACTCGGTTTTTTCATTTAGTCAAAACGAACTCACCTAAGTGGGATATGTCTGTTCAAAGCGCTTTTTGAAATCTAGCTTCTCTCGTTTACAAACCTGCTTCGGCCGAAGCAATAGTTTTTGCTGGGAAATACTTTAATCCACATTTAAAATATATAATTAAAAACTTGAGTATTAATGGAGTATTAAGAAAAATTTAATTCATTTAATAGCTTCCATTTATTTTTGTAGCTACTATACTTGCCTATTAATATAATTTAAAGAAAATAACAAACTTTTTTCATTTAAGCTTAAAATATGACATTTAGTGAAGTCTAAAATAACGTTTTAATACTTTTGTAATATATAAAAATTTCTGTAACTTTCGTAGTATTCACCCAGTAAAAAAATTTTCATGTGTTTTGAAGCTCTAAGGCAAAATTTTAAAATAAAGCGAATAATAATACGCTGCCAGTCTGACGAGTTCGCCGATTTTTCTTATACCGGTCCATTCTCGAATATTACGGAGCCAAGACTTTTGTTAGCGGCCAATACCTCTACGAACTTCAATTTTTCCTAGAAGGCTTAGAGGCAGAAATTCATATTTTGGACCTCTTATTATATGACCAAAATATGTGGTTTTGCGTATTTTAATTGCATGTAGGAGTTGGCGCTGAGTGTTCAATCGCTGCAAGACCTCAGCATTTGAAATATGATCTATCCAAGAAATTCGGAGAAGCCTTAGATATGTCCACATTTCAAAATTTTCAAGCTTAATCATGTGTACTACTTTTAGATAACAGGATTCTATTGAGTATAGTAAAAGAGACCAGATGTAATATTTCACCATACGAAGCCGAAGGTTTATATTTATTCCACGATTACATTAATCTATATATATATATTAATCTATTCTGTAGTTAATCTCCTTGTCTGCTGTCCATTCATCTGTAAGCCAAGCACCCAGGTACTTAAAATTTGACACACGCTCAATTTGAGTATCATCCAATTTTAACTGCGCAGCTGTGTGTTGTTCCTTAGTTTGGCTTATAATCATCATCTTGGTATATTTGATGTTAATTTTAAGACCATAAGTGTGGCTGCATTCATTAATTTTGTTCAGTAATATCTGAAGTTCTTGGATATTGTCCGAAAAAAAAGGTTGCATCATCGGCGTATCGTATATTGTTTATATATTTGCTACTTACTTTGACGCCCTTATCTACCTCATACAGTGCTTCATCAATAACTGATGCAGCGTAAAGATTGAAAACTACTATTAGTCCTAAATCTTACCTCACTACTTCAGACTAATTCAGAGGTCATATTTTACGGACCTTATGTTGGCGGTCGATTTTCTCGAAGAATGGTATTTTTACAATGCTTAAACAATACATGTTAGGGAAATTATGTGCCCTTATTTTTGTGAAGTCAGTTTAGTAAATTTTTGATAAATTTTCCTATTCTAAAGTCGCGATATTTGGCAAACTAGGCAAAATAGTGATCTTAGATTTTGCACCAATATTAGTTCTGCCAGAGGCTTCATCCGTACTAAATGTTATCAAAATGTAATGAGGTAAGGAAAACTGGTTGGTTGGTTTTATATGTTTTAACACATAGACCAAATTTAAACTCGTTTGGTGCGGGAACTTTTTTAACAACAGCATAAAAGTAGGATGGCGTTTCTGTATATTTTTTATAGCCATTTTGGCTAGAACATGTACAATTTGATATTTGCAGAAATAAGAAAAAAGTCTTACCCTAATGTACATATATTAGGGCAAGACAAGGTAAGCTTGTATACGAAAATCATCCTATACAAGCTATACAAAAAAGTTGATTTTATAGTGCTAATTTAATGGAGGTTTTTAAACGAGAAAGAAGAGTAAGTTTATTTGAGCTTCTTGGTGACGTTTTGCAACCGTGTTTTTGGCCGATCGGTTGGTGCGTTGGATTTCAAACCTGAGGGAGCTTAGATCGATACTAATTGAAGTTAAAATAACAAACAGTTTGCTCACTGCAAATATAAAATTAATAAAAATAATATTTATATTAATATATATATATATATATATATATATATATATATATATATATATATATATATATATATATATATATATATATATATATATATATATATATATATATATATATATATATATATATATATATATATATATATATATATATATATATATATATATATATATATATATATATATATATATATATATATATTAATAAAAATAATATATAAAAAAATATATATATTAATAAAAATAATATTTGTCATTATTATTCGAACTAAAATAAGTATAAGTCGGAAGTTATTATTATTCGGCTTAAGTTCAATAACTGAATTAATGTAAATTCAAATTATTTTTAAGAGTGGAATATTAGAATATCTAATCAGACTAGCAGAACGGATTAGTACTACTAATTTTGACAGCCTCTACGCTGTCATCATCAACGTCCTTTGTTCGCTTTTACCACGCTAGTTCGTGGATACTAGTATTAATGAAACATCAGTTATTTAACCAAATTTTGTGAAAAAATAGAATTTAAGTTATCTTATTCCTTTTATCAATATGGTTAGCCAACTTCTCACCTTCCAATTCTTTATTCCAATTTTTCCAATTTTTCTAATTATTCCAATTTTTATTTTCGTTTTGCTTGTACCTAAGGTCCGCCTACGATAAATCAAGCCATTGTTGTTGTACATGTTTTAAACAGGTTATCTTTATGCCCTATAATTTGCATTCTGATAATAAAAATAAGGAAAGTTACAAAATAATAAGAATTCAAAATTGCATTAGCGCCGCCAATCCACATAGAATAATTTTGTTT
Source organism: Panzeria rudis (assembly GCA_956483635.1). Classification (NCBI taxonomy): domain Eukaryota; kingdom Metazoa; phylum Arthropoda; class Insecta; order Diptera; family Tachinidae; genus Panzeria; species Panzeria rudis. The sequence goes on from OY101447.1 coordinate 124,417,631, forward strand.
TTCATATGTCTTCAGTTTAGTGCTGAAAATATTGATGAAAAATCGAGTACTCAAAACCGGGAACTGGGCATACAAAAATCAGCAGCGATTTCAGCAGGTGCTACTTTGATTCTATAATAGTATAAAACTGCTTTATTTCAAGCAATGTTTTTACTGGGCAGTATAATGTTTTAATTTTTTCACTGGGTGACTAGAAATGCATCTACTTCTAAACTATTGAAGATACAGTTTGTATTAAAGAGCTAAGGGATTTATTAATAATGCCTGAATTTTGATTTAGTTTTTATTGAAATTGCAATAATATCAAATTTTGATGCAATATATTAAAAAATATGTTAATCGGTATTAATTTTAGTCTTTTGCTTTGAAAATTGGATTTTTTATTTATATTAGTTATTAAACGAAAGTACATAGCAACTTTTTGCTATGTTAATATATGTATATTTTTTTTTGGGAATATGCTTTTCTCACGAGTCATTGTAAAGCAAAATGTTTGAAAGTTTTATGTGATCTTTTTTGCAAACTTCTATGCTTTGGTCTTCAGAAAACCTTTTCTGAAGATGTAGCTTGATCACTCGTCAAATAGGGTTAGAAAGGTGATTGATTATACATTCTCAATAATTTTCAGCATATCTTAAAAAAAAACTTTTAATACTTTATATGTATTTTCAAATATTAATTTACAAAATAGTCCGCTTGTATGACTGCTTCTTCGCTCACGACCACTCACCCGCAAAATACACTCAGCGACAAAAATTTTGAATCACGCACGTTCACGCAGGAGTAATATGGAAATTCTCACAATCACATATGCTCACGATAAATTAAATAAGTAAAATTTTTTGGATTTTAAAGTTTGTTTGTAATAAATTTTATATATATTTTTTTAAGATTTTTAAAAGAAGGATATTCTAGATCATCCTTTGTTACTTAGCCGATATAAAGCAAATTTAAGCCCACTATTAGCATTACATAAATATTACTGTTGCTGATATTATTATTCAAACCGGCGATTGTAATAGGTATTATAGGCTTTTTTAAGAAAAAGGATATATGACAGCGTAACGAGTCCTTGCAGTGATTAAGTTAAAAATTGGTACAAATAACACTATTTCTAGTAGAAGTATTTATCAACCAGTTCCAAGAAGGAATGTATCTTTCAGTTCAATTTTTCGTATTTTTCTTAACAACTCTAATTATTAGCAGTGTAGCGAATTTCATAGATCCAGAATAACTCCTTCTATTTTTATCTTATCGCTATATGTGCAACGTATTCAAGCATTTGAGAGCGTAAACTCTCACTTACATAAGTGTTTTTTATGAATCAAAAATAAGAACAAACATTAGCTTAAAACATAGACCAACATAGGTATAAATGGGCAAGAATGTGAAATGAACACAAGCTACGGTACATGGAAAAAATCTAATCCTATTAAAAGCAAAAGAAAAAACTAACAGCGTAACGAGTCCTTGCAGTGATTAAGTTAAAAATTGGTATAAATAACACTATTTCTAGTAGAAGTATTTATCAACCAGTTCCAAGAAGGAATGTATCTTTCAGTTCAATTTTTCGTATTTTTCTTAACAACTCTAATTATTAGCAGTGTAGCGAATTTCATAGATCCAGAATAACTCCTTCTATTTTTATCTTATCGCTATATGTGCAACGTATTCAAGCATTTGAGAGCGTAAACTCTCACTTACATAAGTGTTTTTTATGAATCAAAAATAAGAACAAACATTAGCTTAAAACATAGACCAACATAGGTATAAATGGGCAAGAATGTGAAATGAACACAAGCTACGGTACATGGAAAAAATCTAATCCTATTAAAAGCAAAAGAAAAAAACTAACAAAACTGTAGAATTTAACTCTACATAGCACTACTGCGTTAGAGCACACACTTTTACTAACGTAGCTATAAATTACCAAATATCTATTGGTAGTTATAGTCGTAGTAGTTGAAACTACTATTCAATAAGTCGGTGTAGGATGAAAAAGAAAAAAATCATAGTAAAAAAAGGTCATAGAAAATATATTGGCAAGCAATTTGTGCCAGAAAGTTCTTATATGTAGGTGCCATTTGTGAGCTGTAAACATACGTACGGTATACGTACAAGATACAATAAAAACATATTCACAATTTAAAGCAAAAACGACTTAAGGCTAAAGAAAGAATGCTGTACTAAGAAATTACATACATACATGTATGTATGTATGTGAGCATTTATAGAAGAAATCGATCTGTTTGTTAAATCAAACCTTTATCTAAACACTACAAAACGAAAACTGAAAAATATGACATTGAAAAAATTCGCTGAAGACTCACCAAATTCTAATGTAGTCGGTTACGAGTAATTATACTATGCAACAAATGAACTTTTTGTGGTGACCTTTAATCAGCACTATATTTGTTTGATGTCTTATTGTCCCCTTACTACGAAAACAGTCGCAATTTAAAATTTTATGATTACGTTTTTTTAATTTGTGTCTTATAGTCCCGTCGCATTGAATTACAAAAACAGTTGAAAGCTTGGAATAGAATTAACTTTTGTTTATTCTAGAAAGTGTTTAGGAAAGTTGTTAGAGAATAAATCAATATTGATTTTAAAAGCGATGGGTGATGGCCAAGGCCGATTTTTATCAAATTAAAGTATTTACTTAATATAGTCAATATAATGCTCGGTGCAATGTTTAATGATGTAGGACAACTCCTTATATTTTTTGCTTAAAAATGTATGAAGCCATCCCTCTGTAAGACGTATCGACAGACCTGATATACTTGGAGAAAACAGCTGAATACCGAAGTAAGAACTTAAAGCTTCAGGTGGAACGAAATAAAGCCTATCATAAATGAAAGCTATGATTGGAAGAACTTTGTTCTAGCTCTATGTTCCTTATAAGAAGAAATTGTCCAAAAAGCTTAAACGATGCTCCTTTTTTAATTATAGTTTATCTCGCGATTGTTCACTTTAAGGTTTTTGCTTACTAGCAAGGCCTATAGTGTTTTATTTTAATTAAAATAACTTTTAGCAAAGAAAGAAACAGTAAATTAACATAACTTAAGTTCTTTCACATTGGCATATTCTTTACTTACTTAAATGTTTCATAGTGATGCCGATCCATATTTCCAGTTAGGAAATCAAATATAGACATATCCATTAAATCCAAAAGACGACGCCCTTCATCATAAGGTGGGATATCACGAACCTTTAAAAATAAAGATAATAAGAATAATCAATCAATAAACTATTTTACTCAAGCGATCAAACAATTTAATTAAGAAATAATTTAAAAAACTACACTACTTTTATAATGTCTTTTGCACTTATTCCATGTGGGAGCTAGAAAAATTGCCATCTTTAAAAGGTCATTAAATTTATTTTCAATTTAATTTATCCCAGAGGTAGAAACTCATAATAATTTTATTCCTTTATGCAGGTTTTTTTTGTGAACGCAAAATTTCATTTTACACTCTTTTTAATGAATATTCCATTTCTTACAGTCTGTTCTGACAAAACAAATTTTATATTAAAGTTTCTTACTTTCTTATTTTCTGTTGCATTTTAGACAACATTATAAGTGGCATATAAAATTTTAATACTCAAGCGCAGTCTGTTTGCACAAACATACATTTTCCCCTCGTCTATCCTGTTTTAAATAGATTTTTATTTGTCTTCAAAATTAATGGAAATTAGCCAGACTGCAAAGAAAATTGCAGGAAAGAAAAATTTACTTTGGAGAAAAAGCTGCTTAAAGAAAATACGTAGAACCTGTAAAATAATAACAAAACTACCAAATCACAGTGGTCCATATAACGAAAATTTCCTTAAAAGTCGTAAACTTCACTGTCCTAAAAATTCATATCTAAGCTCAATAAATTGGGGAAGCCGTATATATAATAAAAACTTGACACGAAAAGTCGTCCGTCCGATTCCTGTTGATCGCTGGTTTATATGTCTAAGCGTGTCGATTTTAAGGACTGTGCTTCCAAACATGCTTGAATTATACACACACACTATTGCTCGAAACGTTGTAAATGTTAAGGTCATACTCTACTAAAAAGAAGGGACACTCTTGTTCTCAGCCAAACACGAAAGACGGGAAAGACAACCATAAAAGCACCAAGAGGAAAAATAATATTGTCTAGCATTGGCTGAACTTAATAATTTTACAGTGCAGATTTCAATATTTATTATAAGCCACTGTGCGACTAAAAATTTCTAAAGAAAATGCAACACCCGACTATGAAATTGTTGTTACAGGAGACAACAAAAAAAAAAAGAGAAGAGGAGAGAAATAAAATCCACACTTTATATTAAAAACTTACCATGGAACAATAGTTTTTATCAGTTTCCCATTGAGCCTTTCTGCGCTTGTGGTATGAACGGCGCCAGGGATGACGCCAAACCTGCAATTAAGAAAATAAATAAAAAAGATTTAATATAAAATGCAATTAAAAGCAAATATTAGTAGCGAAGCATACGATTTTGTGTTATTCTTATTTTTTATTACAATTTTTTTGTACGACTTTTATTTGTAATGTCTGTTGGCTTTTATAATTAAATTATGAATGTCTGTTTCTGACCGCGTTTCGGTTTTTAGTATAATACTGTTAATACTTTTATTTAGCTGTGTTATAAAGAAAATTTATGCAAAAAATGTACCAAAGATAAATAAAGCTTTTCAGTTTTTGTAGCAACGAAACAAAAAAATAAAAATTTTGGCAGAAAGGTTTCAGTAAAATCTTGTAAAGGACAAATTTAATAGCACTTGATACAACGTATATCTGTGCCCACAAGGAATATTAACTAAACTCGATTTCTGCAAGTTTTCAGGAGAGCATTTTTAAATTTGAAATCGCCACCTGAAATCTGGGAATTTAGATTAAATTAACCTTTGTATGCTCATATTTAGCAATTTTATAATATTTTAAATTGTAATTTAATTTATAATGAAAAAACAGTTAACTTAAGAGATATAAACAAAACAAACAGTTTAATTTTTTTCGTTGTTTTTAAATTTCTATATTCTATATCTGTACTTAAGCTGTTAGTGCAAATATAATGAATTGACTTTAGCTTCTAAAATAACTCAATAATGACTAAACTCGAGCTTAGAAACCAAACAAACCCATTTAAATATAAAAATATAAATTTAGCAAACGGAATATTGGCTAAGCTCAAGTTGGATATAATTTTCACGTGTGAATACACTCACGGCCAGCGTTGTCAGATATTTTCCGACCTATTTCGTCAAATTGAATTTAGAACTCGCCAAAAGTCGCCTAAATTAATTTTTTGTAGTTTTTCTTAATATATATTTGATAATAAATTTGTTTTTATATAATACTTTTTTTTTATATAAATTTTTATAAAATAATAGTGTAAAAAATTAGCAGAAAATCGCCAAAAATAGAAATAAAATCGACAAAAATTATTTCTTGTATATATTTCTCATCCGAACGCAAAACACTTTAAGACTATAATTGAAAAGCAAAGGGGTACAAGTGTCAAAACTAAAAAAATTGAGTTATATGCAGGAAGGAATCAATACTAAATAACAATATCTATCACTATAAAAATTCAGACCTGTACGACGACATCAGAAAAATTGAGTTATATGCAGGAAGGAATCAATACTAAATAACAATATCTATCACTATAAAAATTCAGACCTGTACGACGACATCAGAAAAATTGAGTTATATGCAGGAAGGAATCAATACTAAATAACAATATCTATCACTATAAAAATTCAGACCTGTACGACGAGATCATAAGACGGTATCTATTAGAAACCAAAAATATTATGTATGATATGTATGGGATCAAAAAACATTGAAGCTTAACTACTCAGAATTTTATTTTTTGCACTAGTACTCCTTTGCTTTTAACTCCCTCAATTAATATAAGAAAAATCATCAAAATCAAATTGCTTTAATTTCTTGTAGGCGAGTTTTGGTGGGATCTATTTTTGAAAATACTCTTGCAACAAAGTAATTCTCCTGAATTATAAAAATTTTTAAGTTCTATTTTGTAAAAAAAAATAGCCATAAAAATCGCCAAAAGATTTATTTATCGCCAGAAAGCCATGTCGCCAAGTCAAAAATTTAGACGCGAAGCAAGTTGAAAAATCGAAATGTTTGGCGAGAAATCGCCATATCTGACAACCCTGCTCACGGCATGGTTTGGATGGATAAACAAATTAATATTAAGTTTATCTCTGAGACGCATTTGACGGCTAGAAGCTTTTTTAAAATCAACGGATATACTCTCTACGGCACAAAGGACCCTACAGGTAGAGCATGTGGTGGGTCTACTCTACGAATAAAATCACGATTAAAATACTACTTAATGGGTGATAATTATGAATACTATCAACAAACTAACATCTGCATTGAAGCTGTTCATCAAAACCTGGTGATTTCATCAATTTACCCTCCTCACAGCTACTCTATAACAGAAAATCAATATAGTACATTTTTTAATTCACTAGGACCACGTTTTATGGCCGCCGATGACTACAACGCTAAGCACACGTTCCAGGGATCTTGTCTCATCATACCACAGTGTCGCGTTTTGTTTGAAACAATTTCTAAAATGCCTTTGAATGTTGTTTTAAGTGAACAGCCAACTAACTGGCCTACATATCGCCGAAAAATAGCTGATGTTATTGATTTTGGAAATCTAAGGAAGCAGCAGCATCTTTAGATCTATCTTCAGACCACTCACCTACTATTGTCACTATATATTCAAATACAACCTTATCACCCACTTGCGATTTAACGACGAAAACCACACGTATTAATTGGTTGAAATAAAAAAAAAATTAAATCTATTCAGCAGATGTATATCGGCTATTATCTGAAAAAAGAAGAGTTCGTAAAGAGAATGGCCACGCTACATATCCGATCAGCTAAAATCTAGGCTGAAGGAATGTACTAAAGAGCTTAAAACTCTACTAGGATATCAAAAAACCGCTTCTCTTCGAAAATTTCTGAATGAGCTCGACTCAACAACAAGAACAGACTATTCGCTTTGGCGAGCATGCAGAGGCCTCAAAAGACCGGTGATATATTAGCTTTGATTGCGAGGATCGAATGGATACTGGGCAAGAACTCACACTGAAAAAGGCACTGTATTTGTAAATAACTTGCAGAAAGTATTTACTACAAACACGTCTGATACTATAGTTGAGATGCCACCATTACTCGCCATACCAGATGTTACCTTGAGTTTAAATATTCTGGAGATAGAACACTGTGTTGCGGGATTAAGTTCTAAAAAAGAAACAGATGCTGATCAAATAAGCAATAAAATGCCCTTAGAACTAAGATATACTGCAAAAAACATAATTCTATATATTTGTAATAGTATTCTGCGTCTTAAATGCTATCCCGCATAATGGAAGGTTTTGCTGATTACTATGATACCTAAAGCCAAAGATCAGACGAAGGTGGAAGTCTATAGACCTATAAGCGTATTGTTTAGCATATTAGAAATATTTGAAAAGCTACTTATGACTAAGCTAACACCCATACTGAATGTTACTGGATGGACGATCGAACAAACTCATAGACTCATGAACGTGGTTAAAAAACCTTTCGAGGAAAACTAATATTGTTCTGCGCTCTTCATCGATGTTTCTCAGGCAATTGATAAAGTATGGAACGAAGGTTTAATACATAAACTAAAGCAAAACATACCGGCAAACACCCTTAAGCCTTGAGAAAGCTACTCAACTGAGCGAAAATTTGTTGTTAAGGAATGTAATTTTCTAAGCATTTGCAGCCGATTGAAGCCGGGATTGCTCCAGGTAGCATCGTCGGGCCTATATTATATCAGATATATGCCTCTGACGTCCCGGTAAGCAGCAACAGACACATATCAACATTCGCTAATGATACAGCTTTTCCAAGTGTTCACAAAAGCCATCAAGAAGCTTCCCGCAAACTGAAAGAGTAAATAACTCAGTTGGAAAAATGGAAGCAATGGCGGATAAAAATTAACGAACAAAAATGTCTATATATCTAGGCGCACGGTAGTGTGCCAGGCCAAATTCCGGCCACACGGTGTGCATTATTACACGAAACCATTCGAGCTTTTTTACAGTTGAACACGAGAGACGTAAAAGATAACCTAAAGAAATAACCGCAGAAACAAATATTTTTAATTTAATGTTATTGTTTTTTTTACATATATATTTTATTAATTTTTAATTTTTGCATGAAACCGGTGTGTGATGAATACTCCAAAAAGGAAACAACCTGTGTTTCCTGCCAACAGACTGAATAAACTTACTTTATGTATTGCAAAAAAACAAACTTTTTTATATTCTCTTACGTACATTTTTTATTTAGGTTCTATTCGTTTCAATAAAAATTAGAATTTTTGAATTTTCCCGACTTAAAATTTTCATTTAAACACATTTACGATCTAACTGGGACCCCAATTCCGATATAACGGTGGAAAGTAATTGGGTTCCGATTAATTTCCTGTGAGGATATATCAAAACCTGGCAAAAATTTGCTGAAATCGGGAAAATATCAAACTCTAATATTGAACTGAAACTCCTAAAGCTACCGAAGGAACAAAAGTATGTAACAATCACCTCTGTTGAAGATGAGCAAAATATACGATAAAAATCTGTGTTAAATTTTCCCAACAATTTCCCAATTGTTTATCACTTGGGAAGAACTTATGTTAAGGCACTAATTTGTAGATGGGCTATCCCAACAAGTTCCCTATAAAATCACAAATGGGAAAACCCTTTTGGGTGTGGCATATGCATTCCCAATCGGGCCCCAATATGAGTACTAGGAAAATTTCTAGTCGGGTTGTAACCATATTTTCTTGTTTATTTTTCATACAAAATATACAGAGGTACAGTTGTACCCATACCGCCCTACATTTTGGGGAAGGATGTTACTTTTTTTTATTCTTAATATTCGAAAACAAAACATTATTGTTAGATTTAAGATGTCACGAAATTTTAGATATCTAGTGATAAATCAAAAAAAAAAAGTTATAGCACTTATAAAATGCAAAAGTTACAAAATATAAGTTAAGAAAATTCATTTGAACAAACTTGATATAGGCTGTTATTGCATAATTTTAAAAGCGGAATATCGACTTTTTTTCTTTAGATTTTTGGGTATAAAGTGTTAATTTTTTGCGCTACAATGATACAATTTTGATAACTCAAATTTGTGCTAACTTGTCTTCAGCTGTTATTCCTTGTGGGCACAGGCATGATTAAAAGACTTTATATTTGGAATTTTCTCGATGTGCTACCAATTTTTATTTTTCACATATATTTTTATTTTTCTATTTCAATTGTTTTTAAATAAGTGATGGTATGAAAGTAAAAATATAAAAAAAAAAATTCTGTGTAGAATACTGTCGGGAAAAAAATTACCAAGCGGCAATTCTAGATAAATCGCAGTTTTTTCCATCTACTATTCTTATTACAAAATAGAAATCATTGTAAATTGTATAATTACATATAACTATTAAGTCAAAAATGTTCACGGACCTAAGTAAAAAACCAAAAACAACAGAGCCACCTGATAGATGGTGATAAGCAAAATACACATAAGCACTGATGATGGAAGTGTAGCGGCTTTCGAAAGTAGCGCTGCTATGTTCTGCTGTGTACTTTGAAAAATTAAGTTGATGTTAATTTTTCCCTTGTTCCTTGGAATATTTATTATGCCCAATTCTTTCTGAATATAACGATCCTTAGCCTAATAATCAATTTGAGTTCATGAGGAGATACGTTCAAAATTTTCATATTAATAAAAAAAAAAGTTAGAGCTGATTAAGCAAACGTGTGAGACAAAAAAGAGACGGCGACGCTTCTAGTGTTAAGGTGATTCGACAGTTGGCTATTTTTTTTTCAACGATAAAAACATAGAACCATTATAAATAAATCGTATTTTTTATTTAATTGAGGAAATATGAACCATTTTGGAAGCTACAAAAATTAATATAAAAAAAATTATTAAAAGAAATTTTATTTCAAATAACTCTCTACCTTTTCTTGTAACTGGCGAACAATGAAACTTTACCAATCAACAATCCACAAATCTGTATAATGTCTTATTAAAAAAAAAACACACATTCTGTAAATTTACTTTATGTATTTGTTCGCTTACAATAATTGTGTAAATTCTATTCCATATTATTGCATAAATTACAACTACTTGTGGGTGCTTTAGATGAAAAATATGAATGGTTTTATAGCGTGAAAAAAACTGAACTAAATTTTTTCTCTTTCAAAAATAAATATTTTTTTTACTTTTGTCTGCAAAGTGATTTTATTATTTCTTTCAGAAGTGTTTTTTGTTCTTTTTCAAGTTTTGCAATCAAAAACGTAAAGCTGTGTGTGCTCCTGTTTCTTTTTATATATATTTCTTGGCTTTCTAAATAGTTAATTCTGCGCACCTGCTTTATATCTTTGCCAATTTGCTATTTTCTTTTATTTATTTTTTAATATCTAGTATATATTTTTGTGGTCCTTAAAAATTTTTCGCAGCATTGAAACAGCGGATGTTGAATGTTGTAAATATTGTAAGCCACAAGATGTTTTTTTTTAGCTTTTCTGAAATATAATAGAAAAAAGTGCTTCCGCTTTTTTATACTATTCCACTTTTTAGAGTATTTTTTACGTGTGTAATGACCGGGAGAATAATAGCATTCCTTTCAGTAAAGAGTGAAAAAAATCGTTTTAGCTTTTTCTTTCTGTGTCAGGAAAATAAAATAAATTTCTTAAAAAATTAAACAAAGTAAATAGAATATAGAACAAGTGGGACGGCTTTATTTAGCGCCCTTAATATATGCAAGAGAATTTGTAGTCCAAGGAATATAGGAGGCTTGAAATAAGTAATTGCATTTGTTGTCTATACCCAGACAGTATTTTTGCAATTTGTAATCAAATTCAAGTATTTTTCTGCACGATTAAAAAAACCAGAATATGCACCAATTTTCTGATAAAAAAAATACTTTTGTAAGTAGAAAATGGTATCCGCGACTCTCCTGGAAGAGTCTTTTATGACTGAAAACTCTCTAATTTTTACTCATTGTTTGTTATTTTAGTTTCAACTGCGAATCGAATAGAGCTCCTTCACGTTTGCAATCCTACCCACTAACCAATAGAATACCGATAGCACAAATTTTACACAAACTTACTGTTAACCCGTCAGTGTTTCATGAAATTATTGATCACATTAAAGTCATTTATGACTCTTCTGGTGCCCTAACCGCGACTCTTCTGAAGGAGTATTTTATGACTCGCGTTTCTGATCAATTACGACTCATTTTCATGATTTAGAACAGCCGCTTTTCGATGATCTGCATGATTAATTTATCAAATGCTGACTGGGTTGTTGATGTCAGTCTTTTTAGAAATTTCTAATTGAAAACTATGCGTAGCGATTACGTCTAAATGTGGCGTTTCATAAATATTTAGCTATTGTAAATCCTTTTGGTTTAAAAGGAACTATAATAAAGGTTAAAACTAAGTTTAGCCCAATTATTTTTAGCATAGCAACTAACTAAAGATTTTGGATTTAATTTCATGCTTACATCTTTAAAAATTTTATACTATAGTGTACAAATTTTAAAAAGGCTCTTTTAAGGCCCAAAAAATAGTCATATTCACAAGTTAACACGGTTTTGAAATGGAGCTACTGAAGATTTTTTCCCACATATTTTGCTGAATTCAATTCCGAAATCCGTTTATTTTTAATGGCTTCAGGTTTTCAGCACACTAAATTACCTAAGACGCAACACAGTGGTTCCAATTGGAAACAAAGGGTCATAAATCTGTATCTTTAAGACTTGCAAAACTATTTATGTAAACATCATAGAAGAGGACCTAAGCCTTAGGAATGTTATAATTTGGGTCATCCTGTTTAAAAACATAACGAATTACTGGTTATCAAAGTTAGCATCCTGTATTCGGGAACGAAAAACCTCCTTGGCCTCATATACAGAAAAAAATTAAATTTAATTTTCAATAAAGAAAATCAACGAATAAATCATTAAATAGTTTGTCTAGAAAGAGACCTAGAAACAAATTTGTAGATACAGACACAAATTTCGCAACAATTTCATAAAAAAACGGGTTTTCAGTAAACAAATTGTCTAAATCTATAAAGCACTTTGATAAAAAATATTTACGAATTCTGTATAAAATAGTTTTCAGAATCAAACAGAAATATTTACTGGATTTTCTGTAATATATCAAACAATATATTTGTCTCAATTTATAAAAAAATTTGTGTAAAAATACTTAAAAAGTCTAATCAAAATAGTTTACTGAATCAAACATTAATATATAATGGATTTTTTGTAATATATTAGATAACGTTATTACCTGAGTCAGTAAATTTTTTTTTTATTATTTTTAAATTTTAAATAATAACATCATCATCCGTTAGCCATTTACGAATGTTTGTCTAAAGACTCTAACAAATTGAACGGGAATTAACGCAACAACAATAATGAATTAACACGTTGACTGCCACGGCAATTTTCATAAAACTGGCCAAAAATTACAATTTGATTTTTTCACATTATATTACTAAAAAACTCTATTTCTAGATCATAGGTATCATCAAAAAGCAAATATGATGGTTTTATTTAGGAGAAAAACCACCTACGAGTTATCTCGTAGTTGGCTTCTGTAACAGAAATCGCTACGCAGAAGCCAACTACGGGTTAATTCGTACGTCTTTCTTTAATATTTTGTTTTATAGCTATTATTATTTATTATAATTATCATAATTTTATTATCATTTTATTTCTTTTTAGTTTTATAAGCATTCTCTAATTATTGTTATAATTATCAAGAACACAATATGTTCATGTTCAGAACCCAATATGTAAATGTTCAGTTCACACTAGCCAACATTGACATTTTATTCTTTTCCCAGAAGCCATTTATCGATACTAGCACTAATATATTACGATTTTATTCGTAGCTACACAAAAATGACAGGTTTAGTGAGTACGAGATAACTCGTAGTTGGCACCCTAGAAGGGAACGCAATCTACGAGTTATCTCGCAGTTGGCAGTCAACGTGTTAATTCACTAGAAATCTTTAGTAAACAAACTTGTTACAATAGCATTCCTTTTCATTTTATTGTTGTCTTTGTTATTTATTTGTAGGTCGTCATCTGGGTACTTTTTTTACGATACAGAAAACTAGTTTTTGTTGTTGTGTTGTTTGGTGTTTGCGGCCTTAATAAAAATTACTGAAAATTTAATTCTATTACCATATAAGTTATGAATTTTTTAGTCGATCTGTATGGGTCTATATCCAAAGAAATTTAATTATTTTGGTTTGAGTTCGGTTTTAATTTAATTTTTCAATTAAATTATATTTTTATTTAGGAATAAATGTAAAGCATGTAGATAAAGAAAAAATTGACTGCGCGGAGTGTTGAACTGACATGTTTCGATAGCTCCCTCTATTCTCGTCAGAGTTCTTTTCGGCGTAGATCGCTCGACTAAAGTCGGTGATTTGCAGTCAAGCGATGAATATCATTTACCTTTAATCAATTCATACTGTCATTCTTACATCTTTATTTCATTTAATTAAATTAAACCGAACTCAAGCCAAAATAATTAAATTTCTTTGAATTTAATTTAGTTTTAGAAAATTTTTTAAAATAATTTTGTCTGTGTCATTTTTACAAATATTATACGATTTCAATGAATTTAAGCCTGGTTAAAAGTTTATAAATAAGGGGTGTTTTTTTTAGAGGCATAGAACTTCGAATTGAAATAAAACACAAGAAAATCGTTTTAATGTCCATCAATTTGGCTTTATTGGAAGGATAATTTTATGCCATTAATGTTTAAATATGATTTCGAGCATGTGGCCGCCGCGGCTGGCTCGAATAAAGCCAATTCTACAGGTCCAATTTTCAATTTGATGGACAAAGCTCCAATTGCTGTGCACGGTGGCGAATCGATTCATTCGGGTCCTCTTCAACACTTTGCTCTACAGCGGCAATTGTTTCTTCGGTGCGCACTGTTCGACGTCTCTGCGGATGCGTATTATCACATAGAGTAAACGTAGTGCGAAAACGATCCATGGTTAACCGAATTAATTGCTCTGATGGACGATTATGTCGACCATATGGACGGAGCTTGCGGTAAACTTCGCGAACTGAACCATTATTTTCGAAATAAATTTGCACGATTTGCAAGCGTTGTTCTTTTGTCAACCTGTTCATGATGAAATGGCAAACCAAACTAAATATTAATCACTTGACAGCTGACAAAATGGCCGCCAGTTAAAAAAGTGATGCCAACTTAAAGTTCTATACCTCAATAAAAAACACCCTTTATATGAAGAAAATAGTGTTTATTTGATAAAGATGTCTTTAATATTTTTCAAAGATATTTGACTCTAAACTTTTATATTTTGATTTTTCCCCTCAACGTTGTTCTATACATCAACAATATCTCCTTTAATAGTTAGCATAGCCAACTTTTTCAAAAACATATTTTGTGATTTTCATCACAATCCCTGAATATATGCAGAAAAATTACTTACATATCTCAATTCATGTAATCGTGAAAAGGGATCAAAATAAAGACTTTGAAATGAGAATAAAATATGGCAAAATTTTTACAAAAAATTTCATCCAATCCTGGATGTAGCGTGAATGCTTAAATCGATTTAAAATTGCAACTGCAGTAATTTTTGAAGTCTATTCTTTTAAAATATGTAAAATAAAAAAGAAACTAATTTTGAAGTTTTTTTTAGAAAAACTTAGAACTCTATTTTTGTCAAAATTTAGCCATTTTTCAGTCTTATTTTAAAGTTTTCACCGTGAGTCCTTGAAGAAGAAATAAGGAACAAAGTCGAACCCAAAACAAAAATTTTAAAATTCAAATCCAAATATCTTAAAAATATTAAAGACATCTTAATATAATTCTTGAAAAAAAACCGACTACAAAATATGTGTAGCAGGCACTGCCCCCATGTTTCATCATCATGTACTTTTACAAGAACTAATTGCGTGTGCGAAGTTTCATAAGAATCGCTGAAGTAGAAGTAGTTAATATAAATATTTACTTTTCATGGACGCGGCGCAGCCCACTTTTTTAACCACAATGATATATTGTAACGTTAGCTAAATGTGTATGCAAAGTTTCATAAGAATCGGTTTAGTAGAAGTTGTTGAAAAATAATATTTACTTTGCATGGGCGTGGTACCGCCCACTTTTTTAACCATGATGTAGTATTCAAACAGAAACTTAATGTGTGTGCAAAGTTTCATAAGAATCGGTTGAGTAGAAGTAGCTGAAAATTAATGTAAGCGTGGAATAAGAAAAAATATTAAATCGCTTCATAAATGGCGGAGTTTTGAGGTAACATACATAAAAATACATGACATACACAGTGCAACACGAAAAATATAACCATATACAGACACCACTGCTTGATAAAAGACCAAAAAAAGACCCTTGCCTTCCAGTTTTGCCCCAATACATGCACTTTTTTTATGGGCCCCCAAAGATTTGGAGCCTCGGCGTCACTTTTACAAAAAACTGATAATTTTCTCAGGCTCATATCTTGCAAACATTTCGGACTTTTTATTTACTATCTGAGGCAAAGTTGTAGCTCTTGTCATAAAGAACAAAAATTGTGAACATGTAAAATCAAACAAATAAACCATCTTCAAGATCAAAATCGCAAAAAACTTTAAAAAACTCGATTTTTACGTTTGCGGCTAACTAAGCGCTACCTAAACGGTGTTAAAAACAATGTTTACGAAGTTCATATGTTCTAAAAAGTTGTTTATTGAGATCTTAGGTACATTTTTGTTGTAAATTGTTTCCTTGAATGTTGAACGGTTTGCTACCTATGGACCTGAACAAGGGAAAAAAGATAAAAAAGTCGAATTTTTTAAAGTTTATTGCGATTTTCATGTTGAAAATTAAGTTTTTTGATTTTATATTGACTTTGCCTCAGAGAGTAAATCAAAATTCCGAACGGTTTGCAAGATATTAGCCTGAAAAAATTACCAGGTTTTTGCAAAAATGATACTAAGGCCTCAAATCTTTGGGGCCCATAAAAAAGTGCATGACTTGAGACAAAACTGGGAGACACAAGTCTTTTCTTTTTTTGGTATTTTATCACGTAGTGGTTATATTTCCATGACTTAAAAAATTACACACAGTGTAATCTTTCTCCTTTTTTTGAAGTCGATCAAAAATAAACTGGATTTTCTTAATCATTTTATAAACTTTACACTAAGTTTAGATTTATTAAAATCGGATACTATTTCTAAAAGTAATGTAGCCACCAAGGTTTTTCATGTCGAAGGTGGTCAACTTTGACACCCTGTAGTTAAACATATATTTTAACAGGATAATCCAAATTTCAGCATTTTTAAGCTTAGGTCCTCCTATGTGATATTTTCAATTGGAACTTCTGTGTGTCACTTGATCCAGTCCAAAAGCTAACTTAGATTTTTAAACTTATTAAATTTATCCTAATAGAAAAAGTTTTTAGCATAAAAACATGAATTGGTAGTATTGGCATTTTAAAGAAGTGACAAACCTAATTATAAATATGTAAGTGTGCGAATATGGGTTACTGCAGAAATTTTTTAAGTAGATACTTTATTGCATAAGTTGCGGTATTTTTCACCACAACTGCAAATAAATCACTTATAAGATATATAGTACATTTTTATGTTTTCAATTTTTATTGATTTTCTTT
Source organism: Panzeria rudis (assembly GCA_956483635.1). Classification (NCBI taxonomy): domain Eukaryota; kingdom Metazoa; phylum Arthropoda; class Insecta; order Diptera; family Tachinidae; genus Panzeria; species Panzeria rudis. Next base: position 124,434,382 of record OY101447.1, read on the forward strand.
TGTATAAACATACTTTTATAATTGTATCTAGCTTTTTTTAAGTGTTGCGATTGTTCAATATTAGACTAGTTCAATATTTATCTTTTACAGCTCTTACACATTTGCAATCGGTATCTTTGCAAACATATTTGTTAGAAAATAAAGGGAAAAAGAAATCCAACAAAAATACTATTAGATTCTAGAGCACAAGCAAAACTTATCTAATATTTATCTAAAACTTTACAGACACACATGTGTACACATGTATATCGGTGATTCTCATTTAAAATACTGTTTCGTGTTCGTTGAAAGTATGGTAAATTATTTTACAAAATAAATGCGTAAATTTGAAAGTGAAAATTGCTTTAGCATGATTTAATAGATTGTAAATAAATGTAAATAAGCTTTTTTGTGTGTACAACTGTCCATTGTGTATTAAAAACGAATAACAACAATACTCTTTTCCCCTCTCCATACAAAATGGCGTGTCCGTATTGCAATTAATTCAAAATGAATTATGTGTTCTGAAAAAAACATTGAATTCGTACAAAAATGTATTGAGCGTTACGTAAAAAAAATTTTTATATATAATTTTTCTATAAATTTTAGGTCTTTAAAATAAGGTTAACATCATCTAAAGGGTAAAAACGATATATAGAACATTATGTTTACAAATTTCTGGTTTTTTAAATGTTGCTTCTGTCGCACTGTGCGTTGTTATATTTTCGAAAAATGTGTTGCACTCTAAAACATTACTTGAAATTTAGTATCATATATTATCTAAATTTGTGTTGAAAAATTCTAGTTGTTAAAATTACATCGAGTTTGTAGTTATTTGTAACAAAAAAATACATAATTTGTCTTATTTTTCCCACAAATACAAATCTGCAGTTAAAAGTATTTATTTTTGAACAAAGTATGTCTAAATAACGTTAAAATTTTGAACACTAAGCAATCAGCAGACAACAGAAAAATGTTCAAAAAATAGAAGCATGCCGTAATTTTCTTCGGTCATTAAAGTTTAATTTCTGTTATTTAAAAGTTTTTAAATATAAATTTTGTAAGTATTGGTAAGTAAATATTAATAATAAAGAAAAAACTTTTCAAATTAAATATATTTAGTCCAAGCGAAAAAAAATTTAACATAAAGTACATTACGCCTATGGCTGAACGGTAGTTACGATAGACTATCAGTCAGGAGGTCACAGTTCGAACATATTTTGTTCAAAAATCAACAAAGAGAATGCTTGTCTAATTTTAGGTCGATAGTAGTCAGTAAAGTGTTGCCGACTATTATCGACCAAATTTTCAACAAAAGTGTTTTAGAGTGTAGGTAGGTCGTATTTTGCTACAAAAACTTATTTGAAATTGCCATAACTTTTGACATTGTTGGTCGATTTTACTAAAATAACTCTTATTTGAAAGAAGAGTTAGCCTACTTTTTCCCTATGTATAAATGTTAGTAAAGGATTATTTTAAAACATACAAACTTTGTAATTTTCCATGTGAACCCAGGTCTAAATTTAAATAGTGGTCATATATTTTGATTTCGTCCTGCGATTATTATACTTATTTTTTGTGTCTTTAGAGAGTAGATGTATAGCGCCTTCAAACTCTTTATTTGTGGTGTATTTTTTTTTTTGTTGCAAAAATCACTCCTGGAACAACTGCCAAATGAAATGTAACGCTCAAGACACACAAATTTAAAAAAATTTTAAAAATATAATTTTATTTCCGGGTCAAACTATAATACAAATTCTGTCTTTTCATATATCGCACTTGATCAACAAGAGGGTATTAACTCAAAATTTTCAGTAGAGGTCAAAAACTGTTAGTTGTTACATTTTAAGAGAATTTGAAAATTCGAATACATCATAGTACGCAAATTCCAGTTGAAAATATATTTAAATTGTTTTTCTGTTAAATGTTTGCAATTATAGCATGAAAATGGTTACAACTAAAGAAGGATTGAATTATTTCATGAAAAGGGTCACAACTCGAAAAAATGTAATAAATGTTTTCATAAAAAAAGTCACATTTCAAATTAAAATCATAAAGTAAAACAAATTTTATCAACAAAATAGTATCAACTCAAAATACAACAAAATTTAAATAAAACAAATTGATTACTTTTAATTTGAATAAAGGCTTGTATCAAAATAATACATTTTGTATGAAAATATAGGATGTATTTCTATTTAGAATTTTGTATTAACTCAAAATAATACCATTTTGTTGATATAAAGGTAGGCACTACACTATCACGAAAATGGTCTCAAATGTGGTTTTGAGATGAAAGAGTAATCGGAATACGTTGAAATTTTTACAGTAGATAGATATTGATGTTGTTAATTGATTTCTTGCAAAATGTAAAATTTTAAAAATTTCGAGTTAATACCCTCTTCTTGATCAAGTGCGATATATATTAGTTACATTGGTAAAAAAAAACAAAAAAAAGAACACAAAATGTACATTTAAAATGAGAGTCAGCCATATACAATTGTATATGCGAAATACGAAAAATAGACAGATGGTTTTTAAAAAAGAACATAAAATTCAAAGGATTTTCTTTATTTGACCACATAAGGGATATTGATATGAGTTTGTGTCTTCAACATATAGAAAAACGAAAAAGAAAATTCAATTACGAAAACCGTATTCAATTAAAAAATTAAATAGTTTTCAGCCAACTACGAAAGTTGTAGTAATAGCGAAACAGTATTAATTTTAAGTATATTTTGACTTTTTCAATTAAAAAAATATTATATATATTAATAATAATATTAATAATAATATTTGTTATTAATAAAGAAATGAATTGAAGTTTTTAAAAAATTCAATGAATTTTCTTAAAACAATATTGTATACTCTGAAAAATTATACGATTTTTACAAATGCAAACTAAACTTTTTTAAATTTACAAACAACTATTATATAGAATTATTATATAGAAAAAAGTTTCATTTTATGATATCTTGATTCAAAATCTATTAATAATATTGTCTTAAGAGTAGATTAAATCAATACAAATAAATATTGATTCAATTCAAATATTAATAAAACATAAATTTTATCTGGGTACACAGTAAGTTGGAAGAAATTTGATAATAATTTTTTTTCTGTGTAGTTGTAGTTGCATGCAGAAACATTTTTTACATATTGAAAATATTTTCTCATACAAATGAAATTCATTTAGTTATTGATTTCTTCATGAATTTTTAAAACAACCCACAATAGCATGTTGACATTCATGTTCAAAAATTTTAATTATTAATGTTGTTTTTTTGGTTTTACAACTAGAATGCAGCAGGTAATTTTATTTGTAATAATTGGAACAGATGAGAAGAGAAAAGGTAGAATGTTTTGAATTTAAAGCTTATATTAAAAAAAGTATAATAGTAATGAAACTAACAATAAGGCAAGCAATTAGAAATAATTTGCTTTGTGGTTACATGCAAATCTGTGATAATTCTCTAAGGCTTATTTATTTATGTTTCAGGCAATAGCAACTTATCATGATTGTGTATCAAATATTTGTTGACCATAGAAAAAAAGCTTAGCTTATAAGTCGCTGGCTTATTTTATTTTCTAAATATAAGACAAAATTTAAATGGTGCATATTTAAGGAAATCTATCACACTTTTTTACAGACTTTACTTTACAGTTAAATTTTAAGGGCCGATGTTGATAAAACAGAAATTATTTAGGAAATTATTGTCATTTCTTTTTATTCTGATAATATGGTATAGTTCAATTATGTATGGAACAAAATATCGGCCAAATGGCCGCCGCGACTCGACGGCACACCTCCATCCGATGGTCCAAATTTTCGATGACGCTGAGGCAAAATTGAGGTTCTATGCTGTTAATGTGCCGAATTATCTCATCCTTTAGCTCTAGAATTGTTGCTGGCTTATCGACGTACACCTCTTCTTTCAAATAACGACAAAGAAAGAAGTCCAACGGTGTCAAATCACATGCTCTTGGCGGGCAATTGACATCGCCACCACGTGAGATAACATGGCCACTGAATTTGTCGCGCAAAAGAGCCATTGTTTCGTTAGCTGTGTGGCAAATGGCACCGTCCTGTTGAAACCACATATCGTCCACATCCTTATCTTCCAATTTATCGAAAAATATTTAAAATTTCTAAACAAAATAATTTACTGAGTCAAATAAAAATAATTACTGGATTTTGTGTAATATATCAAACAATATTTTTGTCTGAATTTATAAACCAATTTGTCTAAAAATATTAAAAAACTCTAAACAAAATAGTTTAATGAGTCAAACAGAAATATTTAATAATTTTTGTTCTTATATCAAACAAACTCTTTGTTGAGAAAGTAAAAGATTTTTTTGAAAATACTTTTAAAGTTTTTACGAATAAAAATAACTATTTGTACGTAATTTTATATTGAACTGAGAGGTATAAGTCTTAAATTTATTATTTCGGATTTTTAAGTAATTTAAAGTAAATTAAAATCAATTTATTAACGGCTCTTTTAACAATATACAATTAAAAGTTAACATTGACTTTAACGGCAAGTTCGGCATACAAAACTTGTGAAAAGGGCCGTAAGAGTGGAGTGTTGGAATATTAAAATTAGATTGGAAGAACAGATCAATACAGGCCGCTACACCGTCTCATCAGCGTTCTTGTTCACTTTTACCACTTATGAAGGTGGATGCTTTTTACAAGGAAACATCAGCTTTTTAACTAATTTTTGTTGCAAAATAGAATACAAGATTTTTTCATTATAAATTCTTGCATTCATTTTTATTGTGACTCAACTTAGTTAGCCGAAATTTTCCTATCTGATTTAATAATCCAACACTCACAAGCTCTTATTATTTTTTGCTTTCTCTCTTGATGGGCATTTTTATCAATACTTACAATCAAAGCTGTTGTTGTGTTTTGTGTTTATGCATGTTTAAACTGTTTTCAGTTATTTTGTCTGTATTTAGTTCCAGACAGCTAACCGAGAAGTAGGTATTGATAAAAGTGCCCATTAGAATATTTAACCGTTAATCGAAAATAGCCAAATTTTAAATTAATCGATCAGTTAATCAAGTAGTAATTAACCGCCTAACCGATTAACGGTTAACGGAATGAGTACCCTAGTATTTATATGTCTCTTAACTATAAATTCCATTTGCCTGACTTCATTTAACATTTCTTAAAAATTTGGTTTATAATTGCTATTATATTAATTCTTATACAAAAAGAATGTTTACATTTTACTAAAACAATGAAAGTTTCGCCAATTTTCATTTAATAAATCTACTTAATTTAGAAAATCAACTTTTCCCGGGAACGCAATTTTTCTATTCCCGTTTCCTGGGAAGTACGAAAGTCTAGGAAACCCCAAGCCCTAGTTGTGTACAAGAAAAAAGTTATTGCAATTTAAAAATGAAAAAGTTACAATTGTACCTTTTCAGTGCGACAAGGGTTAAATGCATGCTGATGTTTATAGCGTGAAACGTATTGATTCACTCAGAAATCTTCAGTAAACAAACATGTTACACTTTACATTTGATACTGATTGTATGAATTTACACATCGCACTCCTTATGCTATCATTGCACAGAAGATATTGTGATAGGTTTTTATTTTAACACACATGATATAAAGGCTCCGCCATCTAACGTTTTTTTTTTTCAACTAGATCTTATTTCGTGAATGGTGACACTTAGCTCATGTCTGATTTGAAAGATAATTGGTTTTATCCTTCCGCTGAACGAATATGGTTGTGTATACGCTTGAACAACGCTTGAACAATGCGTTTTCGCTTCGCTAAGTGGGCCTGTGATCGACTTACAGATGATGCCGATTTTGCTAAAAATATCATCTTTTCAGATGAAGCTCATTTTGATCTTGGCGGGTATGTAAACAAGCAAAATTGTCGCATTTGGGGCACAGAAAACCCGCACGCATACATTGAAAAGGCGACGCACCCAAAACGAGTCACTATTTGGTGCGGATTTTGGTCCAGAGGCATAATTGGGCAATTTTTCTTCGAAAATGTGCAAGGAGTGGCCGTTAGTTACAGTCAATGGCGATCGTTATCGGGCCACGTTGAACGAATTTTTGTTCACAAAAAATTAAGAGGAGGATATTGGCAACATTTGGTTTCAACAGGACGGCGCTACGTGCCACACAGCCGAAGCTACACTCGATGCTTTGCACCCTGTTTTTGAAGATCGCATTATCAGCCGCAGAGCTGATTTCATTTGGCCACCTTGGAGCTGCGATTTGACACCGTTGGACTATTATTTGTGGGGTGCCGTCAAAGATAAGTATTACGCCGACAAGCCAGAGACAATTGACGCTTTAAAGGACAATATTCGTGAAGCCATTGGTGAAATACAGCTGCACACAAACGATAATGTGCTTAAAAATTGGACCGATCGTGTAGGCTACTGCATGGCCAGCCGTTGGAATAAAACTATTTTTCATTATTAACCGGAAGGAATACTTTCAAATAAAAAAAGAAATTTGAGAAAATATTCAGTAGTTTTTTTTATAGCATTTTCAAAAAAAAAGTTATCTGGCGGACCCTTTATAAAAAAATATGTTTTTTTTCTTATTAAATAATTACGAATTTTAGTTTTAAGTTTTACGAATTTTGTGGTAGGTACTATTTCCGTAAAAAAATATTTTAAATTATGACTTCAGTAATAGAATACAAATTTTTGTTTTTTCTCCGTGTTGTTGTTATTAATATGTATCTCGTCATTGTAATTGTTTTAATTTTTGGAGACACAGAAAAATGGTTTTTGTTGTTATTTTTTCGTCCTAAATAAAAGTCAAACAAAAACTTTACTGTTTCAGTAAAAAGCATTTAAGGGAAATTAAATATAATTTTCGACAAACGTTTGCTTGAAAATTTTTTGGATATAACTTTGACTATGATACTTGGACAAGTCGTTCTCAAGTTATGCTAAAATCAATAGAGCAGCCTGCCCAACAAAATCTAAACGTTGTTATAAAAAGAAAGAAAAACAAGCTTGTACAGGAAACACATTAAAAAATGTATAGTGGTTATTAGTTGTTGTACAAATTTTAATTTTATTTCACAGTGTTATAAATTATATCTAACCAATAGCCTTTTAAATCTTTAGAATTAATAAATTATATATAAAAAATCTTTTTTTTTTAAGTTGAGAACTTAAAGATTTATGGTAATCTTATAATTTTTTATTACAAGTTTTTTATTTTCTCTGCCATTATCTTGTATCTTTAGGGATTTAAGTTGGTTTCTGTTGTTTCTTTTTTTTTTTATTAAATTCTATTATTTACCAAAAACGTATTCTGCTCTTCATTTATAATTTATATGTTAGTGTGAGTGTGTGTGTGCAGTTAAACTTTTGTAAATGAATTCAGGTTATTGTTTACGAATTAATTTTCCAGAATATACATACAATTGCAACTTTTTGGTGAAGGTGTGTTAAGGTACGTTCACACTAGGCAAATAGTTGCCCAAAAAAACGTAACCACTACTTTTGCTAAGGGTTAGTGTGATTTAACTTGGTTTTTATATCACAAAATAAAGTTAATTGTGCTGCAAAAAGCAATTTTAAAATTATTTTTAATAAATGCCCATGTTTAAAAAAATATTGAAATTAAAAGAAATCCAATTTTAGCTTGTCTGTTGGTCACGTTTTTTTTCAGCAAATAGTTGTCAACTGTGAACGTACCTTAAGGCAATTTCAGTTTATAATCTCAAAATATGAGCAAAATTAGAATTTTAACAGAATTGAAATGGTAAAGTTTCGTTATTCATTATTCGTATTCAAATGTTGCATAGTAGGGTTATTCCAAAATGAGAGTAATAATCGATATATAACTATTAAGACCGCATCATATCAGTGTCCTTCCCACATTTTGCAGCGAGATCTTAATAGTAACACAGAGAACAGTTTTTAACTTTAAATATAAGCACTAATTGCTTTGCAGTTCTGCAAACTACTTGAAATAGCATATTGTGCAAAATTATACATATATGCTTAGCTATATAGTAGGTCGTGTTTTTAATGTTAATTTTAGTAAAAATATGAGAGAGGACTTTTTGCTTATATGGCTATTATGATAACTATTTATGGTGGCCATTTTTTTTGATAATTCTTTCTTATTTTAAACCTACTCGTAGCTCATCGAGAGCCGTCCGTGGTATTTCATTGTTATAACCATATAATATTTAAGGTCAGGAGAGTCATTAGATACATATATAGCGGTCGATAAAAACCCCAAATATTTCACAAGAAGGAATTTCACCATATTTTCATTACCTTATAAAGTGCTTCTACTTCTATATATGTTTATTTTACAGTAGGATTTAAAAATTAGTCTCAGAAGAAAATTATTATGTATTCTTCATAAAAGCAAATTTCGCACTAATATCAAATTGAAATTTTATTAAGTTTTTTTTTGCTATCAGCGTATGATCCATAAACAACATAATAGTAAAACATAAACCATACGCCAATGGTTATCAAACAGAACTTAGAATAAAAAATAACCTTCGTAAAATCACAATTTATTATGTTATATTAATACCATCGTACAAGTGGCAGAATTTGTGTACAAAATTAAATTCATATTATCCACAGTATATTCTTGACCATCTGTAGAAACAGAGTAGCAGCAAGTTCATACCAATGTTCAAAGGTTAAAAGGAAATTCAAGAGATTTAGAATATTGAATAAAAACATAAGGGTAATTCCATGTCAAATCAACTAAGAGTTAGACACGGCCGCTTTCAATTCTGATGCAATTTGGTTAGATGTTGTAATTTATATCAAACGAAAAAATTAAAACTGTTTATTTCAAAAGTTATGACATATTCAAAATTTCATTATTTCGCAAAATTTATAGAATGTGTTGATTTTAGTTTTTAAATTTCTCTAAAACTTTTTTTATACAAGGATGTTTTGTATGCCGTTTTAAAGAGGATATTTTCGGCAATAAGAAATACATAGAACAAAAATTTGTTTTGGAAAAATTACTTCTCTGCAAAGTTATGAAAATGTCAAAACTAACAAAATCAAAAACCTATATTTTTTTCGTCTGATTTTTTTTATATATAATACCTCTAAATGTTCTTAATGAATCGTGAAAATTTTGATGAGGTGTTTTTTTTTTCTTTGTTGAAATATGGTTTTTTTCTTTCGCAACCTTCAACAATATGGTATAAAAAATTATTAAAATTTTAATTTTGAGCAATATCCATTAAATTTAATTTAATTTAAAGTTTTTGAAGGGGAAAAAATTGACAAATTTGTGCATATGTTTTTTCGGTGAAATTTTATGTTGGAAATTGTGTGTTTAAAAGATAATTTTTTTTCATATCTCAAAAAAGAAAAAAAAACACCTCCTTAAAAATGTCAGGATCTTTTAAGGACGTTTAGAGATATTATATAAAAAAAAATTCAGCAAAAAATATATATATAGGTTTTTGATTTAATCAGTTTTGAAAATTTTAAAACTTTGCAGATAAGTAATTTTTCCAAAAAAAAATTTTTGCTCGATACATTTTTTGTAGCCCCAAATCTTCTTCTTAAAATGACATACAAATCAATATTTTATATAAAATAGTTTTCGAGATATCTAAGAAGTAAACTCAACAGTTTCGGTAAATTTGGCGAAATAATGATATTTTGGATATCTTATAACTTCTGAAATAAAAATTTTTAGTTTTTCCCTTTGGCATTAGTTCGTTATAGGCTTAAAGCAAACATCAGAATAAATTTCATCAAAATCTAAAGGGGTCGTGTCTAACTATTAGTTGATTCGATATGGAATTACCCATATAAATTTATAATATTAAGATATACTCTGCCACATGTTGTTGGTCACAATGTTATGATGTAGCAGAAATAGCAAAAAATAAATGAATTGTTTTTTAGTACTTTACCAAAGAAGGACTACATAGTGATTGGTTAAGATTAACCTTTTTTCTTTGTTAAAATTTAGTTGTTTTGCTATTTTTATAAAGTAACGTTTTGTTTCATTTTCTATATCTTACATAATGCTTCTAAGCAGCTTATGCTAATGCTATCGGTGTTGTTAAGCTTCTGAAGCGAACCGGATAAAGTAAAATAAAATATAGTGACAAAATGAAGAACAGTAGATTATTAATATGAAAAGGAGAAAAGTATTACATATTAAAAAATACTAAAAATGTATCGCTCCTTTATTGCAATGCAGTCATATCTAAAAAAAACGAAACTTGGCAAAACTCGTTTAAAGTTTTAAAAATGTTAAGAAGTATATGGCCAGCATTGTCTTTGTAGTAATTATAACTTCGGTTTAGAGTACCTCCAGATGTAAGGATTAACTTTAAGGCAGATACTGATAGTGTAGCTCAGAATTATAGACATTTAATACACAAAGCTAAAGTAGTAAATAGATTGTAAAATTACTCATTATTAAAGATAACAAAAATGTTCATTACTGTCTTCAAATATCCTGAGGGTTTTTTCATTTCCTAATTATTTAATATTCAAACCTTATTTGGATTAACTTTCAAAAAAATTTTTCAAACAAAGACGGAAAATAAAAATAGGTTTCAAATTAAAAAATTTTGTATATATCAAATCACAATAATTTTGTTAACTCATAAAAAAACCGGAAAAGAAAGAAATTAATTTTTGAAACAATTGTTAAATTAAAGAGCCAAATAATTGTTACATTGTTATTTATTTAAAAAATTTTGTTATTAAATTCTGTCAACTATTTTTTTATCCTGAAGAAGCTACACAAAGGAGTAGCGAAATATCGATAATAAAGTTTTTATAACCTTTTTTATAAAAATTGACCATCAAGAAAAGGTCGAAAAATTAGCAAACAAATAAGAAAAAGAAGAGCACGTCTATACAAAGAGAATTTATTTCAAGATACAAGATAATATAAAGAAAAATTAGCTTAAGAAGAAATGTACAATCGATTCAAGAGAACCGATGATATTCGGAGAATTATTAACAGGTTTAAGACGGTGAGGGATAAGATAATTAAGTTCAAGGCCAATATAACTTTTCTTATTCGGTGCCGAAATTCAGGTATTATTCCCAAATTTGTTAAAAACTCAACTAAAAATATTTCTAATATTTTTCATATCAATGGTCCAATAACTTTTCAAAAATCTATTACGAGGTATTTGGAAGACGTCCATAGCAAAATTTTAAATTTGGCACTCAAAGACAGACATCAATTACTTAAGGAGGCAGAAAAAGAATTATTATTTATAAAATATAATTTAAGAAAACGTTTCAATAATGATGAAATGGAAAGATTTTTTGAATTTGAAGACAGAATGGCGAATTCTTTAACAAATAGAGTAAAACAGGTACACAAAAAGAAATTTGACAACCTTAATCATTTACAAAGAAGAGAATTAGGAGTTAAGTTTAATAATAAGTGGTTCATAAACAAAACAGATATAGATATTCCGACAGATATTCAATGGACTCTTTCATTAGGACAAAAATATGCATTACCGGTTAAAAGAGAACATTTTCCATTATTAGAAATAATATCAGATGGAGAAGAATTTGTTCAAACGTTAGAAGGAAAAGAGGATCAGGAAATAGCTAGAACGAAATTGACAACAATAATAGATGACCACATGAACAAAATGAAATTGACTAATAGAGATAAATTTGTAGTAAATAAGGTGAATGATACAAAAAAGTTTTTAAAGATGAATAAAGATATACTCATTCTAAATGCTGATAAGGGTAATAGCACAGTAGCAATGAATAGACTTGATTATATATCGAGGATGAATGACATTGTAAGTGACAGTTCTACATATATTGTTTTAAAAAGAGATCCAACTAACAAATTGCAAAGGATGAACAATGAAATTGTAGAAAGTCTTTTCAGATTAGAAATAATTACACCTTCAGAGAAAAATAATTTAAAAACTAATATAGCAAATGCACCTAAATTATATGGAGTTCCAAAAATCCATAAAGATAATTTCCCGCTAAGACCAAGAACATACTAATATAGAAAAAGACTTGTTTTTGCGCATTTTAAAATTTTGCATAGCTGATAATAGATTTTTCCAATATGATAATAAGATATATATGCAGCAAAAAGGTCTTCCTATGGGATCACCAGCATCTCCAATTATAGCTGACATTGTTATGGAAAAGTTATTAGATACATGCATAGAAAACTTATCTAATAAGCCGAAAATTATAACAAAATATGTTGATGATATTTTCTGTATAATTTCAAGTAGTGGGATTGAAAATTTGCTGACATCATTTAACTCATTTCATTCTGATATAAAATTTACTGTTGAAAAAGAAAAAGACTGTAAACTTCCGTATTTGGACAGTTTAATAATAAGAAATAGTAACAATTTATTAATAGATTGGTATCAAAAGCCGACAGCATCAGGTAGAATTATTAATTATTTTTCAAAACACCCTAAGAGAATAATTATTAATACAGCGAGGAATCTTATAGATAGAGTTTTGAAAATTAGTGATGTAGAATTCCACAGGAAAAATAAAGAAATTATTAGAGATTTGTTAGTTGTTAATGATTTTCCTATTAGTTTAACATGTGATTTGATAAGAAAATATACAGATCAGAACAGAAATAATACTGACGATACGGCAGAACCAAAGATTTACAAAGCATTAACATATATTCCGGTAATATCAGAACGCTTGGCAAACTCGAATTTTTTCGATACTAACAGATATAGAATAGCACATAAGACAATTAATACATTAGGTAGATTATTCAGTAAAACAAGATAGAATACACAAATTGGAAAGGTCAAATGTTGTTTACAAAATACCATGTAAAGGAAATGATAATGAAGTTTGTAATAAAGTTTATGTAGGTACAACACAAAATAAACTTAAAAATAGATTAGCTGGGCATAAATCCAACATAAAATACAGGAATTATACTTCATCACAAAAAACAGCATTATCGTTACATTGTCGCGATTCTAATCATTATCCAGATTTTCAGGAAACATCCATTTTAAATACAGAAAACAGATATAAACGTCGTTATATGTTAGAAATGCTACAAATAATTAGAGTACCTCCAGATGTAAGGATTAACTTTAAGGCAGATACTGATAGTGTAGCTCAGAATTATAGACATTTAATACACAAAGCTAAAGTAGTAAATAGATTGTAAAATTACTCATTATTAAAGATAACAAAAATGTTCACTACTGTCTTCAAATATCCTGAGGGTTTTTTCATTTCCTAATTATTTAATATTCAAACCTTATTTGGATTAACTTTCAAAAAAATTTTTCAAACAAAGACGGAAAATAAAAATAGGTTTCAAATTAAAAAATTTTGTATATATCAAATCACAATAATTTTGTTAACTCATAAAAAAACCGGAAAAGAAAGAAATTAATTTTTGAAACAATTGTTAAATTAAAGAGCCAAATAATTGTTACATTGTTATTTATTTAAAAAATTTTGTTATTAAATTCTGTCAACTATTTTTTTATCCTGAAGAAGCTACACAAAGGAGTAGCGAAATATCGATAATAAAGTTTTTATAACGTTTTTTATAAAAATTGACCTCAAGCTCATCATTAATAGAAACTTAACATCAAGAAAAGGTCGAAAAATTAGCAAACAAATATATATATCTCACATATTTTTATTTAAAAGGCTCGATAAAAATTTTTCTGTGCACACCAGTGTAATCCACAATTGCAGTACTTGTAAAATATAGTTAAATTCTTATGAGATAAAAAACATCATAAAATTAAACATACATACTTCTATTAAAAACAAGCAAACCAAAAATTCAATAATTCCAAAAAATAATACAGGAAATTAAAAAACTATAAATTAATTTTAAAAATAAAAACTGTTACGCCGATACACACGTCGGTCCCACAACCCAATAATTGCTGTGTGCACACACGTCTAATTTGTACAAACTTTTTAACCGAACAACATTTAAGTTTATTTTAACAATTCATTGTATTTTCAAATGTGAAAAACATCTTGCTTTACATAATTTATCACCTCTCTGTTGTTATTATTTACCACAATAACTCTAAATTAGTCCCAGATATCTTTTAGATAAAAAAAAAAACAAAAACAAAAAGGTAGTTAATTTTTTCTCATTTTTGTTTTTAATTTTTCTTTTATTTACGGTTGGTCACAAAAAGACCAAGATTTTTCGCCACAGGAGTATTTTATTTGTTTCAAAGTTTCAAAAAAGTTTCCTTTTACTCAGGAGAATCTATTTTTCTTTAACATATCTTAAAATAATAAAACTATTAGAAATTCAACAATATAAATTCATGTAAAGTGTACACTTGTGTATAAATTAAAAACTTTTGTTTACAAAGTAAACGAAAATTATAATTGCTAAACAATAATAGAATAATAATAAATATTATAAGGCGGTTGGTATGGCAGATTTGTGCATATTACAATCATAAAAAAATTGTATAGCTCAGTGAATGTTTTTAGCTTAAGAAATTAGAACATCAATTTTATTGTATCAGTACAGAAAAGTATTTTTATGTTGGAAAATTACAGTGTATACTTGTGCCATTTTCAAAAGACGAAATATACCCTCAAAATCGGAAGTTATCGATAAAAAAATAATTTCTTAGCAGTTCATGGATAACAAAAAAAATTCACTTCATTATTTCTGCATCGATTTGTAACGCTTAAATGGTGTCCTTGTGCATTTAAAATATTTTACTTTGACTTACATTTCGTGAAAATTTTATGAAAAGAAAATTGAACTTAATATATTTGCGTGATTTTTTTTAAATTGAATTGCTTTAACTTCAAAATTATTATTTTGGGTTAAGTTCTGAGTACACAATATCATGTTTCCCAATATAGCTTATGGTTGTAGCAAATAACTTATTATTGTTTTAAACAATTAATAACCTTAGTTAGTTTATGACATAAATTTCATGCTTACATTATTATCACTCATGTTAATAGCAACATGGTTGAATTTAACAATATTATTATTAAAAGAAATTCGAGCTACAGCCATGGCATATTTAAAAAATTCAACAACAGTATGGTTGTATAACAACAAAAAAAATATGGTTCATGCCCATACTATTTTGAAAGAGTTTACTTGCAAACAAGCTTTGGTTACAAAAGAGACATGACTCCTGCTTTCAAAAAAATTTTGGTTATATCCCTTGGTTGAATGATTTTTTGTCAGTTTTTGTTTGGACTGAGAGCTGTTGGTTTTTTTTGTGTGTCGCTTGGCTTGAAAAAAAATTAAAAACCAAATCAAAATATAAATTAAAAATATCAGGAACTGATAAATGCTAGCAATTAATTATCGGCCATGTTGTGAAAATTATTTGAAAACGAAAAACAGTGTTCTTTTAGTCTGGGAGAATTAAGCGCATTCGCAGCTTAGTTTGGATAAAATATCTCAAATATCTGACACATAAAAATTAACTGAAAAGCTGCAATATTTTGAACGAAATGGTTTTTAGAACGTGGCCGATTGTAAATAAAACATGTGTCTATGTGAGAACAGATAATACTTTTTATATCAGATTCGACACACTGACCAGTTAAAAAAAAAAAAAAATTTTAACCATAGATTGAACCATATCTCAAACCATATATTATAATTTTGAACCATATATATACTTTGTATTGAACCATATATTTGGTTGTTTCAAACCATATATTATAATTTTGAATCATACATATGGGTACTTCAAACCATATATTGTAATTTTGAACCATACATATGATTGTTTTGAACAGTATATATGGTTATTTCAAACAATATATTGTAATTTTAAACAATATGTATGGTTGTTTTGAGCCATGGTTGTTTTAATTATATATATGGTTGTTTTAACCATATTATATGTAAAATAGAATTTTTTAACCATATATGTATTCATATAATTAATCATAGTATGCTTTTCTTCGATTATGGTTGCCTCAATCATGTTTTTTTGCGTCTAGATTTTGCATAATTTTCGTTGAATTAATTGAAATAATGAACTTATAATTTTTCAGTTCGAAACTTACAAAAGTCATGATATTTATTTGCTTACGTTCTTTTTCAATTATTATTTATTATCTCAATAAAAATGATTTAATTGTAAAATTAAATTGAAGGAACTTAAGCCTGCATAATAAAAACTTCGTTGGATAACACCCACATAGTTCGGCTAAAAACATATAATTTCTATTTTCCTTTGACTTTTTTTTAGCTTTTCGCAACACTTTCTTTTGAACACTACTCATTTATTTTTTATATTCTTAAAAAGTGTATCTTATAGCGTTTAGAATAAGCTTTAAATTATTTAAATCGGGTAGGAAATGGTAAAGTCAGAATTTCTTAAATAAAATTTTAATGTAAAATAGTACATGCAAAACTGGTCCTTTTGGCCCGTTAGCCCTCTAATTTCGAGTAAATTGCGAAAAACAGAAATATTTCGAGATTTTTAAAAGTTTTTCGAAATTTAATCGAAATTTTAGGTATACCGAGCCAAACGGACCTCATTTTCGACCACCGCAAAATGTAGGGCACATGTTCAAAATTACTACAACTATTTTAATTTTTAGACAAATCCATTTAGGGGTTTACAAGTTCCATACTTATTACCGCTTTTTTGAACGTAAAGCTTTGTGCTACGTATGTGTGCTACGTATATTGATGCGTCTGACGTTCACTTTACGGCTATAAATTGATATATTATTGAGTGACTGACTGATTAACTGTCTGACTGATTTATCTATTATAAGACAGGTGTAATTTTTTCTGTTTAGGAAATAACTGAATTTAATTTATTAAAGAAAGCCTATCAAAATGTTAAAAGAAGTCATACCAAAAATTTTATTTAAATATGTTTGTTTTTAGTTTATGTTTTGACAAACAAAATTTAAATGAAATTTTTAGCAAATATTTAAAAAAAATCCTTTATATCCACATTTGCATGTAATAGAGGGCAGCATGAATATACTTGAAAGTACTCGTATGTATGTTTGTGTGTGTATGCATATATATTTTTAGTATGTATGTGTACATATATATTTGGTAGTGGCTATGTATGTACCCACATGTATACATACGTACATACATAAGAACATACATATACGCACACACGAAATTCATAGCAGTACACAGGATAAAAAATGTGTAAATACAATTAATTTTTTTGTTATATCAATTAAATCATATTTTGATTTTGAACCTACAGCGATTTTTGTAAATACAATTACGAAATTGTAAGTTAAAAAAAATCAGAACAAATTTTTTAACAATTTTTTTCTTGATTTCAAATTTATTTCAATTAAGATTATTGATATATCAACAATGTGAATTATTGATTTTCCGAACAAGTTCAACTATCATGATTGTTGTATTAACAATATTTTTTTATACAATCACAATCCTCGAAGCGACTTTTTCTTGTCTGCGAAAAACACTAAATGTCTTTTGGCGGAACCGAACCAGCGACCTCTTGACTAACAGACTAACGTTCTTAGCTCTCAGCTACATACCGATTCCTTAATAAATACGCAAATAATGAATACACACAAAACGTGATTTGATTTGTTTCATCTACGTGTGTGCATTCATTTGTTATATCAGCAATGATGATTCTTAACTTTTTTGACAATACATAACAAAAATTTTGGTTAGGTCAGCTTGTTGAAAACAAATTCTGTATTTGTCATATCAACAACTCAATTTGTTATATTAAAAAATATATGTTTAAATTTAAATTAGTTATTAACAATTGAAATTGTTAGTTGCAGTTTAATGATATTTTTTCTGTGTACATTCTACGAATCTTGCATTCCTCTAGTACGTAAGTATGTATATGGAATCACCAATTTGGCAATATATTAAACACAAAAGAAATCCTTACCAATATAATACCATGTACTAAATTGTAATATATCACAAAAAAATAACTGAGATAAAAACTTATAAAAATCCCTTAAGACAGAGAATTATTTTTGAGTAGCCAAAACTTAAATCTTATGAAAAAACTTTAAATATTTAAAGATATTTTAAAAGGAAGAGAGTTTTTTTAACATAATCTGTATTATTGTTATGTTTTGTATAAAAAGTGTAATATTTTATTTGTTAAGCTTTGAAATACAGCCAAAAGAAAAATTAGGCCCAAATGTCATCATTAATCATAAACACAACAAAAAACTAAAATGTTTTCAAATATTCTACTATATGTAAAATGCCCAAATGTAATCTAATATAATCACACGAAAAGAAAAACACAAAAAGAAAAAAATTCTTTTAAATGCCAAATAAAAATATTTTAAATATAATTCCTGTTAAGGATCATGTATGTTTGTATATATTAGATTTTGGTTATGGGTCAAAGAATTTATGTAAATGTGTGTTTAAAGAAAATTTAAATAAATCTTACAAAAAATATGGTCAAATATGTACATATGTATACATAACTATATTTAAAATATTTATTGAAATAACTTTATAGCAAAGCATACCTTTCTTCCAGCTTGTTCATAAGTTGGTAAGAATGCAGCAAAGGAGCCTTCTAACATATCGGGATTGCCACAAATCGCATGCGATGTATCACAGTAGTATGAACATTTGCCATGGAAGCATAAATTTGAAGAGGGCGATACAAAAAATGTTTTTAATAAATTATCATCTGCTACTTGATAAATGTCTGTAGTGATGTTTAGCATACGACCAGTCACTGGCATGGCGCGTCGAAATCCTAAGATTCTGCAAAAATTAATAGAATAAATTTTTTTTAGTTTATTTGATTTACAACTTTTAAATAGCAGAGGTAATTGAAAACTATTTTTTATACGAGATTAAAAATATTATAATTAAAACAAACATTAATAATAGCTAATATTTAAATAAAATTTTATATAACGCATGAGTACTAGAGTATGAAATAATTCAACTTGTAGTTTTAGTTCGATTAAGGAATTAATCGATTTTGCGATTTTGATTTTGTTTAAAGAATTGAGTAAGAGCTTTTGTTAATAAGTTTGTAACCCTTTTCAAGAAAATCGAAAAAGGTTCTGAATTCTTTTGTACTTTTTATTTTAGTCTCTTCGGAAAATGATTCCTAAATTTATGTTTACTTGATATGATTTATTTCCGGATTGATGCCTTTGTTAATTTGTTATATTTAATTGAAGCACAGGCGCGAATAACGTTGTAAATGAAAAATCGTAAATTGTTCAGGAGAGCAGAAAAACATTTTCTTAATGGCAAGATTATATATTTTTGTTAACTTTTTTTAGCTCGTCATAAATAATAAAAATAAAAAATAAAGAAATTTTATTTTAAAATTACATCTAAATTCACTGTTTAAAAATTGTTTTAGTGGAACAACATTTTTCCACTATGGCAAGCATCATGAGTGATGGCTTTTAAAACGTTATTCCACGTTGCACAACAGATAGTGCGATGTCATTTAACATATTAATTTTATTTAATTTACCCGCAGATTAATAGAACTCGGTGTACTTCTAACGCAAATATTATGCCAATGCTAAATATCGTCATATAAAGTGCAGAAGGGCCTATCATAATTTTTAAAGAATTTTCTGGAGTTCTAAGAACTTAATAAAAAGCAAACTATTGTAATTATAAAAACAATTTTTTCTGAGTAGTTAATAACGCCTGAATTGATGGTATCCTGAAGAACAGTTTTTGCAATTACATTAGTTTGCTTTTTATTAAGTTTTCATTTCTTCTAAAAAATTTTTAATAATTGTGGTAGAACCTTTTTCATTTTATATGACGATATGAATACACCTTTAACTCCCAATGGAGCATAGGGCGTCAATAACAATCGATCGCCGTCTAACCTGGTTCCATACCACTATACACCTAGATCATCCATCTCGGATGCTGTTGATCTACTCCAAGTTGTGTGGGGCCTTTCGTCCTCCTTATATCTTGGTTAGGATCGCATTTTTCAATACCTGTTTTTTGGAGAACATCAACATTTTTGAAATCACTTAGACTTATTTGATGTACGTTAAAGGGTGCGATAGTCCGTGGACTCAATTAATTAGTAAAAATCTTCCAGAATAAAGAGACGATAAAACGCTTTTGTTCATTTTACATATATTTTTTATTTTTTTTTTTTTTTTGTTTTGTAGAATTTATAAAAATCTTACTTCATTTGATTTATACTAAATTGTTTTGCAATTAAAATAGCATTTGCAATCACAAATCTATTAAGCAAGAATTAAAATAAAAATAACATATAATGTAACTTGAAACGTTCTTCCATATTACCTTCTTTTTGAGGCACGCTCTTATATTTTCTTGTTATAATATTCATTCAAATATTTCTTAACCTTTTATTTTTATTGTCTTTGCAATTTTCAACGTGAGCTTTTCTTTTTGTACATCTGTTGTACCTATCAATTAGGTTCTACAATCCCGTTCGTACCATTTTGTTAGTAACTTACAACGTTCTTCTACTGACTGACTTTTTCTAATTGCATTTTGATAGCGATAAGGTCTATAATTTTAGCTGATTTGGTGTTTGCGTGATGTGAGAGAGTAATGTTAACGGTAATATGCAAAAACCAGGTTTTGGAAAAAGTGGCTTTTACAACGTTATTCGCGACTGAGCTTCAATTCACTGTCAGCCTGTTGTTCTGTACATCTTTCTGCCTTATCTGTCTCCCTGTTTTCAATATAGCTTTCTCCAAAAATAGAAATATGTACATAAGGGGCTCTGTTATTTCTATGGGATAAATGTTTCCTTATAAAAATCTTCGAGTCTTACCCCTCAAAAAGTTGAGGCTTGCTTAAAAAAGGTACAGGGTGGCTGATGAAAGCCGCTACCAAAAAAAATTGAATAACTTTTTTTCTATTTAATGAATCTGGTTAATTTTTTTTTTTATTTTGCAGATTGACTTTTACATTTAACAAAACTGGATAACTGGAACACTGAAAGAAGAATTTGGATTGTCCGCCGCTATCACGCACTGGACTCCGTAGTTTCGGTTCAAAGAGAGTATAGGCGCATGTTTGGCGGCAATCCTCCGAGCAGATGGACCATAATGAGACTTGTAAATAATTTTACCGAGCATGGGACAGTCAACAGAAGACCTTACCATCGAAACCCTTCAGTTTGAACGGAGGAAACAATCGCTGCTGTAGCTGCTGCCATACAAAACAATCCACGTGTTTCGACAAGAAGCTTATCTGCTCAAATGGGTATAAGCAGACAGTCATTACAGTCAATTATGCACAAAGATTTGGACTTATTCCCATATAAAATTCAAATGGCCAACAAACTGAACGCTGCAGACTTGCCGATTCGCTTGGAATTTTGCCAGAAGATGCTTCAAATGGTGGAAGAGGATAGAAACATGTTGAACTGTCTTTTCATATCTGAAGAGGCCCATTTCGATTTAAACGGCAACATAAACAAACAAAATTGTCGAATATGGAGTGTTTCCCACCCACAGATACTCCATCCACTTCGTGTCACAGTGTGGTGTGCAGTTTCATCACGCTGCATTGTCGGGCCCTACTTCTTCGAAGAAAACGGTCACACCGTTACGGTTACTGGAGACGGTTACTTGAGCATGTTGAGAGAGTTTTTCTATCCAGAATTACGCCGAATGAGAATTTCACATAGCCCAACCTGTTATGACAGAATTGCGACGAAAATTTCCCAATAAGCTGATATCCAGAAACTCCACATTCCGCTGGCCACCCAGATCGCCTGACCTTACTGCACCTGACTTTTTCTTGTGGGGTTATTGCAAACAGGAAGTCTACAAAGCAAAACCAACAAATTTGAATGAACTAAGGCAATCCATTCGAGAAACAATTGCGGCTATTCCTGTCTCAACTCTCCAAGCAGTAATGAACAACTTTTTGGTAAGATGCCGCACATGCATCAACGAGCAGCGGGGGGGGGGGGGGCATTTAAATTCCAAAAATGTGACACTCTTGAGACTACAAATCTCCGTGCCGCCTTACGGTTGAAATTTTATTAAATTACACTTATGCGGCAAGATGAACCCACAAGTCGAAAAATATGACAACAGCATGAAAAATTTTCTTATGAAAAGCTTTTGTACGTGAAGTTTTTAACAGCTTTTGCCTTACTAACTTTTATCCAAATCGTATATTTAAGAAAGTAAACCGTAAAATATCGAATAGCCCATAACTATTGAAACACCAAAAATCCAATAAATTTATAAATTTCTGTAAACTTTTTCGTTAACTAAAAACTTACGTGATTTCTTTGGATATTTGGGCCGCTGAATGCGAATCTGCAATCTAATTTTTTATCAGTTCTAGTTTTCGAGATATACTATTAGTTTATTTCAAAAATGAAGAAACTTGCACGACATATATTAACAAAACTGGGGAAGGGTTGCCGTATTCAGTAAAAAAGAAAATCAAAATTCGACAACAAAATTATCTTTAAGCCGAGTTAACACTGTTTCTACAACTATCCATTAGATTCGGAGATATCGTAAAAGTTTGAGACTAAAAATTAGAAATTTCATAAAAATTTTAAAAGTTGTTTGTTTAAAAATTACAAAAAAAATTAATAAAAGTACACCAACAGTACCACTTTTGTTTAGTATCATAGCTTAACACAGTCCAAAGGAAATGAGCTTTTTTTCGTTGAAATTGGTGCAAAACTTTAGTTGTTGTTCACAATTTAGTGAGAGAACTTTTTCAAAGTTTTTGATGAAATTTTTAATTTTTAGGTTCATACTTTAACGATTTCTCTAAAACTATTGGAGAGATTTAGAAACAATGTTTGCTCAACTTAAAATAATTTTGTTGTTGAATTTTGTTTTTTTTTTTTGTTTGCTGAATAGGGTGAACCCTTCTCCAGTTACGCTAATAGTTATATAGTGCAAATGGCTTCCTTTTTTAAATAAGGGTATATCTCTAAAACTAGAACAGATACAAAAAATCGGAGTACAGATTCGCTCTCAGCGGCCTAAAGAGCCAAGTATGGTAAATTTCTAAGCCAAAAACAAAAACCTTTGCAAGTAAAACGAGCTCAATGCAAATTGGTTCAAGGTTGGATATTGACTGCTTGATTGATGGGCTATAGTTTAGGCTAGAGTATAAATAGTTCTGACGATGTGATCATGGTTGATCACGAAAACATCAATGCTCAGTTCGACCTTAGCAAAAGTCAAGAAATTGGTCTTTGGCAACACATTTTTCTTGACTACTAGTTCCTATTTAACCGTACAGCACATAACCAAAAAATACCACTGAAACATATAAGCAGGGTACGCGTGTACTCCATCATAATTTTTTATAATTTTCAGCGTCACAGAAAAAAATATTTAATTTTAAATAGCTTTAATGTGTATTTAAAAATCCTTAGTAAAAATTTCATGATCAAATCTTCGAACAGAGTCTTATTCGCTAATATTTCATATAAGAACTATTGGGTACACGCGTAACCCGGTTATGTGTTTGCGTAGGTGTTATCTTTTGAAGCTTATAGCTATAGAGCCAATGAACAAAATTTCATAAATGATCAGTAAAACGACACAAAATGACTTGAATTTCCTAGATCCGAAGTTTTAATACTCTATTAGTATTGGTTTTGCAGCTACAAACGTTTAAGTTGCTAGTGGACACACGGGTATCCTGTTCTGCATTCTAGGGCTAATTATACTGTCCCTATACAAGTTTTCTATTCGCCCCATGTCCCAAACAAATATTACTCCTTCCGCATACGGATGACCAAAATAACATATAGCAGAAAACATCCTTCATATTTTAAGTTAAAATTTCTTCGTTATATCTCCTATATTAAAGAAATGTGCCTAATATTTTTACTTTACAACCACTATAACTAATAAGTCTTATTACAGTCAAAATGATAAATAAAAAAATCTACTTTACAGCTTTATCTTGGTCTCTACGAAAGGTAAACAATTAACAGGTTAAACAAAAAGTCGCAGCTTATTGTCAGTATGTCATGTAAAAATTATGTAAAATGTTGCTATTTTTCTTGTTCAAGAAAAATCTCAAAAAATACCTAAGACAACACAAAATTCTATAGTCAACTAAAAGAAAACAGAAAACTAACACAGCAATATGCTGTGAAGTAGAAAATTACTTTACGACCACCAAGAGCCTCTGCAAATTTTGCAATGTCTTTTTACAAGAAAAAACATAATAGAATACAATAAAAAAAGAAAGACAAAAAATAGCGACAAAAAATTTAACAAAAATTGTGGATTGTGTAATAAAAATAAAAAGCTGTTTTTTGTCATAACAAGAATAACAAAAAAAAAACAAAAGACCTATTTTTGTTCATGTTGGTGGCTCCAAAGAAAGGCAAGAACTACAAGAATAATTACAACTATTCCGCCCCACCATTACTTTCAGCAGACAGGATTATTTATTTGCTGTGTACTTTGTTTTTAAGAAACAAAAGGGCACCAAGAAAAATTATGAAATATTATGATTATAAAGGCGTTGGACAAAAGACAAATATTTTCTTTAGATTTTATCTTTATATTGGACTTAAGTAGGACATTGACAATATACATGCGTACATACATATTTACATTGAAATAAGAGACAAATAAAATATAAGTGTGTGGTTTTCAAATTGGCAAATATCGACTGTTAGATATTAAAGAAGATGGGATGGCGGCCTTAGGAATCCGTGTAAAAAGAAAAAGAAAATTGTTTATGAAAATCTGCGTAAAATAGAAGAAGCAAAACATTTTTTTCTTTTAGTTTTAATATTATTTATTTAACAAAAAATAAAGGCAACAAAATAAACCTTAAAAATGATGGTTTAGTCAAAGGAAACATTAATAATGCAATTTATATAAAAAATTTAATATGCGCAGATAAGTATTTTATAGAAATAATTAATATACAGTGTACAAAAGACTTCCCTTAAAATTATTATAAGAACTCAAGTTGCTTTATGGCGCCCAGTCTAGCCCTTGTCCCTCTAGACCATTTATTGGCCCACACATACTATTAAATTATGCGCTTCTATGGTTTTTTGCAACTCTTGCTCTTAACACGTTTTTGTTAGTGTATGAGTAAAAACAAAAATTTTCTACACGGTCTGGACTTTCATCTCTCCAGTTTTAATGAAATTCAATATATAAATACCAATGTTGCGTGCGCGTAACATGGCGAAGAATTATTTCCATACCTCTAATGGTTTCACCTTTATAGGCCTCTTATAGGCTCTTAGCGAATTCCGATTAAAAAGGGCATACCTTCCTTTATAAAGTCTCTATAAAATGCCAAAGTATCCTTTATCCTTAAATATCCTGAAAAATAGTATTTAAATTTTTTTAATTTTTTAGGGAATACAGACCTAACATGTCTTTATTTAATACAATTTTCAAGATTGGATGACAATAGATTCAAAAGTTATACTTGTTTCCATATGATAAATCAATAATTTCTATGAAAATTGTGTAAGCAATAAGGATAAAAACAAACGTAGCCATAGTATTTCCTAAAATCTCGATTTGTATTTTTAGCACAATGACAATAGATTAGGTTGCTATAAGTTGCTATAAGGATCAAAACAACCGTAGGCATACTATTTCGTTAAATTTCGATTTGTATTGTACAATGGCGATAGATTAGGTTGCTATATGCTGCAAAAATGACAAGAGAAAATTAATACCATTTTCAGGATATGTAAGTATACATTTTTTTTCCTTTATGATATCCTTGTCTTGGATTTGCAAAAAGTGTGCGTGAACCTTGCAAATGATATATAAATTAAAAGTTATGCTATTTTCAATATACTTTAAAAAAAATCCTAATGTATTCAAATGGTTGTTTTTATTATTATTTCTTATACAATTTTCGTACAAATTAACGAGTTATCATTACGATACAATTACATATTTTGAGACTCTATTTATTCCATCTTGAAAATTGTACACAATAAAGATATGGCGGTTGGCTAAATTCTCTAGTTTTTCAGGATATTTAAGTATAAATGATACAAGGCATTTTAGAGGCACTTTTAGCAGAAAACTATGTCATTTTTAATCAACATTCGTTAAGATAAGACTAAAACCTTTCGAATGATATCAAATTTATTTATATCCGATTATGAGTTCTAAAGTTATTCAATCTTCAATATGTCGAACTTTTCTCAAAAATGGCCGAGATGCCCAAGTTTAGAGATGTGAAGTAGAATCCATTTGAGGTATTGAAATAATTTATCGCCAAGTTACGCGTACATAGGAGAAGGAGATATGTGTCGATTTTCGTTAAAATCGGAGTGGAGAAAAATCCAAACCCTTGTCGTCATATCGAAAACTTTCGTTTTTATAGTCGTATATCAAGCAATAGCAAGAAACAAGCGACAACACAACCTACTTCCTTGAATGCTCATCCGCAACTGGTTGATATTGTTTACTTTTGACTAGGTGCTAGACACATCAATATTTAGCTTCAATATATGCGTTTGTTTGCGTTTGCTAAACAAAATTGTTACACATATACGTAAGAATATATTGAAGGATTTTAAATTGCTTTTGACTTTCATAACAATCGCACAAAAATACATATATTGAAGCTCAATAATGATTCGTCTTGGCAGCCACTTTAGTTGATGCGTGTGAGTACATACGTGTAAGTAAAATAGTAAAAAAGGCACATGTGCCATGTTTTGCCGATTGGCGCTCTACACTGACAGATTAAAATGGGCGATAAACAACTTCGGTCCGTTAATTCAAGCTGATCTGCAGAGAAATTTGGACCTAGTTGTAGATTGGCTTTCTGTTATATATAGGGCACGTTTAAACAAGGCTGAAATAGGTGTAAGGTTATCTTCAACCCCAATGCTGGCAGGACATCTTGCACTAAACATAAGAATTTCAGGACAATCAGTTCGACGTATTTTCTGGTCAAACATGCATTTTCGGAAAACATTTGAGCTCCCCATTAGTAAAACAGTAGACCAAGGTGAATGAAAATGTTAAAATTAATTTAAATTTGTTTAAGGTGAATATCTCCCAAACTATAAGCGGAAACCCTTAAATGTAGCAGACTTTTTGGAGAGGAAAATCTACTTGCAAAAACTCTTTTTGTTAGATCAAAAACATCAGTAGGTTTGAATTTTTCATAAGACCGAGCTGACCGAATTTTGGGTCTTGTGGCTCTTTCCCCTTTAAAGATATAAAATATAAACTCCAAACTTCAGCTCTACAACACCTCCTCAAATGTATAAAATTTCGTAATAATCAACGGCTCGTTTATAAGCAGTAGATTTATTTCCATTTTTTTCTAAAAAATCCTCCAATAGCGGAAACACAGAAACTTTATGTAGAGCATTATTCATTTAGAAATATTGTGTAAATACATAGTGCTTTCGAATCCTGTCATCACTTTTTTTGTGATGTATTTTTCCACAAAAATTATAAAAAAAAATTGTGAAAGGAAATGTAATGCTCAACACAAAAACGCTAAATACTTAATATAATTTTATTTTAGGACCTATTGAATTAGGCGAAAACTATAATATAAATTTTGTCTTCTCATATTTTTATTTATTAGAGAATGGTCCATATATTTCTTTGCATTAGTCACAGTTTACGTTTAAGAAAAATGATTTTACAAGTTTATTAAAAAAAAAACTTTAATATGACCGAAAAAATTCTTTCTATTAATGACATTTTTAGTGTTTGATAACAAAAGCATTACTGTCATGTAACAAGATCATTATATTTCCGAAGATTCTTTTTTCAGTGTATGTGATGGCAAAGATAATGCAATATCGCAAATATATTAATAACTTGTTTCTTGCACATACTTTTTATATGTTCTTCATACATATGCAATAATTGTTTCAATTAAAAATGTCCCAGCAAAAAATTATGATACAAATCATTAATGAAATATCTGATCTTAAAGGGTTACGTTTCTAGTGAGATATTGCTGCAATTAAAACTTAGTTGTCACAGGACTTAAGTGATCCAAAGAAATGAACAGAATGAAATAAAAAGGTTGTCACGACAATAGTTTAACAAAATTAAGTTCAGTAGCTTTATCGTGAAACAACTTCTGTTTTTTTTCTGGGATATTTATGAGTTTCATTTCATGGCAGTGTAAATATTATTATGTTTTTGTTATTGTTTTATTATACAGATTTTTGGTTTTCTTATTGTTTTGTTAACTTAAAAACATGCAGTGTATGTTTGTCTGTACTTTTTATTTCTTTTGAAGACTTTATAGTTTATAGAGTGTGAGAGAATAATTACCACAAATCACTATTGAGGTGTTATCAGTACTTTGCAGATTCTTTTATTCTGTTAAAACAGTGAAAATTTTATTAATGAAATTAAATTAAATTTTTATAATTTCCACTTAACCACTATTATTGTGCATTTACAACGTTTTTCTTCACACTGTATTCATTTATTTCTGCTTGTTTGTATAGCATTTTTTGGTGCTTCTTTATAATATCATAAGAGTGTTAGCGTCTGAATAATAGTTTGGATTGTAACAAACTTGAAGTTATAATTCCTATAAGTACCCACAAGTTATTAAATATGTACATAAATGTAGACTGAACTGCAAGCGCGCACATGTGCTTTCTTCATACTGCCTGAGAAAACTAATTTTCATAATTATAGCGCCACAATGAAAGAAATTTTCCAGAAACAAATAGAAACTCGCAATTAAATATCTGGTTCGCCAACAAGTTAGAGTAAAGTTTTGTATGTGCTTGAGTAATTTTTTAAAATTTTCTACACGAAATCAGTAATTCTAGAAATTTTAAGTTTAAGAGCGTTGCTATACTTATATAAGACACTATATTAAAGCATTTCCATTCATTATAGAATAAAATATTACACAATTTTTTACTCCTCTTGCGGAAAAAACTTAAACAAGTATTCATGCATGATTGTAAACTTTGTCTTGTAGTTTGTTGTGCAAATTTTGTTTTTGTTTCTCTTGTTTATAAATCTCTTTCTTTCGTTTCGTATATAAAAAAACTCTATTTTAAAGTTATATCTTTTCAAAAACGAAACTTTCCTCTGTAAAAAATTTCGTCTCATTTTTTCTTTCGTTTATTTATTTATTTATTTATTTATTCTTTTCCTTAAGTCGATATTTTAATAATTTGCATCTTGTTTTTATACTTAAATAAAATGTAAAAGCTTAAGTACTCTGAATATGAAATAACTAAAAACAGTTTTGCTACTTTTCCTGCTATCCCCCCATGCGGTCAATAGGAAAATATGCAAATGATTTCTATTTCAGTTTTAAACATGTCCTTTGTGTATATAATTTTACTTTTAAATAAGTTGTAAAATATTTCATGGTATAAAACTAAGTATCGGGTACTTTTCTGAGAGTCGGAGAATGGGTTTAAAATGAATTTCGACATTGTGGAAATTCTAAAATTTGTTTTATGGCGCTTTAATTATTGGAAAGATTAAGAAAAGTGCTTGAAACAGTTTTGCGTATCATTAATATTTTTACAATATAATTAGTAATGTTACTCATACGCCGTTCCATTTATTATCTAGTTTTGCGACAAACTGATTCAACCACTTTTCGTAATTAGGCTTATAATTAAGTCATCATATTCTGGGATATACTGGTGCTAAACCTTTGATTTTTGGTCAAATATTAGTTGCGTAAAATTGAAGTCTTATACTAAGTTTTATTCATTCGGGAGGTCACTGGTTGGTATTCTATGAACTAAGCCACTTACAACATATTTTGCAATTTCTGCAGGTTCGAAATCCATTTTAGACTTTACGGCTTATTATCTTTGCAATCAACCAGCATTTATTGTTTAAATTACAACACAAAATTAAGCATAGTAAAATAAATAAAATCGTATTCAGTAGCATTGTAGCTTTCAACATAGAAGGTTCTAAAGAATTGTAGCATTGTTTCAAATAAACACTTACACATTTAAGAACTCTAAGCCACATCACTTATTGATCGTCTAAGGTAGTCCTAAGAGATTCAAATTGGAACATATTCATGATCAATTTGTGATTGCGCACAATTTATCGATGGCCAGCACTGCTCTAAGCATATTTAAAGCATGCTGTCTTTCTAAATTTCTGACTTATTGCATGGAGGAGAGAGGTTTAGAATAAAGCACGATTTATTTGTCTGTAGTTTAACGATTGGAGGACACAATAAGACGAAGAGAAATGACTTTGTAGTTATATGCGAGTGCCCGCGGAAAAAAATACATGTTGGCATTACAGCTCATTGCAAAAACAATTTGTAGCTATTGTTGCTTGTATGTATGTTTTAACTTTGATATTATAAACTTCTTATTCTTATGATTAGGAGTTTAATATAATATCTTTAGTTTTCTTATGTTTTTTAAATGTCGTATGAAGCCCAGTATGGGAAAGTTATTAGGATAGAATTTTCTTGAAATATTAAAAAAATATTTGTTTGTTGATTTAACTCTTCGGAAAACTGTCAATATATTCGAAAAAATAAGTAAAAATTATATTTTATGTCCCCCAAGGAAGTTAAAGTTATCAGAAGCAAGATAAAATTTAAAAGTTGTTCAAGAAGTGAAAATTCAACTATCCATCTAAGAGTGTCAAGCAAAAGTAAATGTTGAAATATGTAGCTTTTAATATAAAAATCGAATGAAAATCAAAAAGACTTTAAGATTCACCTACGCACAATTTATTTTCAATTGAAAATTGCAACTTATTTTCTCATTTTCATTTTTAAAAATGATTGACGCTTTGAGGCATTGCAACGTGAACAGACTATTTACAAGCTTTATAGTTGTACTTGCTAAAATAGTCTACCTTACAATGGTTGCGAATTGAAAAATTTTATTTTATATTCTATAATTTTCTTTCAAATTTTGATGTTCAAAATAAAATAAATAAAAATAAAATGTGTAAAGTAAATAAACAAAAATTTTTTTTTTTAAATAAAGTGTAAATGACATGGCAATTCAATACGTGCCGCTTTTAAGCTCGAAGTTTTCAGGAGACATAAGCTATTCAATAATATCAAGTACTATTTAAATAAAAGAAAACATTGTAAAAAGAGCTGTTGTTGTATTTGACATTATAAGCTTTGAATGCCGCTGGTCAGGTTTTTATATTTCTAATCTTCTATAAAAAGTATATTTTCGACAATAGAGTTGGATCCAACTCGTTTGAGCACGTTCAACAGCTCGTTACAGATACAAATCTATGATCAAAACCATTTATCATAGATTTGTGTCCTACTGAATGAGTTCGAACCTCTTGGACCCAAGTCTATTCGACTGTCTTTAAGCATGAACTATTCTCTTATGCAATTTATTTTTAATTCATAAAAAATTGATCAAATATACTATAAATAAATTAATTGATTTTTTCTAAGGGGTTATTTGTCAAGAACTTTGTTCAGATTATCTATAAGTTTATCGTCCTGCTATATTTGGATGGACTTAATATTTAGCTTCATTTTTTAGCAAATTAAAAATTAACACTATTTAAATTATCTTAGTTGGAAAGTGAATCTCATTCCAACCTGATGTTTTATTGAAACTGACATCTAGCCACTATATAACGTCGTAAATTGTTCACGTATACTTTCATATAAAAGTTTCTGTGGCAGTGAGTGAATAAGAGAATGCGTCCGATTTTGCAGGTTAAAAAAATCATACGCAATTAAAACAAAAATAAAACAGTGCTTGTGTATTATAAATTTTTTTGGCCTCATTTTTACTGTTGCATTTGGCTCATTAATAATACTTGATTGAATGTTATATAAAACTTTGGAATTTGTTATATGAATTTTTGTATAGTACTCATGCTTATAGTGGTGTTCATAACTATGTGTGTATGTATATGTGTGTGTGTGTTAAAAGTTTTATTCTTGTGTAACTATGGTTGCTGTAGTTCTTGTTGACTGTTGATTGTTATTACAGTCAAAGTTGTATGCTTTTGTAATATAGTATTGTTTTATTTTCACTTTGTTTTTATTTGTATGTTTTTATTTTTATTTCAAAACTCGTCTTACCTGTCCAAATGGAATGCAGCAATCTCAGCATTATGTCTCTCATAGTCAGTAAAATAAAAATGATTGGGTAAAGTTTGTTGGTCCCTGGGGAATCTGCAATAAAACAATAGAAATATTATATAAAAATGTAAATATAAATTGCAAACAAACAAATGAATGTATAAATAAGAACATTTGATAGATTCTAT
Source organism: Panzeria rudis (assembly GCA_956483635.1). Classification (NCBI taxonomy): domain Eukaryota; kingdom Metazoa; phylum Arthropoda; class Insecta; order Diptera; family Tachinidae; genus Panzeria; species Panzeria rudis. The sequence continues at coordinate 124,466,548 of OY101447.1, forward strand.
TTAGGAGAGCAAAGACCTACAGACAGCTATCACTCAAAGAGATTTGTTAGTAGAAACAAATGAAGCAGTAAATTTTTTAATAATTCAGTAAACTGAAGAAAGTAATAAATTTTAAAAAAATTGTCAAGGGTTATAAAAAGGTTGTAATAGTAATTTATTTATTAGATTTATCGTACATCAACAGGTTTTAAAAATAAATTATATGTAAGTGAATTATTCTTAAAAATATTAAATAATTAAGTTATTAGTTTTGTCGAACTACATGGTGTTTTTTTAGAGGTATAGAACTTCGAATTGAAATAAAACACAAGAAAATCGTTTTAATGTCCATCAATTTGGCTTTATTGGAAGGATAATTTTATGCCATTAATGTTTAAATATGATTTCGGGCATGTGGCCGCCGCGGCTGGCTCGAATAAAGCCAATTCTACAGGTCCAATTTTCAACTACTTTTTCGAGCATATGGGGCCGTATGTTGGCAATAACGCCACGAATGTTGGCTTCCAAGTCCCCTAACGTTTCTGGTTTGTTGGCGTAGACGAGCGACTTCACATATCCCCAAAGAAAATAATCCAATGGTGTCAAATCACACGATCTTGGTGGCCAATTGACAGGTCCATTCCGCGAAATTATGCGCTCATCGAATGTTTCCTTCAATAAATCGATTGTGACGTGCGCTGTGTGGCATGTAGCGCCGTCTTGTTGGAACCACAACTCATCCACATTCATGCCATCCAATTCGGGAACAAAATAGTCGGTTATCATGGCTCTATACCGGTCTCCATTAACGGTAACTGACTCTCCAGCATTATTTCGGAAGAAGTATGGCCCAATGACTCCACCAGCCCATAGAGCACACCAAACAGTCAGCTTTTGTGGATGTAATGGCGTCTCAAGGGTCTCATGTGGATTCTCTTCACTCCAAATGCGGCAATTTTGCTTGTTGACGTAGCCATTCAACCAAAAATGAGCCTCATCACTGAACAAAATTTTGCGATGAAAATCAGCATCGAGATCAATCTCATTTTCGGCCCATACACCAAAATCACGACGCATTGCATGGTCTCGCAGCTTTAATTCTTGCACAATCTGGATGTTGTAAGGTCGCAAGCCAAGATCTTTGCGCAAAGTCTTCCATAAAGTTGATGGACAAAGCTCCAATTGCTGTGCACGGTGGCGAATCGATTCATTCGGGTCCTCTTCAACACTTTGCTCTACAGCGCCAATTGTTTCTTCGGTGCGCACTGTTCGACGTCTCTGCGGATGCGTATTATCACATAGAGTAAACGTAGTGCGAAAACGATCCATGGTTAACCGAATTAATTGCTCTGATGGACGATTATGTCGACCATAAAATGGACGGAGCTTGCGGTAAACTTCGCGAACTGATCCACAAAAAACTGAAACACCGCATACAAAGTAATTATTAATTTTCCTATATATGCACAACCGCAATAGTGAGGCTGTCTAAACTTGTCGTAGGTTACTCTTGAAATGAAATGTATTTTCATGCAATATCTTGGTGGTATAGGAAGGGGAGATAGACACCCACATACAAACTAATTATCAATATCCCCACATATGCTAAGCTACAATAGAGAAACGCTCTAAATTCGATGGGGGCTGTTCTTAGAATATGGTGTATTTTCAAGCTAAATTTTGGAGATGTAGGAAGCAAGAGAAGTGGTTCGTCTCTCTATACAAAGTAATTTCTAATTTCCCTATTTGCACAACTAAAATGGTGAAACGCTCTAAAATTCATGCGGGTTGCTCTTAGAATAATGTAATGTTTCAGGCAAAATCTAAAAATGGTTGGGTAATGCGACATGTACTTAATTTCCCTATATCATCTGCAAAACTTTTTTTATACTAATTTGTTCATCATAAAATCTGTCTCATTTCTAAGCTTAAAAATTTTAACAATATAACTAAATTGTTCTCATCTTATTGAGCATATATCATCGAAAAAAGCACTTTTTTAAATTTCAAACCATGCAACTCAATATATTTTGGTCTGATCAATACAAAATACATTTCGATTAAAAGAGCAGTATAATAGCTTTAAAAATATGTAAAATTTTTTCAGTTCAGATTAGTCATTCTCGAGAATTTTCAAATTACAGATACCTGTCACCGTACTTAGTATGACATAAATCGTAACTAAAAATATTTTTTTGATCCTGATAGAAATACCGTTAGTCGAAAGGTGCACGAGCTCTCGTAGTATTAGTTTTTTGTATTTTTAGTAGGCTTCATGAAAAATCGCCTAAAACCAAATCGCTCAAAAATAATAATGAAAAATCGCTCAAAATTTTTTTCATACAAATTTTAAGTTATTTTTTCATATGAAAAATCGGCCAAAATTTTACAACCAAAAGTTCTGTCAATCATCAAAATCGAATATAGAATTTAAAATATATATTGTAGAAAATAATTGAAAGTTTCTCCAATATCTTCCATCTCCACTATTATTTGGCTTCTATAGCAGTAAAAGTGGTTTAGGAAATTATCGTAAGAGAAGCCGATATTTGACATAATACGGAAAATCATCGAAAGCACGTACCAAATTAAGCATTCCGAAGGCTACTAATATTGAAAATTGTCGTAAGCGAAGCCGAGATTTAACATACCATAGAGTCTAAAATCCTTCCGCCCGGCCGAAGGCCGGTTATACGGACAAACGTTGAAAGCGTTTATCAAGCTAAACATTCCATGGTTCGCTAATATAAAAAATTGTCAAAAACGAAGCGGATATTTGACATACCATAGAGTTTAAAATCCTTCATGCAGGTGGAATCAAGTCTTTTCTTTGCTTACGACAATTTTGAATATAAGTTGCCTTCGGAATGCTTAATTTGGTACCTGCTTTCGACGACTTTTCGTGTAGCCGGCCTTTGGCCGGGCGGAAGGATTTTAAACTCTATAGTATGTCAAATCTCGGCTTCGCTTACGACAATTTTCAATATTAGTAGCCTTCGGAATGCTTTTGACAACTTTTGATGTAGACGGCCTTCGGCCTGGTGGAAGAGTTTTAAATGCTATGGTATATCAAGTCTGGGTTTCGCTTACGACAATTACGTGGAAAGTATACTAATATTGAAAATTGTCGTAAGCGAAGCTGATATTTGACATAGCATAGAACTGAAAATCCTTCCGCCCTGCCGAAGGCCGGCAACACGAAATGTCGTCGAAAGCACGTCCCAAATTAAACATTCCAAAGGCTACTAATATTAAAAATTGTCGTAAGCGAAGCCAATTTTTGATTCCACCTGCATGAAAGATTTTAAACTCTATGGTATGTCAAACCTCGCCTTCGTTTACGATAATTTTCTATATTAGTGAATCTTGGAATGTTTAACTTGAGATACGCTTTTGACGACTTCCCGTGTAGCCGGCCTTTGGCGGGACGGAAGGATTTTAGACTCTATGGCATGTTAAATCTCGGATTCGCTTACGACAATTTTCAATATTAGGAGCCTTCGGAGTTCGACGACATTGCATGTTGCCGGCCTTCGGCCGGGCGGAAGGATTTTAGCCTCCATAGTATATCAAATCTCGGCTTTACTCATGACAATTTTTTTAGATTACTTGCCTATGGAATATTTAATTTAATACGCGCTTTTGGCGGACGGAAGGACTTTAGACTCTATGTGATATGTATAACTTTGAGCTGCGGTTTCGTTGACGTCTTAAATTTCCGGCCTTCGATAAATGATCATTACTGTATTATATGTTTATAAATTTTTGTTGTATCTATGATAATTATCTAAATGACCTTTGGACAGCCATACGATAATTTTTGGCCGATGGAAAATATTGCCTTTTATTCATACTTTTATTGCAATTCAGTAAGAAACGAAGACTTTTTGTGCTTTTCTGTAAGTTTTCTTTTTTTTAATATAAAAAATGTTTAATTTCATTTATTTAGGGCGATTTAAATTTTTTTTTTTTGCGTGATTTTTCATTTTGAAATTTTGGGCGATTTCGCATTTTGAAATTTTTGGCGATTTTTCATTTCTATTTTTGGGCGATTTGGGTTTGGGCGATTTCTCATGGAGCCTGTGTAGTAATCTTATTTTTTGGTGGCTTATGATTTTTATTAACTTTCAATATGTATTAATCATACGCATGGTATTCTTACTAGTACCGCTCATCTTAAGCTATGTATAGGCGATTGTCAGATCTTACAATATTGTCAGTAAAATGTGCTAAAAATTTCTTACAATAGTGTGAACTGGCAATTTTCGTCTGACAACATTGCCAGAAACACATTGTCAGTACATTGTGAGCCTAAAAGCAGGCAACAAATTGTCAGATATCTGACAATTGTGTGAACACATTTCTTTACCATTGTTAGATTATTGCAAGATAATTGCCAGAAATTTTTTTATTGTGAGATATACGAAGTTTTAGCAGCCGACACATCAGTGCCAGAGTTTTCTTTCTATTGGCAACACTGCACACATCTTTTTTAAGGTAAAAACGAAAATAAAAGAAATTATGCTGTTAAAGTAGTTGAAATTGCTTCTTTATATTTAATAGTAATTTATATTTTAACTTTCTAAAGTTAACACAAGCTCAGATGTTAAATAATTGATAATTTCTATTAAATGCTTTGAGTCGCGCAATACGTAACAACAGATCTTGCAATTTTTGCGTATGATAATCGTGTGAACTGCCAATTTTTTTACTGACAATGTTGTCAGATAAAATTATTGTCACACAAATTGTATGGCAATAAATGGTAAGCTTTTCTGACAACTTTGATACAAACTTCTAAGCTAACAATATACCTAGTGCTGAACATTTTTTATTGTCAGTATATTGCTAGCACATTGCCAAATCTGACAATATTATAAGATCTACCAATCGTCTGAACATAGCTTTAGTTGAGTTTTGGTAAATATTTCGCGAAATATGCGTAACCAGTAGTGATCAAAAATTATTGATAGTGACCACAATCGATGTTTATCGACAGCCAATAATTAAATATCGATACTATCGATAGAACTATCGGCTTAGATAAAAAATTTAACAATTTTTAAAATTTTAATAAACTAACAAAAAAAAATTGTTTTTATCAGGAAGCAATTAATTTTTTTATAGAAATCGAAGCTAACATTACACGGCACAACAGCATTTCGGACGATTGGGTTATGTTACATGACATTAGTACAATTTTTGATGACGATTTCAATTCCTTGATTAAAATTTCTGTTCAGCTCTAGTTAAAAAAATATGACACAGGTGTTTTATTTATAATAAAACACTATAAATAAAGATATAATTCTAATTTATTTAATTGTTATAATGAAAAAAAAACTTTCTGTTATATGAATTTCTTGCTAAAGCTGAAGGCAGAGAGCTATTTTGAAAGCTCCAACAAGAAAACTTAACATTTTCTTAATCACAAGCAAATTAATCTCGTAAACAAGAGCTGTTACAAAAAAGTGAGTGTATTTTTGAAATCAGCGACGTCAAATTAGTAAACATCAGTTGATAAAAGTCAATCATCAGACAGATGTTGCAATATTGTTGCGCAGTGTTATTTGAATTTAGGCGACTACTTCAATACTTTCTGAGAGGAGCTTAAAAGCTCCTCTGAGAAGGTATTGAAGTATCAAGGATTGTGGAATAACTTACTTCCATATTTGATAGGTCTTAAAATTTGCTACTATTCTCCACACTAAGTAGAAATTTAGTAAGGGACTTGTTTGTTAATCGGCCTTTCAGCGTATTGCTTTGAGCTTATGGTTGCATCTATTGCAAACGTGCGAATAATAGGTGCCTGTTTATGTTGTATTAAAGTTTTTCTGCTGGCTCACCATCTGTAATATTGAAATCTTTCTCTCGCTTATTGAGTTGACTGTGTTTGTACTATGTAGAGATTTCTGGGCATTACAGGCATTTTTCGTCGTTCTAAATACTATTTTTTTTTAAATGCGGATCAACTAGAGTAGCCGCAATCACAATTTTTTATTCTTTTTTTATACTATCGCTAACGATAGTTTACTTTACTATCTATATTTTCGATACTTCTAAGCTGTCCATAGTATCCCATTACTAGTAACCAGTATACGATTTTGTTTAACAGATGATTATGAGTTTGTATGAGACAAGAGGTATCTTATTGATAAATAGTGGTTATCCTTGGAGTATATTCAAAATTTACTGAAGCTTCCAAAAATCAATCACGTAAATTATAAGCTTAATACTTTAATCCACAGTTTAGTTATTTCATTTGATCTTGCATAAGAATTATTGTTTAAACATACACGTTATTCTTCACAATTTTTTAGAAGGGATAGTTTTAAATTGTTATTGATACATTTTTTGCTATTCTGTGAAGTAATTTCGATTGTGTTAGAGTATATTTACTTGGAAATTGATGTAATAGAGCTCTTACGAAATGATTTTAGTCAAACCAACACTTTAACCGCAAATGCCATACTTCTTTTTCTTGTTAGCTCGCGTGCTTATGTACGTGAAACTGTAGTTGTTCAGACATAGAGATATTCTTTAACGGTGACTATTTTATATAACGCGAGAGCCATTAAATTTTGGAACACTCTAAAGAATTTTCCGGGTACATATATTTTTTTGTATCTCGTCTTTACTTTAAAATTGTTTGTGTAGAAACTATAAAGTTTTTAAATAATTGAGTTTTATGATAAAAAGGTAATAATCATTATGGTCCTAATTGTGTAAATCACATCACCGAAGTGAGAGTAGTGCTGTTTTGACAAGAAAAATGATTCTGTATTTAAATCACTAATTATACATTTTCTTAAAAGCTTACATTCTTAAATCTTTATATGAGCAATTCTTGTATATATATATATATATATATATATATATATATATATATATATATATATATATATATATATATATATATATATATATATATATATATATATATATATATATATATATATATATATATATATATATATATATATATATATATATATATATATATATATATATATATATATATATATATATATATATATATATATATATATATATATATATATATATATATATATATATAATTGGTTTCTCGGAAACGGCTCTAAAACTTTCCACAAAATTCAGCGTCAAGAAGTTTTCAGGGACGATAAATTCATCTAGTTTGTTCTCGTTTCCGAGAAAATTCGTTTTCACCGGGTTTTCACCCATTTCACATATTCCTGTAACTGCGTGTTTAAAATTTTTTTTTGTAGCCACATGATATGGGTATCAAACGAAAGGATTTTTTTAAAAAGAGAGCTGAAAATTTAATAGACCTATTGCAAATTCAAAATGGCGGCCGCGGGCACCGCAAATCAGCGGCTCATTATTTTTACGTACCCCTATGATATGGGTATCATATGAAAGGGTTTTTCTGGGAAGACAACGCAAAATAAAATGGAAGTAGTTAAAAGGCAATATGGCGGACACACCAATATGGCGGACCAATATCTTTTATGCGCCACATTAATATGGGTATCAAATGGAAAATATTTCTGAGAAGAGAATGATATGGGTATCAAATAAAAAAGATTTCTAAGAAGGCAACTCAAAACAATATGGCGGACACCCCAAAATGGCAGTCCACTAATTTTAATGAGCCCCATTGATATGGGTGTCAAATGAAAGGGTTTTCTAAAATCAAAACTCTAGATAAACTTAAAGTTTACAAACAAGAAATATTGGGAGGTTTTTAAATAAAAACTTATTGCTCCAATCTGCGGACGAAGCAAATTGGCGGGTCATTATTATTGTATGCCCACATGATATGGTTATGAAATAAAATAAATTTTTGAGAAGAGAACTCAAGACAAAATGGAGTTACTCTAAACACAATATGGTGGACATTCCAAAATGAAGGACCACTATTTTGTATACACCCCCATGATATCGGTATCAAATGAAAGGGATTTGTGACAAGAACTTCATTAAATAAAAACTTACAGCCTTAAAATTGCGGAAATCCCTAATCCTCTGAATGTTGCGAGTATCAATTGGAAGGTATTTCTGAAAAGAGAACTAAAAATAAAATTACCCTAAATATAATATGGAGGACCACTATTTTTATAGGCCTGCATGATATGTACGTCCAATGAAACGTGTTTTTAAAAATATAAGTGCCTTTTCACATTATGCCTTTTTAGCCTGGCCTTCTTTGACAATTTTCTTTTAAATCCCCTACGAAAAGTCACACACATTTACATTACAGACTTTTTATCTATGCCTTTTTTGACGACTATACACATGATTAATGCTGAGAGTACGAAAGTGACAAAGAGATATAACAAATAACCCCTCAAATTTCAATTTCTGCCTTTTTTCTTACCCCGCTAGGTTCTCACCACCTCTCTCTGTCTCTCTCTCTCTCTCTCTCTCTCTCTCTCTAACTAAAAAAGCCTGCCTTTAAAGCCAGGCAAACAAAGCACAATGTACACGCAATTTACATTGTGCTTTGTTTGCCTGGCTTTAAAGGCAGGCTTTTTTAACTTAAAGCTCACACGAAACAAATATCGACAATTTAAGTTTAAAACTTACTGTCACAAAAATTCGCGCATGCTCTCCCATGATATGGGTGTCGTCAAATGAATGGAATTAAAGAGTTTTCTTCAATTACAACTGATTTTATAAGGAGCTGGCGTAAATGCCTATGTCGTTTTTTGTAATAGATTAAAGCAACAGACAACCCGTGCTCTTTAATCTTCTTAAAAAAACGACTTAGGCGTTTACGCCAACGCCTTACACAATTAGGCTCATTATATAAAATACAAAGTTTTGCTAAAACAACGTTAACTTTGAACAATTTTGAATAATAGATATAAATATATTTGCTACTCAGATGCCGCTGCAAACGGTCAATATTTTCACAATAATAAAAAGGTCATATAATCAAGAATAATTGCACTAAAAATATTTACATATCGAACATTTTCTGCAATAGAGTCATAACTAAAAAATTCCGAGTAAGGCTCGTTCTACCAGGTACTTTTAATTATGTACACTTAAGTCTGTAAGGATTTGTAATCTATAGACCTAATTAAATAAATAAATAAATAAATATTAAAGCAAAAATAAATTTGAAAAAGTTTTAAAAATTTTGCTTTAGTTTTTTAAACAAATTCTTACCAAAAACATACATAAAAAGTAAAGCGGCTTGCAAAAATAAAGCAAATTTATAAAATATTTGACATTTGATTTTTGTTTCACTTTGGCAACATAATTTACAATTATTCATAAATGTTTGGTAAAGTTAATGTGTGCATTAAAACCGGGTTTCCCATATAAAATTCGTACAGTAAGCCAACATTAACTTTAATAAATTTTTATGCATATGGGGGTATGTGTTTTTTGTTTCTTAACTAAACCATAATTTCGTCTAAAAATGGATGCTATGACGCCCTACCAGTCATCCAATTTGCTTTAAAAATATTTCTTTATAAAAAAAAGTAGAGATAATATACTCAATATTGTTAAAGAATCACAACATTTTTCTGTTTTCTGAACTAATTATACACTACTATATTTTCTTTTATTTTTAAAATTAATAATACTCGTTTAATTGTTTTTTTCATTTTTTCCTTAATTGCAAAAGTAAGTGCAAAAGAGGTAAAATATATTAAAAGAAAGAGGATTATTGAAAATAAGAACTTTCAGAAAGTAAAATATTAAATAACATCATACTTAACCAAATCCATATTAAACATGATGAAACTTTTTTTAATGCAAAAAAATGCTGTTGGTATTTTTATTTAAAATAAAGTATCACAGTGAAGTGATAGAACTATTTTCTGTAAAGTATGCAACCACATTTCGCTATAATGAAGAAAAAGGATTGTTGTAAAAACAACCATTTATTTTTATCCAAAAAGGAACAGCAGGGATTAAATAATGGCTTAATTGTCTCTTTTGCTGTATATTTTTGCTATATTGCGGTACGTAAATTTTATAACACAAGAATGCTTTTTTATTTTATGATAGAAAATAACTCATTTTATACATATCACTAAGATGCGAGGTTAGTTCAAAACTGAAAGTTTCAAGTCATGGTAGGAAGTCATCTTATATGCAATCAAAATAAAACGGTTGAACGACACACAGCGTAAAAGCAACTTACTCTGATTGAGCTATATGTTTGTTTTCAAATCATATTAGTATCAAATTATTATAAATACATTTGATCATATTATATTTGTATATCAAAATATTTTGATTCGTAATGTTCATATTTTGATGAAATTTTTATTTATGTAATATGCTTTTTATACTACACAGTGGCAGCAGCTAAAAACTGAACTAAAGCTAAAACTATATGTTTTTTTTTTGTTCTCTATACGCTGAATCTGACATAAAACACACAAGTATCCACCGTCCCGTGCGGGAAACCCAATTCCCGTCTTTTGTCTTGCTTGCTTTCTAGTCATATTTCCTCAATGACAGTAAAGTATCAAATATACAAATAAATGAGGATAACCTTTATGAAGAGATAAATATTTTATACGTTCTATTTTTACAGAGTTCAAATATGGTGAGCTGACATATATATGCGTATGTATGTACATATTTACAAAACTGCTTTTAACACTGCGTCCTATCGATCCGTAAAGTTGTTCTAGCATTTGGCAAACTTCATACATTAAAACTGCACAGTAAAAATAGTGCTATTTTTTATATGAACTATGATTTTTGTCAAGACAAACCCATGGCTTGCCAAAACTTCGGTGTTGAGCTAATGTCTAAGGATTTTCTCAAATGGATTTGCAGAAAAGGACCTAAGAAAAGTATGTAAATAAATTCATACCAAAATGTCTTAACAATTTCATTAAATTTCTTTACTGATAATTAAGTTAACTTTTTTCTGTGAATGCTGGAAAGAGTGATCGAAAATTGGACCTTCCGAATTGACCACCTGCAGCATAGCCGGGACCAATATTGAAATGAAATCATCTTTAAAAAGGAAATGTCCGATGTTAGTATTTCGGGTCATAATTAATATTCCGTTATCTAGTTCTATTTTACTTGTTTTATTTACAATTAAAAAACAAAGGTCTAAATGAATTACCCTTTCGTTGATGTAGTCCAATCTCTTTTATATTGTGTTTTTAATTATCATAAGCTGGGAGCACGAAGGAAGCATTGAATTAAATAACTGATGTTTATAAGTTTTATATTTATTTTGCTAAATATAAGATTTAGAGAAAAGTTGTTTAGGCAAAAAATGATGTAGACTTCACGAGCAAGATCTTCTTTCTGCAAAATTTTTTTTGTGACATTAATTTTTTTGAAGTTATTAGGCAAGAAAACTAAACTTTATGGTTTTTCTTAAATTTGAGCAGGCTCGCGACACGTCTTACTTCCCACCGATTGATCTGAAAATTTCGCAGGACTATTTTTTTGTTCATTAATATTCGACATACTGGCAGGAGAGAGTAAAATAAACTTGACAAAAAAATCACCTTACAGCTAAGGATACCCCTAATGTATTTTTATGGCTAGGTGAAGCGTATGTAGGACTCAGCCCAGCCAAACATAGCAAACTTACCTGTTATTAAAAAGAAATAATTTTCTTTTAAATAATATCCAATTGGTGTGGGACCCCTAAGGAGGGCCCGGAAGGGTTAGCTTCCAAAACATTGTGTTTCTCTCAAAAAAGTAACGGGGGTCCCTAAAATGGCAAATATTGGTTTGGTTAACAGTAGGAGGTTAGGACTTGCCTCCTGTAGCATAAACACCTGATGTTAGTCGAAAAACTGACTACGGATTTGGATTCAGCGAAAACGTCGAAAATATAAAAAAGTCATGTAAAACTGTTGTACATTATTAGCTTAGGTCACGTTATAATTCAAGAAAAACCCGTATATTTGAAGTTATTATAAAAAAAGAAAGCTAGTGCTCGCTATTAAAATGTCTAAAATATTATCAATAAACTTAATATTAATGAAAATTCGGCTCACCATATTGATCAAAAAGGAATAAGTTACTCATATTCTATTTCCTCATAAAATTTGGTTAAATAGCTGATGTTTCATTAATACTAGTATCCACGATCAAACGTGGTCCAACCGAACAAAGGACGCTGATGATGACAGCGTAGCGGCTGTCGAAATTAATAGCAGTACTAATCCGTTCTGCTACTCTGATTAGATATTCTAATATTCTAATCTTAAAAATAATTTGGATTTACATTAATTCAATTATTGAACTTAAGCCGAATAATAACAATTTCCGACTTATACACATTTCAGTTCGAATAATAATTATGTACAAATATCTTAATAATTATGTTTCTTATTATTAAAATATAAAATATTGCATTTTTAATTTAAATTAATTAAAAGGTTCAAATCATATGAATGAAAAAATTTTTATACTTTTTTCTGTTTTTGTTTTAATGGCCTTTCCACTACTGTTGCATTAAGCTTTGATGTCGTTGTGGCTAATCTTAAGAAAATTCTTTTTCCGATTGTAATAAAATTTTAGCTGTCGACAAAAATTTAAAAAGGGTATGGCCTAGTAAAAACAAACACTTAAGTGTTTCTAATCATCTGATTGACAGTGTATATATGTTAATTTGTCAGAGGTACTTCTAGGTTTTGGAACTTCTCAAAAAATAATAAGTACATAGTTATCAAGCTAAACTGTTAGCAGTAACGACTCAGACCATCCCATACTTTTTTGACTTACTGGAGAGCAAAGTTTTTGCTGGGATGTTATCAACATGCGTAAGAAATTTTTTGGTTTTTCGTAATTACAAAATAACTCATTTTACTTTGAATGTTGTTGTTTCTATCTTTTTATCTTATTGTTATATTTAGTGTCGTCGTTTCATCTGAGCTTTAAAGAAGATAAATGACATTAAATTTATAGTTCAAAAGGAACACATAAAGTTGAACAAAATTAATGTGTCATTGCTTAAAATTTTTTATATATTAACAAATATCTGTGTGGTTTTATTATAACATCTTAAGTCTAAAAATCTTGATTGGAGATATTAACGATTTAATGTAAAATCTATTGTGTTGCTGTTCTAGGAAGTTAATTAATAAACCGTGACACTATTTTTTTAAAATCGGAGTATTTGAAAACGGATTTAACCCAAATGTGATTTGTAAGAAGATAGACCAGAATATGACCTTAACTCGATTTTGACTTAACTCGACTTAAGATGTTATGATAAAACGACACAGATATTTATAAAAGTATGTATGTACATTAGGGTCATGACTTTTTGCATTTTTAGAAATATGCAAGTTCTAGTTAAAAAATCGTGTAGGGCACGGAAAAATAGTAAGAACTGCGATCTCACTTTTTCGCGATCGTAAAAAAATTTTACGCACCAAGCGCATTGAAGTTTTGTATATACGTTTTTATTTATTTTTTTATTAAGAAGATATTTTAAAGTTATTTTTTTACTCAAAATAGCGGGTAACGATTTTGTAAGTACGATTATATAAAAACAAAAAAAACTGAGTTATTTCGTGTAAAATATCACTTCTTTAATAAAAAAATTGTGTGTACAAAACTTTAATGCATTCGGTGCGTGAACTTTTTGCACAATCGCGAAAAAGTGAGATCGCTGTTTTTACTTATTTTCTATCCCTTACACGATTTTGGAACTGAAGGATGTCGCCAGAAAATAGTCATACCCTATTGTACATATAAATGTAAGTATTCCTTTTTTTACTACAAATACATAAATAAAACACACTTATATTTATACGAATATTTCATGTTTATGTGAAGAATTTGGGAATGAGTTGCGCAAAAGTTTATATTTATGTTGGTAGAGTTAACACAAATAAAGAAAGAAATACAGAAACAACATCAGATTAATAAATAGTGACATATTAATATTTAAATAATTTCAAATTTATACCAATTAAGAGTGAAATTATTTAAAAGTGGAGAAGAAAAAAGGCAAGTAAAAACTTGATAAGTTTTTTAAGATGGAGAATTTTCAGCTAATTAACAAAAAAAGATTGATTTTTATATATTAAGCCTTTGCTGTAATAGAGTCATGACTAGTGTATTCATTCGGTTAACCATTAATCGGCTATTTTTCATTAACGGTTAAACCGCTTAATTTCAGTCGATTAACTGATTAACAAATGTAATACATTTTTTCATATTTTGTAGTATTATAGCGTTTATTTTGTATGTTTAACTATTTCTTTCGTCTCATACACAAAAGGCATCTGTTTAGAAAAAAAGGAAGAAGTGTGTTTAATGATCTTAACTTAAGTAAAACTTTAAAATCTTCGGACGTGGTGATAAGAGAGTTTAGTAAAAACTCTGGTACTTCTACTACTCTAATTGAACTTGACGGAATTATTAAATTTTTGTTTAATAATTTAATAAAAGCCAATAATACTGTTGCCAAAGATTTAATTAAAAATCTAAGGATTAGATGTAATGGGAGATGAGTTCAATTATTTTATATCTCCACTCAGGTATATTTCTATCTAGCAACAGTGTTTGAAAATATAGTACAAAAACGGAAACTAAGGAACTCGGAAATAACTTTTTATTGCAGAATGTTTGTCGCTGAGCTCTGCCAGTATTAGTCAGATGATGACCTGACAATAGAAGAAACTATCAATAGTAATACAAGAAATGTGTTAGCCGAATTAACCGAAACAATTAGAAGTGTTAAGAGTTTGAAAAAAATTAAAACAGGACTCGAATGTCATAATGGGAAATTTTATATGTTTACTGGAAACTAGATATTCTCTATTAAGTAGTGCTTTCGATTTCTTCAGCATCTACGATAAGTGAAACGATTTTTCCAAGTCAAATTTTATCAAAACTAAAGAAGAGAATCGCTTAAATCCTCAACATTTAAACCAAATCATTTTTCTGAACTATTGTTTTAGATGATCTTCTTAAGCTATTGAAATAACTAATATAATCGCCCTTATTATGAAAGTTTACATCGACGTCACATCAACACGACAGCAAAAAATTGTCACTTGTCTACTCTTAACGTGTCATTTTTGACAAGTATTAACACTAAATCTAATAGTCTGAAGGCCACTTAATGAACATTTAGTACTATTCCCATTTTCACCAGTTATAGGACAAGTACATTTAAGAAATTTGTACAATATTTCCCGCAGGGACCGTAAGTATAATTTTAAAATTTATCGGGAGATCCAAAATTGTCTTAAAGGGTTCAATCAAAATTTTTATATGTGCATACACAACGCCAACGATACATTGAAAGGAAAACGGTTTGTAATGAGAATGAAATCATTACGTTAACGCCTTACATTAATACAACGAAAAATGGCATTAATGGCATGAAATATTGCATATCAGTAATGAAAAATTACATAAACGGTATGAAACTTTTTCAGGCACATTTTATACATTTTGTATTCTCATTAATGACATTATATTTTTACATTCAGAAGCTGAAAAAGTAAAAAATAAAAATATGACAAGTTCAAATGCAGATATCGGAAATAAACATTTTCATCGTATAATTTTTTTTTTCTTTTATAATGATTTTGTGGTATTGATTTTAAATGGAGACATGGCTGAAGCAGTAAAGGTGTTGGCTTACAAACACGAGATCAAGGGTTCAAGACTAACATTTACAAATTTATTTATGGGAAGTAAAATTAAAGTAAGTAATTTTCTAGTGTTCAAAATATTAAATTATGTCTCGACAGGATTAAATAAATATAAAAAGCCGCCTGGTGGCGCTTGGTTTTATACATATGTGAACGAAAAAGTTTCATTTTAATTATGAAATTTGTACACAGAAAAAAACATTTGTAAATACAATTAATTTTTTTGTTATATCAATTAAATAATTAATTGATTTTGAACCTACAACGATTTATGTAAATACAATTACGAAATTGTAAGTTAAAGGAAAATCAGAAAATATTTTTTAACAATTTTTTTTGTTGATTTCAAATTTATTTCAATTAAAATTATTGCTATATCAGCAATGTGAATTGTTGATTTTTCGAACAAATTTTAACTATCATAATTGTTGTATTAACAATATTTTTTATAAAATCGCAATCCTCGAAACAACTTTTTGCTTGCCTGCGAAAAACACTAAATGTCTTTGGGCGGAATCGAACCGGCAACCTCTGGACTAATAGACTAACGTTCTTACCTCTCAGCAACAGAGCAATTCGTTATTAAATACACAAATAACGAATACACACAAAACGAGATTTTCTTTGTTTCATCTACGTGTGTGGATCCATTTGTTATATCAACAATGGTGATTGTTAATTTTTTTACAATACATAACAAAAACTTTGGTTAGTTCAGTTTGTTGAAAAAAATATCTTGATTTGCTTTGTTTCATTTACCTGTGTGGATTCATTTGTTGTATCAACAATAATGATTGTTCATTTTTTTCACAATACATAAAAAAAAATTTGGTTAGTTCAGTTTGTTGAAAAAAATTTCTGCGTTTGTCGAATCAACAACTCAATTTGTTATATTAACAAAATATATGTTGAATTTTTTAGTTGCAGATTGATGATATTTTTTTCTGTGTATAATTAATAAAGCACTTTTCATACCAGAGGCCAGATTTCGCAACGATAAATTTTGAAGTGTTCACCAATTTCAGTGTTCACTTTTGATTTGTACACCCGCAGCGATGAGAATGCAATATTTTGACAATTATAGTGAACAAAATTTTTTCACTGGAAAAAGTGCGGTGAGTTTTTTTGTTTATAAGTGTTCGCTGGTAAAAAATTCATCGTTACGGAATCCAGCCCCATGAATGAAACGTTACGTTGGTTGAAAAACAATGACAAGATCATTGCTGTAACGTAAAAAATCATTCTATATATGAAGGTTTTCCCTTTAGTGTAGGTTGTAAATTCGGTGTATACTTGTAAAATAAAAATTTCGAAAAAATATGGTATATACTCCTTGACATATTTCTTGATGCATAGTGTAATATTGAAATATCATCTAAGATAACAGTAATTTATACTTCTCTAATACAAAATTTTTCTTTGATACTGAGGAAATTGTTTAATTGAAAAAGTGGATAATTCTGATCGATCTTATCGGCTTATCTGATAATCTAAATATATGTATACAAAATCATAATGGACACAGTAACACTAATAAAGAAATAAACTATTAAATAAAGCCACAATGGTAATTGCAAAGTCATGCGCAAACACATTTTGCTTTTATACAGATATAAAATTCATTAAAAAATACATTCAGATATATTTGAAGAATAAAAAATTACGTGTAATCCGTCATAAGAATGGCGGATAAAAAATAAAAAAAATTGTCACATGAAATGCAATTAATGGCATGATGTTGGCTATATTTTTTTTTAATATAGAAACGAAAAGAGTATACATCTACAGAAAATAATAAATTCTTAGCAATCTTGTTTTTCGAATATAAAATAAAATTTTACAAATAATGAATTTGAATTAAATATTATTTTTTATCAATTATAAAGCTTTTATTATTAGATAAAAAGAGACATTTTTTAAACAATAACAATAAAATTTACAAAAATTATCATTACAGAAAACTTAGACAATTATTTTTACTACCCTACGTCTATACCTTATGTATTTTTATCACGCAAATATCAAATTGCATATATGAAAAACATCTAACATAAAACAAATTATTTTTCAATATAAAGTTTGACTTTTTTCATGATAAAAATATATCACGTACAGACATAGGGTTAAGCTTACACGCACTCAAAATATTCTGTGCTTAAAATGAACTGAAATTGCAATATAAAATAAATTAAAACTGGTCTTCTTATTTTTCATTTAAGTTTAACAAAAAGTTTATTCAACTTTATCTGTAAAAAAGTTAACAGACTTACGAGTAAAGCCATAAAAAATTAATGATTCCTTATTTGTTTGGATCAATTTAACTGTCAAATGAACTAATCGCATCTTTCCTAAAAATAAAAGAGGTTTCCTTGTTTCGGCTAAACAATTGATTTTTGCTTAATTTTTAAATGTTAGAGGCTTATTATTTCGTATCTTTATCTTTAATTATTATTTTATTAAATTTATATTTTTACACACACTGTTTGTTATGTTAACTTCTCTTGGGATCGAACAAAGCTCGTTCAAGTTTAAAATCCAACGTATACATCATCCAGCCAAAGCATAATGTGTAAATTAGCTGCACGAAGACAACATAAACTTACGAAACTTTATGTATTTAACATTACAAATTAACAAAACAAACGCATGGTCTTGGTTGAAATTGAACATGTGACCTCTCATTTAATAGTCTAACGTACTAACCACTACACCACTGATTTTAAATAAGTATTTATATAATTAAATTGCAATTTCCGCTATTTTTACGTACAGAGTATTTTGAGTATTTGTGTGTATGTTATTTCTATGCTTGTACTTTTTTGTACTTATAACATAACCAACGGACAATATTGAAAGCAACCAAAAATCCGTATAATGTGTATTTTTTATTGAATGTTAGAATCAGTTAAAAATAAGATTGTTTAGAATTTTAAATGTTTACTCTTTTAAAAATAATTACACAGAATACTTCTGGAACAAGTTACGTTCCGTTACGGTCATAATATTGTACATATACAGTGGTGCAAAAAACAATATGAACACTTTTTGTGAGTATCAAAAACGGCATAGTATAGTCCGGTAGAACATTAAAAGTTATTAATAAAAAATATGATAATTTTTTCGGATCGTTAAAAAAGTTTATGCAGGGATCGGGTTGAAGGTTGAAAACAACCATTTTTATCTCACGGAAATTTTAAAAAATATACACCTGATATTTGTATATATTCCTATTTTGGAATTTATCCACTGCTTTAGATTTAAAAATTTTCGTACGGTTTGCAATTCATCGCGGTTCAGAATTCATTATATGTAAAAACCTGAGTAAAATACCTTATGCTTAAAGCGATATAAAAATATAAGCAATGATCCGAATGTCATAGATCGTACCATCACTAAATGCCTAGACTATTATCTTTTAAAGGAGTTTTCAAAAATACACCATTTCCAATCAAAATTCATACAAAATTAAAAAAAATCAGAGAGAGCAATAAAAGTTGTACAAGATATTTATTAAACTTAAAGTTTATTTCATCCAATAGTATATAAATTTAAAGCTGCTATGTAAACACAGAATTAATTAATACATGAATATTGTATAAATACAAAAAAATATATAATAAAAAATTTTTCTAAAAAACATTTCTTGGAAGGTTTTAGAAATTTGCTTCCCTGCGTGATGTTTTTTAAGCAAAACGACGGCAGACAGGTGTTTTCGTTACTAAAAAATTTTTGGCCACTCCGTGGTACTATGTCAAAAATTTTTCAGTATTTTCTTAGATATTTATATTCTTTTGCATAAGTAAAATTAAATATACATACGAGTATTAAATTCAAGGCATTAAATTTTGCTAAGTAAAAATATTAAAAAACTACAATTTTGCTGCATTCAGAAGTTTATGCAATTCAAAAATATATATGTACCTGAAAAAAATAATAGGGACATTTTATATATTATACAAAAAAATTAGTTTTATTATTTAATACCAATATTTCAATATTTGGTAGAACCTCCTCTTTGCACTCAAAATAAAATTATAGGTAAATCTAACCAATATAAATAGTTAACCTACTGTTAATGTAAATTGTTGTTGCAATTTTTATGAAATAATAATTTTCATTGGTTAAAATAACTTTTTAAAGTTGTAAGTCATTTCATGTCTATGGTTACTTTGTGCTGTCGTTATTCAACTAGATGACTTATCAGAGATGGTAAAGGCATCCGGTTCATAAGCATGAGAACCTGAGTTCAAAACCAAAATATTACATTTTACTGAATTGTAAAATATAAATTTGGGAAAAACGACGCTTTAAAAATAAAATTATTTCTTATGGTTAAAGTTAGTTATTTAATTTTTAACAATTTTTGTAGTTGAAGCTACCAATTTTAATGGTTAAAATTACCAATTTAAAATAATAACAGCGAAAATAGTTATTTCACAAATATTACTGTATTTAAGTCAAGAAAGTCACCACATGCTTATGTATACTTTGTGCATTCCTTACTTAACAAGGTGAATTAGCTGAGATGATAAAGGCGTCCGGTTTGTAAACATGAGAACCTAAGTTCAACCCCAAAACATTACAAACAAACAAAAAAAATTGTTTTAAACAAATACACTTACTCCTTAAGACTTGGCAGGCATCGAACCTGCGACCTTTCGGTTAGTAGTTTTATACTCTATCAACTAAACTACCATTCCATTGGTTAATTTTTACTGTATTTTATGGGTTGGCTCAATTCTAACCTATGAAATTGGTTAGATTTACCAATATTTTATTTTGAGTGTGACTACTTGCTGGCACCATCGCATTATTGAACTCACAAGATTGGCGCAGATATCCGTAGATTGGGAGTACTAAGCTTACTGAATTGTGTCCCACATAACCTGTTTATTTGTAAGGTTTTACTTTTCAGCTTTTTATTTTTCAGAGCTCCACAGAGGTGCTCTATGGGAGTCAAGTGTGGCGATTAGGACTGTCACTCCATAAAATTTTAGAGCGAAAAAGGTAAGGGATGGTTTTTGTGAAAAAAGAAATTGTCCCTATTATTTTTTCCACCACTGTATATAAAACATCATTCAAAAATTGTCATCACAGAACATTTACAATTTTTTTCTGTGTACTCAAGCACCAACCAGCAAACAAAATTATACACTAATTAAAAAGTTGTTTTCGTTAAGTCAACAGCATTTTCTTTGGATAAAAGTAGTCAGATCTTCTAACTATGCCTTAACGTCAAAAGAATTCTATGGCCATTTTAAATCCACCAGAGAGGGAAGAGAAACTGTCAAAAGACAAGTCACGTGATTGGCCCCCAGGGAGTTGCAACCAGTTCGATTTCCGGAGTTTTATAGGACAGGCACCTGACACTGTTACATGGCGTTCTCATGGCACAGGGTCAATTAATATACTCAATGGTAGGATCTCCATCTAAACATATAGTACTTGTCCTGTGGCAGTTTTTTTAATAATTGCATAAAGAGCAGTAACTTTAAACAAATATTTTTGAAAGGGAAAAAATCTGCTTCAACAGGGGGTGATTTTGTTAATATTTTTGTGCTAGTTAAGTGTTGTGCTTAGGGTTGCCAGATCTAGATTCGTAAAAAGCTGGACATTGGGCTTGAAAAAGCTGGAGACGGAAACAAAAAGCTGGACATAAAAAATTACTAGAAAATGGTAATTTTTGTTACGTATAAACATATTACATATTAAATTTTTTCAAGCATAATAGTTAAAGATCTGCTGATGAGTTGGCATTAGTACCAACGAAATGCAGGCATAGAGGTTAGCTTAACCAACAAAAAACAAAAAATTTGTGAAATATAGATATACTTTAAGGTCCAGTAGCTCAATAAGACGATTTTTTATAATGAAGTAGTAGGTAGACTGTAAATGAAATATGTATTACTTTTTGTATGGACGATCAAGCATAAAAAGTACGTTTAATTGCCAAACCGTCATAAAAAATACGTTTAATTACCAAACCGTAAAATCTTTCATTAAGAACCAATACCAAGTCAGTCACTAATAGGGGTTTTCCACTTACCAACATCTAACATCTACCATCAATTTCCGAATTTTTCCTATAAGAATTATACAGGGCTGAACGGTCAACATATTTCAACATCATTATAAAATGTTCCTATCTCAATTTGTTCCACCCACCATCATTAGATAAATTTAGTGTCATCACTAAAAAGCGGCATAAATTTGGAAGAAACTTGGTGTAATAAGCGTACAGGTGACAGCATTACGTCTGCTACTTATTTTTTGCCCTGGTAGTTTTGTGTATAATTACGTCAACTACGTGTATTTTTTTTGACAAGCATAATCTAGTTTTTGTTGTATTTGTTGCACTCATATGACCACCTGTACATTAGCGCAAATTGATGGTCGATATTAGATGTTAGTAAGTGGAAAAAGCCAATAAAGGGCTATTCACATATTGCGTAAAGCTATTTGTGAGTTTTTATACCCCCCCCCCCCTGGACGTTATGTAATATCTGAAGAGCGCCTAATTTTTTTCATAAATTTGTCATGTTTTCTAATAGTTTTCGAAGGGTTTTAAAGACATGATTCAAGGGCTTTGATAATTAACTTTGTAGCCTTTTCGAAACAACACAAAATTTTAATCACCTTTCCATTATTATCTATGTATTTTTCAGTTGTAAGCCTTAGGGCAAAGGCCTCTCCGTTGAGCAAAAATAAGTCTTGAAAATAGTTAAGCAATTGCAAAAACTGGATATTGTTAACGTTTATGATAGCTTGTTTTTAACAAACATGTTTTTGAAACTGATTTTAAATCTTTACTATTGTCTCTATTTCGTTTGATAAATAATTTTTGTTTGACTTATTATTTCATTTCATTTACCTACCGCCAATGTTGGCAACCTGATAAAATTATGAAATTCTTTGAGTTATTTTTTATATTTCTCTAAAGCATTTTTTGATTGAAACAATTTGTTTATTGAAAAAATCAGAATTTTTTTCAAACAAATTATTACAAATTTTTGCATTTGAATTTACAAATTTCTTTATAGGACCTAAATTGAACAAATTTACATTTGATTCAGGGAATTTGGTATTTGAAGTGAAAATTTAGTTTTTTCTGTGTAGGACCTAAATTGAACAACTTTACATTTGATTTAGGGAATTTGGTGTTTGAAGCGAAAAACAAATTTGTTCTGTGTATATCAGAAAAACCAAAATCTTGCGTATTAATGCATCAAAAGCGCAGAAATTTCATACCAACATCATCGAATTTGGAGACGTAAATATTTTTTGCTTTCTGGTCAGTATCTTAACAAAAATGGTGGCTCTAAAGAAGATAATCAAAACCGCATTATTTAAGCCAAGCAAACCTTTGGTGGATAAAAATGCATATGGAGCTCGCATATATTTTATCCGCAAGTAAACTTAAAGTCTTTGATTCAAATGTGAATAAACTATTCCTCTACGGGTGCGAAATAGGGATTACTGCGCTTCGAGATATCCAGAAACTGCAAGCATTTATGAACCAATGTAATAACCAACAGAAGATCGTGGGCCGAAACCAAACCAATACAAATTACAAAAACAAAAAAGAAACGCAAGTGGAACTAGTTCGGTCATATCCTACGAAGGCCCCCAAACGACATTACCAGGAATGCATAGGACAATCGAGGAACAGGTAGCCCTGAACTCACTTGGTGACAAATCGAAAGAAGTGAAGAGGTACAAACATTTCGTTCTGCAGTGGAGTGTGAAGTATTCGAATATACGTAAAATTAATAATTAATTAATTCATAATATCGCAAAAGTTGTACCAATTATTAAAAATACAATGATAAGTTTTGAGTACACATTTAAGTAAGAAACTTTTTTTTCGAATAATTGCATGAAATACTTTTTTTCAAAGGAAACCGGGATATTACTAAAGGATAATCAGCAAAAGGTCATAATTTTTACTTCATAATTAAGAAACGAATGCTCTTTCTATATAATTATTAAATGGAGATTTAAATTTTAAATGATGTCAATAATTAAAAGAAATAAATCAGCAAATAAAAGAACACACAAAAGAATATATCGAATTGCATAAAATTTTTAAAGGACATTTAAAATCACAAGGAATATATCAGTGTCGTTATTAACGATTTCATTTAAAATCTGTTGTGTTGATGTTCTACAATGTTAAAAAATAAACCTTGATAGCTTTTTCGAAAAGCTATCAAAGCCATTCAAAAATTAAAGCATTTCAAAGTGCACGGGCCCAAATGTGGATTGTAAGAAGATGAACCAAAATATGAATCTAACTCGATTTTGACTTCACTCGACTTAAGATGTTATGATAAAATTACATAGATATTATTTACATAAAGAATTCAATTTTAACAATTTAAGTTTTATAACTTACCGCATTGGCTTCATCAATGCCTTAATGTCATTCTGATATTCAATCATAAGCTTGAGTTGTGTGCCACCTTCCTTTTGTACTGAAAAAAATAAAAATAAAAACGAAAAGATGAGAATGGAATCATTAAAATAAATGAAAAAGAGCAATATAATCAATAATCAAAAACCTTTTTTTTACCCTTTAAATAGAGGTTTCTGAAACTATTCCCCGCTTTCTTTAGTTATTAAATTAACATCTTTTTAATGCTAAAAACATTAAAACATTACACACTTTTCATCCATATTTTATAAAATTATTCGAATAAATGCTTATAATTATAATAACTTGATTAAAAAATCTCATGAACTTTTAGTCGAACAATTTTAATCATGAATGTATGCCCTTTATGTAAATTGACTTATAATTTGCTTAATAGAAAATAAGAATGCATACTGGCCAGCAAAAACTTTGCTTACTTGTAGGCAAAAATGAATGCGAAGATTTAAGTCGTAACTACCCTACGGTAAATGGAACTGCTACAAAACAAGCCACGTGACCGGTCCACAGGTGGTAGGGACCAGTTCGAGTTCTAAAACTTCCTATGAAGCGGATCAGCCACTTTTACATTGCGATGGCCTAGGATGGGGTTAATTGATTCTTTGTATGCACCTTGTAACTTGTCTCTGAACTATCTTATGGAGTCCTAATCGGTGTAGAATAGTCTAGATTATATATAAATATTATGTTTATATATAAATATTATGTTCACCATTCACTACTTCTTATATTTGGCACCAGTCTCATTTTCTCAAGTCATAGGACGAGTACATTTGGATCATTTGTCACCAAATTTTCTGCAGTGTACTTACAATAAGACTCAATAACTACTTATTTTTGTTTGAGAAGTCCAAAAAATAAAGGGTACCCCTTACAAATGTATTTACATCGTCACAGCAATTAACTAGTTATGATTTGGCTTACTTGAAGCTAAAAAATAAGTACTCAGATAAACAACTTACAGTTAAAAAAAAATTTATACGATTATTTTTTATTAATATATTTTCAGATATTTTTTTTTTTTGACCCAGGTGCTGGTCGATCACGATTATTTTTTTATTCCCGTTTATTCCCGGGAAGTGCAAAAGTCCGGCAAATCCTAGACCCTACTTATAAGTATAAGCGACAAAAATTTGTTTTTAATACAAACACATGTTGACTTAAAAAGCGTTTGTCTACTGTCTTTAATAATACATAACAAATTATTATATTTATATATTATTTTCAGATAATGTAAGAAAATAAGTACCAATTTTATTAAAAATTAAGTAGTAGTTCTAGTTTGAAGCTCAGTAATAAGATAAATAAGTACAACTATTTTTTTTTGTAACCCATTAATAAAGTACTACCGATTACAAAAATGACAAAAGTTTTTGCTGGGTGGTATCATCAATTAGAATCATAAAACAGTTTGTTTAAACTTTTGGTTCAGCCATCGCATGTTTATCTCAACATATTTTTATTTACCGCATTAATTTTTTTATAAGCTTTTGTTAGAAATAACAATAAAAACAATAACAATAATTATAATAACAAATCTCCAAAAAAATATAGTAAAAGTTTTTCATTTGAAAAGTTTTATTACTTGTTTTTATTTCAAAATATTTATTCATGTGGGTGTAATTGTTTGTTGCCATGCATGTGTGCATTTTCTTTATATTTCCTTAAGTCTAAATGTTTATTGTCTTGTTTAATATATATATAGAACTTCTATTATATTCATAATTATCTTTATCTTGCAAATAGTGATTTAGAAAAACACAACAAAACAATGCGAAAAGTTATGTAGGAAAAGTTTTAAGTCATCTAGCAAATCGCAAGAGAAATGTGTAACTAGGAATATGAGTATTTTATAAAAAACAAAAGAATTTGTAATATAATTTAGTAAAGCACTTTCAATTTCCGTTGATTATTTAAAATTTAAATAGTACAAAATTAATATGTAAGAAAAGTTTATCCTTATGGTAGTCGTAGCAGATTATTAAAACATATAATTAATTGTTTACATACTTTAATTTGTGTCTATTTTCTAAAACAATTTTAAAAATTTATTATATTTTTAAAAATAAAAGTTACATATATCAACTATAATCCAAAATTTGTAGTACGAACTAACTATTTAAAGCGTTTTAAGAAAACTTTTTAAAATTCCTTGAGGAAACTCTACCACAAGTAAAATCGAGAATTATATTATACAAACTTTTATTTATTTCTACTTTTTTACTTAAACTAAACGAAGCAATCTTGTGTATAAAAACAAATATGAACTTTAACCAAATTCATTAACATATGTCAACATTTACATAAAGTAAAGTAAAAATGTATTAGTAAAAAATATCATTTTATTTTGAGAACAAATGAAATTTATCTATTCTAGAATCACATTTGTTTAAAGAAAAAAACTTAAGTTTGGCTTCTGAAAACAAAAGCTAAACAATGAGCAAAAAAAGAAAGATGCAGACATACATAAATAAATTAATGTTTACTTGTACGTTCATATATATTTTTAACACATAAAGAATGATTGCAGATAGTGTAACTCAACCAGTTTATTACATATTCATATGGGACGAGAACACTGGTCTGCAGAGAAAATAGCCTTTAAATGAAAATATGTATAATATAGAAATTTTAATGCGCTAAATCCAAATTCGTTTCAGGTTTTCTTTCATGACTAATATTTTCATCAGGTACGTCAGTATATTTCAACTAGGGATGTAACCGATTCCGATATCAATATATCGGCGATACTTCAGATTTTCCGATAAATCGGTATCGGCGATATTTTACTGTCGATACGATGAAACTTTTTAAAATTTTTTTCGGAGTTTTTTTTAACAAATAATATATTTTTTGTTAATTTTACCATGAATTCAAATTAAATTCGTTGCTTTTTAAATCTTATTCCCAGCAAAAAACGACACCCCAAATAAGTCATGATAATGTTGAATTCGCGATTCGGAAGTAGTGAAAATTTGGATAATTTCTAATTCATTGTCATTGCAAAAATTCTCTTTTTCGATTACCAATCGCCGAATTAGAAGCGATGTTAAGAAAATTTTCTTTTTCGGCGTTCTATAATGATTTTTCCTCCAGGAAAAAGGATGAAAAAATTATCCATTTTTGCAATTTTTTTCTTTTTACGCGAATTCAAACGCAAACTGTGTTTTCATGTAAATTTAACCCTTTGACGACCATAGGCAAGTATGCTTGCTCAGCGGTTTTTGGTTTCTATAATTGTCCTAGTAAGAGATAGAGCAGACATGTTCAAAAGAGATTTGTAAAGTAGGGTAGGGGCTACAAAAATATTGCAGGTTCCAAGTTCTTATCTGGTCACAGTTGCTATCTAAGGGGTCCTAACTTTTGAAACGAAAATAGGTGCATCAGAACAAAACTCAAAATTTTCTTTGATTTTTATCACGGTATGTGGATTTGGTCAATATTTTTCTGCACTTGATTAGTCTCATGCTTATTTCTGTAAAATTTTGTGTTATTTCTTCTGTTTCTTTGTTTACGTACGTTTTTTTAATTTGTATTTGGCCATAATAGATGTTTTAGTGAATCAGCTTTTAGTGAATCAGCTGAGATTAAATAGGCGAGAGTTGGGCATATAGTGACACCTTTTGCAGTAAAGAACGAGCCAATTGCATCGAGTTCCAACGATGTACGAAAATTAGAAAAAATAGCTCTGTTTATTCCACCAGAGAATAATTTTGATTTTAGACAAACTCTTTCCTATGAAAACCCGGTTTTCGCACGACTTCAATAAGATCTCGCATATGAATACTAAAAAGTTCTAAACCCTATTGTTCATATGCATGAGGAAAGGCCGTCAGCATACAAAGTGTTCGATAGTGTTAGTAAATTTTTAGGTAAGCAAAATATCAAAATTAAATTTTGAAACATTTTTACGAGACCTCAACTGGATGCACACGTTCTGTAGAAAAATTACATCATGGCATGCGGAACTATTCGTTGAAAAATTAGCTGGTATGCATTCGATAGAACTTCAGTTGTTAAATCGATAAATAATTGGGGTTTTACTTGGTCCGAAACTTCAGATGTATACAAGGTGGCAAGATTGAAATCACTTGCCCTTGGAAAATTCACCATTCCAACAAGCAATATAGTTTATAACAAACTAATGTTTGCCAATAGCTTCGCGGCCAAAGTAAACTTAATAGAAGTTTGATTATCTTTGGCCGAGGCATTCATAGCTAACATTAGCTCCAGAGCACGCGCATTCTCAGATGAAACTAGAACTAAAAATGTCCCACATATCTCCACAAAATGAATAAGCACGCAAACTAGAACGTGTACATTGCGACCCTAATAAGATATATAACCGCACAAATGCATTTGGCAATCATTCACATTACAATCATTCTGCCAGTGACAGCTTTGATATCTACCACAAATAGCTCTAACTATGCTAACATTATATAAATTAGTTATATTTAACTTGAAATAAAAAATGAAATATAAATGTGTTTATTTTTCATATAAACTTTTCGGGGTGAAAAATTCCCTTTCAGCCTATAGGCAAATATATGTATATGCCAAGCAAAATGGAGAACAAGAAGAAGACCTAGACCCGCAATTTTTTCACATAACTAATATTGGACCATGCAAGGTAAAAATGACGAAATATTTAAAATTCCTTCGGCTAAAAATGTATGGTCTTCAAAGGATTAAGTGAATAAATAGATATAAACTTTTAGAAAAATTTTAGCAATTAAGATATTAATTTATTTAGAAGAATATATATTAGTTGATAAATGTCTTTAAAAATAGATTTTTTAAAAAGCGAGTATTTTTTTTAATCATAAAGTAATTACAAATTTTTGTGTGACTTAAATAAAATTTTACTTGCTTTTATATTAATTATCTGCATATTTTTAAAATAGATTCTTTGGAAGCAATGAAAATGTAATTCCTTAAAAATTACTTCCGATTTTTTATATTGGGTTAATATCAATTTTAAATATCAATAATTTCTTACACTGTAATTATGTATAAAGAAAATTACCCTACTTGAGTTTTATTCATTTAAACATGAACTCAATTTCAATATGCGTATCGGTATCGGTATCGTATTGGCAAAAACGCGTATCGTTCCATCCCTAATTTCAACTTTACTCGAGAATGCATGTCAGATTTAATTTAATAAAACACTATATTCCATATTTCCAACTGCTTCGGAGTTATTCAGCGACAAACTAATTTTTTCATGCAAAATTAAACACTTTTTTCGGTTTAAAAAACTTATAAAAAAAATTAAATGGTCATAAATTTAAAATTTTTATTATTTGTCAGAAAGCTAGGTATATTGGGAACAAAATCGTTAAAATTGATAGACAAATATCGACTTTATTAACATACAACAGTAAAATTTTAATTTGTGTGTGTGTGTGTGTGTGTTGTATGAAAACCGACATTTGTCCATCGATTTTAATGGTTTATGGGTTATTTAATTCCTAATATATCTAGCTTTCAGATCAATGATAAAAAATGAAAAATTTTCTTCTTCCAATTTTTTATGAATTTTTTCAAACGAAAAAAAAATTAAATTTTGCATGTAAAAAAGGAATTTTTTGCCGCTAATTTCTGAATAACTCCGAAACAGTTGGATATATAAAACAAAAATTATATAGATATGACTTAGAGCAAATTTTATTCCGCATCTTTTGGTGGCTTATTCATTCGAACCAGACGAACCTCTCCCGAGTTGGGGTAAAACATACTGATGTATCTATATTAGTCATACCCAATAAAAACTGTAAGTGAAAACGAATTTGAGTTAAACGCATTAAACTTTATATATTCGACGTATTTTTTTCAAGTCTCGAAAACTAATTTTTTTTGCAGACCAGTGGAATTAACAAAATTTGCCATTTGAGTAGAATTATCATAACATCTTAAGTCTAAAAAACTTGTTTGGATATATGTATTAATGAGTAATTGTAAACTGTGTAGTGTTTCTTTTCAAGAATTTTAAAAAATAAACCGCAGAGTATTTGAAAACGGATTGCACGAACTAAAGCCTAGCAAGAGTACATTCATTTGTTTGGCTGCACACAAAGAAAACAACATTCATTCACATATTAATAGCTTAATGAGAACGAATAGAGTAAATGTTATCACGACACAAAAGTTAATGAAATGCCTGCAAAACATGTCTGCTTCATATATGTTTAAAACTCATTTCAAAATACCAAACCATATTCAGACTTCAAACACAATTTGTAGCTGTTCAAAATTATTTTTGAAGTTTACTGACGATTTGGTTACGCAAAAATGCTATGCTGCATATAGACAATGTTAAAATCGGCCATAAAATGTGTTCATAAACTTAAGCACAAATAATGGTCTCGCCGATTAACTATACAAATTTAGATAATTTTTTTTAAAGTGTGTCAAAAAAAAGTCGTGGCGAATAGAGAACTACGATGGATAAGCTTTTTATGCTGAGCAATAAAAAATTTTTCGAAAAGTTCAACATGACTTGTTTTGCTGGCTCACCGTAGTTAAAAAAATATTCATTTGCATATTCAAGTAAATAGTTTAGAGTAAATTTGATGAACAAAAGTAATACATAAAAACTGTTTACAAAAAAAAGCTACATTTCCAGAAAATCGTGTGTATCCCAGAAAATTTTTGATGGCAAAGTAATGAGTTAAAATGCTAAAAAAAAACATAACTTTCACTACTTGTACTTTGGCATTTTAACCAATTACTTTAACATGGCGATGTTATTGGAGGCAAGTACTTGCCACAATTGATTACAAATAACAAGTTATAAATTTCAATATTTAGAAGGCATTGAATAAACAAAACACAATAAAAATTAAATCTCTCTGCTAAGCATTGAACTCATGCCGTTTTCACTTATTGTGTTATTTATGCCAAGTGTTTTACTCACTAGGCTACTGCACAACTATTTTGTTATTTATGTCTTCACAAACATAAACACAATTAAAAAAAAATCTATTTTGCTGCCCCAGCGGTTGAACTGTTTATCGTCTGTTTGATAAGCAGATACACTAGTAACCTGCCAATAAGAGAATAGATTGCTTATTTGATTACTAGTAAGTAATTGTCCAACGACTGTAAAGTAATTCAGACGGTATGTAGTTTGTAGTTGAAAAGTATGGTGTTCAGGAATGACAACTCATTACCAAGTTTTTGCTGGGATATTCCTGTGTACAATCACAAGACAATGTTTTTATTTTACATTGTTATTCCATAAAAAATTTTAACTTATACAGTTTATCATGCGGTTTGTAATACAGATAAATGGAAACTTTTATTCATTTTTTTTTTAAATGAAAAAATATGTAAATAACAAAACCTTAAATTATCGAATCAATTAATATTGTCTGTACAGCAAACAAACTTTGAAATTCAGAGCCCTTTAAGGTATCCTTTTCAAGAAATAAGTCAACCAATAGAAAAAAAAATTAATTGGCTTCCAACACCAAAAAGTCCACCTATTTTAAGGTCACACAAACGATATTCCTCTTTTAGTAAGGACTTTTGTACACCTTTTGTACACCTAAAACAAAACTTGGTTTGTAGCTGCTGAGCTTAGTAAATTCGGTGCTGCCGATTACAAAACTACTTTCTATTTTGTTAGTTTTTTTTTCTTTTTTCAATATAATTTTTCCTGTGTATGAAAAATTATGCATGTAAATCATAACTTTACAAAATATAAACAAGTAACTAAAATAGAGTAGAAACAAAAACACACATAAATAAAATACAAAAGTTATACAAACATAAAAATATACTTAAAAAGATTTGTTAGTGGTATGAAAAAGTTTCTATTTCCATGTAAGCGGATGTGTGCATTTGTTTGGTTAGAGTTATTATTATTTTTTTTTATTATTATTATTATTATGCGTATCAGTATGCAAAAGACTTTTTTGTGTATTTAAATCCTTAATTTTTAAGGCAAGTTAATTATGTATGTACTTATATATGTATATGTAAGTATAAATATCTACTGTTTTTTATTAAGTTACCTCCTGTTTTTTGCCGACAGTTTGTGACAGAAGTTTATGAAGAGAAGAAATACCGTTTCGTATGACAGTAAGACTAATTTTATAACCTAAGAAAAAAAAATTTAAAGAGCAATTATGAGAATAAGTAAATGAATACTGGCCTCCGACCGAGTGTATGGATCTTTTCCTCTGAGTATGTCGAACAGTGGCTTCGCTGCTTACAAAGGATTTTTATGTAGCTGGCCTGCGGCTGGACTGAAGTGTTTTAACCTTGACCTGGCGTAATGGGTTTCTCCATTAGATCTTGAATGCAAGCTAGGAAGATAACCTATACTCATCGAATTCACTATTCGC
Organism: Panzeria rudis; assembly: GCA_956483635.1. Classification (NCBI taxonomy): domain Eukaryota; kingdom Metazoa; phylum Arthropoda; class Insecta; order Diptera; family Tachinidae; genus Panzeria; species Panzeria rudis. The sequence goes on from OY101447.1 coordinate 124,498,920, forward strand.
CATAGCTAGAGGAGAAAATAATAAAGCGCGGCCGGAGGGGGGCAATGCAGAAAATGTTTTCCCAGCAAAGGCACTATTTTATCCTAGCAAAAATAGATGCAGTACCAGCAAGCAATAAAAACACACATGGGTTCTAGAAACGCTTTGGAGAAACGCAAATGCATAGAGTACATCTTATCTGCCTTGCGAGAATGCCATTACGTAAGCGAGTGAATGAATTTATTGCAAAGAGCATGAAGAAAAAAAATTTTTTTTAAAGAGAAATAATACTCAGATATTTAATGGGTACTACGTGAGCCGTTAGGTCCTTTAGGAAAGAAAAAGTGTAGAGGTTACATGTGGTGCAGTAGGAAAAAAAGTTTATTTATTTTAAAACTCTGCTACCTTTGCTAATTTTGAAAGTAGTGTTGCTGCACCTCTGATGCTAAGCACACTAATAAAATTTCTTAAGCTATATGTATAGCCATTTTATTAATCAGTTTACTTCACCGACGATTTTGCTAGCATTACCGCCCAAGAAGGCCTCTTTCGAAAAAAAGTTGAGCCAGTCACCCTCTAGGATTAAAGATTAGTTGAAAACAAATCCAAAAAATTTTTTTTTAATTTTTTGCCACGCCTCTGGATACCGCCCCTTTTAGTTTTTTGTACACTGCGTCGACATTTGTAGTGCGATCATAACATATTGCATATTGTTATTTATGGCTTGCCTAAGACTTCATTTTTGGCCTGGCTGACTTTTTAATCCGATATCAAATTCTAGGCGCCACTTATGCCAACTCGGATCCTTCCCACCTAATGTCTAATTTTTCGCACGTGGCAAGAAAGCCCGTCTAAAACTTATTATGTCTGGCTTTTTATATACTCACTTTTATGCCACGCCCCAAAAGTAAGCCCCATTTTTTTTACACATACATATTAAATTAAAACAGGTCGATCAACATACAAAACGAAAAAAGTGCATCAGTCGCGCCCTAGAATGAAACTCTTATTAATGAAGTTTCTAGAACTGTAAAAAGGAGTTTTTGCCACACCCCAAAATACAGCCCTTTAGATTATTAAAAAATGTTTTCAACAAATTACCTTTCACTTAAGTTTCGCCAAAAGCGTTTTTGTTGACATATCAAATTGCAATTTATAACGTTGATTATAAACTTATTTTTTCTTCGGTTTTGTTCTACCAAATAGAGCTTTGAAAGAAATAAATAGACCGAGTAGTGTAGGGATAATAACAATAAAAAACTACTTAACTTTAAAACAAAATGCATTTTGAAGCGTGCGATATTGTAAAAACAAAATTACATAAAAACGTGAAGTACTTCAATATTTTCTAAATTTGAAGACAAATGGTACATCAAATATTTATAAAAATTAAAGTTTAGCGAGTTACTTGAATTGAAATGAATTTGGGATGCAATTAAAAAAATTCCTCCGAATAAAATAAACTTTTTTATTGATCAGTGTGGTCCAAGGCTGTTAATGTTAGATAATAATATAAGCAATGTTGAGGTCGACTAAGGCTCAAGCATTTCTACACCTGTATCATTTTGTTATACCTTTTCATATCACCACGTTCTAGTGAAGAAAATGAATCTCAAAATGAAAATATGGACATTTCGCAAAACGAGCCGCAATTAAAAGTATCAGATGCAACCCTGCAGAATTATAAAAAAAATTTATTATCTTCAGGAAACAAAATGAATTAATACTTTATTAGTAAAAAAAATTAAAATAACTACAGAAATTACAAATTTATTCTTATGGTGAGCTTATGGCATAAGTGTCACCGGAATTTGATGATGATTTAAGGGACAGTCAAGCCATAAAACACAAGATGCGATACGATAAGATCGGACTTTAAATGGTGGCGCTACATATAAAAAACAAAAAGTGCTATATTAGGGGGCGTGGCAAAAGCTTTTTCTTACAGTTGTAGAAACTTTATTGATATAAGTTTCATTCTATGGTGCGATTGATACACTTCTTTGTTCTGTATATTGATCGACCTATTTTAATATAATATGTATGTGTAAAAGAAAAAATAGTGCCTACTTTATGGGCGTGGCATAAAAGTGAGTATGTTAAAAGCTATGCATACTAAGTTTTAGAGGGGCTATCTTGCTACGTGCGAAAAATTGGACATTAGGGGGGAATTAATCGGATTAAAAAGTCATCCAGGGCAAAAATGAAGCCTTAGGCAAGCCATAAATAGCGATATGCAATATGCTATAATCAGAGTACAAATGGCGATGCAGTGCACAAAAAACTAAAAGGGCGGTATCCAGAGGCGTGGCAAAAAATTAAAATAATTTTTTTTGGAATTATTTGCAAATATTCTTTAATCCTAGGGGGTGACTGGCTCAACTTTTGTTTCTGTATGGAGGGCGAACCACTTTAATGTACATTAAGACGGGTCGAAAAAGAAAGGTGCACCTGTCATCCCCAGTGAAAGATATGTCCATGACATTTTTAAAAAAAAATTGAAAACTATTATTGCCACGCCCCCGAATAAAGCACTTTTAGTTTTTTATATATAGCGCCACCATTTAAAGTCCGATCTCATCACATCGCATGTCGTTCTTTATGGCTTGAGCATAGCTAAATTTTTTCCTCATCTGGCTTCTTAGCTTGACATCAAATTTCGGGGGCCTCTTATGCTATTTCGGATCCTTCCTTCCTAATGTTAAATTGTTTGAACATGACAAGAAAGCCTTTCTAAAGCTTTGTATATCTGGCTTTTAATTTACTTACTTTCATATCACGCCTTAAAATTATGCCTCGTTTTTCTTTTTCACATACAAATTACTTTAGACTGGGTAGGTCTCAATAGAAAACAGAAAAATTTGCACGTCAGCCCGTAGAATAAAAGGCATATCAATGACTTTTCTAAAACTGTAAAAAAAACTTTTTTGCCACGCCCTAAAATACAGCACTTTTAACATTTTATATATTGCGATGCCATTTAAATTACGACCTCATTATATCGCATATCGTTGTGTTTCGTTTAGGAGTAACTTACTTTTTGCTTCAGATGACTTTTGCATCCGGCATCAAATTCTGGGTGCCATTAATGCCATTTAAGATCCTTCCCTCCTAATGTCCAATTTTTGGCAAGTGGCAAAGAAGCCCTTCTAAAACTTTATATGTCGTGCAAAAAACTGGACATTAGGAGGGAAGGATCCGAAATGGCATAAGTGGCACCCAAAATTTGATGTCGGATACAAAATTAATTAAGCTATATTCAGGCCATGAAAAACTATGTGCGATATAATGAGATCGGGCTTTAAATGGCGATGCAATATATAAAAAATTAAAAGATCTGTATTCTGTTCTGGGCGTAATTTTGGGGCGTAGCATAAAAGTGAGTATATTAAAAGCTAGGCATACTAAGTTTTAAATAGACTTTGATATTATGGGGGAATGATCCGAGATGGCATAAGTGCCACCCAGAACTAGATGTCGGACTAAACAGTCACCAGAAACAAAAATGAAGCTTTATTCAAGCCATGAAGAACGATATGCGATGTAATCAGGTCGGAATTTAAATGGCTGCGCTATATATAAAAAACAAAAAGTGCAGTATTTTGGGGCATAAAAAATAAATTTCGGTTTTACAAACTTTATTGACATATCTTTCATTCTAGGGGGTCACCGGCACAACTTTTATTTTTTGTATGGAGGTAGATACGTTTTAATGTACATTACACCGAAAAAATTCCATGCAACATATGCAAGAAAACACTCATACATATTGCGAAATATTTCGTATTTTGGCACCACGAAATTCTTTCGTAAAATATACGAAATAGGCGAAAGTAATTAAAAAATAAAAGTAAAAAGAAAGTTTAACTCAGCCGAGGCACGAAAATCTAATCTTCATATGTAGAATCTAAAAAAAATATCTTCAGACTATTTTCTGTAAATGCATGACAATTTTTACACTATAGAGACATCAGAAAAAAAAAGTTCAGTCCGGGAACATTATTATTTTTTCATCTTTAATTTTTGAGGAATGGAATGGGTGTGGATAAGTTCAACCACGCTCATTTTCACATATTACAAGTTTTACTCTTCACAAAGTAAAAGTTTTTTCTTATATGTTCACTAATTTTGGCCGCTATCCCCATGTAAACGCAACCACTGTGTAAGTCCTTCTTTACCTCAGCCATGGCAACATTAAAAATATGGACAACAGAAAGTAAAAATAAATAGACTACGATTTTTAAAGTAATCTATAATTTTTTGATTTAAGTACAATTGGTAAAATATTTGTTACTTACCCACATGTTTGATGGGTAGTTTATGCATGTCATGAAGCAAAGCATCGACCAGTGTATCATTTGCACCATATAATTCATGCTTGGAGATTCTTAGTTGAAATTTTTCTAAGTTTGTGGCATTCTTGCTGTAATAAAAGAAAAACAAGTGTTAAAAATCATGACTTCATAAAAGTTAATGTTATAATTTTTTTTATAAAAAATTAATATACCTTGACGATGGCTCACAAGGGAAATATTGGTTTTTAAATAAACTTTTTGTATAAAAACTGACCTCAAGCTCAAGATAGTTTTATAAACGAGAAACAAAAAAAATCGAAAAATTAGCACAAAATAACCAGTTTCAAAGATACAGCAGTATTAACCTTTTTTGTTTCAATTAGAACCACTGTACGCTGATAGTTTAACAATTTTTCATATAAATATCACTGGCAAAACCACCATCATTAGTTAAGTAAAGACTGTGAAATTGAGCCTTAGATAGGACGCTTTCAACAATATAAAAAACAAACATTATCCTTTGATTTCTTTTTTTAAAAGAAGTAACTTAGTATCGACACCTGATGAATTTTCATCATAACACCTAATATAACGCCGGCAGAGAAATTGTAAATTTTTCATCCACATCAATACATAGCGGTAGACGTTGATGAATTTATATCATGATGAATCATATTTTCTTCTTCGTCGTACAGCTAAGATCGAACATTTAGACCTTTGTATGGACAACAATAACCACCAAAAAAATTTCAAATTTTTATTGTAAGATTTATTTAATAAATATCATAAAATTTATGGGTTTTCATTAAAAAATATTTATGTCTTATAATTTTCACAAATTCTAATAAATAAAATTAACGATAAAGTAAAAAAACAACAAATGATATGACGTTTCATGTTATAATATACTCATCTGAGCTTGAGCTCTGATGATTATATCATAACGCTGATATAGCATTAATAAATTGAGTCTATACGTGATGAATTTTCATCATGATATCAATTTGACATTCATCATGATATAAATTCATCACGTGTGGACACTATGTAACACAATCAGGCAATTAATGCCTGCCGTCTAGTTAATCTTTGGGAAAGCGATAGTGTAGAGAGAACAGGTGGTGAAGTGAGAGAGTGTGAGAGAGAGAGAGAGAGAGTGAGAGAGCTAAAAAGCTTAATTCTTTTACAATTCTGCTATTGTGCGTTTTTTGTAGAGCAGTGTTGCAGCCTCTCTAGTGTTAAGTAGAGGCATTAATTTGTTTAAGCTGTGTGTAGCAGCTCGGCTACAATACCGACGAAGAAGGGTGCTGTGAAGTGCATTAACCAAAGCATACATTACTCCAGTATACTGGCACAAGCAAGTGATGTTTAATCGTGCTCGCAACACATACCATACAAGCATACTGGTGAAATAATAATTTCTGTACGGATGAGTTGTTGTACGTAGTGTGCACCGCATTTATTTTGATATTATTTGGAAAATAAAAATTAAGGAACCCACGTATTTTTTTATTAAAAAATTATTAGGAATTATTTATTTTATTTCAAAAACACTTTACAACACAGATTTTGTTCCTTTTTTCTTAATTTATCAATAAATTATTCAAGTAAATGTGTTTTATCCCGATGTCTACTCTTTGACAACTTTTCTCAACTGAGCTAATTTCACCAAACACAATACCACAATCTGGTACCATCAGCAAAATATCCAACTCTGTTTGATATCGCTACAGCAAAGCGTACAATCGCACCAAATGCCCATACATGACCAAACCACTTGCGTCAACACTTGATTGTGCGTACATACTGGTGTAGTGTATGGGGCCCTTTAGGATAAGTTTGTATAAATCGTTGCCGGTACTGCCAAAGTCATCAGTGTAATGCCTTCACCACTTTAACAGTCTAAAAACAACCAACACAATAAAACAACAGTGCACATCAGAAAAATGCATGATGTTGTTGGCTTGCCTGCAACTAGTCTTGAATTCAACACCTCAGGGTTTGTAGTCAAACGCGCTAACTGTTCCGCCAACAGCACCCTCATTTTGAATATCAAAAATATAATATACTGTATACTTTATTAAATTATTAAATATATATATTACCACTTTAAATAAATACTGTTTAACATTTTCTAAAATTTGTCCAAAACTTGAATAAAATTTTAACTTACTAATGAAGCTATATGTACGAGTATGTATGTCAATTTGTTAGCTAACTGCCCACTGGCATCTTAAGTAGCCGGGTTACAACACACCCTTTCCGAGCTTTTTCTGCAAAGACGCTGAACAAAGTATGTTCCTTAGCCAGAAAAGACCATGTGTTCCAAATTTCATCCCGAAATTAAAACAAAAGTTCTGGGCATTAATGGGTTAATATGAGTTAAAGGTAGAGTTCATAAAATTCGGTTTTATCTATTATTTAATCTTATTTTTTACACTTATTTTACTCTTCCTTATTTTAAATAGTCTAGCCAAAAATTTATTATATAGTACCTATGTATATTAAACATACTATATACTTGAAAAATATAAATGAAAATATATATTTTTTATTACTCTTCCATCTGTCATAAAAATCTTTCTTGTACTTTTTGTTTGACATTTTTCATCAGGATAACGCCATAAAAAAGTTTATAGGTTTAACCTTTTTTTAACATTTCCTTTAGCACTTGACTTAAACAGTTTATTTTCATTTAAGAGAGCATTAGAAACAGAATTAAAGTCAGCGGATATAGTTTCCAAAAGATATTATTGCTTTTATTATAAAACCTGTACTTTAAAAGGGACAAACTTCAGTAATAAATTATATACTATACTGTATGTGTATATATTTTTTGTAGATTAGTTGATTACTAAGGAAAAGGAAAATATTTATATATGATTTTTTTTCAAATTTGCATTTAGTCAGTTAGTGAATCTGTTATTTGTTCATTGACTGTGAATTCAGTTGTAAATGACTTGCAAGAATTTGTAAGTTAACAACTTGAAATGTTGTAAACTAAGTATAAAATGATTTTATTTACTTGACTTATTTAACTCGTTCTTCCCATTTTTTCACGTTTCGTACTATTACAACGGAGAAATATAAAGACGTTGCAACAAAAGCGACATTTTATTCACGTTAACAATAGTCTGGGAATTTTAAATAATGTCAAACAAAAAAGTGAATTCAACTTAAAGGTAGAAACTAGGGTATTCACTCGAATAATGTTTGCTCGATTAATCGAATAATTAAAGTCAAATAATGTTCGATCAAACAAAAAATTTCAATTTCGAGTAAAAATTCATTCGAGTAATTTAGGTCGATTAAAAAATTTTAAGTAAATTTTCTTTTTTTCAATGAGTTTTTGTAGATTTCTTAATAAAAAGTGGAAGATTATTTTAATTTATATAAAATTTGCCATTCAATTCGAACGTTATTTCATACTAATAGTCCGCATGATCAAAAAGTTAAGTACATAATGGGCCTGATTGTGTAAGGAGCTGGCGTAAGCGCCTATGTCGTTTTTTGTAATAGATTAAAGCAACACACAACCTGCGTTCTTTAATCTACTACAAAAAACGCCAACGCCTTACACAATCAGGCCCAATATAGTAACAATAATAGGGAGAAAGAAACCAACTTCAAATGTCTTTTAAAAAAATTCGGAAATATAAACATCAAACAAAAATTATTTGAAATAAAGAAGATATTTCGAGAGCAACTAGTTAACTAGATGTTTCGTATTAAAGTATCCAATGTGATGTTCGGAATTATAAAAGCCTTAAGGTACGGTCACATTTGGCAAATATTTTCCGAAAAAAAACGTAGCCCACAGACAAGTTAAAATTGTATTTCCATTAATTACAATATTTTTTTAAATATGGGTTCGCATTTATTAAAAATAATGTAAAAATAGCTTTTTGCAGCATAATTAACCTTATTTTGTGATATAAAAAATAAGTTAAATCAGAGTTAGCAAAAGCACAGAGTTAGCAAAGGTAGTGGCTACGAGTTTTTGGTCAAATATTTCCTAAGTGTAACCGGGCCTTTATTGTTACAAGTTAATATTTATAACAACAATAATGCCATGCCAATTCCGGAAAAATTTCTCAAAGCGCAACATTTGAATAGTGAAAAAAACTTTTTTAAAGGATCGGGTTATGATCTAATTTATGTATTAATGTTGTGTTTTCTTTTGTTTTTATTATTAAAATATATGAAAACGCGAAAAAACTTGTTTTGTTTTCTTTTTGTCCACAAAAATGTACAAAAAACCGATTAAACTCAAACATTTTCCAATTAACTCGAATAATTTTTTGCAGTAAAGCTTACTCGAATAACTCGAACGAAATAAAAGTTTTACTCCATTGCTCGAGTAATTTAAAAGCCTCAATTTCGATTAATTGGTTAATCGAACAATTGAAAAGTCGATTAAAATGAATACCCTAGTAGAAACAAAGCAGCAGTAATGACATCTTCCTGCAGAAAATTTGAGAAAAAGTAAAAAAAAATATTGTAAAATGCAATATTTAAAAAATTGCAGAATGAATTACCACTTTGGCCGTTTTGTACGCTACAATTTTTTTAAATAGAACTAATTCATTAGTTATTTAAAAAAAATTTTATTGCAAATACAAATAAGTAGCCGCCGTTTGATTAACGACAGCCCCACCAGTAAGTAATATCAGAAATTTTAGACACTTCTCGCTCTGGAAGAAGTTCACCTTAAATGGATCATTTTATGTTTATTTATTGTAAATTGAGTTAAAAATAACACTAAATTACATTTTTGTTGGCATAATCTCAAAAAAGAGATCTTATGTAAGCTTATTTGGGGTCATTAAATAAAAATGTAAAACTCTATCTTTTTACAAGCATTTTCGAGATTTCAGGGAAAATCTGTTTTTACTGTTTTTTAGTTATTGCCAACTCTCATGCAGAATAGGGGAGATATCCTTTCCAAAGACCGGCATTGCGACATCTAATGGATCTTTTATGCCATGATTCATCTCATGTATGATTCATCTGAATAAAATAAATTTTGTACTCATTTTTAGTCAGAAAGAATTTGACATGAGACAATATTCCAAGTGTCAAGTATTGTCAGTGTTCATATCATTTTCAAATTGTATACCTCCATTCAGGAGCACGTTTCTCAAAAAGTACAAGTAAGAAATCTACAAGTAAAATACACACAAAACAACAATAAAATTTTGTAAAAGTGTTATTTTGTGTGTATTTTACTTTTAGATTTGTAACTTGTAAGTTTTGAGAAACGGGCCCCAGGTCGCTGTGTAAGTAATGGCATTAAATAATGTTAAATGATATTTTGAGAATAATCTCATGTTCAATTATTTCTAGCTAAAGATTTTGCACAATTTTGACTCTTATTATAATCATTTTCGATTAAAAACTAATTTAGTACCATAATTAACACTCCGCAAGTTCAAGGCGAGCTTGAGCTGGCAATGCAAGATTGGCATACAAGCCAGTAGAGGTGCGATAATGAGAATATCATTAAAAAATCATTGATTTGGTTGATGCAGAAAAATTAGGGTGATCGACTCGGTTTTTCAACCGGTTTTCAAACTGGGTTTTTCCGCAATACGGTTGTCGGGTTTTTCAAAATGTTGATTTTTCGAATATCGAATAGTCCGGTTTTTTTTTTAATTAAAAAACCGGCCCAGTCGAATACTTTGTGATTCGTATATTTTATTAGTTTTTACTATATTAAAACTTGACGAACTTTTACTGTTTATTTTTCTAATTTTTTTTGTTCTAGAACATTTACTGAAGTAATTAAGGGGAACTAATTTTATAAGATGGTAGAAGGAGCGAATTAAATTTGCCTTCTAATGTGGTATTTATATCAAGCTTCATATTTTATATGAAGTTCGACATTCATCATAGATAAAAAATGCTTGTTGCGTTAATGTCAAGAAATAAACACGAAAAGGAAAATATGTAAGTCTGTGCACTAGGGCTCCCCCTATATGTGTGGCACACATTTTTTCGGATTTTGATTGTAAATCCTCCTGGAAAAATCTTTTTAGTAAAAAAAAACTGTGCTGATCATCTAATGGGAAGGTGTGCCGCATATGAAGGGCACTATAATGCGCGGTTAAGAAATGATGGCAAATTATAACGATGGAAATTATAGAGAAATTAGAAAAAAGAAGTCAGATCCGCACAAAAACATTAATGAGAAAGTAAGGCCAAGCTCCTATCCAAAAGTGTTGGCCGCTAAAAGTACTGAGATCAAAATGAATACCAAGTTCTTGATAGGCACAATACCACCTCATCCTGCTATTTATCATTATTGTTTTACATTTCTAATATTGGAAAGAATAATGTGGAAAATGTTTCCAAATTAGCTTAGAAATTAGATGGTATCATACTTATCAAGGACTTGACCCTCATTTTGATCTCAGTACTATTAACTGACGAAATTTTTGGATAGGAACTTATTTTCAAAGTTATGTTTTTATGCGGATAGTATTTACATGAACTGTTAAAACTCTTTTTTTTAAGCAAATTAAAATCAAAACTTTTGCATTGAAATTTTCTCACAAAAAAAAACCGGTCGACCGGTTTTTTCTGAATTTTAAAAACCGTAACCGGTTTTTCTAAAATTACAAATAGTCGAACTACTCGAAAGCCGGTTTCTTGAAAATGTCGAATAATCGATCACCCTATTAGAAATGTAAAAAAAAAACAATTCAAAAAGTATATAAAAATACTTGCAGCTGATGAAAGATGAATTTATACATATGAGCTCAAAAATGAGCTGGCGACAACAACATGAGCTCTCATACAAAAGTACATAATAAATTCCACAAATGAAACTGTTAAACACTATTCTTATTTTGTACCAAAATCATAGTAAAATCATAGTAAAAACAGTGAATGTCATTTATTCCAATAGGGCTTTTAAGATTCGTTAATATTCTGCTATAACATATTCTTCTCAGGAGACTCCGCCTGATATTTTATGTTGAGGAAATGACGATTTTCAAAATTTTTCTTTACAAATGCTTACAAAAACTCTTTTTCTTTTCTATTTTACATAAAAATAGAAAATATATATAGTCAGTGTATGAAGAATATGATAGAATATGTCAAGCAACACATGAACACAAAAAGAGCAAAAAAAAAATACGGATGAAAGATAAAGTATAAAAAATACCAGAAAGAAAGGAAGTAAATTCGAGTAGTCTATTGCATAGTAATAAGTCCTTTTAAAAATTCTTTGTGTCTTAAAAAAAACAGTAATAATTTTAGCATTTAAAATATACTTAAGCGTACTTTATACAATTATAACTCCATGTTTTGGTAACAACAAGAGAAACAAACGACAATGACACAAACCTTAGACGGAAGTTAAAAAGGAGCAAACTTATTTAATAACTGTAAGTAAGTTTAAGTAAATTTTGCTTCAGTTCAATGTTTGTTACTTTTTGTACACGCAGAGAAGAAGTTTCGATTCAGGAGTTCAATTTCTTAATATCTAATATATTCGAAAGCTCCTTAGAGGCACTATATAAAATATTTTTTTAAATTTATTTCTAAGATTATATCGCTAACTTAATGTAAAAGCTCCCAAACTTATTTTTTTCTTCAAATCAAGTATTTTGCTTATTTTGATAGATTAGAGAATAACACTATGCAACAAGAAAAATGAAGGGGAGTAGCACTATATTTTTTTTGATACGTTATAGTCACTGAACTACAAAAACAGTTAAAATTTTAAATTCTAGCAATAATTTTTTTTTTATTAATTTTCTTTTAATTTGGGATTTTTCAAATGGCTCTTCCACTAATTTTATCATAACTTATGAAGGAGTTGTTCAATTTTATTACAAAAACCATTAAAAAACATTAAATAAAATTACCTTTAATCCGTTTAAACATAATTTTTTCGTATAGTCTATGGTTTCAGAATTATTTGGAACGCAATTATGAAAAATATATATTGTTTTTATGCAAAATCGAAATATTTTTATTTATTAATAATTTATAAAAAATCGAAAATAGCAAAATGATACAATTTTTATTCACTCACGGTAAAGCCACTAACGGAAATAAAACAAGCTTTATTTTACTGATTTTATACACTACCCGATTTTTTCAAAAAATCGCGTTTTGTAGACGTTGCTCAACCGATTTTATCATAACTTGAAAAAAGGTTACCAAATTTTCTTAAAAAAAGCTAAAAAAAACTGGAAATAAAATTACTTTTTCTATGATTTCGGAATTATTTATACCTCAATAATGAAAAATGAAAAAAAACTTACCAATTTTATTAACTGATCATAAAGCCACATATATATTGCAAATAAAATAACCCTTATTTCAAGAAAATCGATTGATAAATATTGATTTTATTCATAGTAAAATGAAATCACCTGATTTTTGCTACAATTGCGAATATTTACACTGTACAACATAATCATTTTTTGTCAAATAACAAGGTTTTTACAAGCGATTGTGGTAGAAATCACCAACAAAATTCATACGTGTATCGGCGCTTCGAAAGTTTGCATCTGAGATTTTTTTAGAGGGAGTTAAATTTTCCTCCATTTATACTGATTCGCCATAGCATTTCTTGTAGGGCTTGTTTTTAACATATAATATGTGTTCAGCATTTCTAGGTAAAATAATGCGGTTAGCATTTTTGTAGAACATTTCAACCGTCTAACGCAGGCATGTCAAACTCATTTCAGGGCCAAATTCTTCGAAAATTATAGGCCAAAGCCTCTTGCATTTACTTTTTTTTAATTCAAATTTCGAAAGGAAATTGAATACATATAAATAATTCACAAAGAAAACAAGCAAAAAATCAATATAAATATATTTATTAATAAAAATAATATAAATTATTTTTTACCGGATATAATCAAAGATTGGAGTTAAATTTTTGCTAGATATAATTTTTAATGTCGATGCTAAATATCCTTCAGTTAATCTGGTTCGCTGCGCAGTTTTATTCATCTTCATTTGTGAAAAAAGCTGCTCAAAATATATGTGCTACCAAACATGTATAATCGCGTATGTTCTGTATTCCATGCGAAAGTAAAATGTGCCAAATTACCAAAGCATTGTTGTTATAAATAATAATTTGAAACAACAATGCTTTGCTAATTCCGCACATTTTATTTCCGCACGGAATAAAGAACACACCAGAATATGCGCATTACAAACTATCGATTTGCTTTAATCCTGCGAGTATCACTCAAGATATGACAGTAGTCAACATTCAATACGGCGGCCAATAGACAACATTTTGTGAAAACGAAAAATATAAAAAGTTGGTGAACTATTTTAAACTGGGTATCATTGTACAGGTATTTGAAAATAATCTTTAGGTTTCTCTTATAATAATATTTCATTTCGAATGACCATTTGGAATCTGTAACAATTTAAAAATAGCTAAACAACCAAAACACCCAATTGCGTAAAACAAAAAGAATCTAAAACCAAACTGTGTACAAAAACTAAAAAGAATATAAATAAAAACAAATAAAAAGTTAAATTTACAAAATAAAAAAACCCGACTGCATAAAAAAACTAAAAAAAGACAAGTCCATTGTGCGGAACATGGCGACTTTTACAGTCGGGAAGCATTAAAAGTTGAATCTTCAAATCTTCACAATAATTGTTCCCAGTTGTAAAAGCCGCTATATTCCGCGCACGGGACTTGGTTTATTTTCTTTTAGTTTTTTTACGCAGTTGGGTTTTTGATTTTTTAAATTTAACTTTTTATTCACATTTGTCAAATTTTAAAGAGTCTTACAATTAGAAAAGTTTGATTAATTTCCTTTACTTATTTTTTACCTTAAAAATATTTTTTTTTTAAATGTTTTTTTTTTTGATTGTGTAATGAAAACAGTATGGAGTTGTGGAAAAGTGTTTAGGGCGCAAAAAATCATGGCGAAGGCCGCATACGGCCCGAGAGCCGCGAGCTTGACATGGCTGGTCTAACTCTTCGAAGTATGAGCCGTTTTGGCTCATAAATAAATAACGGGCCTTCAGAGGCGTAAAACTGAGCTTAATTGGTCCACAAAACTGATCCTCATAGTGTTTTACACAAAACTAATGAGCACATGGAACATCTTAAACGTAAGCCCTATAAGATATTGTATGCCGAGTCAGTATAACTATGTGCAAAAGGGAAGATATTTAACTACCGAGATGAAAATTTTCAAAAACCCCGATAAACGTGTTTCTTATTTTGATGACTTCTACCAGAATCAGTTGTAAAAACCTTGTTATTTGAATAAATATTGATTTTGTGTACACTGTAAATATTCAAAATTTTAGCAAAAATCAGGTGATTTCACTTTATTATGAATAAAATCAATATTTATCAATCGATTTTCATGAAATATGCGTTATTTTATTTGTAGTATATGCGTCTTCATGATCAATTAATAAAATTGTTAAGTTTTTGCCCTTTTCGATTTTTATAAATTTTGTAATAGTAAAAATGTTCCTGTTTTGCATAAAAAATATATTTTTCATCATTGCGGTCTGAATAATTCCGAAGCCATTTAGTATGTAAAAAAATTATGTTGAAACGGCTAAAAGCTAATTTTATTCCAATTTTTTTAGTGTTCTTCGTAAGGAAATTGGATAACCCGTTTCGAAGTTATGATGATTTTCATGTATCAGCCTCTTTGAAAAATCCCAAGTTTTAGAAAAAAATTTAAAAAAAACTTATTCATAGAATTTAAAATTTATAATGTTTTATAGTTAGGAGACCATAACACATCAAAAAAATTTAGTGCTAATCAAAAGTTTCATTTTGTTGCATGGTGTAATCTGTCGAAATATGAAAAAGAATCGATATGGAGACAAAAATTGATTTGGGGCGTTTTTATATTAAAATAAGTTTATAAATCGTTACTACAGCGTTATGCAAAATTTGCAATTAACAAACAAACTAAGCCAGCAAAAGCTTGATAATTTGTTGTCATCACCAAACAACATACTTTTCACCACAAACTACATACAGTCTGCATTACTTTACAGTAGTTGAATCAATTACTTACTAGTAAATAAACAAGCCATTTACTTTCTTATAGGCAGAGTAGTAATGTATCTGCTTATCATACAGATGACAAGCAGTTCAACCTCTGGGAACGCAAAATTTATTGTTTTAATGTTTGTAAAAACAAGTTTTAAGCCCGTAACAAAAGAGTTGTGCACTGGTCCAGTGAGCAAAACACTTGGCATAAAATACAACACAAACTGAAATTGGCATGAGTTCAATGCTGCTTAGCAGAAATATTTATTGTGTTTTGTGTTTTGTGTTTTCAATTGAAACTTTTAAATTGTTAATTGCAACTCAATGTGGTAAGTGCAGGCACGTACTTAATGACATCGACATGTTAAAGTAATTTGTTAAAATGACAAAGTAGAAGTAGTGAAAAATATCTTCATTAGCTGTTTAGCTTATTACTTTGCCATCAAAATGTTTGTTGGAAACATTGCAAGTTAAATAAAAGGTTTTAAAAATGGGTGATTTTTCATGTATTTTTCAAGATTTTTTTATAGTTTATGGGGCTTTATTTAATTTTTTATTTTTTGGGGTTAATTACATTATTATTGAGCGATTTTTCATTTGGATGATATTTCATATATTTTTTTGCCGTTTATTTTTTAGGCCACATTTCATACAGCCACCTTTCTTCAATTCACCTGTGCTGAGTTAGAAAAAACGAGTTTTTGACAGAACTTACACTTCATGAAAAATCGTTATTCAGCGAATTATGTACCTCATAATAAATCATATTTACTACATTTTCCCTTATTTTGTTACCAAATCTCTGGAAGACCACACAATTAATGTAACAAAAATTATATTTTAACATTAGTTGGCATCATATGCGTATATTAAGTAATTATGGCATGTGTAGAAATTTTAATAATCGTACTACCGTATACAACATAATTTTTTTATTTAAAAGCAACCATCATCATCGTCATTATGGATACTTTTACTCTACAACAACAACAAAAACGATTACGAGTTCTCATAAAAGAAAGGATTGAAGCAAACAAACACAATATATAACTAACTATTACCAACAGCAAAAGCATCCTCATGCTCATGCTATAAAAAACTAAGACTATTTAAACATTAGGCCAAGGATAACAAAACTATTAAGTTTTTATTTTAACACATATAGACACGGCAGAAAAAAGTTTAGGCACTTGAAGAGAAAAATACTAAAATGTTATAAATTATAGCGTTTAGCATTTTAAACATTTGTAGCGACCTATTTTTCATGTTTTAAAATTGCCTCAAGGCCAAGTCTTAGCATGCTACAAAAGTTTGTACTGCAGCTGCTCCATGACTGCTGCTATTGCTGTTACTACTGCCTGTTTTATACTCATAGTTTTGGTTGGTTTTCTATTTGAGCATCAATGTCTTGGTTTCCTGTTTTTTTTTGCGATGCTTGCCTCAATTACCCTTGAAGCGGAATATTTTTGCTTTCACCACTATTGCTTGTGGGCATAGAAAAGCACAAAGTCACACACAAATGTTTATTTCTATGGCAGCCAGAGTCTCTTTAAAATGTTAATGTAAATTTTTACGGTATTTAGCAGTAAAACGAAAAAATTAAAATGCCTTTTATTAGGCCATACTTAAGAAATCACACTAATATAATTTTTAATTGTGATGTCGAGTTCGACCGAGATCCTCCGTACCTCGAAATTTTTTGAATAATTTTAGCGACAAGCTTCAGCAGACCTTAAAGTCTCTTATCAGAAGGTTTGTTTGAAGGTCTGTATTAGTAAATATGCTTGCAAGGGTAGCTCTGAAAGTCTGACTAAGTTAATTTATAATAATGTTTATTACACTACTAATGGCCTGGCACACATTCTCCTTCCACAGATCAAATTAACAATAGTAATCCTTCCGGTTCCAAAGACATCATGTCTCTCAAGCTACCACAAAATTTCATTGAAATCTATGCTAGGGATAAAGAAAATGTTTTTTAAATGAAAAAATTCGGACTTTTCGGTGTTGCTGTTGTTTTCCGGGGATTTTAGATAGGCATTTGTGCTTATTTTTGGGAATACGTGAAACTTGGGATTTTAAAGAGATTTCTGCCCTAGTTATTTTGGAGTCCGAGGAACTTCTATGATTTTGGGGAGATTTTTGGCCAAGTTTTTTGGGAGTTCTTGAACCAGGGCTGTGTCTTAGGTAATGGTTGGTGCCCTTGCTAAATGCAGCTGTCTAGGTAAACACCAGGTGTCTCGGCTAATTTATTGAGAAGTATCGCCTAAGTATCTTCCAGGCGATACTTGTTTCTTATTGACGAATATCTTCTTTTTCTCGAAATTGCTATCTTCGTTTGCTTGGCATCATCAAGGTATGTGCAATTTTTGGTTTCCAACTATAAATTTTATTTTGAATGGGTGTCATAGCGGCGAGCCTGATGACTAGGCAGAGTGTGTCGAAAGGCGATAAAAATTAAGGGGCGTCTGACATAGCGACCGAACGTCATCGTCCTAAGGATGTCGGCCGAAGGTAGGCTGTTAATGGCATAAGGCCAAAAGTTGGCGCCCGATTTCATAACGGCGAAGGTAGCAGGCAAAAGGGTAATAAAACTGTATCTTTGGAATTTGCGAGTCGTTGGGACCATACAATTCGAAAAGATTCCACAAAAAATCTGTGTTTCCGCTAAGGTATTTTCGCAGTTTTGAAGAGATTTCTGAGCAAATATTTTTTGGGAATACGGGGAACTTCTGGGGTTTTGGGGAGATTTTTTTCCAAGTTTTTGAGAACTCCTGGACCAGGGCTATGTCTTAGCTAATGGCTGGTAGCCTTGCTAAATGAAGTTGTCTCGGGTACACACCAGGTGTCTCGGCTAATTTATTGAGAAGTATCGCCTAAGTATCTTCTAGGCGATAGTGGTTTTTTGTTGGCGAACTATCTTCTTTTTCTCGAAATTGCTATCTTCGTTTGCTTGGCATCGTCAAGGTAGGTGAAATTTTTGCTTTCAAGCTATAACTTCAATTTTTAATGAGTGTCATGGCGCCGGGTCCGGCGACTAGGCGGAGTGTGTCAAAAGGCGATAAAGATAAAGGGGCGTCTGACATAGCGACCGAACGTGGCCAGCCTGCTAATGCCATGCTAATGGCATAAAGCCAATAGTGGCCGCCCGATAGCATAACGACGAAGGTAGCATGCAAAAGGGTAATAAAACTGTATCTTTGGAACTTGCCATCCGTTGGGATCGTACAATTCGAAGGGATTGCCTTTAACCATCGAAGGTCTTCTTAAAAATCCGTTTAAAATGAAGACATGATTTTAAATAGCATTCCTCCAAAGAGGCCTATTTACTAAACGCCTTGCATTTTTTAACGTTAATATAGCATTGATATTGTTATCGTTATCGTTAGTGTTAGTGCTTTTGATGAGATGATGCCCTTGTCGTGTAAAATACTTTTTATATTTTTATTATTTTTTTCAAACTTTTACAAACAGGTGTTAACTAAAGGATTTATGTATTTGAAATAAGCAAACAATTTTAATTTCAAATTTTTATTACTTTTGTTAAAATAATAAAGGTAAATTTGATGAGGGGTTGGTCTTTCCTACAGTTCTTAAAAAACCAAAAGAGTTCCAAAAGCTGTTTCATTTTAGGATTTTTTTTTAATTTTAACCAAATAAATCTTTTTCTTTTAGGCAAATAAGTACAAATTATGTATCTTTTTTAGTTATTCCCTGGACTTTTGAGACCAGTCCTCTTTGTAGCACTAATAATGTGTTATAGTAATATTTATATTTGTTTTTGTATTGGCGTCCGTTGGGCGCCATATTGAATTTTGACTACTATCATATCCTTAGTGACACTCGCAGTATTAAGACAATTCGCGTCAATCGATTCGGTTATATAGTGCCTCAAGGAACACATATACATATATACATTCATACATGCGTCGCGCAGTGAGGAAAAATTGCGTCGAGTGGAGAAAATTTGATCTATATTGATTATATGGTTCGAGAGATATCATGTATAAACTGTACAAAAAGTCAGAGTCAGAAGAAATGAGATTTAAGGCCCCTATTATGATTCGCAACTAAATTGATAGTTGAGTCGTAGTTGTCAAATTCTTATTATGGAATGCAACTTCATCAAAGCAGTTGTCTCAGTTTTTTTATTAGTTGTGTTTTAGTTTTTATTTCGACTATTGTGTTACTTTTAATTACTTTTAAAATGGTACTTTTAAAATGGTACCCATATTGTTGCCATATTCATAAAATATAAAATCTCAGGAAAAAATAGTGAGGCCAAAACTAAAAATATTTCAAATATTTTGTGATAAGAACCTTTTTTTCGAACATTTTTTCGAAGACAACTAAAATTAGTTGTGTCATAATACAAAAAAAATGGTTGAGTTGAGTCGTAGCATTGACAACTCAACCTAGTTGGGTTGTGAATCATAATAGGGGCCTAAATAAATGTTTACTGTTCGTTAAAATTAAGGATATAAGTAATATTTTATTTTCTGTTTGTTTGTTTATTTGTTTTTATATATGCTTAAACTAAACTCATATACGTGGCCTTCGATGGAATTCCTCAACAATTTTGCCTTCCTATACTAGTAGATTTGCATTAATAAAACTGCCTACTCTCTGTCGACGTACAATGTCAAATGTGTCTTTTATGATAAGCCTTATCAATGGTAATATTTGCTCTGAATTTCTGTTAAATTCTGTTAAATTTAGTATACCTTGTCGTAGTACTCGTCATTATAACCCTCTTGACATTAACTTTTGTAGATCTAATTATGCTATGGCTGATCCTTTTACAAGTTTATGCCGTCAATATAACTATTTGTCTACATTTGTTGACTTTTCTTTAAATTCTAATGTTATAAAGCAAAAAATCATTATTTTTCTATATTCGCAAAATTCTATATAATCATAAGTATATTGTTATTAGTCTGTAAGGATTGTATTCCATTGACAAAATGTAAATAATAAAAAAAAAATCATTACCTAAATCTGAAAAAATATTGATTTTTTTGTTACGCTAATTGAAAGAAGCAATGAATACAATTAATAATTACTCTGTGTAATTTTTTCGAAAAACTAATAATTAATGATATGTTATGACAAATAAGTTTTTTAGTATGAAAAGAAAATTAAGTTCCTCTGGTGCTCCAAGTCCCTCACTGATCTAGGCGTTTCCTTTTAAAAGTTATATTCTATTACTGTTGAGCTATCATACAGTGAAATAACCGACCTAGCTGCAGGCTTGTGTCTTATGAGGCATTTTTTGCATATTTTCAAGTATTGTTCAGTATTATGTTTGGTACTAGCTCATACGATTAATAAGTAATCAACTACAGTGGAGTTCGGTTATAACGAACCTCGCTAATAACGAATTATCACGTATAACCAATAAATTCTCCGATCCCAACAGTTTTGCATCAATATTTCATATGAACTAGTTCGGTTATAGCGAACTCTGTTTATTCAGAATTTTCGCTTTTAACGAACTGTATTTTCAGTCCGACAAATAAAACTGAATAGAAATTTATACGCTTTTAACAAACAAAAAAATCGCTAACAATTTTGCATGCATGTTTTGTACCAAATATGTGTTGAAAACCTATCTAGAAATATATGAATAAAAATACTTTCTTTTAAAAATATATTTTTTTATTTGGGGGAAGAAAACAAATTTACTCTGTATAAAATATAAGTGTCTGTAATTCCAAAGCAGTGTTAGTTAAATTGAAAAACGGCCCTACTTTCCATCTGCCATAAGGCAAACCTATAGCTACATGGATGCGATTTTTTCACTATATGATATCTAAACAGCAATAGTATTAGGGGTTTCCCCAGGACTTCCCGTCCCGGGAATTCCAGGGAAATTCGCTTATTTTCGTTTCCCGCTTTCCCGAGAATTTTATCCGGGAATTCCTGTGATAAAAAATCAATTTATATACATAAAAAAATATTGAAATTGGTTCCAAAAAATACTTTTTTTTTGTTAATTTGTTATCGTTCATCACGATATAATATATATGTGAAGGTAAAGAACCAAACGGAGGCTCAAAAAATACAACAGTTTAGATTTAACTCCCTTTGTTTAATCGCACTTTTGACTTCACTGCACAAAATTATTAATTTGTGTCACTGTTCTGTAAAATCCCATATAATTTCGTTTGTTAAGTGCACTTTCTACACCTGAACTTTTACGAATTTAATTTTTTAATTTAATTAAAAGCAACTTGAATGTTTTCAATATGCACCAAAATGCATGGTAATTATATATTCAGAAAATCTTTATGCACGTTTTTCGATGAGTTTCATGACGAAGAAAATGGGGAAATAGATATTACTTTAGATAATGTTGATGAAAGAAAAGACTTTCGAGGAAACTTTAAACGCTGCTATTAACAAAAGTGCTGAAATTATTTGAATACAGCGGAAAAAGGACGAAAAATATTGATAATTTATACAACGTTCTCTTATATCCGAGCAACTTTTGTAGAGGGCGAAAGGCTTTTCTCTACAACTGAAACCTGTGTTATTTGAATAAGAAACCTACTGTGAGATGAAACAATTAATACATTAGCGGAGTTCAGTATTAAATGCAAATGGTTTTCCAAATACAAAATATGGTACCTTTTTTATGAAATACAACAACAAAATACACCAAATTTCATAAAAAAACATGCGATATTTTGTATTTGCACTTTCCATCATTTCCGTTACCATCAAACACTGAAATCCGATATTAAATCTTTTAAAAAGCCCTTTGCAACAAAGAATATAGAAATTCAAATTTTCTAAGGGCAGAGAATTTTCAGTACATACCAAGAAGTAAAGGAAAGGACTATATTTAATATTCTAAAACTGCAACATTTATCCTATACAACTTTTCAATCGCTCTTTTGATCACTTCCTCCCTCTGGCAACCACGTGTTAAAATCATGGATGAATGATCAGAAATAAAGCTAATTTGATTTCAATTCATCAGTGATTTTACTAATGATTTGTATGCTCACTTTTTGTTCGGTTTAAAAATAGTTTTTAATACGAAGTTTACTTGAAATTTCGATAAAAAAGTCAAGAAATTGGTATTTGTACTTTTCAATTGCCACATGCTTTGAAAAATTATTTCTCAATAAAAATGATTTAATTGTAAAAATTAAATTGAACGAACTTAAGCCTGAATAATAAATTTCTTTGGATAAAACCCATATAGTTCGACTAAATACACACAACTTCAATTTCGATAAAAATATTGTTCTTTTTTTAATAATTTACTTTGAATCATTTTGTTTCATATCTTTAGAAACTGTGTTGTTTATAAAATACTTTTAAAATAAAGCTCAGTTTAAAATAATTCAATGAGTCATTTTGCTCATATAAAAATCAATGGATTCAGGAAATTAAGATTTTTCGTAAATATTTTCTAACGTTGTTAAATTCCCGGGAATTCCCAGGATCCCGGGAACTCCTTTTTTATTTTCCGCTCTCCCGGGAAACCAAAAAGTCAGGGAATAAAAACACTAAGTAGAATAGAACTCTTAAAATGGGAAGACTAGATCAGTGACGGACTTGGAGCTCCAGAGCAACTTAGATTTTTTCCATAGTAAAAAAAACACTTTTATCATCATATTTCGTTAAATATTAGTTTTGCGAAAAAATTACTTATAGTAAATGTTGATTGTATTGATTGTTGCTTTGAAGAGGGATAACAAAAAATCAACATTTCGATAAAAAAAAAAACTCGTAAAGTCCTTTTTTCAAATTCCAGTGGTTCCAAATTATAAAGCTTATATTGTAGGTAAAATTCCGTATGATTATCATTATTTAGCGCATTGATAAAATATTAATTATACGCTAGACTGCTTCAAGAACTCTAATTTTTCCTATAATAAGGGCGTCTTAAAAGTTGGAAATCCATTTTATACCAATTGGTTTCTAGCGCAAAATTGCTTAGACCTATTCGTAGAATTATATGCCTCCTATGATTTTTTTCAAAAAATTCGATCTATCATAATGTGCAAGGTCATTGTTAGATAAATTTTTATAAAAGTTGCAATATATAATAAATAAATAAAGAAAACCCCAAAATTTCTACCTCAAAAATTTTATTTGTTTATAACAAAGAACGGTTCAGTTGCTACTTTTTGATAAATCTGGAACATCAATAGTCGCGTTACTCATATAATCAGATGCACACGTTGCCTAATTATAGATAAAATCTTCGCGCTCATTATATTATATGACATCGCTAACCGTACTATTGTCTTCAAAAGCTTAACTATCTACCATTTTTATCTCTTATTTTGAACTTTTAATAACGCAAATTAAAAAGAAGTAATCCCTTGTAATTAACCAAAAAATGAAATATAATTTTTTCATGATAACAATGTCACTTTTAAAATATTTTTTCACTATAAAAAATATATATATAAAATTTATAAGGATAATCTTGATATGTGTATGTGTTTTTTTAAGTTATCTGGAATAACAAGAACGAAAACTGAATAATCAGCAAATTTTAATAAGCCTGTCATAACTTTGAAAAGAAAGAAAGGAATAACAGAATAAATGAATAATCTTTAGCAGCGAAAATGAATTAAATTTTATACCGGTGTGTGGTAATCAACAGCATAAATTAGAGCATTCTGAAAATTTCCATACACTTACTCAGGTTTGCATACCGTGTATAATAAATGTTTGCGTCGTAAAAATGGAAAAAGACAGTTTGCAGTGAATTTGATTTGCGCTTCGCCTTGTCGCAGATTTACACTTGTTGTATTGAAACAACAGTATACAGACAATTTATTGTAGAGTTTATAAAAGAATGTTCAACAACAATTTGAGTACACAGAGAGAATCATTTTCCAATTTTATTCCAATTGACTTCAGTAAAAAATTATTTTTCAAAGTTTTTTTTTTTTTTTTTTTGATTTTGTTATTTGAAAACCAAATAGTACGAAATTATTATATATTAAATGAATTTAAAAAATTTTAAAATGTCATATTCACAATAATTATGCACCACTACAATACTATAAAATCAAATATGTGACTTTAGTTCTCAAATAAATTTAGCTCTCTCAGATGATCTCAAATTAATTTTATGTTTACAATTACTTTGTGCTGTTGATATTTCATATGGGTCCGTGGCTTAAGTGCTTGTGAACATGTAGTGTACAGGTTCAAATATATTATCAAATATATACAGTGTTGTGGCAACATTGAAAGCAAGAGTTGAGGAAGGTTATTCGGCGTTATCATTTTATTTGTATTAGTACATTAAAATTTTGGTAAACAAGATGTTGTACTAATGTTAGTTGTACCCTCACACCATCGTACCAACGTCGTGCTGATTGTCTTTTTCTGCCTAGGTTGTTACACCGCTTGACAGCATTTTTTTTTTTGAAAACACGTCACTATATATCCATTAATCTAGAGACAAGATATAATCAAATTGCTTACTTTATTATTACATCATCTTTTATCCTTTTTAAAGGACTCAACATTTTTCATGAATGCTTATTTTTAATACTTTATGTTAATATTAGTATCAATTATTTTTTAGCAGACTTGATACTAAATAAAAGGGAAGGCTCTGTAGAATTTTATAAACAAAAATATTAAAAATGTCTTTTTAAAAATATATCCTTCTATATCCTTAAAAGTTTTCAATAAATTTTTTTTAAATTATATATTGTAGCCTTAAATTGATTATATAAGACTTCGAAATTTTATGATTTTATCTATCTTAGTTCAAAAGCTGTGACTATTTTTTCGCGGCACAAAATTAATTTCAATAAAAATTGCATGTAGAAAATTAATTTATAAAAAAACAACCAATAATTTTGAGCCGAGGGTGATAAAATCGTAAAATTTGTGTGCATTTTAGTAGTTATTTTAAGTTAATATATATTTTTATATATTTTGCAAAACAATCAAATAAAGATTTTGAAGGAAATATTGAAAAAATTGTTTCCAAGGACATATTGTAAATTTTTTTTCAGTTGATCTACAACTATTCTTCCATATCCTTGGCAGAAAAGCCACTATATATCAATTAATTAAAATACTAAAGATAGTTGAACTGCTTGCTTTTGTTTTCCATTTCCTCATCTCTTGCCTTTTTTAAGGAACTTTACATTTTTTGACAATGCTTATTTTAATTTTTGTTTTCATATTAATATATACATTTTTTTTTACCAAAAGTAGTACCAAATAAAAGATAAGGCTCTGTAGACTTTTATAAAAATATATCCTTTATTTGCCTTGAACAAATAAAAAGAGTCTTCAAAAAATTCTTCTATATCCTTGAAAACTTTCATAAAAAGCCTTTAAAAATTATAACTTGTACCCTTAAGTTAACTCTATGGGACCTAAAAATTTTATGATTTTGTCTCTCTTAAGGGTGTACCTAAAGCAGAGCGGCTGTTCATATATTACGTAACGCTCCAATATATGTTCAATATCTGTCACGAACTAGGTAATTTATACTGAAAATTTTGAAAAAAAAGCGTTCCGATAGCGAGGAGGACTATAAAACTCAGAAAAAATCCTTCCGTAATATGTGAATAGCAGCAGAGTAGGTACGAGTTTACTATACATTCTAACAGATTACTTTACTACTACGCTTTGCTAAAAAAAAATTGCATATTACTATGAAAAAAGTATCAAAATAAGCATTCTCCAAAAATAAAAAAATATTAAAAAGGGACAAAAGATGAGAAAATCAAAACCCAAGTACGCAGTTTAACTATGTTTAGTCTCTAGATTAATTGATATATAGTGGGTTTTATGCCAAGGATATGGAAGAAAAATTGAAGCACAACTGAACAAAAATTTAAAAGATGTCCTTGGAAACAATTTTTTTAATAGTTTTTTTTTTAAATCTTTAATTGATATTTTTGTAATAGATATAAAAAATATATAAACATTAAATAAACTTTAAAGTGCACACACATTTTATGTTTTTATCCCTCTCTGTTAAAAAATAATGGTTGTTTTTTATAAATACATATTTTACATATAATTATTATAAAAATTAATTGTGTGCCGGAAGAAAACAATCACAGCTTTTGCACTAAGAGAGATAAAGTCATAAAATTTTGAATTCTTACAGAATTAATTTAATCCTACAACATATAATAAAAGAAAAAAATTATTGAATACTTTTAAGGATATGGAAGGATATATTTTTAAAAGGACATTTTTTTTATATGTTAGTTCAGGGGAACTTAAGTAAATATTTTTATAAAATTCTACAGAGCCTTCCCTTTTATTTGGTACCTAGTTTGCACAAAAAATATTAGATACTAATATTAAAAAATTATTTAAAATAAGCATTTATGAAAAATATTAAGTCCTTTAAAAAGGACAAAAGATGAGGAAATGAAAGACCAAGTACGCAGTTTAACTATATTTTGTCTCCAGATTAGTGATTATATAGTGGTGTTTCCGCCAAATAAAAAATATTAAAATTGTCGGCTCAAATTTGTTACCATGATAAGATAAATTTTGAAAGCACTATTTTTATTTAAGGTTTGATAACAAAATTTTTTCTGTCTGGTTGTAAATGCAATATTAGGCTCTTATGTCGAGCTATAATGGCCAAAAGGTTGTAACCAACATAAGCAAAATTTTACAGAAAAATGTTTTTATTAAAAAATCTATAAAAGATATATTAGAAATTCAGTAAAGTGCGACCTTGGCTCGCACACGAAGGGTTCCGTACAAATACACACATTTACCTTTTCGTTTTTGCCCTTTTCTCTTTTTGACAATTTTTTCGTTTAATTTTAGTTTTTTATTCTTTAAGTTTTTTTCGTCGTTTCTGCGATTTTTTCTTTTTTGGTTTTGGCGCTTTTTCATTTTCTGGATTTTTTGTAACTTTTTTGGTGCTTTTTAACTTTTTGCAATTTTTTTGCGATTTTTTTAGTTTTGACGATTTTTTTGGTTGTGATGTTTTTTTTTTTTGTTTTAACGTTTTTTAGTTTTTTAGTTTTTGTGATTTTTTTTTTTTGTTTTGACACCTTTTTTCGTTTTGGCCGCTTTTTTTTGGCGCTTTTTTCGCTTTGGTGATTTTTTCCAAATTTGGGCGATTTCTTTCTTAATTTTCTTACGATATTTTTAGTTTTGGCGATTTTTTTTAAGTTTTAGTGCTTTTTTCGTTTTGACGGCGATCTTTTTAGTTTTGGTGATTTTTTGCGTTTTAGCGATTTTTTTAGTTATAGTACTTTTTCCTTTTAAGCGCTTTTTTCATTTAACCGATTTTTCGTTTTAACATTTTATTAATTTTGGAATTTTTTAGCTTACGGTTTCCAAGATGCAGCAAAACGAATATCTTACACAGTCAATATTGCATAAACTGATAGAACAGCCTTTAATTTTTATTGTTTTAAATATCAGTGTTAATTGGTGTAGTCTATTCTGCAGACTATTCTACAATTAACACTAACTTTTTAAAGTGTCTGTATATTACATTAGTATTAAAACATGTTTAGTTGCTCGCTTTAGAAGATCCATTAATTTTTAACTGTCATATATTTTTTGTTGTAGCGGCCAAAGTTTTACATATTCTGTGAAAATTTCCGGTCAGTAGCTCTTACGGTTCCCTATAAAACAGCCTGTGGCAGACAGACAGACGGACAGACAGACAGACAGACAGATAGACAGACAACAGACAAGCAGATACACATACAGATAGACAGACAGACAGACAGACAGACAGACAGACAGACAGACAGACAGACAGACGGTCAGCGTAGCGAAAACAATAGGCTTCCTTTACACTTTTGGTTCAAGGAACCCTAAAAATGCTACTTACGTCTTAATTGATTTCTAACGGCAATTCTTATCGTTATGAAATTTTCAGATCTTATGTGAAACATGTGGATTACGTCTTTTTTTGCATTTCGGCTAGATATGATATCAATAAAGCTAAACTTAATTACTTTGTAGAGATTTAATTACTTTATGTAGAGTGTAAAAATATTCAAACTAATTCCTACTTTTTAAACCTGCAATGTGCAAACTTTCACATAAATGCTGTAACAATATCAGGAGCAGCAAAAAGACTTAAATTGCAAAAATTTTTTGTGCAAAAATATTTCTTGAAGGAAGGAGAATAATTTTTACATAAAAAAATATAATGTAGCATATAAAGATATATGTATAAGGCAGCCACAACACTTGTAAAATTTTTTGCATTCTCTACCCAAGGGTACAGAAAGAAAAGAGAATTCAAAGCAAAAAAAAAAAACAAAAAGGACAAACACTTTACATTATTATTTCAACGAGAATTTTCATCACAAAAGATAACAAAAATAATGAACAACTAAACACACATGGCCTCTTGTAGAAACCATAATAAGTCTATGAATTATATTAGTTTAATGTGTATAAGAGTGTATGCCAGTATAAGAGCAGCATGTAAATAGAAAATAGAAAAAGCCATGGCATTTTAATGACACGCCGGCTGATTATTATTAATAAAAGTGATAATAACGTTGTCATGTTTTTGGGGTTATGGGTGCTAAACTTTGCATATTTTAGATGAGTTTATATTTTATTATATCACTTTTTAAGGATCTAGAGATTTTTTCTTTTGAGCTTCAAAAAAAAAAATATGTAAAAAATTAAAATAAAAGATATTTAAAAAATAATTCATGGCTTAGAAGATGACAGACAGTAGAAAGAAAAATTATAGGATTAATAACAAACAATTCTCAAAGTTATTAAATAAATGAATGAAAATTTTTTTGCCTTCAAAATGATGAATTAGTTAATAATTTATAAACAATTTTATACAGAGGATTATATATATACTACAAATATTTGTTAAAGAATAATTTAAAGGAAATTAAAAAAAATGTTTGTGTAGTCTAGAAGAGCTCGTGTATTTGAAACTGTTTTTTTATTAATTTAAAGGAAGAGAAACATGATATAATTTCCATTTTAAGTAGAAACTTTCAAGTTTTCGAATTTCCAAATTGTTTACTTAAAGTAGATTGCTAGAGCTGTACCATACAGCAGCTTTGTAATATATATTACTTAGTTACATTTTAATATTTTTAGCAAAAATCTCACAGAAGTTTTACCATTATGAAAACATAAACTGTAATTATTGTTAATGTACCACTCTATGCAAGGACATCATCTGCTGTACTACTGAAAACATTAAAAAATTTCCAACAATGAATAGTCTTTGTTGTAGCTAGTATGACGCAGATGCCACTTACACAAGATGTAGTATGTTGACGAAGATATAATAACTCGTTATAAAATAATAAAATTGCAATTAATACATCGTTAGCTAAAATGCAAAATCTCTTAACTACACTTTTTTAAATTTTATATAAAAGGGGGAAAGAAAACTAAATACAGTACTTCAAGTGACTGAAGTAAAGTTTCTTTATTTTCGTTTTTAATTCGGTTGATTTTTATAATAAAGGCTTTGTAAGGACGTGCGTTTTGATGTAATTAAAAATTAATTAAAAATGCGATTTTCATTTTTTATGTACGTGGTTCTGCGTTTCAGCTAACGATATCTATAATAAAGTCTCTGACCATCTGGTACCGCAGTAAATCAGTTTAAGACTTTCAGTGGGGAAGAATGAACATAAGACTCTCTTACAACGAATGATGAAATCTTAACCTTTACTGACATACAGAGTCAAAAGTCTAGTTAGTCTAGAGCGTGTAAACCTTCGAATCCCAAAATCGTTGCTAACAAAATGTACAATCTTGTAAGCACAGACTTGCGTTATAAATATTGCTGCTGATAAGATTTTAAAAAGTAATATTTCGCCTTATATACTCAATATTTATGCAGACAATATGAAGGGTTTGAAACCCATTAGCTGTTAAGCAATTTAATCAAAATGTTTCTTAAACTGTACAAATTGTCTTGAATCTCAAATCGGGACGATGATATCATGCTAGTCTGAATGGCAGGGCACATTAATTTTCTCGACAATGTGATTACAATAAGCAATCAGTGGACCACTTGGTTTATACATGTACAGAACATCAGTCCGTTAGAGCTTTTACCTCAGAAAAATACATTTTGAAGAGCTGGCAAATGAAACGCTTAAGTTATCTCTTCAAATTCATATGTACACTGAAAATACTCCATGTAGCCTTTTACGAAAAATAAAACTGTCGTAGATACTTTTTTCGTCGAATATACGAAAATTTCGTGCAAAATACTAAACTTTTATAAATTTACGAAAGTATCGAAAACGTTTCATAGAATACTTTCTTTGTTAAAATATATATGAAGGGCTTAGTGCAATAACTCGCTAAGGCGGTTCTCATTGGCCAATTCGGTTTTGTTGGAGCGCATAGAGAAAGAAAATACTTTTAGTTTTTCAATGTCATTTCGTAATGTGATTTTATAACGGTAAATGTAGTGAAAAAATGGGCTTCCTAAAGTATGAATTTTAAACAGTCATTACTTCTTTGTTTGAAAAATGATTTCTATGCTCTTTTTTAAATTTGAAAGATATACTTCTTATCTTTCAAATAAGGCATGATGTTGGCTAAGCTATTGTGGTTTAAGTGCAAAAAAAAAATTTTTTTTTTCAACAACATTTTACTTTGCGCCGGATCTAACTTGCTTATGAATAACTAAAAAACTATACATATTAAGTTTCTGAAAAATAACAGTAGCATAGTTCTCCAAAATGCATAATTACTCTAAAATCCGTTCAAAAATAAATGAGTTATGTTATGTTTTATGTTTTCATGTTTTTGCTTCTTATATAAAAATAGGACGGTCACGCTAATATATTTAATCATAACTCGATAATGGTTTAACCGATTAAGATAAATGCAGACTAAAATTACCCTGCGGGAAATGTCCCTGCAGAAAATTTGGTGATAAATGATCCAAAAGTACTCGTCCTATGACTTGAGAAAATGAGACTGGTACCAAAAATAAGGAGTAGTGAATGATGAAAAAAGACATATTGTGCAAATGGTCACATATTAAAAATGTTTAGTCAACTTAGTTGAAACTCCGGCTAGTATTGTAGGAAACGGCACGGAACAAATTCGATGAACCTAGATCTAAGGCCTATAACATAGCATCTATATAATATTAATTGTCTCCCTTCAATGAAAGCTTAACTGGTATTTATAACATTGAAATATAAGTTCCCCTGTTGTCGAGTAGGTAGTGTACTAGCCTGTCATGCCAGAGGTTATCGGTTCGAATCTTATCAAAGACACCGCTTAAAAATAAAATACAATTTCTAATTGGATTTGTAACAATAACAAAATAAATTAATCGATAATTACAGATGAATTATGGAATAATATTTATATATAATCTATATTATTCTACACCGATAAGGACTCCATTAGATAGTTCCGAGACAAGATACAAGGTGCATACAAAGTATCAACTAACCCCATCCTAGGCCATCCCCATGCAAAAGTGGCTGGTCCGCTTCATAGGAAGTGTTTCGGAGAATTTAGAAATAAGCAGCGAAAAACAAGTTTTTTCATGCCAAATTAAAATTTTTGCGTTTTCAAAAGCTCATAAAAAAATTAAGAGGGTAAAATTTTATATGTATCAGAAAGCTAGGTATATGGGAAATAAATCAAGCTATTGACCATTAAAATCGCTCCACAAATATCCATTTTATTCACAATTAAGTGAGG
This sequence comes from Panzeria rudis, assembly GCA_956483635.1. Taxonomy (NCBI): domain Eukaryota; kingdom Metazoa; phylum Arthropoda; class Insecta; order Diptera; family Tachinidae; genus Panzeria; species Panzeria rudis. The sequence continues at coordinate 124,530,867 of OY101447.1, forward strand.
GAGAAACTTAAAAAACATGAAAAAAACCTAGCATTGAAAATATCGATGATATTTCACGCTGGTAAGACAGAAATCAAAAAAGCTTAAAATAATTGAATAAGAAAACACTTAGTGAAGTCCCGAACCTTAAAAAAACAATAACAGTTGAGAATAGTCACGAGATGGCGACTCATCTGTTAATTGGCTAAAATAAAGTAAATAGCATTTTCTCCCGTTGGTTGTTGCTGCACTCGCTGGCAGTGTTGTCTATGGGAAAAGAGCTCTGCTGAAAAGACTGTGCTGATCTCGAAACATCTGATATCAGTTCAACATTTCGTACAGCCAATTTTTTCTTTAAATGTTCAATTATTACATTCTTTAGAATTTCTTTCTAAAATAAAAAAAAGAGAATTTAATCAAAAAATTAAATTGAAAACGAACTTAAGCAAAAATACAATAAAAAGCATTTTTTTAAGAGAAGTAACATACTCAGGCAACTAGTGCCTCCCAGTTAATTAATTAATGTGTTACTTTCTTTGGGAAAGGGGTAGCTTAGAGAGAACAGGTGGCGAAGTGAGAGGGAGAGAGATAAAAAGCTTAATTCATATAATTCTGCTATTGCACGTTTTTTGTTAAATTTTGTAGAGCAGAGTTCCAGCGCCTTTGGTGTCAAGTGGACACATTAATTTGTTTTTTTACTTCGCCGACGATTCTGCTACAATACCGATGAAGCATGGTGCTATGATGTGCATTAGTAAATCACAGTACTAATCACTGCTGGTACTGCTAAGTGATCACTGCTATCTATGCTTTCATCACTTTCACAGCCCAACAGCAATCAACACATTGAAAATAAAAAATATATAAATTAATTTTTATAAAACGATGTTGCATACTCTGATAAATTATACAATTCGCAAGCATGCAAACTAAATTTATTTTACCCAAAGTTAGTTAATTAGTTTGGCTTCAAGCAGTTCGTTTTCAATTTAATCTTTCGATTATATCACTTTAATTTTAGAAAAAAATTCTAAAGCATATAAATATTAAACATTCAAAGAAAAATTTGGCTGCACGGAAGCTTGAACTGACATCAGATGTTTCGAAACCACCACAGTCTTCTCATCAGAGTTCTTTCCGACCTAGACGACACTGCCAGCGAAGGCAGCAACAATCAGCGAAAATCCCATTAATTAGTACAAATTAACAGATAAGCTGCCATCTCCTGACATTTCTCGGAAACAAAGGTTCAGAATGTCACAATGTTTTTCTTAACATATTCAACTTTTATAAGCTTTTTGATTTCTGTTATTACCAGCACAAAATATCATCGATATTTTCATATGCTGGGGTTTTTTGAACGTTTATTTCTGCCAAACTTTTTTGAACTTAATCCAAACTAAGTAAATAACTTTGGATAAAAACCATACAGTTCGACTAAAATTCATTACTCAGTTGTGAAACTTATTTTATTTATGCACAATTGGCATGTAGAATTTGTTCTATTTTATGGTAACTTGATTTAAAATTTAATTGATAGCACTGTTTTAAAAGAAAAAAAAAACCAATTAAAATAAACGTTGATTCCATTAAAATATTAATGCGAAATATATTTTTTTCTTAGTAAACAGTAAGTTGGGCAATAATTTGTTCTCTGTAGTCATTTAGATTTGTCGTCGATCGCAGCGATGTTGTGTTTGTCGAATGTATGCGTGAGCAATATTTGGCCTTCATGATTATGTGACATATCACTTCTCCACTTCTTCTTTAGGTCCTTAGAGCTGATTTACACTGAGGGTGATGTCGCTGCGACAATGTTTACGTCGCCTTTTTTAATCGATTTCACACAGTATTTATATAAATGTTGTTTTATTTCATGCAGTATTCCCATTAATTCATTATTAATAAATGTTCTAGTTCCATAAAATAAAAGCCGAACTGACAACACTGCTCATATGTCACATAACAAGAATACGAAAGAGAGAATAGCTAGCATTTCGTATAAGCTGGGACTTTTACTTTCTGGCGGAATGAATTTTTTACTATAATGCGTCCTTTCACTAACATAATCATCCAGTTTAGGATTTTTAGGCTATACCCAATTAATATTTTGCTCTCCTTTCTAAAGACACTTTGAGAGCATTTTCAGCTCGCATACAAACAGTTGTTCCTGGCAAAGCTTTCGGGTTTATGGGGTTCAAGCACTGCAAGAGCTTAGTTTCTATAATCCAGAATAATTCTTGTTAGTATGTTGCGTTTAGATAACGATCATCTCAACAATGTTTTTTTCTCTGTATGCTTCGGATATTAAAGCAAGTCATCATGTTTTTGCAATTTTTGGTTTCAGTTTCAATTACAATTACAATTATTACAACAGCAAAAAAAAACAATATGAATTAGAAAGAAAAAAATGTTACTTCCATTAATTTACTTTCCATGTTTTTTTTCTGTATTACTTTCATCTCCCGTTTACGTATTTTTATCTTAAACGGGATTTGAATTTTAAAAGTTGGAGGCTGTAGAATAACAATGCTGCTGATGATAAAGTAAAAGAAAAACAAAATATCAGATTTCACAGCAAATTTTTATATAGATTTCATACATTGTATGCACGAAATACAAAATCCATGGTGTTCACATCTTAATTTACGTGACTCAATTACAAAAGGATTTATTTTCTTTTTTACGTTTTCATTTTTTTAATTTCTATTCTATTCCATCCCATTCATCTGTTTCTTGGCTGATGTACAATGGAAATTTGATGGATAAAAAATAGCTGAATAAAATTTCAAAACGTTATTCATGCGAAAACGTGTGTATCCATGCCTGTGTGTGTGTGTGTGTGTGTGGGAGTGTATAACATTAATCCAGCGTGTATACAGTGGATTTAGATATGCTAATCTTGTATATAAAAAACCTGGAATAAATAAACGCTTTTTTACGACACATGTTTTTAAAATTCAATGACGGGATTTGTGTGTTATTAGATGAGTTTATATTAATTTCTTTATGCCGCTTTTCTTTAGTGTCACTGTAATTTCTCATGTAGTCTTTTTATAATTGTTGAAAATTATAATATTACACGTACAGATTTTAATAAAAAAGAAACATGTATGTATTAAAAGTCTTTCATTTAAATACGAGAGAAGTCAATATATATTTGCCAAAACATATAAAAAGCACTTTGAAATGTTGAGTCAAGAATTTTTGCATTAATCTTTAATGAGAGTTCATTTACTTTAACAGCTTATTAGTTAAGACAATTCCACTTGACGCATATACAACCACAGAAGACTTAAAGCAATTAAATGGCATAATTTCACCCGCATTGCATGAATGGATTTAATACTGGCCGTACATCCACACATAAATAATCAGCGTTTACTTCGGAAATCACACAAGCATGCACATCTTTGGACATGACCAATCATTCAATTGTTTCTTAGCGTATTTGAAGCGCTAAATTTAAATCTTACATCGGTTTTCTAAAATTGTTCTTAGCCTTCGAGATATTAAATATATCTGTCGCAAAAATGATTTAACTGTCTCTTGCACTCTGTCGAAGGAATGTGTCCTTTAGCATTCTAAGCGAAAGGAAACTGATTTCCATTTCTCTATCTCACTTTGGTACGAACGTTGACTCGAACTACAAGTAGCAAGAAGACGTAAATGGTTTCATACAAAATTCGATTCCACTATCTGGAAGCAAAGCGAACCCACTGTTGAAATCACTCACTTCTGTGTTAGTAGTGACCACTAAAAATTGTTGTTGTACGATTTCTTATTGTGAAAGTCAGGCGTATTTTTACGTAAACATTTTATATTTTTCGTGTTTTTGAAGGAAATCTCCAAATAAACTAAATTGGCATTATGAGAAATTATTAGTAGACCCGACATCAAATGACTACGCCCTACATGAAATGACTGACATTAACACCTAACATCATGTTAGTGTTAAGTGTAGACGGCTCATTTTAATGTTTTCTTCATGTTTTCACATGGTTTTTAGAGCATTTGTTCTAACAAGGCTCTCATAACATCATGTCTTAACAGTGTTTCATGTCTACTGAAGACTGCATGTAGGAAATAAAAAAATGAAGAGTAAGTGAGAATGAAAACTATCGACACAGAAGAATGCAAATTAAATCAAAGTCGGGCGACTAGTTTTCTTTTACGTAGTTTTTCTTTCGACAAAGTGGAAGAGGTAATAAGTGCTTAAGTGGACATTAGCAGAGTAGATTTTTTTTAAGTTTTGGGGCTATTGTTAAAAGTTTTGTACTTTCAATATAATAATGTAGATAAATCTAACCAACTTCAATTCTTAGCTTACTGTTAGTGTAAATTTGTTGCACTTAAAATAATACTGTAGGTAAATCTAACCAGTTTAAATGCTTATTGTTAATATAATACAGTAGCGGGCAATTTTAGTGGTATTACGAAGTTTGTGCGCTATTTTCGGCTATTTACATTTACACTACACGACAGTGCAAAGCAAATAAACACAAAAAAACTTAAACAAACAATTCTCTCTCATTTATTTAGTTTTCTCTTTGCCAGGCTCTGATGTATATTGTTCTTGCAACTGTTACAAATAAACAATTTTTATTGGTTAAAATAACCTTTGAAGTTGTAACTGAAAAGCTAATGTAGGTAAATCTAAAAAATTTAAATTCTTACTGCTAGTGTAAATTGTTGTTTCAATTTGTATAAGAAACTATATTTGTTGGTTGAACTTACCACTTTACAGTACCCAGCAAAAATAAATTTGGTACAAGGAAGCAGTAAGATTAACTAGAAGGGCTTCAGAGATAAGCAAACGCATATAGTGCATCCTCACTGCCTTACGAGGAAGCAATAACGTAAGGGAGTGAAGAGATTTAGCGCACACACGACGGACTATGTCGGGTATTTATATTTTTTCCTGTTTTTTAAATCCGAAGCATTTTATTCAACTCACATTTTTTATAGTGCATCCTCTCTCGCTTAAGTGGATGCAAATATAGATGTGAGTGTGATGTTTACTTCTTAATTTAATTTTATATTCATCCATTGAATTGTATATGAAAATAAATATGTGCTTCAATAGCTTAGTGGTAAGTGCTCGCTCTAGCCTACTATGCGGCGATCGTGGGATCGATTCATAATCCCAATTGTATTTGTACCATTTAATACATAAATAAAATATATAATTAAAGTACAATAACGGCCAATAAACAATTAATCGAAGTGTAAGTAAAATTGTGATATATATTAAAAGCAAAAATTTTTTAATTATATACATATAAAAAGACATGACATTCATCTAGGATGTTCAGAAAGAAACTCATACTTCAAGACCAACCAAGTGGGACATCCCATACAAACATCATGTAATCGCGAAATAGGTTGGTAATAGAGAGTACCGATCTCTCGCACTTACAAACCTGCTTCCGGTAGACGAATATTTTTGCTTGGTAATAACAACGAGAATAGTTATTTAAGAAAAATTACTGTAACTGAACTGCTGATGTTCACAGAAAAAATTTAACTTCATTATGATGAATTAGGACATATAAACCAATTTTTAAATTCAGACAAAAATTTATCCAAATTTACAAATTTATTTATTGAAAAACGTTCAATTATTTTCTATTAAAACATTTGTAATTTCAGAAAATTTTTTTATTGAAATAAGACCTGAAAATTTTTTTGTAAAATCAACTAACATATTTTGACTGAAAATCAAACTGGTTTTTACTGCTGCTATTTAATGTAAATAAGACAAACATTTATTGAAACTGATAAACTATTTATAGAATTTAAAGCAAATTTCAAACAAATGCATTTAAAGCACATTTTAAACAATTTAGTAACGGTTTTCGTGTTTTGAAGGAAATCGCCAAATACAAGTTACAACTCTACAAGTAAAATTCACATAAAACAACAATAAAATTTTAAAAGTGTTGTGTTTTTGTGTGTATTTTACTTGCACATTTTTATCTTATAGTTTTGAGAAACGGCCCCTGGTATTATGAGAAATTATTAGTACGTAACTTGGCGTCTACAACCGGGGTTTACTCTGTAATTCGAAGCGAAAGAAATGCTTTCGCATTGCAATGTAAATAACATAGATGCGAATAGCTTTCCTTTCGCATCGCAATACAGAGGAATTTTTCATTTAAATATAAGTACTCTGTTCAAATTTGCGAAAAATGTTGATCAACATTAGTTTTTTCATACGAAAAATATGACAAGCAACCAATTATAATAGCTTCTGAAAGTATGCTGCAATTGTGTACGTTTTAAAAAAAAACCCCAATGTGTTTGTTGTAAATGCCACACGAAAAAAGTGGTGCTTATATTATTTCGCATGAAGACACAAAATGTTGTATATACATTTCATATGTTTTTCACACAATAAACAGAATAATACTTCTGCAACAATTTTTCATGAGAAATTCGTGACAATTTTTTTTATATGAACTTTTGACAGCAGTTCGCCCGAAATGATGAACACAGTACCATGCTTAATGCAGAAAATCGTTACGCCAGTCCGAGGCGTAAAGAGTCTGAACAAAGATTTTCTACCTTAGCAGGAAGCCATTATTCGACATATCTAGAGGATATAACTTTTAAGTCCGGCCAGAGGGCAGTAACTCAGCGAATTATTTACTCTGCGAAGCTACTATTTGACATACCTAGAGGAACAAACCTGTAAGTCCGGCCGGCTATGCAGGACATCTTAGCTCAGTGAAGGCACTATTCGACAAACCCAGCGAAAAAAACCTTAATCCCGGGCAGAAGCCGGACATATAGAAAAATCTTTACTTAGCGAATCCATTTTCCGCCATACATAGAGGAGAAAACTCTTAAGCCCGGCCGGAGGGCGGCTATACAGAAAATCATAACTCAGCGAAACCACTTTTCGACATACATAGAGGAGCCCAGCCGGAGGGCGGGTATGCAGAAAATCATGAGTCAGCGAAACCACTTTACGACATACATAGAGGAGAGAATCTTTTAGCCCCGCCAGAGGTCGGTTATGCAGTACATTTTTAGTAATAAAAGCAAAATTTCTTAAAATTTTTAGCTCATTTCCATAAACGGTGCTGCTTATTAAAGATTTTCTGGTTAGCAGCGTCTTTTGTTATAATAATTTTTTTTAAATGGATACAAATTCACTTTTTAAGAAAATGAAACAAAGCAGAAATAAAATGAAATAAGGCCCAAAATTACTTTATATGAAATAAGTCTCAATTAATGGTTTTTGGGTCTTTTTTCATTTCGGTCTTATTTCATTATATTTCATTATATTTCAAATGATATGAAGCAAAAAAAAAATAAAAAATTAAATGAAGCCCCATTAAAATGTTTTTGTAATTTTATTTGGCCATATTTCATTTCCCTATATTAAACGGGCATTTTTTGTGAATTTGTCTAATTCCTAAAATATATGTGAAGAAAATGCAGATATCTTTATTTTGAGGAGAAAATTGTTATGCGTATGAAGAATATGGTGGTACGTATGAGTACTATAATAGTTCCATCATATTACTCATACGTAAAAATAACGGATATCCACATTATCTTTGCATATTTTTGTGGAATTAAAAATGCATAGGAAATCTAATTATAAACTTTAGACCAAGTTTAAATACATCAAAATCGAATCAAAGTTTCAACATTCTTAGGTCCTGTTCTATGATTTTTACCTGCATTGTTTTGTAATCGGATCGGAAGTTTGAAAGATACAGATTTATTAAATTTTTTTTAATTGGAACCATTGTACATTGTTTTCGAAACATGTGAAGAATTGTAAGTTTGCACGCATTTTACTATAAATCATATAATACAGGAGCACAATACAAATCTAGGCGTGTACTCAACATCACAACATCATCATAGCCGAAGTAATGTAATGAATATAGAAAACTACTACAGAACTCATGGAATATTTTTCCTGTTTTTTTTTATAAACACGGCCACTACTTAAACCTTGGCAGGAATCGAGCCTGCTACCTCCCGGTTAACAGTTGTGCATACTATCCACTACACTTCGGGGTATCAACAATATTTTACTATTTTTTTCCTGTTGTTTTGTTATTTAACAATTCCTTTGTTTGATTTTACTGCCTTTTATGGGTTGGTGCAATTCTAGCCAATAGCATTGGTTAGATTTTGGGTGTAGCCCTATATGATTCTACATTTGAGTGGTACTTCTCTGGTTTAGGAAGCACTGTAACAACTGCAATTCTAAATATAATAAGGAGATATTTGCAACATTAAGCAATATAAAAAAGTTATTCCTTATTACCACAGATATTATTACATCTAATACAAAAAGTTCGGTTTTGTGTGATGTTTTAAGACAATATGAAAATAAGCATAATGTTAACCCCAAAGCACGTTTTAAGTTTCCACTTATTTCTGGCTGTTATGTTGAATCTAAAGTTTTGTGTCTCTAAAGATCTATAGTAGAATTTTATTGCAAATACTTCTCTAGGACATGTAAGCTCGCTAAAGCGCTATATAAGGGGAGTTTTTTTGTTCTTTTTTTTAAGAAAAGGACAAAAAGGTCTATTTCGCAAAAAGCTAGACAATTAAAATGTTCCACAGGAAGGGGGACTTTAAACTATACCTAAAATCAATCCCAGGCGTAAACTTTCAAAACGCCGAAATTTCGACTTTGTTGTCTAGTGTTATGTTATATAAAATGCCAGTTACGTCAGTTGGTTATGTAAGCGATAATTGGTAATTTAGTAGCATATAAATTTTCATATTTTAATATGATAAAGTTAAAGAATAATTAAAAATATTACAATTCCCAGCTACCTGAAAGGCATGCAAGGAAGAAACAACAAATAAACCTATAGCAAGCCATCTACACAATCTCAAAAATATTCTATTTCTTGTCTACAACGGTCTCATTAAATTAATACTTAGAAAATAATATAAGAAAAATTCACAAAAAACAGCAACAAAAGAAATTCTTATTAGCAAAGTGAAATAACATTTTAACATTTTAACTAAAGGAACTAACATTTCCAATTTCAAGTACACTGATTTATTTTACCTTTTCCGCTCACTATCACTGATATAAAAAAGTCAGGAAATTAAATTGATTTTAATGCTTCATTTATATTTTATATGTGTTCTTCTTAAATAATTTTTCTACTTCACAAAAAATTAAAAAAAAAAATTATAAAATCACATTAATTTTTAAATAGCATCATCATCAGCATCGTCATCATCTTTAGCAAAAATTTCCGAGCATTAAGCTTTAACAACGAAATCATAAAATACGTGATGTCATTTCTTTTCTTCGTTCTATTTTTCAGGAAATTATTAGTTCTTTTCAATTTTCCTGTTCGTTTTTATCTTCTTGAGCTATAGTTATTGTAATAATGAAAATTCCACAGAAAATAATGAATTGCTGATAATAGAATTTATATGAGCAACGTAAAATTTTTAACGACCAGATATTAAGACTTTAGATACATAATAACGCAATGAATAGAAAATTTCAACTAATTGGACTATTTGACTTTTTAATGGGGAGAAATAAAAGTTAATGCTAATAAGAGAGGGGACACAAAAACAAAGATGATACTTTAGTAAAATAGATCTATTCCCTTTTTGTAGCTCTAAAGTTTACAATAATAATGGCAAGAATTAGGCTATTAGAGATAAATGGAAAGTAATTGTCTTTAAATGGCGTCATGTATTTACTAGAGATAAGAAAATATTTAGTGCTAACTATATTGGATTTTGTAATTAAAAAGTAATAAATGGTTATTGCCAAGTAAACAATGGACCGCTTACTTCAGCTGTTTTTTTTTGTGGTGTGGGGGGACAAGAGACATTATTTTATTAATATGAGCAATTTCTGTACTGAACACCAAACTTTACTCGATGTTAAAGGTGCCGCCAGGATAGGCCTCAATTCTGGTACTGACGTTAACATTGAATATAATCTATACGACTCATTATAAACGAGATCTCTTCAAACGTCTTCAAGATTGACTGAGGTATAACGTAAAGCTCTGATCTTATTTTTTAACGGCCTTCTCTGCCAAATTTCCATTTATATACGTTGAGTAATAGGCGTAGCCTGTCTAAGATAAGGCCCATGAAACAAAACATAAATTATACACTTAATCGTGATCTTACAACCATCTCCGAATATATCCTAGTGCTCACGCATAGACGCACAGTGGTTCCAATTTGAAAAAAATTGCTAATAAATTTGTATGTTTAAAACTTGCAATCCGATTATAAAGCGGTGTATGTAAATATCATATCAGGTTGTAAAATTGACTACCTCGGTTATGAACAACTTTGTTGGCATTATAAATTTTACAAATGTTAACCGATTTTATTGAACTTACACTTTATGTAAAGCCTATAAACAGAAACAAAAAAATACACTTTATTCCATTAAGATATCTTTATTGGAACGTAAGTTCCTTATGGCACACCATCCACATCAATGCTTTAAATATCAAAAATCAATGCATGGGGAGTAAAACAAAAATTTTTGAAAATAAAAAATATTGGGGGAAAATTACAGCATTCGATATAAATCGAAATTTCAATACAATTTAAAAACAAATTTCGATCCATATCGAATACCGTAATTTGCCCCCTAGTTACAAATACTGGTAACAACTACATACCATAATGGTGTTGCCACTACGGATTTTTTATTTTCAGTGCTGCTGTAATTTTCCGGGGAAGTGCCGGGGCACTCCTGGGATGTTAGGATTTTTGGACTAGTTTTTTGTAATCTTTAATAAGGTGTGTGTCTTTGATAAAAGGTTTGTGACTAGCGGTGATAGCTGAATGTGTATCTGCCTACTATCTTTAATAATATTAGAAATGCGAACGTAAGACTGTGATTTTTTTTGTTTTTTGTTGCGCTTTAACGGCTAAGCCACAGAACCGAATTTGATGATTTTGAACATAGATATATCTAAGTCTAGAAGGACACATAGGTGAAATGTTTTTAAAAAAGTAGGACCACGAGGGGAGGTAGGGGGAAATTTCTTCCTCCCAAAACAATCTAACCGATTTTGATGAAATTCAAAACATATACAGATCTGAGTCTAAAATAAGGATAGGCTACACATTTTTTCAAAAATTAGACCACGACTGGAGGTAGGGGGAATTTTTGTCCTCTTTGAAACTATCTATCCTTCAAAACGTAGATAGACCTGAGTCTAGAAGAACACATACCATAAAAATTTTTTCAACAATAGGGGCACGCGGAGGCCTAGTGGGCAATCTCTATCTCTCCGAAACTATCTAACCGATTTTGATAAAACTTAAAACATAGATGGATCTGAGTCTAAAAGAAGACATAGGGTATACATTTTTTAAAAAGTAAGACCGCGAGGGAAAGTAGGGAGAACTCTCTGCCCTTCAGAAACTATCTAACCAATGTTGATAAAAATTCACAACATAGATAGATCTGAGCCTAAAAGAAGGCATATTCTATACATTTTTTTCAAAAATAGGATCATGACTGGAGGTAGGGGGAAATTTCGTCCTCTTTGAAACTATCTACCCGAATTTGAAATAGTTCAAAACATATATAGATCTGAGTCTAGAAAAGCACATACGTTATACATTTTCTCAAAAATAGGAGCACGAGGAGGGCTAGGGGGCAATTTCTACCTCTCCGAAACTATCTAACCGATTTTGATGAAATTTAAAACATGGCTAGATCTCTGTCTGGAAGAACACATAATAATAGGACCACAAGGGGGAGTAAGGGGCAATTTTTGATTCTCCGACACTATCTAACCAATTTTAATTCAATTTAAAACTTGGCTAGATCTGAATCTGTAAGCAGATATAGGTTATATATGTTTTCAAATATCGGACCATGATGTGGGGGAGGGGTAAGGGGAAATTTCTCCTTCTCTGAAACTATCTAAGCAATTCTAATGATATTTAAAAAATTATTAGATCGAGTCCGGAAGGACATAAATACTCTATATTTTTTCAAAAATAATCTTACGTGGGAGTAATTGAAATTTCTAAGGTAAATGTATCGTAAGGAACTAAGTTCCACACGATATCCCACCACACCGTGCTTTCTTTTTTTTGTTTTCAGAGATATTTGGCTTTGAATTTTGACCTCGACTGTGTTCCCGATTTCTTAAATATTTTCAAAAAAATATTTTATGATTTTAAGCAAAATCCTTAATATTATGCAGAAGAAATTTTTAAGTATTTCCTTCCCATATTTTTTTTATTTCAAAATTCTTAAAAAAAAATTCCATTTTAATATATCGTTTAAATGCTTTAAACATAAGAGGATTGCTATGGATTTTAATAAATAGTTAAAAATAAACACTTAAAAATTAAGTTTAGTACAATTTTCATGTAGGTAAATAAAATGCTACTAATAATTTCATTATTTTTGGAAAATCTGCATTCCTGACCACATTTTTGAGTGGACGTATCTAATTTAACTTTTAAAGAAATTTAAAAAAACTCGATATGCGTTTTTTTTTTGTCTTAAGCGGTTAATTTAGAATTTCGTAGAAAAATTCACTATATTGGTCCAATGCTGGATGAGGCGTGCATGCTTTAATCCATTTACAATTTCAACTGCAATTATTTCTGAAGTCTATTCTTTTAAAATATGGGAAAATAAAATTTTTGGATCTGAAAATTTTTCAAAGTCTTGATTTTGATTTTTTCACGGCTACATGAATTGAGATAACTTAAAAATGTTTTCTGCATATTATTATTCAGGATTTTGATAAAAGTCATAAACTATTATTTTTTTGAAAATTTTGGCTATGCTATTATCGGAGATGTTTACGAAATCGGGAATAAAGTCAAGACCCAAAACGAAAACAATGGAAAGGAAGATATTGAATGCAACTGCGTTGAACAAAATATTGGGACAAAAGTTAAAAAATTAAATTTTTTCCATCTATTTTACATTTTTTTTTAGCAAAACGTGCTATTTTAATTTTATTTTATCAACACGTGCTTTTTTAATTAAAAGTCCTTTTATTTCATACATCCTTAGCATTTATTGTTGCGATTGAGGCTTCACATACGAGAACAATTGTTCTGGCATAAAATGATAGATCATAGGAACGAGAGGTGAATAGAATGTTTTTTTTTGGTGACGTAAAGTACATGCACTCTTTTGAAAAACGAATGACTGTAAAAGACACTAATACACACACACAAGACCAGAACAAAAATTGTGCGCTTAAAAATTGTTCTTATGTGTGAAGGCCATTTAATGTGACCTGACGCAGCTTATGATAAGGAAAAAAATTATTATATATTTTAGGTTGATACTATAAGTAAATCGGCTGAAAATAATAATCCTGGATATCTCAATATTTTAAAACATGTAAAAAAGCACGTTTCGTTCTCCGACTCCTGAATTTTTGTATACGAAAAATTTCCGAATTGAAACTTTTAATTCTTTATTTCAATTTACAGTCATTAGAATGTATTCATCTAGTAATGACATTTTATATTATAGCTTTTCAAAAAATTATCAATTAGTAATTGGAAATTACACTATGCAACAAGAAAAATTCCAAGGAGTACCACTATATTTTTTTATTTGTTATAGTCCCCCAACTACACAGACCGTCGAAATTTTAAATTCTATGAATCAATTTTTTCTCAAAATTTTTTCTAAAATTTGGAATTTTTGAAGAGACTTACTTAAAATTCATAACTCAATTATTAAAAACTCTAAAGGCACTTAGCTAAAATATGAATGTGTACTGTTTCAAAAAAACTTGGGCAAAATAAACATTTAAAAAATCCCAGTATTGAGAATATCGATGATATTCCACGCTGGTAAGACTGAAATGAAAAAGCTTCGAATAGTTCAACATTCTAAGAAAAAAACAGTTAGTTAAGTTCCGAATATTTAGAAAAGCTAATTAATATGTGCGACTCGCCACAAGATGGCGACAGTCTATTAATTGAGCTTACTAAAATTAGTAGGATTTTCGCTACAGTGTTGTTGCCACTGTCAGTGGTGGTGTAGGTAAAGGACTCTGACGAGTAGACTTGGTGGTAACGAAACAGCTGTTAACAGTTAAACCCTCCGTACATCCAAATTTTTCTTTGAATGTTCAATATTCACATGCTTTTGAATTTCTTTCTTAAATAAAAAATAATTTGATCGAAAGATTAAATTAAAAATGAACTTAAGCCAAACTAATTAAATAACTTTTGATTTAAATCATACAGTTCGACTAAAAATTCATAACTCAATAAAAAATAAATTTTTCATCATTGCGGCCCGAATAATTCCGAAACCATAGAGTATATAAAAAATAATGCTAGAACGGCTTACACTTAATTTTATTCCAAGATTTTTAGTCTGCCTTTTAATGAAATTGAAGTACCTCTTCCCAAGTTATAATGAAATCGGTGTAGCAAGCTCTTGAAAAATCTAAAATTTAAAAAAAAAACCTAAAAAAAACGTATCCATAAAATTATACATTTCGACTGTTTTTGCAGTTAATAATATAATAATATAATGGTGATCAAAGGTAATGACAAAAGTTTAATTTTGTTGCATAGTGCTATTTAGTACTGTTTTCTAATATGTTGATTTTTTATTCTATTGAAGTTATTTAATATTTCGTTGCTTGTTTAGCAACAATGTTTTAGTGAAAACCATTATCCTCTAGATGTTTACGTTATATGTAGTATGTAGAAACGCATTTATATGTATGTATTTATATAACGCTGATTCTCATTTCAAATGCTGTTTTCATGTCCATTGAAAGTATAGTAAAATATTTCATAAAATAAACGCATAAATTTTAAAATGAAACTTGCTTTAGCATGATTTAATAGATTATAAATAAATGTACATAAGTTTTTTTTTTGTGTAATACAATATTCACACTGCTATAGTTTAACGTTTTGCGGCAAATATTTTAAGAAACTAAACAAAGTTGTTCAGACTACAGTTTTAGTAAACTTTCTGTTTACAGCATGACGAATTCATAAAAGATGGTGGCAAACCTGCAGCTAAAATTTCTTTCGTGTCCTAAATGTTAATATTTTTGCAAAGTTATTAATTAGAATTTTACATCTGTATGTACTATGGTATTCATTTAATCTGGCTTCTGCTTTAATCGGTTAATCGCTCGAATAATTAATCGAGGCTTTGATTTAATCGGTTAATGTTGTTAATAATTGGTTAACCGATTAATAAAGTTTTTTGATAAATTAAGTAATTTCAATAAATAAAAATGCATAAATTATTTATTATTTTGTGGTTATTAGTATAAAAAATCAATTACATAACAAACATAACAATTCTTGAACTAAATCAAGCAAAAAAAAAACAAATTCCATCGGATATAAGCGATTCTTTTCTTTAGTTTTGATTTTTGGCTAATTTTTCGACCTGTTTTGATGTTGAAGTGTTTTAAAAAATGAGCTTAAGGTCATTTTTTTTATAAAAAACGTTATAAAACCTTTATTCGATATTTCGCTACTCCTTTGTGTAGCTTCTTCAGGATAATCAATTAGTAACAATTAGTAATAAGATTTAAAACAATAATGCAACAGTAACAGTTTCGATAAGTTATATATATAAATATTTTAAATTGATTTTTCTATTTCTTGTTTTTGTATGAAAAAATTATTTTGATTTGTAAATAAAAAATATTTCGAACTTATTTTTCCCTTCCGCCTTAGTTTGAAAAATAAAGTCAATTCAAAAAGGGTTTAAATATTATATAATGAGGAAATGAAAAAAACTTTTTGAATAATTGAAGACACTTACAATTATTATATTGATATGAGCTATAATATTTAAATTCATATCTAACATTGAGTCATTCTATAATCTATTTACTGCTTTAGCTCTGTGTATTAAATGTCTATAACTCTGTGCTACACTATCAGTATCTGCTCTAAAGTTAATTCTAACATCGGGTGATATATTAATTATATGTAACATTTCCAACATATAACGACGCTTATACCTATTTTCTGTGTTCAAAATGGATGTTGCCTCAAAGTCCGGATAATGATTAGAATCACGACAATGTAATGATAATGCTGTTTTTTGTGATGCTGTATAGTTTCTGTATTTCAGGTTGGATTTATGGCCAGCTAATCTAGTTTTCAGTTTATTTTGTGTTGTACCTACATATACCTTATTACAATTCTCATTATCATTTACCTTGCATGGTATTCTGTAAACAACATTTGACCTATCCAATTTATGTATTTTATCCTTTGTTTTACTGAATAATCTACCTAACGTGTTAGAAAAGAAGACTTTTCAGTATTAGAAATAATATCAGACGGAGAGGATTTTGTTGAAACGATAGAAGAAAAAGAGGATCAGGAAATAGCTAGAACAAAATTGACAACAATAATAGATGACCATTTGAACAAAATGAAAATGACTAATAGGGATAAATTTGTACCAAACAAGGTGAAATACACAGAAAAGTTTTTAAAGAATGAATGAATACCCTAGTATGTACTCTTTTCCATTTAAATTGAAAACCTGAACTAAAAATGAGGCTTTTAATACTTTTCAGCGAACACAATTCATAGTTTTCATAATACGCTGTTTGTTGTTATAGAAATGCTACAACCTTTTCTAATTCCGACTTTGCTTATATATTTTGCCGCCATTACAAACCGTGTTCAATAAGCACTAAAATCAAAAAATACATAGGAACTACATCAAGAACTAC
Organism: Panzeria rudis; assembly: GCA_956483635.1. NCBI lineage: Eukaryota > Metazoa > Arthropoda > Insecta > Diptera > Tachinidae > Panzeria > Panzeria rudis. Next base: position 124,547,552 of record OY101447.1, read on the forward strand.
TTGGAACCCTGCATTTTACTTATTTTTGGAAGAGTTTAATTTTGAAACACTTAAATTTTTTGACATTTGAGTGAAAACATCTAAAAACTAACCTCTTTGGCTCGCAAACACTTAAAATTACCTTTAACACTGTAGTGTGTATTGCCTATAAGACTGTCCATTAATTGTTAAAAACGAAGAACGAAAATACTGTTTTTAATCCCTTCATACAAGATGGCGTGGCCGTAAAGCATGCTGTTGACTATCCACATGTAAGGCTAGATTTTGTAAATACAAGCGCTTTTGCGTTTTGAAATTTGTATGGAAAAAAATTTTTTTGAAACGTATTTACGTTACGTTTCATACAAATTTGAAACGTTTGAATTTTTCCAAAAACGAGATTAAATTTATAACAGCTTTAGAATATATGACAATTTTTATTAAAATGAGTTTTATTTGAAAGACGAGTTAGCCCACTTTTTTTCTTGTGTATAAATGTTGGCAAAGAAATATTTTAAAACGCAAACCTTTTTTATTTTTCCATGTGAACCCAAGTCAAAATTAAAAACAAAGCTATAGCTTTTAATTTTGTCTTGCGATTATTGTATATGTTTTTTCGTTTTTATAGAGTAGATGTATAGTGCTTTCAAACTAGGGATGTAACGATACGCCGTTTTGCCGATCCGATACCGATACCGATATTTAAAAATAAATATCGCCGATACCGATTCCGATACCGATACGAATATTGAAATTGAGTTCAAGTTTAGATCAACAAAACTCAAGTGCAATTTTTTTATTATACACAATTACATTGTAAGAGAGAATATTTAAAATTGAATATAATAAAATAGAATATAAAAAACTGGAAGTAATTTTTAAGGAGCTACATTTTCTTTGCTTCAAAAAAATTATATTAAAAATATGCAGATAATTAGTAGAAAAGCAAGAAAAAATGTTTAATTCCTTTGTAATTTTAAAAAATACTCGCCATGCTTTTTAAAAAATCGATTTTTTAAAGAACATTTATCAATCAACTAATATTCTTCTAAATAACTTAATAGCTTAATTATTAAACGTCTTCTAAAAGTTTATATATATTCACTTAAATTTACATGAAAATAAAGTTTTGAGTTTAAATTCGCATAAAAAATTGTGAAAATGGGTAATTTTTTATCCTTTTTCCTTGAGGAAAAACCATTATAGAACACCGAAAAAGAAATTTGTCCTAGCATCGCTTCCAATTCGGTGATTGGTAATCGAAAAACAGAATTTCTTGCAATGGCAAGGATATGTAAAACTAATTAGAAATTATCCAAATTTTGCAATACTTCCGGATCGCGAATTCTACATTTTCATGACTTCTTTGGAGTGTCTTTTTTTGCTGGAATACGATTAAAAAACAACGACTTGAATTTGAATTCATGGTAAAATTAACAAAAATTAAATAATTTTTTTTACAAAATAACAGCATAAAATATTATTAATTTTTAAAATTGATATTAATAAGATTTAAAAAATAACGAAGTGAATTTAATTCATGGTAAAATTTAACAAAAATAAATTATTTGTTAAAAAAAAACTCTGAAAAAAATTTTAAAAGTATCGTCGTATCGACAGTAAAATATCGCCGATACCGATGTATCGGAAAATCTGAAGTATCGCCGATATATCGGTATCGGTATCGGCATTCGTTACATCCCTATTTCAAACCCTATACTCATTTTTGTGGAGTATTTTTTTTTCGCAAAACTCATTCCTGGAACAAGCGCGAAAATATATGCAACGCTCAAGATACAAATATGTTAAAAAATAAAAATATATAATTTTATTTCAGGATCCAATAAATGAGGCGAAAACTATAATATGAATCTTAAGGAGGCCATAGACGTTGCACATTCGTAAAAGTTCAAGTTTTAAAATATTTCTTATTGAGTTTTCAGTACTCGTCGCACAAATTTATGGAGTTATGGCGTTGTTTGAATAAATGAGCGATATGTATTTAGTTTGAGTTGAAGACAGGGGTGAACCTGACGCTGAGTGGTAGCGATGCTAGCCTGTCAGTCCAGAAGTCGTGGGTTCGATTCCCCCATAGACCTTGGGTGTTTTCCGCTGACAAGGTATTCGTTCGCGGGTTGTGTTTATTAAAAAAAATCTTCCGTATGAGCAATAATTAACTTTCATAATTGTAAATATTGCGTATACGCACACGCTAATGTTAATACTGTGTGCACCCAAAAGTATGCAACGTTATTACATTTTAGTAATACACATACTTATTTGAGTCGTTTATCATAAAGCATGCAATTCAAGTTACGACCGACTTGAGAAGGTTGTACACGAAATTGCAACGTTTGTGGGCTCGTTGTATTAAGTTGTGTCTTGGTTGTACGAAAGATCAAAAAGTTTTGATTTTTTGCCATGTTGTACAACACTGTCGCAACGTTTGTGTGCCTGTCGTATACTATTTTATGTATTATACGTATTTATTCTTGTTGTCACCACCTTGCAGTAAACATGGAATGTGAGTATTATTTGCGGACAACATAAAATGAGAGATATTTACTTGCTCACAAGTTGATTGTAAAATGAAGTTATGCATGAGATCGCAAACCAAATTGTATCGTTTGTGCGACAAGCATACAACTTGATTAGTAGCTGAGTTGTACCAACGGTCGCAAAGTCTGTGGCTTGCATTACATTCTCATATATGTATATATTAGATTGTTAAAAAACAAACACAAAATGTACGATTAGATTGAGAATCAGCCATATACAAACATAAATTTATGTGGCTGAAAGGAACCAGTGCGTGCTTGTGTTTAATAGTTTTATTGGAAAATGGTTTAAGTATAATATTATAACAATAACAACAATAAACTGATTATACTAAATGCAAAAAAAGTGTTAGATTCTCACTTTTTCACATCCCCATGGTTAACTTGTATTTTTGAACACATGTATACACAACTTCATACATACAAACATATACATACATACATTATTCATATACTGTTAGTTGCACAAAAAATAAAAATAAAATCAATTTTCTATAAAACGTTATATAAAGATAATGTTTTTGCCCGAAGCACATCTGATGGTTATGTGAAGCCCTTATTGTTATTGCCATCCTTATTGTTATGTTTTTTTTTTTATTATTTTGCAACTAACACATCCAAAGCCGGTTATATACACACATGCATGTATTTACATCTATAAACAATATATTTATGCATGTAAGTAATTTTTTTTCTTTATATTGTATTGTGTACATGAAATACGCGGTAGAGATGCTGAAATTCGGAACGATTTGATCATCGTTAAACAGTGATTTAAAAATACTTTTTTTAAGGTATATCTATTCATATTTCCTGGCAAATTTAAACATTTCATTCACAGTTTTCTTTTGGGAATTCAGGGACGAAATTCTCGGGATCATGCTTCTTTTTTGGAAAAAAAAAATCCGAAAGAAATTTTAATTATTTTGGATTGAGTTCGGTTTTAATTTAATTTTTTAATTAAATTATATTTTTATATAGAGATAAGTATTAGAGATAAGATTAGCGGGAGCTGTCGAAACGTCAGTTCAACCCTCCGCGCAGTCAAAATTTTCATTGTCTACATGATTCATATTTCGTATGATAATAATCAGGGCTCGGACTGTCATGCAACTAAAAATTAAATTTAAGCGCTTAACAGATGCACCTAAAAATGAAAAATGTGCGCAAAAATATGCATTTAAATACGAACAAAGTACTAAATTTAAAATAATATAACAATATTTTTTTAATTTGTTACTATTATAAGAGAGAAAAAAATAAAACAAACATAATTGGGTTTATTATTTAATACAACCGAACTTTAGTTGCGTCGCAACTGAAAATTAATGGTTGCCAGAAAGGCACTAAATAGGAACTAAAATTGAAAGCTCTCAGTTGCCAGTTGCCATCAGTGTATCATCTTCAGCAACTCGCTATCCAACTGGGGCTCACTCAGTTACCATCCATTATCAACCTATTAATATTTTTTTTCAAAAATTGAGAAATATGCATTTATTGCCTAAATATGCAAAAATATGCAACTACAAATCGATGCCAAACTGCTTAAAACTTTATGATACGCATAGATAATTAGTCAATACATCTATCACAACAAAAACATGCATTTACATGAAAGTCTGAGCCCTGGTGATAAATAAATTAATGAAAATTTCTCAAATAATTTCATACCCAGAACAATTATTTAAATGTTTTCTTTTAGTAATAAATACACTTTTAATAAGAAAATGACCAAAAATTTATAGTTTCCATAAAGTTAACCCTCCGATGAGTGAGAAGGTCCCTAGGGACCTTTTTGCCTTTTCAGACTGAAATTACTCCTACTTCGGCCACTACAACCCCCCCCCCCTCAAAGTTACTCTGTGTTCCAAGAGTATTTTGTTGCGCATCTTTTGGAAAAAGTCAAAATCAAGCCGATCGTATCATTACTTTAGGAGTTATTGAGGTTTTAGTGAGAATAGTACGCGGACGTGTGAATAGGTCCGTATGGACCTTGTACTGAATTTCACTAATAAATGCATGTTTTTGGGCATCATTATAATTTTTTTATTGTTTCAATACATAATTTACTTGTTCTGAACACAAAGACCTAAACTCAAAGACATTACGGATGATGATAAAAACAAAAAATTCTAAGAAAAATTCGAAGACATGAACTTTATTGTTTTCAAGGAAAGGCACAATATTCTAATTTTATACTACTAGCAATAAACCAGTTCTTAGCATTTTTTGTATTTATCATCATTCCTAATGTCTTTGAGTTCAGGTCTTTGTGTTCAGAACAAGTAAATTATGTGTTGAAACCATAAAAAAATTATAATGATGATGAAGTAATCCCTAAATGTCTTTGAGTTCAGGTAGACGTACGAAAGAGTATAAAAGAAGTTGTAGTTTCGTAAACCAAATCAGTCAAAGTTTAGACAGCGAAGAGTAAAATCGTGTGTGATAGAAACAAAAATATAAATATGGCAGATGCAAGTAATTTGGACGTTGCTGAAATGGTTGTACGCCGTAGTACACGATACCAGCAAATGACTGCGGATGAAAGGCGTGCAGCTGATAGTAGATTTGCTGATTTTATGGATGAAGAAATTGATATTGCTGCAATTGATAATTATGAAGTTGAGGACGATGAAGATCGCACATACCAACCTGCTGAAGAGTCAGATACTGAAACTGAAGGATAAATCGAGCTAAATGAAGATACTGATGACGACGATGATGAAGAGGAAGAAAATGATAGACAGGAAACGAATGAAAGTTACTATATTGGTAAAGATGGCACCCAATGGAGTAAAAAAGCACCACCAACATCACGCACTCGTAATCATAACGTGGTCGACTTCACAAGAAAGAAACCAGGACCAACAGCAAATATACACGACCCCTATACAATAATGCGTTCAATCATGACACAGGAAATAATACACTTAGTGCTACGTGAAACAAGTCGTAAAGGCAGGGAGGTTACAGCTGCATGGAATTTGGCGAATCCCACGAAGAAAAAGGAGTGGAAGCCAGTGACAGTGAAAGAGTTTGACGCCTTTGTAGCTATTCTTTTGTATGCTGGACTCACAAGATCAAACCATGAACCAGCTATGGAATTATGGGGCGCGACGCGTTGCCCAATATACAAAGCTGCGTTGTCGTACGATCGATTCATGTGTATAAAGCAATTTATTCGATTCGACAATGGAAATACTCGACAACAGCGAATCATCAACATCAAAACTGCGGCTATTGACGATATTTGGCATATGTTGCAACATAACTTGGCAGCAGCTTACACTCCTCATGAAGCACTAACAGTTGATGAGCAGTTGTTTCCTTACAGAGGCCGCACCCGCTTCACACAATATATTCCGTCAAAGCCAGCTAAGTATGGTTTGAAAGTATGGTGGTTATGCGACTCACAGAGTTATTATCCTGTGAAGGGAATGATATATTCTGGAAAACTGCCAAACCAACAACGGGAAATAAACCATGGGCAGAACGTAGAGCAGGATCTTGTGGAAAAATATTTAGATGCTGGCCGTACTATATACGTGGATAATTTCTTTACCACTCTTGACTTGGCGCGTATTTTGATGAGGAGGAAGACCGCATATGTTGGTACAGTGCGCTACAACAAAACATTCATTCCACAGGAGTTCAAGAAGAACCCGAAGCGCACCATCAATAGTACATTATTTGGGTTCAACGAAGGGGATATAGCGTTATGCTCATACGTGCCGAAAAAAATAAAGTGGTGAACGTGCTCTCCACAATGCACTACACCTGCCGCGTTGACGAGCAAACCGAGAACCGGAAGCCCTATGCCATATTAGATTACAACGCCAACAAATGCGGCGTTGATACCATGGATCAAATGCTAAGCACTTACAGCTGCAAAAGAGCAACACAACGATGGCCGTTGGCCATGTTTTATAATATGCTGGACGTCGCTGCATTGGCTGCTTTTACGATTTACAACGAAATGAAGCCTATAAAAAGGAGTGACAGACGGCGGTCGTTCTTGTTACTGCTACCGAAACAATTGGCCACACCAAATATCGAAGAACGTGCCCTGAACAACCATATAACCTCATATCCAAGGAAACGCAATGCGATGGAAGCATTCGATGTCAGGGTAAGAAAAACATCTTCAAATTCATGAATAGAATATATATTTATTTGTTTTTTATTTTTCTTTTCATTTCAGGTATTACCAAGACCGATGGAAGGCAATGCACCGTCGTTTGCGGCTAGGGCAAGTAGACCGTCATGTCGCCTTTGCCGTTCTGAGTACGGGCGGCAGCAGAAAACGTGGGCATACTGCTTCGGCTGCGGCAACGCTCAGCAACAATAATTTTTAAACTTTTTTATAATAGTAATATAATAGTAGTAAGAAAATGCAAGCAAAAAAAATTTAAAAAATTATTTTTGTATGTAGAATTTAGTTATAAACAATAAAAACAAAAAAAATAAAAAACAAATTTTTTATATGAAAAAAGCATGATTTATAAAAAAGGTCCGTAGGGACCTTTTCACACGGCCGTGAAGTTCAGAACTGTCACTCATCGGAGGGTTAAAATGAGATTGATCTTTTTATGGACGTGGTGAAAAAACTGAAAGTGAAAAACCCCAGTCAACAGCGATTACGTAAATTTACTCACGCGACTATAACATATTAGAAATATTCTTCTAAATGAGTGCAGTAATGCTTATTCTCAAAGTGTAATCAATTTATTTGAAACATTTTAAAAAATTACTTATTTAACAATTTTTATTTATTGAACGTTTGGCTATCCTAGAACAAATACCAATTTTTTATATAAATTTACTAAATTGTATACCTGTCTATTCTGTAAATCGAAATCATTTAAAATGACTCAATTTTGTAAAATTAATTACACTAATAGCAAATTCCTCTTAACCTTTTTTGTTTCTTTCTATTTGTTAGAGCTTAAAATAATATATCTCAAATTAGTTTCTTAAATATGATTTAAAAAACATTTTTTTATTTTTGGAGAACGAGAAACTTGGAATGGGTTTTGTTAACAGAACAGGGTTGATAAATGAGAATATCATCAAACAAAAGGCGGACTAATTGCATGACGGTGACAAAAAAAATTATATATTGTCTTGGGGAAAATACGAATAAGTGGAGAAAATGCAATACAAATATCCGTATTTTAGAGATGGCTCATATCCCAAACTGCCATAGCCACAAAATATTTTGACATTCGGCATCAGTGATGCCGTTTGGTTACATTTGTTACAGTTTTCGTAGCTTTTGAAGGCCTAACATAACGTCTATAATTTTGCTATATTTGGCTAAATTTTCGTAACTTTTGGTACATGGCAAAGTACTTGATTCATTAATTAAGATACGAGCTTCCCGTGTCTGAAAGCATATTTTTCTTAACATATCAATTCGGTTTGAATAACATAACAATCATACACTTGCATACGTCATTAAATGAACTTTGTTGTCACATTTCATACGAAAAAATGGTTAACTCTGAAGGAGAAATAAAAAACTAGATAGCTTATCTATTGTTATGCTAAGGTATATTTTTGTTCAATAAATGAATTTGTTGTCTTGTTATTCTGGTATGTGATCGAAATCGATCGATCTCAAATCGCGCGATTTTAAAAACGAAATCTACTCGAGGATAATTTATTGATCCCTTTTTATTGTTTTCAATGCTTATAATACTTTATACGAACCTAGATTTAATTTCAATGTATCGTACGATTTACAGAACACCTGTTTGGTGAAATCGCGCCATTTGATATCGATCGATTTCCATCACATACCAGATTATCACTGAAATAATGGAGTAAAAATATTTATTTTATATAAATCACATAAATTTACTATTTATTCAAGGAATATTTCAAAATGTAACTTTTGACGAAAAGGGTAATTTTTTTTAGAGCAAAGCATATTTTTTTATTCTTCCCGTGGCAATACTGGTACTCATAAACATCTATAATTCGAATAGCTCTAATTTGTAACAAACACACTAAACTGACCATAATTTTGTCTGTTAGCATTTTTTTATAAATAAGATTAAAGATAATATTTTCTATACAAACACAAACTTTTTTCGCATTCAATGCATCAATTTCCAAGAAATTTATATATTTTTCTAAATACTTCATTAAAACTTATGCTCAATTGACTTGTTATACGAAGTATATGCTACTACAGAATCTAAAAGTTTGACGACAGAAAAGAAACGAAGGATAATGTACATAGTTATTTATCAATATAAAGCCATGCATATGAACCCAGCAGTTTGCAACTTATTACAAAGCGAAACTTATCCGATTGTATATTATTATATTAATAGGAAAACTTTAGAGAAAAAAGTTAAGGGCATAAAACTGCCATCCGATTTTTTGCAATTAGCCACAGCACAAGCCATCATCAAAAAATTTAACCCATCCATCATTTGCTTACAATGTCAGGAATGAAAAAAAAAACGTTGTACTGTCTATTTTTTCTGGTCACTTTTTGAGGGTTTCCATTTTTTAAATATATGTGTTGATACTACAAATTTTAACTCTTCTATTTTCTTAAAGACGCATATACAACATGTTTCTTTTTTTTTGGAGTTATACATCTTTGTGTGGACACCATAGAGATGAAAAAAATATATCGATATATATCGATATCGATATATATTTATATATCGATCGGCATTGATATATATCGAATAAAAAATATCGATATATCGAAATATCGATACTTTTTCAACAATGATAATTCATACGCAGTCCCCAATTTTTTTTAAATAAAACAAAAAAGTACCTTTCTTATAAATAATTAAGCTAGAAAGAGTTAATTTCCAAGATCATTACTATTCCACCAATATTTCATGGAACATACATCAACAAAATTACTCTCAAAGAATGATAATTTTTCGAATAGACAAAAGAGTATAAATAAAACAAAATATTTTGTTAGTAATATTCTATTTGATGAAGACTGTGCGGAAACGTTTTTGAAAATTGCACGAAAAACAAAACCAAAGCTAAAAATATCGAATTTGATACTGTCGATATATTTGGAAAAAAATATCGATATATCCATATATCGATATTTGTTGCCCATACTTAGGGCACCATTTCTGTGCTTAACCGATTGGGTTGCTGACAGTTTCATTGTGGTTTAAGATTTTATAATATACACAGAAAAAACTAAATTTCATTTTCTGTAAAGGAATTCAATGAAATAGTAAATATTTTTTCTTGGAACGGATCAATAAACAAATTCGTAAACATAGACAAAAATATCGCAACAATTTCATTGAAAAAAACGTGCTTTTTTCAGTGAACAAATTGTTTAAATCTATAAAACAATTTGTCTAAAAGTATTTACAAATTGTAAGCAAAACTAAATCAACTAAATCAAACAAGAAAATTTACAAGATTTTCTGAAAACTATCAAACAATACTTTGTCTGAATTTATAATACAATTAATCTAAGAGTACTAACAAATATCAAAGAAAATTGTTTACTTAATCGAACAAAAATATTTACTGGATGTTTTGTAATAAATCAAACAAAATTTTTGTCTGGGTCACCATCATCATCATCCATCAAGCATTTATGAAATTGTAAAAATATGAATGACAATTAACGCAACGACATTAACGAATTGATTCACTCAAATATCTTCAGAAAACAAACTTGGCACAATTGCATTCCTGTTGCTATCATTGTTGTTATTGTTGTTATTTGTGTGTATGTCATCATCGGCGTTGTTTTTTTTACGACACAGTTTTTCTTGTTGTTAGTATTTGCATCCTAAATAAAAGTCAAACAAACAATTCATTGATTATATAAAGAATATTTACTGAAAATGAAATTTATTTTTTCTGTGTATAGACTCACGGCAGAGCAACATTTGCAAATATTTAAAATTTAAATGATTTATATGAAGACTTGGAGTTTTTTGATAAAAATTTCACGAACGTCTTATAATACCAATTTTAACATCTGCTGAAAAAAATGTCGATGAGTAGTTTCTCCGAAAATTACTGTGTGTTTTACCACACAGAATGATTTGACGTAATTTTTCTGTTAATTGGCCACCAAGATCGTGTGATTTATCATCATTGGATTATTTCTAAAGTCATTCGTCTACGCCTATAAACCAAAGACAATTGAATACGTTGGAAATCAATATTCGTCGAGTTATTGGCAAAAACACGGCCGCAAATGCTACGAAGAGTTCGAGATTGCGTAATGTCATCATATTAATAATCATGAAATCATATTAATATTTAGTTGATTTAAAAAATATTTTTCTATGCATTATTTTAATTTCAAACTACTAAAATTTAAATTTCAACTACTAAAAACACCATTTATATATGTATGTCTATAAAACGAAATCCAAATATATCTTTCGTTGTAAAAAAAGTATTAAAAAAAATTTTGATAGTATATTTTCTTGCTTAATCGCGATTAACCGATAAACGCAATTAATCACATTTTTTATCGTAATCCCGATTATAAAAATCTTTGATTATTTGCAAACGCTATTAAATATTTTTGGATCCATCTTATGATCTAGTCCATCACTGTATATTTTTCATTGGAAGCGTTGCCAGTTTACCCTTTTTTTGTCCTTTAGCCTTGAAATTTGCGTTTTAGCTTCGCGGCTTTTTTTAGCCTTTTTCTGTTTTTAATTTAGCCTCAAAAAGGCAAAATTTTTTTGTTTCTTTCATAAACATTTATTTCTAATTATCTTATTTTGAAACACAGTTTAATGTCAACTTTTGCAATAAATGAATATTTATAGTTAAACTGGACACGTTTCCCTACAAAATGATACCAAAATTATTTTTATAATTCTTTTAGTTTCGTTGTTAGTAAGTTTTCACAAAATAAGCTGTGAGCGAGCCGAGCCGAGGATTTAAAATTATGTACCTTTATTTATTTGTTATTACCTACGTGAAGCGCCTTCTTATTAAATGAGAACTAATATGTATTTTTATTTTTAAATAAAGAAAATATTAACGGAGTTCAGTGTTTGATACAAATAGCCTTGAGAAAGTGCAAATGCAAAATATTGTAGTTTTTTTTATAAAATCTTATGCATTTTTGTTGCATTTCATAAATAAGCTACGATATTTTTGTGCGATTTAGCACTTTCTAGCCTTTTTAGAAAACCGATTTAGCCGATTTTTTCCTTTCCAGCTCCTGAGAACACTGGTCATTGGCCTCAAATGTACGTGAAAGAAATTCCACTAGGTATATAACAGCGTCGCTAATACTGGCACCAGTGCTCCGAACATTAATCGGCTCGTATATATATACAGCCGAATGAAAACCAACGTACTCAATAAAGAGTAAAAAACAAACAACAACTTCATGCTGTTTTATGAAAGCTTCTTGTTTTTTTACGTTAATGTTTTTCTTTTTAATAGGTACAAAGTGGAATACTACTAACACATGCTCACAAAAACCAACACTAAATTAAAAGCTCATTTCTCTCGATGGCCAGCACTGCCCTGTAGGAAGCCAGAGGACAAGTGTTTTCAAGTCACCACTATTGTCGACAAGTTTGGTGACTTTTTGCTGACATTGTCAATGAATCGTCTACACTTTTTATTTAGTCTTTAACGGGAAGAGAAGTTTTTAACAGCTAGAAAATGATTTCTTATTGTCTCATTTTGTTCTGTTGAAAATAAATGCGCCTGCACGCAAAAATAAAAAGAAATTCATAAAAAATCCAATTACATAATTGCCTTTTCTAGCAAAAAGTTTCATATGTGTGAACTAGAATCATTAAAATGCACTAGTGAATCTCTGCTACCAATGACTCTATATGGTCCCATTAGAACCACCTAGTCTATAGTAAGGTCAATAGTTCCGAGGTCAGTAGTGAAATTTTAATGACAAGCACATGTTAAATGTCTATAGCACAGAACATTACCTGTGGTATAATAAATTAGTCAGTAGTACTGGTGACAAAGTCAATAGTGAATCAGTACAATTTTACTATTGTCATTTCCTGCAGGGTGGTATATATTATATAATATATAACCACGCACATGTTGTGTGTTGGAGCATCAGTATGAAGTAAACCATGTATGCAATATAAACACAATATCAGTACAATTATGGGGGCATACTTTTAGGCTATAATCCAATTTTTTATTTTTTTTATTTTATTTTTTTGTATTACAATGATTGCTTATGCAACTGTGTATAGATGTTTGTATCTTTTGAAGTTTTTTGTATTTTTTTTTTTGTGTATTTACTTGAGTATTTCAAGTAGCCAGCAAACATTTTTTTCCGAATACGGTCCAAACTCGGTCAGAGAGTCTGCACAAGATGCAGAAGTCGATATGAAAAAATACCAAATATCATATGAGTGGTTGAAGAATTTTCTTTTGAAATTTAAAGGAATTTCGATATTTCTGCACAGTTTCGGCAAACTCTCAAAAAATAAATGGGAGTTATTACGAAAATTGACATCTGATAACGTACAAAAGCATCTGTAAAAGTTTTAAGTCATATGTTAGAAAATGTGCAGACTATTCTGTTAAATGTATTACAGAAAAATAAATTGCTCTTAGATAGTGTGCAGACTAGTCTGGTATTAATCACATAATATTTCTGGAAATGTGCAGGGTATTTTAGACAACTCGGTTGATTGTCTGGTAAAGTCTCAGATATCAGACATGTTGGTAAAAAATGTGTCCCGGGTACATACTACATACAGTTCTATAACACATTATTGAATATGTCTTAGTATTATAACAATACACACATACACATTTCGGTTCACATAAAGATTTTTCCATTAGATTGTACCTATTTGTTCAATGGATCTTTTATCTGTTATTATCTGTTGTAAGTAAATCTTTTCATCTAGAATTTTTTTGGAGTTGTATTTGTTAGGTGCAGTACAAACATGCCGTAGTTGTTATAAATAGAATGCAGAAACTTCGTTTGAAAAAGTTTTATATCATCAGGTTTTTAGTTTCTATTTAACACAACATTGTGCTTAAGTTACATTTTTAGAGATTTTCAAACTTTTTATGAAGACTTCCATAATAATTTGATTTTTGTTTTGGAGTTTTATTCTAAAGTAAAAGTGACAATTGATAAAAATCATTACTGAAACAAATTGCATAACACATATTGGAATATTTAGAAGTATTTACAAATATTTTTACACGGAAATTTTATTCTGGTAACAGTGACTTAAAATAATTATGACAAAGAAAGTCAAAGATATTAAACGCAGTATATTTAAATAGAAAAGATCTGAATAACTGAAATATTTTCTCTGCGGAAATACCTCGATGCACAGAAGAAAATTGTTGAATTTCGTGTAATATAGACTTTTGTATATTGCTCTATGGAAATGCGGTGATTCTCTAAACAAAGCTTTTAAATAATCTGTGATAAATTTTTTTTTATATTTGATTAAAATAATGTTGATAAAAAAAATTGTATAACAAACGTTATATTTAAATCAAATACAGGTTTATTTGACTTTAATGCTAGCTTCGAAAGTTACTTTTTTCTGTGTAAATGAAAAATTATTTTTGAGAAAACGAACATATTTGAGGAAAAACTATTTTTGTAGATGCAAAATTTCCATGTACTGAATGTAATGGTGCTTTCAGAAATTTTTAGTTGAAGATGTGTGAAAGTTTTTTACAAAAAATTTTATTTTACAGAATTTTCTTGTAAAAATATTTTTTTAAAACCTAAACGTTTTTAAAAGAGAAAAATTCGCTCTGGCTTAGAAACTTTCTATACGGAAATGTTCTTGAAAATAAAAAAAAAAACGATCAACTAAAAAGTACTGAAATTCTTTATATGAAATATAAAAATCAACATAACATAAATAAGTAGCTTGTTCTACTGACCTTGGTTTCATTTTTAAGACTTCTCCTAATGTTGGATTCCGGCCGCTATTATCATCGCCACTATTGTCGACAACAACATGTCCATATTGTGAATTTCCACGATTATCACCAACAATTTTAACTAAATCATCAAAACGATCATGTGGTATTGGCTTTTTTGTCGTCAATAATGGTTGTCTTACTTCGTTTGGATTTGAATCTTGGAAGCCTGTGGCTAGCATGCCAGCACTTTGACTACCAGCACTGCCACCAGCTGCACTGCCCGGACGTGGTTGTGTTGTTTGAGGTGTTGACGTTTCTTTAGAACCAGAGTAATTACTGTAAGAAAAATTAAAAACGTCAGTGAAAAAATTAATAAAACTCTTTTAATTTTTATAAGTGCCATTTTCACAATGTATGACCAATAGTTAACGTGGACTTTAATGGACAAGTTTTGTATTCTGATCTTGCTGTTAAAGCCCACTTTAACTTTTAGTCCTACATTGTGGAAAGGGCCGTAAGTTGTAAAATTTGTTAAACAATCTAATGCGCAGGAAATTCAATTGATTTAGATGCACAGTATAAGTGATAAAAATAGGCATAGCAAAGTATTGTACATTGAGAAATAAAAAAAAATGAATATAAAATTTAAAGGAAATATTCGAGACATTCTTAAATGTTTCTATAATTAAGGCGCGCAGTACTACATCATGTGAAATGCAGGCCTGTATATTACAATGTGTCCATTACAATAAAAAATTCGCGCTGTTTTACCGCCCTCATAACCTTTCTTCAATTAATCATAAAATAATGAAACTTGAAACGCAAGGATACTCCATCATATGTTAAGTTTGAAAATTATATATATTAGTACCTATTCATTGAATCACTCATCAATATTATGGGGCAGCTCTTCTATAGCTATAGAGGTGAAAAGTGAACTTTTTTATTAAGGGGTACTAAATGTTACAAATACAATTACAAATTATGGCTGGACGAATAATCGGCCAACTGAAAATCGCCCGAAACACAAAAATGTATAATCGCCCAAAAATTGTTGTAAAAAAATATGCTGATTGTTCGTCGACTTTGGGCGACTCAAAATTTTTAAATATTTGGGTATTTGTTCAGAATGAATAAATGCCGAATTTTTGTAAAATTTTAAAAAAACCCAAAAAAAATTTTTGGGCGATTATTCATTCCGAATTCGGGTGATTTTACATAATGAACAAACACCCAAAAACTTTGGGCGATTAATCATTTTACACTTTTGGATTATTCTTAAATTTTTTTTGGCAATCGAACACTCTTTTTTGTGTGTCTCTTCACTATGATGAATCACCCAACAATTTTGGGCGTTTCTTCATTTGGCCCTGTGCTTCAACATGGCGATCAAAATTCCAATATTCTTAGAGCCTTAGTCTATCCTATGATTTCTACTTCATTTTGTAATAGAATCGCACGTTTCAACGATACAGATTTATTATCTTCTTTTTCCCATTGGCGCCATTGTGCGGCGAAACATGAACCTAATTTTTATACCAAAATAATGGAGAAGGTTAAGAAGCAAAAGATATAAAATTTTGTAGAATTACAAAAAATTTAACATTACAATGGAATTTGTAACTAAAGCAGTGAAAATTAAGATAATACTAAAGTAAAAAGAAATAAAAATAAATCTATTAAAAAAATACGTTACAATATGCCATAGTATCTAAGTAATTTGAAGAGTTTTAAATATTATGTATAACGTTTTCGATAATCGTGTGAACAATTTTGTCCAAAACTGTATGTATGTATGTATATAGCCATGTTGATTTAAGTCAATTTTGAAGCCCATAAGAAACATTTCATATTTATTTTGTAGTGTTTATCTTGAAACGAAAACTGAAAGCACTTATTTTAGAAACTAAGTAAAGTTTTTCATAAGTTGGTGTATTTGTTTCAGTTTTTTTTAACAAGTATGGTGGGTGTAATTGGAGCTAAAAAAATAGATATTTAATAAATAAGAAAAGTTTTTGAAATGTGAAATTCATCAATATTGAATCAGCAGAGTAGTTTGTACTGCGATGGTGTACTCTAATGAAAAGCTATTGTGGTAAAGATTATGTGAATATATAGGATGGCGCATAATACTCCATTTACATTGTCTAGATTTCAAAATAATTTGATTTGGAATCTTTAACGAAATCTATATCTTTTACATTTACATTTTTCAAGATTTCGTATCCAAGACAAAAGCTTTGACTGAAATTTATCTTAAACTGTAACCCAAAAAGTGCCGGCTTAGCTAATTCATACACCTTTTATGGAAGGTTTTTGTGTTCTTGTAGCTAATTCGCTCAATTTTTATATAAAAATGTTGTACATGGTGTAAGAAATAAATAAAAACTCTCGATTTTGAATAGATTTCGTCCAAATCTACTGACAAAGTAGATTTCGTTTTGTATGGGAAATCGACTAAATACAAACTAGATTTATACTACATTTACATTGTCTAGATTTCAAAATAATTTGATTTGAAATCTTTAACGAAATCTATATCGTTTAAATTTACATTTTTCAAGATTTCGTATCCAAGACAAAAGCCTTGACTGAAATTTATCTTAAACTGTAACCCAAAAAGTGCCGGCTTAGGTAATTCATACACCTTTTATAGAAGATTTTTGTGTTCTTATAGCTAATTCGCTCAATTTTTAAATAAAAATGTTGTACAGGGTGTAAAAAATAAATAACAAAATTAGATTTTGAGTTTATTTCGTCCAAATCTACTGACAAAGTAGATTTCGTTTTGTATGGGAAATCTACTAAAAACCAACTAGATTTAGCTCGAAATCTCGAAAGTACTAGATATCGAGACAATGTAAATGACCTATTAGCTCGAAATATCAAAAGTAGTAGATAGATTTCGAGACAATGTAAATGCCCTATAAGTAACATTAACATTCAATTAATGAACAACTTTTTTCTTTACATACTCTTTTCGGTTTTTTTTCAGAATTAGCTTTCGAAAAACTTGGAAAATTTATGATGGAAAGATTGAGCACAAAAGAAGTTGTTCAATTGTCGCAATTTTTGAAAATTTCTGTGTAGAAAACAACGAGTTTATTCATAAACTCATAATGAGCGATTAGGCCAATTTTCACCTAATAACAAAAATTGAACGCCAGCAAGGCAAGAACTAAAATGTAGAAGTGAGTGCTCTGGGACCTGATATTCTGAGAAAACTTATAGCAAATATTCTGTAAAGTGCACGTCAGTTCAAAGCAAACAATAGGTACCATTTGCAAGATATTTTCCTCTCATTTTAATATGAACATATACCCAAACGATAATCTTAATTTTAATAAATGCCAACGTTAACTAAAATCAGAAAGAAAAAAATTATTCATTAAATATCTTATAAAACTACTTATACAAGCATTAAAAGTTATCTTTATTAAAAATTAAAGAATTGTCCCTACTTGGAAAAACAATTCTAACTTCATTTAACAGATAAAAGTGTTTGATGTATGTATAAGTTTGCTTTCGTTAGATTGCTTTAATATTTTGTTTTTTCCTTTCTTAAACTTTAAAAGGCAATATTTTCTCTTTTTAGATGTTTGTTGAAAAGCACTTTTCTTATTTGTTTAGGATATACGATAATTGTTCAATGGTAGTTTTTATATGTGTCAAGATTTTTCACAAACAAAAGTAAAAAAAAGGCAAACCTTTATAGAACTAAATAATTGCTACTAATAGGTACTTCTTTTCCAGTTGAAAGGTAAAATTAGCTTTAAAATTGCTTTCAATTTAAAAGAACTTATTGCTAATATTTATTGCTTTCTCAGTAGAAGTATGTATCAGAGAAGTACACGAGTTGACTTATTTTCGCTACCCATTCACATTCATAATGCTTCTGTTTTATTGCTTAACATCAATATGTGCTAACAATATTGCTTGCAGTCTTAACTCTCTAACAACTGACTGTCATTAACTCACTTTTGCTTTTTTAGTTTCGTTAGCGCAAAGAAATAAAAAAATTCTTACAGTTGTTTGAGTCTTTTGCAGAGCAATCAAATAATTCACAAAAGTACGTTGAATAGATGAAGTTTTGTGTTAATTTAATAATAACTTTTATGAAATAAAACAGCTAGGCGCCCTTAAAAATGTTGCATAAAACTATATTTGTCAGAAGGTTTTTCAAAAAGTTTTCAAAACAATAATGCCGATTAACTGCTTTTATGAAGAATACTAATAAGCAAAAATTGCAAGCAGTGACACGCATTTATTAACAACACTCAGGATAATATGCATAATGCATTAGCATCTTTCATTTTTTTCATGTTAAGTGCTAGCTCAATATTCGTTTTAGAAAAAACACCATTATGTCGTTTGATTCGTAATCATGCAGATCTCTGAAATGTTTCTGACTTCTGTGTTTTTCACTGACTGCGGCAGCACCTAAAGGAAGGGTTTTAAATTTGCAAATTAAAGAGATAAATTATAACTTAAAAGAAATAAGTAACAACAAAGGTCTACTTAAGCGTTCTCTGAATAATGAAGATTTGAAAACTTTATGGCTAGACAAAAAGATAGATATATTCATATAGTATCACAAGACAAAAATATTCATCCGTATAAGATGAAATACTTACAACAAAAACAAATAGAAAAATACAAATTGAAATTCAACCCAGAATGGTTTATAAATAGGACAACTATACCATTTCCAGAAGACATTAAATGGCTAATCTCTCTGTAGCCAAAATTTGCTTTACCAACAAACAGCAAAAATATTTCGAAAATCAAACTTATAGTCGATCTAGAACAATGGGTACAGAACTTGAATGATGACGGGGAAAAAGAAAGGATCAGATGACAAATCGTCAATAGAATAATGACACATAAATGAACTTTGAAAAACGATCAAAAGGAAAAATTTATACTGAGTATCTATGATGACACGAGAAAATTTTTGAAAAGGTATAAGGGCGAAGGGAATAAAACGGTAATTTTATACAAAAAAGATTACGAACAAGAAATGAATAGATTATTGAATGACAAAAATACTTATAAAATCATTCAAGTGGATCCAACACAAAAACTTCAGAGAACCACCAACAAAATAGTTACGGACCTCTACAAAAATGGACACATTGAGAAATGTGAAAAGATTAAATTATCTTTAAATTCTGCAACAGCTCCTCGATTGTATGGTCTCCCTAAGATACATAAACCCAATGTACCACTTAGACCAATCTCGTCATCTGTAAGTGTACCTTGCTATAGCCTGTCCAAATATTTTGGTAACATTTTAAAGAACATTGTTAGCAACGAGTACAATATTAAAAACTCAATAGAGCTAAAGGAAAAATTAGAAAATATATCTTTGGACGAAGGCGAAATTTTAATATCCCTTGACGTGGTATCGTTGTTCACAAACACACCTATTCACTTAGCCATAAACAAAATATGAAGAAATAGAATACATTAAAAACATACACAAAAATACCAAGAATAAAATTTCTGGAAATATTAAAGTCCTGCCTTAATGAAAGTAATTATTTCTTATATGGGGGAAAAATATTTAACCAAACGTATAGCATGCCAATGGGTAATGCGCTCTCACCAATAATCGCAGACATTGTTTTAGACACACTTCTTGACGAAAGCATTAACGAGATACGAAAACCCAATGTACACATTAAACTTATAAATAAGTACGTTGATGATTTGTTTGCCATTATTAAATGAAAGGACGAAAGGGTAATGAGACTTAGTGATAATAGGTTCAAATCAAAAAAATGTTATTATAATAAAAGCCATTCTAATGAAAAACAACTTTCCAAAATATATTATAAATAATTTAATCCACAAAGTAACAAACAATATAAACAGACGGGATAACAATGCAGAAAACACATCTGGTAACACCAAATACTACGGGATACCATTTATAAAAAAGCTCACAGAAAACAACAAACTCAAAGGAATAATTAAAGACGAAAACATAACAATATCACATAAATCCAACACCCCGTCTTCACGACACATAGTTTTGTTCTAAACATTTGTCAAACTTCATACATAAAAACATCAGAAAAATGTTAGTGCTATTTTTGCATATCGACTTTGACTTTTGTTAAGACAAATCAATGGCTCGTGAAAACGCTATTTAACAAAAACGAGGATTGAAGAGAGAGATCAAAGTGATGTTGCTTATGAAATAAAATGCACTGGAAATGATGATGAGGAGTGCGGCAAAGTTTACGTGGGGACAACAAAAAGAAATTCAGGTGTGAGAATTGATGAGCATACGGCAGATATACGAAGAGGAAAACATTCAATTGCACTCGCGCAACATTGTATTGAAAACGGGCATAAACCACATTTTGACGAAGTAAGAATACTAGACAAAGAGCGAAAAGTAAATACAAGATATACACTAGAGAACTTACGAATACAACAGAGATCAAAGAATGCAATAAACAGTAAAGAAGATAAAGATAATACAAATTCAAGTTACAACATAGTTTTAGTTTAAAATCGACGATTTGAAAGAATAATCAACCGAACTGTGATATTTTTAATTTATTTTAAAATTTTTCGATTTATTAAGTTTGTGTTTTGTGTTTAGTCTCCTTTGCACATACAAATCTGTGATACTTTAAAGAATGTAGAGTGATTTTATAAAAGATTATATGTAAGTTTAATTATTCTAACAAAAAGAAATAATTTACTTACTTTATTTATTAACATTAATTTACTTTTATATGTTTTTGTTGTTGCCAGATTGAAATAAAATAAACAATCCCTGAGGAAGTTGGAAAATACAAACGAAACGTAGGATTATATTAAAATGAGAAAATAATAATTTTTTATTTACCCCAAAAAAAAAAAAGATATTAGAGACCTTAAAAGTCCGATTACTATAAATAATCAATAGAAAAATATTATATAGATATATAAAAAGCTCGGTAAATTAATCAGTTTGTATAAAAATAAGGGTTAAGTGTTTACCAGTCTATCGAAAAAACTTTACAGGCACGTTTCACAGTAGCCCCTTAACTACTTATCCGATTGTGATTACTGAGATGCCAATCGATTCATTGTTTTCTCTTAAATTCAAAATGGCGCATATAAGATAGCGTGACGTCAGGGACCCAAAATCAAAACCTATTGTGATGCCTATTATATAAATATCATAACAATAAGATTTTAATGACACATAACAAATTCAAAATGGCGGCGATGGAAGAGTTAATGGCAGAAAGCAATAATTTGAAACTATCAAAACCTATCATGATGGGTATCATATTGAAGAGCATAACAATAAGATTATTACGATATATAGCAAATTCAAAATGGCGGCCATGGAACAGTATGTCAGGAATCAAAAATTTTAAATAAGCAAAACCTATCTAGATATATATTATATGTAAGCGCTTTCCCGGGAAATGAAAAAGTCCGGGAAAAGAAAAACTATAATGGACAGTTAAACCCTAAAGAATTTCTTCCCAGCAAAAATATCCGTCTACCAGAAGCAGGTTTATAAGGGAGAGATTTTGGTACTCTCCCTTACCAACCTGCTTCCGTATTACATGATTTTTGTATGGGATGTCCCACTTGGTAGGTCTGGCGGCATGAGCTTCTTTTTGCGCATCTTAGGTGCATTAACCTCATGCCTTTTTTATATGAATATAATTTTAAAAAAATTTTGCTCTTTATATCAAAATTTTACCTACACTTTGATAAATGTTTTATTTGAAATTAGTTTATGTTGTTTTTATATTTATTTATTTATTAAGTGATACAAACACAATTGGAAACTATATTACACTACAATTTACTTTTATTATATACATTTTGCTTGAGTACTGAATCAGGAATCGATCCCACGATCTCCGCATGGTAGGCTAGAACACTAAGCACTAAGCTACCGAGTCACATTTATTATCATACACAATTCAATGGAAGAATAAAACATCAAATTACGAAGCAAAAATAACACTCGCATCCATATTTGTATCCACGTAAGCGAGAGAGGATGCACTATAAAAAAGTTTGAGTTGAAAGAAAAAAACTTCGTGTTTAAAAAACATGAAATAAAAATAGCCGAAAATCTTTCTCATGTGTGCGTTAAATTTCTTCATTCGCTTACGTTATTGCAACCTCGTAAGGCAGAGCGGATGCACTATGTGCTTTTGCACATCTCCGAAGCCTTTCTATTTAATCTTACTGCATCCGTGTACCAAATTTATTTTTGCTGGGTTGTATGGAACTTTCATATTGAAACGCAAGCGTATGAGTATTTTATGCAAATATTGCTTACACGATAAGCCAGATAAACAAATATTTATAAAGTTTTGCAATGCCATCATATTTGGTTATTACTTAATTAAAATATATTTTAGAAAAACTGTTTTCGTATGGAAGTAAAATATTTAATACAATTTCACCTAAAACTAAATTGTTTAAAATATTTAACTTTATAGATACTCTATGCCACATCCGATCTGGTATTTTCTATAGTTTATATATTTTCATATATTCTTAACTTGACAGTGTGATACCTAAAAATTTACTGCCTCTTCTTTTAAATTATTTTTCTGTCTGAAAATACTGCAATAAAAGAACAAATAAACAATAACAAAAAAAACATTCAACTAAGGGTGCCGCAAACATCTTTATTAACTGCAATGGAAAATTGCTTTAAACTCGTATTGTTACTTATTGTTTTTTTATATCCTTTTTAGCAATTTATTTTTCCCAACATACTTATATTAATATTGCTAAGGCATTCTAGCTGCTTTGTTCGTCTATTCACTGATTTATTATTTGCTCCCATAAAATGTCTATGGCCGCAGGTAGCGATGTGTCTAGTATTGTTGTTATTGACGGTCAACGAAATATGAAGGGAAAAAATATAAATTGAAATAACGATACAGAAAGTAATTGTAGATCAAGAGACAAAAGAGTTATCAAGTATTGTACAATGTTATGGCGGATATGCGAGGGTTACGCTAGGTTGAAGTTCAAAGTAACAGGATTATAACTGAGTTTAAACAAACTGATTCGTTTACTTCGATTTTAAACGCTTTACAATTAAATTAGTAGTTTTAATACTTATAAAAATGTTTCCAACGTGTAATTGATTTTATTGAGTAAATTCGTAGTTTTAATTTTTTAGATATAAAGACAAATCAGAGGTTTAATTTTCGCTATCGAAAAACGTAAGGACAAAAACAAATGCTTTACCTAAGAAAATTTGATAAGCTGCTTGTTTTTTATAAAATGAAAAAAGTTAAAAAATAATATTTACTAAGTTTGGACACTGCACACTTTCCTAACCATAATGTTGAACTGTCATGATGAATAAATGGAATATTTACTTTCTATGGGAATTGCACCTTTTCTTAATCATGTTGTAGTATTGAAACGGAAGCTTAATGTATGTGCAAAGTTTCATAAGAATCGGTTGGGTAGGAGTAGTTGAAAACATATGTGTATTTACGTTGAATGGGCATGACACTGCCCACTTTCCAACGACAATAGCCTGGAAGTACACCCTTCCAAACACAGAAAAGAAATCCGAAATCGTTTTGTAATTGCGAAGTTTTGGGTAACAGACATAAGAAAAAAACATGACGAATTGATAACTTTTCTCCTTTTTTTCTGAAGTTGATTAAAAAGAAAGAATTAATTAGACTAAGAGAGTCTAAAAGCAACTATGAAGAGGTCAATATATGGCATAACATACATAACAAGAGTAACATACATACATATTTAAATGAATTGAGTAATAATAATGTTTTTTATTGATGTCCAGAAAATTGTGATTTTGCATGTACGCGGCTAAAGTAAAAAGGGGACGAAAAAACTTTAAGACTTAGAATAAGACTTTAAACAGAATGAACAAATTCTAGTTGAAAGATAATGGCCCTTATCATGTTTAGCGAATTTCGCCTTCAACATCGACTTTTGTACTAGATTAAAGAAAAGTAAAACGTGCTGTCTGTCTTTAATCTAGTACAAAATGTCGATGTTGAAGGTGAAAACACGCCAAAAACGATCTGAGTAGAGCTGCAAAATAATCGATGATACTATCATAGTATCGAAAGTTTTATTTTTAATCGACTGATGATATTTTGTCCCACTATCGATACTATCGAAAAAAATTTTATCCATAAATTCTGACTTCAGCAGATGTTTAAAAGCGAAGACTGTCGATATATTATTATTAACAAAAATTATTCGTTAATATTTCAGTTATTGTATATAACATTAGAATCCCAAAATGATCCCATCAAGGCCAAATTTACAGTATTTAGGTTGTTAACTGTACTATCTTCGCCAATGATATATTATTAACAGCTTATGTTTCGTACTAAAAGAACCCCAATTTACCGCTAGTTTTTGTTATTGAACGTATGCTAACACAAGTTTACAAGGATTTGGATTAGAGCAACTGAAAGTTGTTTTTTATGTAATTTGGTGCGCTGAATATGAATCTGTAGTATGTTCATTTTTTTGGTTTTTCTTTTCGAGACATACATTTTGTTCAAAAATTAAGCAGTTGCACAACAACTGGAGAACGGTTTATGCTATCCAATTAAAGCAAAAAAAAATTAAAGCTCGACAACAATGGTCGCGTTCATAAGACGTAGCTGTTGAGCTCAACTGCTACTAAGTTGTTGGCAACTGTTGGGTCGAACAGTTACGTCTTAGAAATGGATCGATGAATACACGGCAAAATGAAATAAATGTAAGCAATTAACAGCAGGCACAAAACAAATAATTTAAATTAACTTAAACAATTAGTTTTGCACTCAGTTTTGAGTGCATTTCGCTTTTATTAAATATTCTATAAACATGGTCTCCAATGAAATAGTCAGCAGCATACGAATTGTTTATTTTATTTTAAAATTTTCACAACAAATCAAAGAACACTGCAATTAGGGGTTCTCCCGAGATATCCCGTTCCAGGAATTTCCAGGAAAATCGATCATTTTCATTTCGCGCTTTCGCGGGATTAAAAATAACGATAACGGTAACGGTATAAAACATTGTACGAAATAATTATAGATTTATAAAACAATCATTTTATAAAAGAATTGCTAAATAAATTCCCATATAAGATTTGATAAATAAATCAAAAACCTTTTGATGGATGAAGGATTTAAGCTCTAGCATTCTTGTGAAAATTCTATACTATCGATAGTATCGAGAGTTTTCTAACGGACTATTGAAACTATAGAGTGCCGCGACTATCGATAGTTTTGCAGCTCTAGATCAGAGGCAATGTATTGCGGGAGTAATGCTTTATGTCTCAACGATTGCAAGAAATTATATCTGCGCCATAATCGAGCATACCACAGCATATAGCAAATTGCACGAGTTTTCAAAAGAGCTGCCGAAATTGTCTGGCAACCCAAACCATTGGGCGTCGTATTCGATATGAATCTAAACAATTCTTATAACCTTTCTACAATTACTCATCCTTTGGTTAACAATTAATGTACTTATAAGGCAAACCAAAATTCTTATTTCAAAACTTTATTAATTTTGTTGAAATAGTATTCTCCCAGTAAATAAGAAAAAACAAAATGTATGTAAAAAAGTAAGATAAAAATTTTCCATTGCTATTAGAGTTTTTCTTTTCCCGGACTTTTTCATTTCCCGGGAAAGCGGGATTGATTTTTCAATTTCCCGGGAATTCTCGGGAATTGCCGCCCAATACAAAACGATACAAAATAGCATTTCACTTAATTTATTTGAACAAAATCAAATACCAATTCACGAGATCTATTAAATAAGTTTATGAATGCATAAAACGTCAGTAAAAAATTATAGAATTTGAGGTCTTTAGCAGTGCCGCATGCTTTTTAATTTAAATTAAAATATATTTTATTTTTTATTGTATAACTTCTGATTAGTAAAAATTGACTAATTTCATACTTTTTTATAATTTCTCTAGCTTCTTAAGTAGAAAAGATATTGCAATGATTTATGCTTTATTTCATAAGACACTAATGAGCATTTCATAATGCTGAGCAAAACTGAATTGAAATAATTAAGTGGCGGAAAAGTGACAACCTGCAAATTACATTTTTTTTCATTTGTATCAATATTTAATTGAACCCTATGTGAGTGAACCTGTTGTTTTTTTTTCAAAAATTTATAATTTTTGAAAAATTCAAAATTTTTAGCTTCAAAAAACTCATGTGTGGCTTAAAATACCAATCTGATATTTTCAGAAAATATAGACCAGTACTTTCTTATGCCCACTTTCGCTATGTCCACTTAGTGACAATCTGTTATTTTCATTTCTTCACGAAATATGATTTTTTGAGTGCTACTCTTAGAAAAATATAAAAATAAAAATGGAGACAGATAAAATGTGCTCAAAAATACATATTTTTTCTTTTATTTACATATTTTTCTAAATAAAAGCAGCACTAAAAATGTGTGCTTACAAAGAAAAGTTACCATAATAATATTTTAAAAATCCCGGGAATTCCCGGACAATTTTCCCGGGATTTATTTCCCGAAAACTGTGCGGGATCCCGCAAATTTTTTCCCGGGAAATCCCGAAAAATATTATGTTTCCTGAAAACATAATATTTTTGTTGCAACGATACCACAACTATGTGTTTTCTCTGCGTGTGGACTTTCCGTACACATCATTATTTTTCTGTTTCTATTTTGGTAATTTAAAAATGTTCATTCACTTGTTAAAAATTTAAAAAAAAGACGTATGAGCAATAACCAATTTGATATCATGTAATATTACTTATACGTTGAATTTTTTGCATACTTTTTTGACATTTAGTTGTAGAATTGTAATTTAGGAAAATGAGAAAAATAAAACTTTTTTCATTAGATCCTATCAATCTTTCATAACTTGTATAGATAGACACCCTCGTATAGCTTTTGTAATTTTTCGTTCTCAAAGTCTGTTGTTTTCTATTGTTGCTAATGTTAATTTTATATTTCTTATTTATTTCTTCCTCAACATGCCGCACATACAAGTAGTAATTCAATTTAGACAAGGAAATTGCCAACGAACATAAAAGAAGAACTTCTTATTGAAATATAAATGAAAACTAAAAAAATTACACAAAAAACTAAACTTTATATTTGTACCATTCATAATGTAACATGTGGTAACTATAGTATGGCGGGATGTATAATACTCCTAGCAGGGAGTCACAATTACCTTTAGAAAAGGAAAAAATATAATTGTATTAAAAATCCTATACAAAACCAAGAAACAGAAAAAACAGTCAACTAAAAAACAGTAGATGCAACAAAGCGTACAACTCAAAAGGCACCCAAATGGTCTGTTTTAATAAAATTGAAACATAAACTAATTTTGCCTCTAGTCGTATGAAGGAGTACATATATACAAATTTTAGTTGCTGTTGTTAGGTTTTTCTCATAAATTTTATACCGGGTTCATAAGATTCCTTGTATCAGGTAACTATTCGCTTTTGTGTAAAATAGTATACAATTCAAAAATCTATTTACATTTTGCTGCTACACTGGTTACTACTATGAAAGTTTGTTTGTTTGGCTGTTGCATGTATTTTCCTAAACACCTCTTTGGCATATATTTACCTACATATGTATTTTAAGTTACATTTAACTACTGCTGTGTATGGCACATATGCTAGTTTACACAACATTTTGTTTGGCTCTTGCATGGCTGAATGCCAGGACGTTTAGAAATGTTGGTCCTTGCTGTGTACTGTTTATCGAACATACTACTACAAAGCAAACATATGAATTATGTTTATCCTTATGTCTTAGTCCTGTAGGTAGCAGTGGATGAAAGCCTGTTTCAATTTATGGGATGTTAGGTCAAAGGCAAATTTAAAATGGGCGGTTGTTTAAGATAACAGTGTTATTAACAATTAAGGGCTGATAAAAGTTTTTTAAAAACAAATATTAATATTACCACTGGTGTCTCCTGTTCCTTTTTCCAACATGACTATTCATACCACGCCTACTGAAAACTTCGAATGTAACGCAAATTAAAAACAATTAAACGTTTACTCAATAATAACTCCCCCCTAAAATGAAAATTGTAAAAACGCCGATACACGTGTATATTTTTTTGGTGGTCTAGAATTTCACTGCAATGTTCTTTAAAAATTTTTTCTCTCACTGTTTTACATAAAAGTGCATAAAAAATATTATACCTTAAATGTAAGGCCTACAAGATTTCCTACGCCGAGTACTAATTGTGAATAAAATGAAATTAAGCCTTACACATATATTAAGTTTAAAATATTTCTGGAGTTTAAGCAGAGCGTTCAGCTTGGGTGGTTTTGAAGGACTATAGTAGAATATTATCGCAAATATTTTTGTAAAATATAAAAGACTCATACAACGAAGAATTAAAGGTTTACAATATTCCACAAAAATTTTACCCTTGGTGTTTTAGATAAAAGTTCTGAGGTTGTCTATTTTGTGTTCTCTGCCAGAATCAGTATTGGAACCATGTTATTTTTTTGTGTTGTACAGTGTAATCATTTCTGCTATTTTATTTATGAAAAATATTTTTGTTCAATAACTTTTCAAGAAGAAAACGCAGAATAATTAAGTTTTTTTTTATTTAGTTATTTTTCAAACTCATTTCAAAATTAAATTTTTGATTACTTTTCACGACTAGATGAATTGATATAATTAAAAAGTTCACAAATTATCTTTGAATTTCTATGTTATGTATTTTTTTGGTATAAAGAAGTTCGTTTTACAACAAAATGTATTTATCTTCGCATACATAAAACAAAAAGTTTTATAATAAAAATAGATATATTGGTTTTGCTGCCTGTTTATTTCACAAAAGGCCCTAAGTTGCCTAGATTTATGTTTAAATAAACTTTTCCCTCTAAACTCTTGCTTCGCTCGTCGCTTGAATGCAATCGAGACAAAAAACCCAGGAACGTCTTAAAACAATTGTTATTTAAAAACCAGGACTAAAATTAAAAGTCATGTACATTGAATGTTAGAGTGTGTGTTTAAACAAATGTGTGTGGTTGTGTGGGTACTAGTCAAAGACAACGACAGGAAATTTGTATTGGCAGCACGTTATACTTTACAACTGTGAGGAATAACAACAATACTAACAACAACAAGAACTATAAAAATATATAAACTACGTGTGTTATAAGAAAGCTGACTTGAACTTCTCATTTTATATTCCACGCGTTCTACTTGACTTCATATGTTAAATTTTACTTTTTCTTCATTTCCTAAAATGACTTAAGCGTTTGCGTTGTCGTTGTTAGTATCTTTCATGCGGTTACGGAAGTTGTGTTATAAAACATCAAAATGGCGTAAACAGCGGAAGAAGACTTGCATCAAACAACAAAACAGAAATTCTAGAGTAAGCGCAAAAAGTGCGAGAGAGAGCAAAAAAGCGTATTTAGGGAAGTCATATACATAAATTGTTAGACACACTAACGTTTGGACTACTGGTAGAGAAGTTTTATTTCGTTTTTATTATTTAATAAGAAATATTATTTTAAATTGCATTACGCCACTTTTTATCGTGTTATAATTTTTATGTAATAAAACAAGTTTCTTGTCCATGTTGATAGTTTTAGTTGCAAAAACGGGCTTTTAACAAAATGCTTTTTTGTTAAGAGGAGTTTTAACGTTTAATTTATTCGAATGTTTTGTAGATGACAATGATATAGTTTGACGTTTAAGACACATATAGTGTTTAAGGTGGTTGGAAGTAAATTGAAGTTTAGTCTACGTATAATAATGGCTGTCATCTACTAGTCGTAAAAACCTTGGTTTATGGAACAGTTCATATTGTAGCTGTAAAGATATTTCCAAACAGAAAAAAATTTTAAGTAATTTTTAAGAAATGGCTTTTTTATTATATCTATAGTTTTAAATAGTCTATATTTTTGAATTCTGTAGAAGTTATATTAACAAAATTTAGATAGGTAATGAAAATGTTATGCTACTACAGCAAACTGGATTGCCAAAAACATTTACTCCCTCAGCTACTCTCAAAGACAATTAATTATATTAACTTCGTGTCGTTGGTTTTAAGATGGTGATGTGGCTAAAGTAGTGAACGCTGTGACTTTTAAACTTTTCATGCAATAAAATACCTCAGTTTGGGTCCTACACTTTGCCAGTCGACAGAAATATCAATTAAAATGTTAATTATGTCCATTACAATGTATTTTAGGACAAATAACATTTGTAGTACCTACCTCCAAAAAAAAAAATTTTTTTTAGATTTTGAACATGACTTCAAGTCCAATGAATAGGCATAAAAAAGAGAACTTATGGCATTGAACAGCCTATGGAAAAATCGCTAGAACTGATTCGGATTTTAATCACTTAAGGATCACTAGATTAAAACTTTATTGTTTCTTATTGTCTAAATTCTCTTCTATTTAAAAAAGATACATCCAAGTAAAGAAATAAAATTTTTGTTTTTCAAGCGCCAAGTCAAATTTGAAATATTCAATGAATTGATATTGATAATAAAAATTGATTAGTTTCATAAAAAACTTGTATTGGAACCAAACAGCACACATCAGGAACAAGGATGGTATCACGAACGATGTTCACACAAAAAAGCGGAGTACGGCAAGGATCTATTCTCTCCCCCCTACTTTTTAATATCTATGCAGAAGCTATATTTAATGAAGCCTTATGTCAAGTAGATAAGAGGGTAAAAGTGAACTGAAAATATACAAATAACATTCGGTATGCAGATGATACCACTTTGATATCTGATAATATTCAAGATCTGCAGTACCTTCTCGAGACAATCAACACGCACAGTAATGAGAAAGAAAACCAAGATGATTGATGGTAGTAAGCCGAAACAAGACACCTTATCTTAATGTGCAATTAAGAACTAATAACACAATAATTCAACGAGTCAATAAATTTAATACTTAGTTGCTTGGCTAATTGAAGACTGGTCTGCTGATATGGAAATTAAATGCAGGATAGAAATGGCCAGAACTAATTTTCTCAAATATAGAAAAATGTTACATAGCCGTTAAATAAACATCAACATTCGTATTCGCATGGTGCAATGTTATATATGGTCAATATTACTTTACGCAACGGAGTCATGGACGCTAAAAACGTCACACATGAACAAACTATAAAGTTTTGAAATGTTGACATACCGAAGGCTTCTAAGAGTATCATGGACCGAATAAGTGTCAAACACACAGCTATTTCTTACAATTAAAATAAGAAAAACTGCTTATTTTGGCCATATGTTTCGAGGTGCGAAATATGAACATCTTCAGGTTATAATCCAAGGAGAAATTGAAGGAAGGCGAGGTATTGGCCGTAAACAGATGTCTTGGTTGCGAGATATCAGAAATTGGGCTGAAACTAGATCGATTGGTGTCCTGATGTGAGCGGCATCAAACAGAGAAGAATTTGTAAATTTGATACAAAGCATAAGATAAATCGTGATTCGCTTACATCATGAAAAGGATATGCATTAAAGAGAGAGAAGTCAAATTTTTTAAATAAAGCTTAAAATAAGAGCTTACCTCAAAACAGTGAACGTATATGCAACGAACCATACAAAAAAGCTGATTCCATAGTACTGACTACAATGCAGGTTTTTAAGGGAGAAAATTAGCAAATGAGCACACATACAACACTGTATACACATACATATTTACCAAGGAAACATTTTTTGCCGACATGTCAAGCGTCAGAAAAATTCTGAGACTTACCCAGAAAATCAACGGAGTTGCCTAAAACTCCCTCAGATATTTCACATTATAGTCAGACAATTTCTCGTACGCCGTTTCTGCACATTCTCTGAAATATTATCTGTTTATTATCAGACTAGTCTTCACATTATCCGAAGGTAAATTAATTTAGGACATTTAAAATCGGCACATTTTCTGTTCTACGTTTTACCACTTTTTGCAGTCCCTTCTACACATTGTCTGATTTTAGTTTCTGTAATATTGCTCATTTATCTCTTGAGAGAATGTGCACAAATATTTGAGGTTTTAAATATATAAAATATGGGTAAATGTCTTCTGATGAGCTGTCGTAATCAGCTGAAATAATGCATGGAGAATTTTAAACTACATTTAAAATAAATTTCTAATTTTTTAAATTAACTCTGTGTTTTTCAGGCTCTAGGTCATTTTAGTACTACAGGATTTAAGAAGTATCAGATAGATTGGAATATTTTCTGATGTTTTGTAAGACATTTTTCGGATATTGTTCAGACATTTCGGAAATTTCTTTAGGATTCCCGTAGAAAACTCATCAGAATTAGTAGAGAATTTTCTTAGACATTTCGAGATATTTTTTAGAATTTCCTTAGACAAAGAGGTATAGTCAATCACTCACGTGATTTTCGGTATGTTTTCTAACCGACTTCGTACAAGAATTCGTCATCTGCTGTAGACTTTCTGGCCGACAAACAGAGGGGAAAAAGCCAATCTAGCGGCGGTAAAATAAAAAAAAAGAATTATTGAATTTAAAAAAATTTAAACCCAGAATCAAAGCGGACAAATCAGTGCATTTAAAAATAAAATTTATTTATCACTAAGTTACCCAATGGGCTTTTTAACATTGAGAAAAAATTGGGTTGTAATTCTTTATTGATTTTTATATCAAATTTGTTGGCATATTGAATCATTATTGATGGACGTTTTCGGGCAAAGTAACTTTTTGTATAAGGTGGTTATATCAGCTATTACAGAGTAATATTGTACCAAAAATTATATGCGAAGACGAAATTTTCCTACTTGTGTGTATTTCTATATGATTTTGTTGTAATTTGCTTCCGAAGCCTGTTGTTGTTAATATAAAATACCAATAAAGTAGTCATTTAAAATGTTTGGATATACAAGATAAATTTATAATGCATTTTGGAATTTTAATCCATTTAAAATTTTTTTTTAATGCATGTTTAATTTTCAAAATTGGTCGTACAAAACAACATGACTGTGTTAAAAATATTTTATTTTATTTATTTATTTATTTAATATTAAACTTATAGGTAAATATAAGATCAATATAAGGAAGTGAAAGCACTAGCTACCAGGGCCATCGGCTGCCTACTTTTTTTCAGATCTTATAGCCTACAGCCTTTCCAATAATTCATGCATATTTTTTTTGTAGATCAGGCTATTAGTTTGGAATATATAATCTTTTCGACGACTAAGGAATTTTATTGGTAAAATGTGTCTTATAAAACGAAATATAGCATCCACGGTGCTAAAAATAGCTGTCTAATTTTTACAGAATTTATAGCCTAAATGTTTTACTATA
The DNA here is from genome assembly GCA_956483635.1 of Panzeria rudis. Taxonomy (NCBI): domain Eukaryota; kingdom Metazoa; phylum Arthropoda; class Insecta; order Diptera; family Tachinidae; genus Panzeria; species Panzeria rudis. Next base: position 124,581,244 of record OY101447.1, read on the forward strand.
ACTTATTTATACATTTTTGTGGATCAGACTATTAGTTTGGTGATATGGGTTTTTTGAAAACTTTTTAATTTTATTGGTAAAATTGGACTTATACAATTACATATAGCGCCCACTGTGCTAAAAGAGATGCAAATTTTTAATGGACCTTAAAGCCTACATCCTGCCTATAATTCATCCATACATTTTTTATGATTAAGACTATTGATTGGAAAAAATTAGATTTCCGACGACTATAGAATTTGATTGGTAAAATTGGTATTATATAACAATATATAGCACCCACTGTGTTACAAATAGCTGCCTAACTTTTAACACACCATGAAGCCTACATCCTTCCTTAAAATGCATCCATAAATTTTTTGGAGATCAGACGATTAGTTTAGGTTAGGTTAGGATGAACAGGCTGCCGGTTTCTAAAAACCGGCCCACTTGGGTCCTTTGGTCCCTTTGTGATGTCTGGGATGGATAGTAAGGAAATTTAAGAAGGTGGCCTGCCTATCCCAGAGGTTGGGTCGGTGTTAAACCAACCAGAGATCGTATGAATGAATTTATTCCCCTTATGTCGCATTTCCCCAGGTCTGCTAGTTCGGGTAGTGACGGATTTCCAAAATATGACACCATATTTCTAAATAGTGCTGGTCATCAGTCTCTTCCTTCTCCTTGTTTTGACAACTTCTGCAAAAATCGTTAAAAGGAAGATTTTATCTTTTGGCATGGACACCAATGAAACAGTGCCCCGCTGTGACCGCTACGAGTATACGCAGCTATTGACTAGGAAGCCCCATTATAGACGATTAGTTAAGAGGGTACTCGTATGATTTTTCCGCCGCTAGATTGACCTTTTCCCCAGTGTGCGACATCGGACCGAAATCAGCAAAAATTGTTTGCTGAGTAAGCATTCAATGATACAGCAAGATAATCTTAACATCGTGCTGCTTGTTTGCAAACAGTATTCTGGCTGAGTGCTTGATTCCTTGAATTTGACACCTGAAGGAGCTTAGTTCGATTCCCAGGTGAAATTCAAATAACAAACAGTGAATAAATATATATACTATTAATAACACTATACAACAAAACGAAACTTTTGTCATGTGTTAATTTCCCCTCACTACATAAAAAGTGCTGAACTCATATTATACCTTAAATGTAAGGCCTACAAGATATCCTATGTAGGGGGAATTTAGCTGCTCCTTAAATGAATCCTCCGAAGTCGTGGAATATTGAAGGTGGTTTCACGATGGCCGAGCTGAAGTCAACCGAATGGGTCACATGTTGCGGATAGTGAAAGGCCTTTAGATATAAAGGTTAGCTACGAATAAGTGCCTCGCACAAATAAGTAGTCCCGGACAATCAGCGGGGATAAGCAGTATATGCTACACTGTCGGGGCGAGTAGGTGCCGCTCCTAATTAAGCACCCCAAACCTCACCTCCAAACCAGCGTCTGTCTCGGATCGAGCGTCTTTATAAGCAATGCTGTGCCTTTTTAGCTAAATCTAAGATGGCAGCCCCATCATAAGGCTATGGACCTTGGGCTAACAACCTACTGTTCCAGAATAAAATTTTTGTTAATGAAACCAATAGAAACAATTTTATTGGCACTATGCGCCCACAATATGGCGTAAAAGCAATTAATAATAAAAAAATGAATCCTAGTTGTAATCTTTCAAAACACTGAATAAGTTTATAGAAACTTGCAATTTTTAAAAATTTTATTTTGTTGTACGGTATAAATAAATATTCGCAAAATCGTCAATTATGGATTTTTGTAAAATATATCACAATTCATTAAACGCATACGTAGCTTCATTATCCAATAACAAAAAATTGGGTTTTTTTACTTTTTGCCTTTTTTAGATTTTTTTTATGAATTTTTAAGAAATAAAAAAATTTTAATTTTTTTGCAAAATTTTTTATGCATATAAACCTTTTATGCATATAAAAAATAACGTTCAAATATCTTAATAACGGCGTAAATTCAAATTACTTAAATTAATTTTTAACAAAATTGGACGAGTGTTTCATAAGTTATAATAAAGTCTGTAAAGCAGCCTCTTCACAACTCATCTATTTTCATTAAATAAAGCTTATTTTATTTGTAGTAAATGTAGATTTTTGATCAGGCAATAAAAATGCGAAGTTTTTTTAATTTCAGTTCTTTTATAAATTTAAAAAAAATTTAGAGGCTTCCGAAAGTGGCGCTACTCTGTTCTGCTGTGTATGTTAAAATTTTAAGTTGATGTTAATTTTTCTTTTGTTTCTTGGAATATTAATCATGCCCAATTTTTTTGTGAATATAACTTTAAGAACCTTAGCCTAATAACCAATTTCGATTCACAAAGCAAATACATTCGATATAATCATATTAATAAAAATTTTCTAATTTTTTCTAACAAAATTTCATTTTAGGATTTTTTTTTTGTTTTTGTTATAAAATTGGACAACTCCTTCCCAACTCATGAGAAACTCATTGGAGCAGCCTCTTCAAAAATCGCAGATTTCCAAAAAATTAAAAAAGTGTCCAGAGACTTTAAAATTTCGACCGTTTTTGTAGTTAAACGACCATAGCACATCAAAAAAATATAAGGATACTTCTTAACATTTTTCTTGTTGGTTATTGTAATTAAGGATACGAAATAATAAGGCTTTGATATGACCTTAGCCCATTTGGAATACGTCCATCTATCATCCTTTTCAATCCACATCGAAACATTTGTTTTCATATATTTTTAGTTTTAGTGCTGAAAACGTTGCTGATCTTCAGCGCTTCAAAAACCACTTTTTGTGTCAAAAATGTAATACTCCAAACTGGGAACTCGCTATAGAAATATGAGCACTCACATCGGCAGGTTTGTAAGCGCAAATTTTAATTTGTAATTGTAAAGACCTTCTTTTTTTGAAGTCGTTTTGTATTTGAGACATGATATTGCATTTGAAAAAGAAAAAAAAACTTATTAGCAAGTGTGTCTAATAAACTACGGCCGTTTTTTAACCATAGAAAATACATTAAGTTAACGAACACATAAATTAATATGTTGTATCCATATCGCTATCTCCTAATTTTCTTACAATTTTCGATTTACATCTCCAAAAAAGTGCTTTGGATTTTGATTAAATCTTGAAGTTGTTCTGAAACCCTAACATGTTATTGATGATCAATAAAGCGCTCCTTTGCAAACTGAGTCTATAATCTAAAAATTAAAATAAACTATGACCTTGGATCTCTTCTAAATTTTCTTTTTCTTCCACTTTTATTAGGTTATTGTATCCACTGTGCATTTCGCATTTCTTATTTTTTCGATTTTTTACCACCACACACTTCTAATAACTATCATTTAATTTTAAGTCGAAAGAATTGTTTTTCTTTTGAAAGTATTAAAGTACTTAGAAGGGTACTTCCGTATTGACAACTTAAAGTTTTCTTTTTAATCTGTTTCAAAGAAAGTTGCTAAAAGCGGGGATAATAATAAAAATGTATCCGCTCATCGTTAAGAAGACGACAAAAGAATGAAAATATTAAATGGCCAACAACAAGTGTTTTAATGCAGTAAAAGTAAAAGAAAAATATTACAAATATTAAAGTTTTTTTTTTTTAATTTTATAATTATCAAGCAAATTAAAACCAGAGATTATGCTTGGCTAATAAACTGGCAATTAGAAAGGATAATTAAATGATTTTGTTCAAGTTATGTGGGTACAAATTAGAAAGTAATTGTTATAATAAGATTTTATTAAGATAGGCAAGAAAGGATATGAAGTAATGATGACAAGTTGAAGTAATGAGAAATTATAATAGCGCAAAAAGTATTTTTGTAATAAAATAATTATCTGTTTAAAAAATACATTTATTTGTTTCGGGTTAGTTAATTTTTATGCCAGCATATCGTTGAAAATAACTTTCTGGTGTGACGTTCTTAATAATTCCATCTGTGATCACTTAATGATACGTTTGACATTTGTGTCGTTTTATCTTAACATCTTAAGTCGAGTTAAGTTAAAATAGAGCTAAGGTCATATTCCTGTTAGTTTTCTTACAATCCACATTACATTGCCAAAAAAATCGCGAAAACTTTTCTAACGTCGAGAGGATGACAAGTTCTGAATATGATTAAAAATCGGTAAGACTGTAGAAAAGCTAAAAAGCTGGAGAAATCACTTGTATCGCGAAAACAGCAAAAATTCGCGTAAAATTGCAATATTGCTAACAAGTCTTAATATTGATTACAAATTGATTAAATTGTAAGGAAACTATCGCGATGTTAGAAAGTTTTTGGGGATTTCGCCACATTTTGCCAAGATTTTGGCATTTCGTCCAATTTTAGCGATTTTTGGTTAGTTTTTCGGATCCAGATAGAAGCCGTTGAACTCTTCCATTACAATTATGGTTTTTATTTCCGGTCTTTTTTGTTTCCCGGGAGAGCGGGAAATATAATAGAAATTCCAGGGATTCCGGAAATTGAAACATTTTCACTTTCGCAAGACCATTTACATAAAATACTGAACTCCACTAAATGTACCAATTGTTTCGTCTAACAATCAGCATAATTTATATAATTTTCAGTTGTTGAGAAAAGCCTTTTACCCTCGACAAAAGTTATCCGGATAGATAAGAGGGCGCCATAAATATTATCAATATTTTTGCTCCATTTTTCGTTGTCTTCAAATAATTTCAACTGGTTTTTTAGTAGTAGCGTTTAAAGTTTTCTCTAAAGTCTTCTCTTTCCAAATATCACTGTCATCTGAAGTAATATCTATTTCCCATTTTCTTTGCCATTAAATGCATCCAAAAGACTTGCATAAAGTTTTTCTGCATATCTAATTACCGTGAATTTTTATGCATATTGAAAAACATTGAAAATATTAATTAAAGACACACATTGTTTTCTCTTCGTTCTTCAGTCAAAATAATTTATACCCTGTTTATCGATGTCGAAGGAAATATTTCTTTCTCAGAATTTCATTCAAACAAAAACAAATATCAAAATGTTGTTTTTGTTTTTAATGAAATTGTCCTTCGAGATCGATAAACAGTCAGTTAATATATACACTTTGAGCCTTTGTTGCTTTCTTTACCCTTTACATTGGTATTATTTCATGATGACCTACAACAATTTAAAGTAAAATTTTATTTTTTGGGTGCCAACATCTGCATATATATAAATAGATTTGTATATAAATAGATTTTTAGTCCTAAGAGCTTCCGCATAGAATTCCCGGGAAAGTGGGAAAGGAAAATAAGCCATTTTGCCGGGAATCCCAGGCACGGGAATTAGTACAAAAATTATAATTAAAAGAGAAGCTTTGATATTTCAAACCCTTAGAATAAAAGGCTTCCAACTAAAATTTTGGCCAAAATGCCGTTTTCAGTTAAAAATGGTTCCAACTACGATGTATCACAACTTTCACGAATAAGAAGTTCCATATGCCATCTTTAAATGAAAGTACTAGCTAAAATTGATTCTTAATTAGAGATTTTGATACTCTATTGACTTAAAACGGTTATATTTATCAGTTAGAAATTTGTGTTGCTTTATTTTACATGGAACATTTTTATTCTAAGATCTCGATTTATTGGTAGTTGAAACTTGTTTCATCACTGACGAAAAATTGGACATGCCCCTATGAAGTGCTTTTTCACAACAAAGCACAAGAGCTAAAAATTCAGCGTTTTTACACGCAAAGAGAAGATATGGTTGTGGCATGATTGTGTCAACAATGTCATGTTTCCCGATATGGCTTATTGTTGTAGCAAATAAGTTATTATGGTTTTAAACCATCGTGAACGTTAATTAGTTTACGACAAAAAACTCATGCTTACATTAACCATTACAAGCCTTCATATTGATAGCAACATGGTTAAATTTAACAATATCATTATTTAAAAAAATTCGAGCTGCAGTCGTAGTATATTTAAAAATTCAAAAACAGTATGGTTCTATAATAATAAAATGTAGTTCTTGTCCACACTATTTTAAAACAGTTTACTTGCAATCAAGCTTTTGTTACAAAAGAGACATGGCTATCCGCTTCCAAAAATTTTTTGTTCTATCCTTCGGTTGAATGCCTTTTTGTCAGTTTTTGTTTCACTTGAGAGCTGTTGGTTTATTTCTGTGTGTCGCTTGGTTTGAAAAAAAAAGAATAAAAAATTAAATAACAAAAACTGATAAATTTTTAAATTAATATTCGGCCATGTTGTAAAAACCATTTGAAAACGGAAACCAGCGTTCTTTTAATCGGAAAATTTAGTGCATTCGTAGCTCAGTTTGGATAAAATATCTCAAACATCTGAAACATAAAAATTAACTGAAAAGCTGCAATATTTCAAAAGGAAATGGTTTTGAGAACGTGGCCGATTGTAAATAAAACATGTGTCAGCAAATATGTATGTTAATATCTATGTAAGAATAGATAATACTTTTTATTTCAGACTCCACACACTGACCAGTTACAAAAATAAAATGTTAACCATATATATGGCTGTTTTAAACCATATATATGCTTATTTAAAACCAGATATTGTAATTTTGGGCCATATATATGGTTGTCTTGAACCATATATATGGTTATATCAAACCATAAATTGTAATGTTGAACCATATATATGGTTATTTTGAACCACATATATGTGGCTATTTCCAACCATATATTTTAATTTTGCGCCATATATATGGTTATTTCAAACAATATATTGTAATTTTGAACCATATATTGTTTTGAATCATATATATGGTTGTTTCAAATCATATGTTGTACTTTGAACCATATATATGGTTATTTTGAACAATATATCTGGTTATTTTAAACCATATATTGTTATTTTTAACCATATATATTATTCTCTTAAGCAATATATATGGTTATTTCAAACCATATTTTGTAATTTTGAACCATATATATGGTTGTTTTGAATATATATGGTTATTTCAAACCATATATTGTAATTTTGAACCATATATATGGTTGTTTTGAACCATATGTATGGTTCTATTAAACCATATTTTGTAATTTTTAACCATATGTATGGTTGTTTTTATATATGGTATGTTGCTCTACGATTATCGTTGCTTCAACCATGTTTTTTCTTTGCGTGTAGGCGTTACACAAAGCACTAAAAATAGTGCCAAAAGCACTAAGTTAGCTTACATCTTGAAGTGAAATCGACTACCAACGGGTGGCGAAAGACAATTACGCTCTACCCTGATCAAATACTAGGGCTGGCGCTGGATATAACTTATGCAGGTAAGATAAAAATGCCAAAATTGCCACAGAAAATAAATAAATAGCATTGTCGCTATAATGTTTTGTTTAATATGATATATTTTAAGAGGTAAAATATTAAATCAAGTTTGTCTTATATACAGTTGTCCAATTCACAAGCTGTTGTATATATTATAGAGCGTACAACTGTTGTTGATAATTTCCAAACAAATATTTGTTCAGAAACATTTTGATGATGAAATTACCAACACCATATACGATATACAGCACCTACAACAGGCTGTGAATTGAGCAAGTTTTATAAATGTCTAAAAAATTCATCTTGTTGCAAACAATTTATAAACCGTTATGGGCTACACGATGCAATGATTTTATTTTCTTGTTGTGTTTTAATACTTGCTTGGACCGGGGGTAGCGCTTACCTCACTTCTGATCGTAATATTGCATTTTCAACGGAAAAGGATTTCAGAAGTTTCGGTTAAGTAGAGGTAGTTAAAAAAAGATTATTTCCCTCAAATGGGCGCATAACTTTTCCACTCGAGTGTCGAGTTTAGTTAAGTAGAAGTAGTTTAAAAATAATATTTCCTTTGAATGTAAATGGAACTGCTCACTTTTCCAGTTATAACATTGCGTTTTGAAGAGAGTTTAATGTGTGTCCCAAGTTTTATAAAAATCGATAAACCCGCCCACTTTCTAGTTATAATTTTAATAAAGTTTAATGTGTGTGCCTAGTTTCGGTTAAGTCCAAGTAGTTGAAAAAAATATTGACTTAGAATGGGCGTGGCTGTGCCCTATTTTCTAGTCATAAAATGAGTTTTCACAGAAATAGAATGTTTCCACAAAGTTTCGTAAGAATCGATGAAGAACTTGGTTTTAAAATAGTTTTGGCCGAAGAAAGAATCCATCGGAACCATAGTGCAATGAAATCAAGTCTGTGGCAATAAGGAAAAGGTGCTCAAGTCATATTTTATAGTTTTGCAGGAAAGCACTTTCAAAACGTTCAAGTGGATTTTTAGAAATTTATTCCTATTGAACTTAATGTTGACTTTTCGTTCTTCGACTCTTTTAAGTTAGGAATATTTGCTTCTTTCTACTATAATAGAGATATTCAATTTGAAATTTAATATATTATAAGCTGAATTAAGGAATTATGCAATATGTGGTTATGAGTTAAAAAAGTTGAGCAGCAACTTTCACTTCGTGAAAAATAGCACGAAATAAATGAAAATTTGCCCCGACGTACTTTTAAATATGGAGAATACAATGGTTATTTTAACTACAAATTTGCTTATCTCAACTTAAGCACTTATTCCTTATTGCCACAGAAGTATCAGCACAATGGTAAAACTTTTTTCTCATCTCTTATAGATTAAGTACGAAATTTAATAATTTATTTAATTACTATCTAAAATATATTAAAACTTACCTTTTTTGCAGGAACTTTCGTTTAAAATCTTTTAGTAGGCCCCCCGTACCAGCATCAGTGTCCGCAAAACGTAAACGTTGATGCTGTATCGTGGCTTGCTGTGACATCAACAGATGACGGTTCGTGACACCGAAATCCATTTGTACATCAATAACCAGCAGCAGGGTGAGTAGTATTAAGCTGGCGCCTAGACTTAAAGCCAGGCGCTCTTTCAATTTCATTGTCCTCAAGATGCCCATGACGAAGCTTTTACTAGTCTCACCAACTCGTATCAGATTAGGAATGTCTGAAGTATTGTTATTTAAAGAGTTATTTTTAGCTAACTTTGCATTTTTGATTTGGGGCGTGTGTTTGTTTTTCTGATTGTTAAATTTATTCAAATAATTTTCCAGCCACAATAGTTTTTGGCCCGGTACTGTACTCTTTTCTAATGTCTCTGAAGCAGCGTCTTGCAATGGCTCTGGAATATCTCTTGATTTTGATTTTCGTATAATGCGTTTACGTACTACAATACGTCTTACTTTGGCGGGATTTGGCACAGACGTTTGATCGGCTTCATTCACGTTTACAATGTCTTGTGGTTGTAGGAACTCTAGTTGTTGGTGATTTGTTAAATGATTATTACTGGAGGGATTATTAAATATTTCTTGCTGAATTTCTTTTTCAGCTACACTCTCGTTATTATTTGCATTAAAATATTTTGGTTTTCGCTCATTACTGTTGCTGTTGTTGTTCAATATTTGCTCAGCTGATAAATTTTGCTTTAATAATGACCCTGGTTGTTCGAATTGTTGATTTGAGTTTTTATTCACATCGCTTTTATTATTATCATAAACTGATGACGAAAAATTATTGTGCGATAAGCATGCATCAAGCTCTGGGCATTTGTGTAGTAGCTGCTCTTGCTCTAGTTGCTGCCACCACTGCTGTTGCTGTTCTAGAAGCTCTTCTTGCTGTTGTTGTTGCTGCTGTTTGTATCGGAATTTGTCTAAGCGTTCAGCTAATGTTTGTGATTTGGCTTCTAGTGCATGCGAATTAAAATTTTTATTATAAGCAAGTTGATTATAAAAACTAGAATTTGTTATCTCAGTTTTAAAGCCAATGCTGCAAAATAAAAATATAGAAAAAAAAACAAAATAGAAAGATTTTTATTAAAACTATAGAGATTTATTGACTAAAAATTGAAATAAAATAAAATTCTTTATTCCCTGTTTCAATTATGAAACTTTAAAGTAAAAACACAAATGCAAAGTATTTAAGATGAAATTATTATAAAATATGTAAAAAGGAAAAGTTATAGAAAAATTAATTTTTGAATTTTTGGTAAAAGTAGCCTCAAATATATGTACATTTTCTTAATTCTACTTTGAAATATCATATAGTATTCAGCCAGGACATTTACGCAAAGAGAAAAAAAGCATGTCACTTCTACTGTAACTCATGTAAGTATATCAAATCTAATACTGGAGAATCGCACAGAATTTTGTGGATAACGTATTCCCTATTGTATCAGCATTTTTTGCTTAAATTTATAATCTTAAATTTCTTTTTATTACATATTTATTCATATATAATGCCTATGCGTAATTCAAGGAATATTAGTCACGTTAAAAAACTTAATAAAAATTTTAACTGTCATATCTTTGTATCCTCCTCTTATTTTTTTCATAGCAACAAAATTATAATGGACTTTAGCCAACTATATGTCAACTATCAAAAAGTTCTCTTATTTTGTCTATTTTAATCAATTTTTCTTATTACTCAAATGGAACTTATGAATGCATAGTAATATTTACATTTCCGTTTCGTATATTTTTGTATACAGATTTTATTCAAGTACTTTTCAGAGATATTTGTAGGCACTCTACAGTAGCAGTTGTGATTCGGTCCTTAAGATTCGCTGAATGAATTTCGATCTGAATCTAGTAGCAGGTATGGCTCTACGCTGAGAAAAATATATATGTTTTCGAAAAAGTGAGATTTCTAGACGATTTAAAAACCTAGCTTTTGTTCAGATTACACTTTGATACAAATGGTGAGAAAAAATTATTACGGGGTTCTCATGCACCAATTCTATTTTGTTTAAACCCATAGAGAAAAAAAATACCTCTAGTTTTCTATGTCATTTCGTAAAGTGATTTTATAACAATGGTAAGTGTAGTGAAAAACGGGTTTCTTAGAATTTGAATTAAAAGCCGTCATAGCTTTTTTGTTTTAAAACGGTTTTCTTCGAGTTTGAATTTTAAACAGTCATAACATCTTTGTTTCAAAACGGTTTAATTATAGTTATAGGAAATTTTATTCCGCATCTTTTCCTTCTTATTTTATCCAAATCGGTTAAACCATTCTCGAGTTATGATGCAATAAAAACGAAAATTTTCGACACGGTCTAGATTTTTATTGTCTCCGATTTTAATGCAATTCGAAATATATATTCTGATATTTGTGCGCGTAATATGGCGAAAAATTATTTCAATATATCTTATGGTTTCTATTTTATAGGCCTCTAAACTTGAGCACCTCGGCCATTTTTTAGAAAAGTTCGTCATATTGAAGATTGTGTAACTTTAGAACGCGTCATCGGATATAAATAAATTTGATGTCATTCGAAAGGTTTTAGTCTCTTCTTAAAGAACACTGATTAAAAACGACAAAATTTTTGCTACAAGTGCCTCTAAAATGACAAAGTATCCTTTATCCTTAAATATCCTAAAAAAATTTATTTTAATTTTCTTTATTTTTTTTACAGAATGTAGCCAATTGACAAGTCTTTACTGTGCAAAATTTTCAAGGCGGTATGAAAATAGATTCAAAACTTACAGTTGTTTCTTTATGATAACTCGATCATTTCTATGAAAATTGTGTAAGTAATAGCAATAAAAAAAATCGTACCTGTAGTATTTCTTAAAATCTCGATTTTTTTTACACAATAGCGACAGATTAGTTTACTATATGCTGCAAAAAAACAATAGAAAATAAATACCCACTTTTCAGGATATTTAAGGATCAATTTTTTTTTCATTTGTGATCTTGTCTTGGATTTGCGAAAAGTGTCCTTGAAACTTTCAAATGATATTTAAATTACTAAAATCTGATGATGCGCTACAGAGTTATGCTATTTTCAAAACTACTTTTTATAAAAAAATCCTAATGTATTCAAATAGTTGTTTTTATTATTATTGCTTATAACGAGTGATTTTTTTGCTATTATCTTTTTGGCAACACTAGTTTTGACAGCTCACGCACGTTTTGTATCTTGTGTCACTGTCAAACATCTTTAGTTTGGTCTATAATTTAATCATGAATCGTCTTACAAACGAACAACGCTTGCAAATTATTGAATTTTATTACCAAAATGCGTGCTCTGTTAAGAAAGTTTTTTATCGAAGAATTGTGTTCAGCGACGAGGCTCATTTCTGGTTGAATGGATACGTGAACAAGCAAAACTGCCGTATTTGGAGTGAAGAGCAGCCAGAAGCATTGCAAGAGCTACCAATGCATCCACAAAAAACAACCGTTTGGTGCGGATTATGGGCTGGCGGCATCATTGGGCCGTATTTCTTCAAAGATGATGCGAATCACAACGTTACTGTGAATGGTGAGCGCTACCGTGCGATGATAACAAACTTTTTTCTGCCCAAAATGGAAGAGCTTGACTTGCATGACATGTGGTTTCAACAAGACGGTGCCACATGCCACACAGCACGCGAAACAATGGACCAATTGAGAGGCGAGTTCGGTGAACAGTTTATTTCACGCTTGGGACCAGTCAATTGGCCGCCCAGATCGTGCGATTTAACGCCTCTAGACTATTTTTTGTGGGGCTATGTTAAGGCTAATGTCTATAGCGACAAGCCCGCTTCGATTGACGCACTGGAAGCCAACATTGCCAACATTATTCGTGAGATACCGGCCGAAATGTTGGAAAGAGTATGCCAAAATTGGACTAAGCGGATGGACCATTTGAGGCGCAGCCGCGGCCAGCATTTGCATGAAATAATCTTCAAACATTAAATTATATCGACCCAACTATCGATCCAAATAAATATTTCATGCATTTTTCTGAATTTTATGTGTTTTTTCTTTTTTTACTTTCCGATAGTTCTTATAAAATCACCCATTACAATTTTCATAGAAATTATCGAGTTACTATAAAGAAACAACAATAAGTTTTGAGTTTATTTTCATCCCATCTTGAAAATTGTACACAGGAAAGACATGTCAGTTGGATTCATTCTGTAAGAATATAAAGAAAATTAAAATACAATTTTTCAGGATATTTAAGGATATATTATAATATGGCATCTTAGAGGCACTTGTAGTAGAAAGCTATGTCATTTTTAATCACTACCCCCTAAGGGCAGAATAAAACCTTCCGTATAATTTCGAATTTATTTATATCCGATGACGCGTTGTAAAGTTATTCAATCTTCAATATGACGAGCTTTTATCAATAATGGCCGAGATGCTCAAGTTTAGAGGCCTGAAAAAAAAAACAATAATATGTATCAAAATAATTTTTAGCCATCTTACGTGCACACGGGAGAAGATTTTCATTTAAATCGGAGAGGTGAAAAATCCAATCCCTTGTTTTCATGTTGAAAATTTTTGTTTTTACCCTATAAGAAACAAAAAATTCATAGCACAAAACTAACCATAACTCAATTATTTTTAAACCAATTTTAGAGCAATTATACAGTTTCAAAAGCTATTTCAGTGGTTATTATCATAAAATTAATATATTTAGTGTTTTGGTATATCAGAAGCAACTTAGAGCTGGGGGAAAATAAAAGTTTGTTGAAAATTTTGGTTTTTTTACACTTAAGCTACCATAACTTAGCTATTTACTAATCAATGTATTAAGGTCATGCCTTATTTGAAAGCTAAGCAATATACCTTTCATATATAAGAACATTCGTATAAATCTGTCTTGAAACAAAGAAGTTATAACTATTTAGACTTCAAACTCTAAGAAAAACGCTATAAAATCACTTTTCGAAGTGCCAACGCAACAGAATTGGCATATGAGAGCCCCTGAATAATTTTAGTGTATCACAGTACTATTTTTGCATTTGGCGCCATCAGTTTTTATAGATTCAATTAATGTTATTATTTTTAAAAATTTTTCGTGTAATTTTTGTTGAAAAAAATCGTTGATAGTTTCCAAACGGCTAAATAAATTGTATTTTATTTATTATATATTTATTTACTATTTATTTAAAAAGTCATTTGCGCAAGATTGTTATTTACACCAGTCGACTTCGAAAGTCGAAGTGGAAGTATTTAAAATTAAAAATTTATAAAAAGTACAAAGCTATTAATTAGTTTGCTTTTGTTCGTTTTCCAATTGAATCTTTTAATTCAACTATTATTATTTTAGAAAGAAATTCTAAAGCATGTAATAACACAGTGCAGCAGCAAAAGAAAACACACAGGCTTGACAGTATAGGTTCCATTCCAGTCAGTTTGGCAATTTCGGTATACAATTTTCTTTTATGAGGTCGTAAATCTTCTGAAAATCAGTGTGTTAAAAGAAAGGTGCCATCAGGTAATTGGTGATATCGCTTAATTTAATGGCAATAATGTAGCTAAGAGTCCGGTAAACATATTAGGGCAAAAAAAATACTATTTTCGTGCACTTTTTTAAAACAATTTGAGAAAAAATTTTGCCGTTTTTTCAGAATAACTTACCGGGACTTCTAATTTTTTACTAACAATATTTGCCAAAGTTGTAATTACGAAAAAGATGAACAACTTTTGTGAACCTATCAATCTTTATGTATCTAGGCACCCTAAATAGCCCATAAAAACCATCTTGTACCTTAAAATTTTTAGTTTTCCATTAGTTAGACTATACCTTTATTACATTTTTTAATTTCTTTGTTATTGTTGCATTTTTTCTTTTGCTGATTTTAATATTTACTACTTTTTAGGGTTTGTTTGTTGAAAAAGTAAATAAAATAATTATTTCTTATATTTAAAAAAACGAGCAGGTTACACAACACGTTAACGAAATAAATACAACATAATACAACAGCACTTGATTATACTATTAAAAAAAATTTGCAAAAAAAATAGTGAAAAATTAAAAGTTATAAGATAAAACGTAGGTATGAGCTATTAGGAAGCCCAGACACGTTCAGATTATATTGGTATGTTCACAAAAGTTGGTCAGCTTCACCGCAGCTACAACTTTGTCAAATATAGTTATACAGAAAGAATTTCGCTTCACAAATCCAATGAAACAATTTCGTCAGATTTTCTTCACAAATCTAATTATATATTTCACAATTCTTATGAAATTTCACGAATATTGTAAAAGAATTTCATTCGAATTGCTTCGCTAACTTTCATTGTTTCGTTGGAAAATTTCAATGGATTTATTATGACAACAACATTTGGTCATTTTATGGAAACCTCTTTAAGTTTGGAAAAATATTTTAACCGATGCTTAAAATTCTTGAAACATATGCAATAACATATAGAAAAAATCTAAAAATTTAATGTTCTTGAATGTCATAATTTCAATAAAATGTATTTCATTGTTTTGATGAAAAGTTTCATTGCCTATAAAGACGTTGCCAAAAAAGCAAATGATGAGCATCAACAGTCTGAGTTCCATACTGTGAGCGGTCATCAATATTACAAATTTTTCTGATGTGTATTGGCGTCTGTCGTACATATTTCAACCATGGAATGTCAATAAATTGAAACACCCGATAAAAGAGATAAGTTAATGGGGCTAATAAGTTATGTAATAATTTCATTAAAACCATGATATAATTTCATTAAAATAATGACAGAATATCATTAAAATAATGCCAAAATTGCATTTAAATTATAAAATAATTTCATTAAAATAATGATATAATTTCATTAAAATTATGCAACAGTTTCATTAAAACGATGAAATAATTTAACCAATATAATGAAATATGTTCATTAGCTTAGTGAAATTATTACATTGGAACAATGAAATTATTTCATATATTTAATGAAATTTTCATTAAAATAATTTTAACCAAACTTGTTTCATTAATCCAATGCAGCGTGACATTGATTGAGTTTTAATGAAGTTTGTCATTAGATTAATGTCAAAATTCACAGAATTTATAACCAAAATTCTTTCAGTGTAGCAAAAAAAGTTATTCTAAAAAAATAGAAAAATTGTTTGTATACATTTGCAAAAAAAGTACACGAATAATTTTTTTTTGGCATAAGATGTTACTAAGAGTACGCGAACTCTTAGCGACATTATTGCTATATATAGTTAAGCGGTATCACCAAGTCTGAATTAGCTGTTGGCCAAAAACTGATGACACGTTTTTTTGATTTTGAGAAAACTTAAGAGGCCCAAAAAAAAATTGGTCACCAAAATTTGACAAACTGAGTATAAGCTCTTACTACCCTTTGGTAGTACAAAAGAACCAAGCTTCACTATGTTTCTTATCATGGTCAACTTTAGGCGTTTATTTCTATCATTACCAGCATGAAATATCATTGATATTTTCAAATGCTTTTCAAAATATTTTATTTATAAAATATTATAGTCATAATTACTATAGATGGGTTATTACCGGGTATTTACCCAACGTTTGGGTAAATACCAAGTAAATACCAGGTAAATACCGGGTATATTCCTTTTTTGGGAATTAATTTGGGTATTTATAAAAAGTATTTTAAAAAGAAAATTTTCTTTTGACATCAAAATTAAATAATAAATACATACGTTTAATATACATTTTTATTTTATTATTCCTTACAATTTTAGTTATTTCTTCTATAAAGATGGCGATTTCTCATGAATATGCGTTTTTAGAGGTTTCTACTCAATGCTAATGCTTGTTTCCGATGGTCAAACCATGATTTTTAAACCATATTAGACTTTGTTATCATGCTGCTGTCAGCAAGTTTTAGCGAATTCTCGCAATTTTTTCCGCATTTTTCGCATTCCTTGCCGTTTTAGTGAGTTGTAATCAACATTATGGCTTGTTTAAAATTTGGCAAATTTTCCCGGAATTTTCGCGATTTTTACCGAGGGGCTAACACTCCTAGTAGTTTGAGCGAGTTTTATTAAATTTTCTACAACAAAATTTATTCCCAGCCTCTGGGTATATATCAGAGTATTTACCCATTTTTACCCAATTTACTAATTTTACTGGGTATTTACCAATTCGGTATTACCCTTTTCCCATCTATAATAATTACAGCTGGCTTCAGTTTTTTATTAAAACTAAGTTTTTAATAAATATGTAATAAGCAAAATAAACCCGGTTTGCAAGAAATTAATAAAAACTACATCCAAAAAAAAAACAGGTTAAATAGAAATCCTAATATTAATAGCCCTTGTATTGAGGTAATAAAATATATAACATTTTCTTTATTTTTCCTATAGTGCTTCCCATTATCGGATTTTATCAGCATTGCGATACAAAAAAAATATATATATTTGTTTCAGTATTTTTGTATACATAACAAATGTGTCCCATATAGCCCAGTTTGTTTGTCCATTACACTCTGTGCACATTTTGACCCACATGCCTGTATGACAACAAAATAGCAGGTACTGTAAATAGTGATTTCTTTTAATAAATAGAAAACTTTTTTTTCAACTAGCGATAGGAAATACTTTTGCAAGCGAGACTTAGTGCTCATGTATATTAGCTGGTCAATAATTTTAAATCTAAATATCGAAAAGAATCATATGTTTTCGTTGTTTTACATTCTGTAATTTTTTTTCGATTCAAACATACATACTATACAATACATATTTGTTTGTTTGCTTGTCTCAGCAGTTTGAGTGACATATCATTGTTGAATGTCCTGTAGATACATGTTTAAGGCTGTGATACATCACATAATGGTTTGTTAGGGACATGTGTCAAATAGTGTGTACTGCTGTTTATTCCATTCATGTGCCACTTTTTTTCCTATGCCATCTTTCACTTTTTCGCAAAATTTTCCAGTTTATTTGAAATTCTAAAAAAAGAGTTAGAGGCTGTGATTTTATTAGGTGTTGTTTATTTACAAGGTTTATATGTCTGTTGACATTTTTGTGTTGCATTAGGTTTATGTTTATTTTTCGCTTCTCTTGGTATTTTATGCTGTTTTATTGATTTATTTGGGTACAAGCGATGTGAGTAAACCAATTAAATGTGAGTTAAATGGCAACAAAGGGTTATATTTTTTTAATAAAAAAAATAATAATAAGCACTTATGCATTTTATTAATGTTGAGCCTTTTTTAGGTTCAAAATGAAAAAAATATATATGTCTGCCTGTTTTGATAAAAAGCTATACAAATAATAATAAAAAAAAGGTCAACGTGGCAGACGTACTGTGAAAGATACATAATTTGCCTGAGGCAGTGCGACTAAAAAGGGCCTTGTCACAAATGGTCTCTGTACATTGAAATGCCCTGATGGGACGTATACAGGATCACCAGAAGAAATATGTATATTTCTGCTAGGTACACACTTCTTAGGCTCACTACCAGCAAGTCCGATTTCACTCCCTCAATGGACACGTAGGTGTACAAACAGGCACTATAAGCAGGGCGTTATCTAAATTTAGCCCTTATGAATCTGAAGGCCCCAATGGCATAGATACTTGCCTCCTACAAAAGAATCGATATTATATTATCAAACAACCGTTCAGGATTTTCAAATCAAACCTAATGGCATGTTATATACCGAAGTCTTGGCGTGTAATTGAAGTGGTCTTTATACCGAAGACTGGCGCTAGATCTGAACATCTTCCAAAATTTTTCAGACCATTCACCACTTCCAATTTGCTTACCAGCCGAGTAAATTGACGGTAACAGCCATACACTACTTACAACTGTCATACAAAAGGCTCTAAGTGCTAACCAAATAGCCATATGCCATTTTATTGACATTTAGGGATCCTTTGAAAGTGCATCGTATGATGCTTTCGGTAACGCTCTTTATAGAAAAGGAGTTCCGAAAATTATAAAAACTGAACTTTAGAAATGCTGTAATCCATGGTGGTTGAGTTAAAAATATGTAGGACATCGAAGATCATAAAAGCTACTAGGGGCTGTCCACAATGTGGTGTTCTGTCACCTCTACTGTGAACGTTGGTCAGCCGCAGGAGCACACTTCGACTACCAATAAAACTGGAGATCTGGTTGGGCATATGAGCATATTAGGACATTTTGTAAATGACCCACACATTAGAACAAGTGATCAAATATAACCGACATTAGTCTCGAACAAAAGCTTTTACGTTTTAATTGTTGAAAAGAGCCAATGTCTGAAGCACACTCCATGGCACGAAGATGTCAACTAGAACTGGTTCACTGACAGCTATAAAACAGCAAACTGCATATACGGAGACAGTAATATATTGTCCCAACTTCCAAAGGGCCATTGCTATGGGTAAATACCCTACGGCTTTCCAGGCGGAAATCTATGCCGTTTTTATTTGTGCCATAGAATGCTCGAGGAGAAAACGTAAGGGTATTCGTATCTACTTGATGTCAGATAGTCAGGCAGAGCTCAATGCCATAATCTCTTATAAAATAACTCGGATGTTGTCATGTATTTCTGAATGATCTTGGCGCTGCAAATAAACTGACGTTATGCTATGTTTAGACAACAGAGGAACGCAGCGTAGGTTTCTATGACCCAAATCCATCTTTGGCATATCACGAGCATATATCAAAGTGCAGAATAAGTGCTTGGCTCAGATGGAGTTTTCTTGCCATTCGAAAGCCCTTCATGATCTTAGACATGCAAAACGATTCATTAAAATATCCCAAAACAAACCCAAGAAATTACTACTAAGAGACTATCTACATATTACGTAACGCTCCAGGGGGGAGGGGGGGGGGGGGCAAAGATTTGTTACGGATTAGATAATTTATACAGAAAATTTTGTGAAAACCGTTACGTAGGGGGGGAGGGGGTATAAAAACTCCGAAAAGAGCGTTACGTAATATGTGAATAGCCCCTAATGAATAAAAATGACCTTACACTATACAGCAATTTCAAACTTTTTTTCCTAAACCGATTCTGGTAGATGAGATAAAAGAAATATATGTGTTTCGCTGTTTTACAAGATCACATCTGAACTTTATTTTAGGGGCTTAAGGTTCCCCATTTCGGCCTGTACGTCCAGCATATCGGTACATGAAACTATTTGTTCTTTGCATCTGAGGTGTAGGCTATCTTCAGCAACTGTGTGGAAAATATGTATTATGGCAAATATTTTTGTGAAATATAGTAACCCTCTACCACACCCACATAACAGTAATTTTTAGACCTTTCGAAGCAAATCGTACACTCTAAAACACTTTTGTTGAGAATTAGGTCGATAATAGTCGGCAACACTTTACAGATTATTATCGACGTAAAATTACACACGCATTATTTTTCAACAAAATGTTTTTACTAAAAGAAAACGATTGGCTGCGTGCGGGTTTGAACCGCGACCTCTTGACTGATAGTCTGACGTATCTACCATTCAGCCATAGCCGTATTATACTTTATGTTACATTTTTTCCAATTGGTCTAAATATGTTTAATTTGAAAGGTTTTTTCTTTAATAAAATAACTACAAAATCGATGTAATTTTAGACAAGGAAAAATTTGCAACACAAATTTAGACAATATATGATCGTATATACAAGTAATGTTTTAGAGTGTATAAAACACCCCTAAAAATGGGGAGTGCGGGGATAAAATATTCTAAAAAATATTAGCCATAAAGTTCTACTATAAGTCTTCAAAGGCAACCAAGCTCCAGACTCAACTTGTACTCCAAAAATTACTGACAACTTAAACTATGTTTAGGGGTTAACTTCCTACTTATTCGCAATTAGTACTCGGCATAGGAAATTTTGTAAGTCTTACGTTAAAGGTATAATATGTGTTCAGTAGTGATCAAAGGTCATGACAAAAGATAAATTTTGTTGCATAGTGTAATTGGCTTTATTCCTATCCTAAATATGGTTCAATGAACACTTGTTTGCAAAAATCTATGCTAAGAATAAAATCTTAATCAAAAACCTTAAATATACTTTCAAACTTTTTCCTAAGAAGTGTTAGCAAGATTTCAAAAACATGTTTATGTACTCGTATCTATGTTCAATTATGCCTAAAAAGTTAATGTCACCATCTATTTTACTTTTCTGCTTACAAAAAAATAAACTAAACAAAAGAACATGACATTAATTTATATTCAAACATTTTAGGTTTTATTAACTTCTATTCTAATTAAGTTTTCACCAAACAACATGATGTCAGTTTAGAACAAAAGCAACATTATTTTACAATCTGAGATATTTACAACTTTAAGAGAAGAAGTACACAAATGAGATGCAGCACCATCAGTAGTTAGTTGTACGTAGTTGTTGGAAAAACAACAATAATTATAACATCCAAAAAGGACCATTAAACATATGTTCTATTATAATACCAACACGCAAACAATTCATGGCTTCAACACACACACACACATACATATTTTCATGAAGGATACTACTATGCATGTAAGCCGCCGTAATAACCGCAAACTGTTGATGTCACTGTATAGCTCATGTATAAGACTTTTTTCATTATAATATAAAAACAACAACAAATTAAAGCTTATCCCGGTAGGCCAAGTCTTCGAGACATCAAGGATACATTTGTGAAAAAAAGTATCTAACATCGACGACGAATTGACGATAGTCTAAGCCAACTATTGAAGACATTTTCCAACAAAGGGGACAAAAGTCGTTGATAACATCGTTTGTAATATTCTACTAAAGTTGTCGTCAATAATTATAATAAAATTTTAATATTGAATAATCGAATCGAACCCACAACCTCCTCACTGGCACGCTTGCACGCTACCTACTATCCTACCGAAATACTCGAAAAATTGTATACAAAAACACTTTTTGTAGGCAAACTTAAACTCCTTAATATATACAAATAGAAGCACGACAACTTCAATGCACTTGTTACTCATGTTGCTGTCAATAAAACTGTACACACGACAACTTCGATGCAGTTGCTACTCCTGTTTTGGGCAATAAAACTCTATACACGACAACTTTAATTCACTTGTTACTCTTGATGTCGTCAATAAAGCTTTGTACCACAAATTTTCATAATCTTGTCAGAACAAATTCTTTATACATGACAACGTATATCTCCTTGTCGCCATACTTATTTCTAAATGTTTTTTACAGGTGACAAGTAATTGATTGCCTTGCACAGAAAAAAATAGATAAGAATTACATTCAATAAAATAATGTTGTTGAAAAGACACCAATGTCAATAACTTATGTCATTAACCTAATACAATATTTATCAATACCGCGCATTTTACAAATCACGCAATAAAAAGTATTGGATAAAAAAGTTATTGAAAAATTGCAAATATTTAATAAAATAGCCGTTAAGTCAAATACATATTTACATAATTTGATTTATACATCGACATGCTTTCCAGGAGTAAGTACTTAAAAATAAGTATTACCTCTTTAAAAAATAACTGGGATATGGCTAATCTGTAGAGAGCATGCTTTACTTCCGAAGAGCCCAGGTGCGTATCCTAGCCATATCAAAATTTTTTTAAATTTTTATATTTTTTTAAAGTAATTTCTAAATTAATTTTTAATTAAAACTCTCCCAAGTTTTAATAAAAAACTTACTTAAATTTTAGATTATTTTTTTTAAAAGTTTTGTTATTAATATAGCGGAATTCTTTATCACAGGAAATAAAAAAAATAAATTGAATACCGGGATTTTTGTTATCAAAAACGAAACTTATTTTTATCTGCGTGCAGACAACATCGATGAAAATATCGTGATTAACAACTGGGACTACAGGGATATGTTTACACACACGAACACGAACATACAAAAAATTATATTTGTTTAGTTTAAGGTTTAGGTATAGAAAATTTTAAATATTGAAACACCAAAGATACTTTTGAGTAAGATCAATTTCAAATAAAATAAAAAAATGGTTATGCTAAAATTTTTTATTGTAAAGTACGGAGCACAAATAAAATTTCAAGAGATTTTTATATAATTTATTTGACTTTCTTAACCAAAGGTTGATATGTTTTCAGAACTCCTTGAATATACAAGTTTTAGGTTTTTGTATTTTTGGACTGGTTTTCTATTTATATTCGTATGTTTATCCGAAAAATATGCTTTAAGGTCTTCTGACGCACAGGTATAATCACAACTATATTTTATATGTAGGAATAAGCAAAATTTTAAATCCTTTAGGAAGGACAAAATATAACGAAATATAAAACAAAGTAGCCAATTTGACTATCTTCTGTCTCTAAATTAATGCATATGTAGTATTTTTCCCAAGAGAAAAAAAAAATAATTTTTGTCACACGGTGTTATTTTCTTTTTTATTTTTATTTTTTGAGGAGTTATCAAATGGAGACGCTTTTACAAATGTACATACCTTTCAACAGCAATTAGCTACCCCGTGAAAAACGAGATTCAAAAAAAGTCAATAAAATCCTGTTCTTGTGATCCTGAAGTAATGCCAATCTGGATGATTTTTACATGGGCTTTTCCTTGCAAAAAGTTTTCTTTTTTATTGCTATTCAAAGGCTTTGAAGTCATGTTGGTAGTTCTACAAATATTATTTATCTCAGTCTAATGTCAAATATAAGCCCCCATGTTCATAAACGATTATTAATATTAATATTGCTTTAATGTACGTATTTTGTATGAGAAAATCTGTTTTAATGCATACATTAACTTTAACAATCGCTTATTAATAGGGCTGAAAGCATTTGGAAAGCATCTTTACTAATTTTTATTCAAATAATATAATTTAAATTCAAGTCAATGCGCGAAATTTTACGTAGAAAATATTTTTAATATAAACTAGTCTCATAAGATCTGGTTTTGTAGGATTTTTTAGCACTTATTGTGAATAAGTATGAAATTAAACCTTAAACACATTTTAAGTTTTGCCTTATTTGTTCGAGCTCTGTCATTTTGAAAAAAAAGTATTCTCTTCCAAATGATATAAAATTATCTTGGAAAATCTTGTCTTTAGTTTTTGATTTATCACATGAAATCCCCATATGTCTGTCCCTTTGAGCGTTGTTGAAAAAACTTGGGAATTGCTCTTTACTGACATTCAACGTTTTCGTAGTATTTTAGAAGTCGTAAATCAATTTATACTTATTTTAACAAAGACAACACTATTGTGCAGTGCGAAATGTAAATTTTAGTAAGATTTTGACATGCCTGCTTAAAACTTTTGAAAGCTAAAACATTTAAGCTTTAGAAAATAATATTTTAAATATTTTAATTAAACGTGAAATAAAACAGAAGTGCTTTGAACAATCAAACTTTATAACAGATCTCAATAACAAAAACTTTAGACCCTCTTAATATGGTTTGCAAATTAATAGTTTGCAAACTATTCGCAATGACCGTATTCCAATAGCTTACAGTGTCTCATCCTATTCAGATTAACTACTACAAACTATTTTAATGTGTGTTTTTGTTAAGTGCTTGTTTTACTTTGTCTGCACGTGAATGAGTATGTGAAAATGATAATGTCAATAAATTTTACTTAAAGTATTTTTATTTAACAAAAACTTGCCCTTTTAGAATGCCATAAACTATGTACGTTGATGCGTATTTGGTAGTTTAGAAGTTTGTACAATAACCAATAACAAGGAAAATGAATCACTTGAACCTTCGTCACTAATATTTCGTTACAAGCTAACTCACTAAGTTATACTTGTATGTGTGGGTGTGTGTACTGTACTGTATGTGTAAATTTTTAGGTAACCAAAGATTTGTCCACAACATAATTTAAATTGTTCCCTTCTCAACAAAACAAAAAGAAAACAGATACTAGGGATGAGGACATAAATATTTTAATCAAAAGTATGGCAGTAGAGATATTTTGTATTTATTTGTTTGCGATAAATTAGTTAAACAAGAAATATTTATAATTAAGAATATATATATATATATATATATATATATATATATATATATATATATATATATATATATATATATATATATATATATATATATATATATATATATATATATATATATATATATATATATATATATATATATATATATATATATATATATATATATATATATATATATATATATATATATATATATATATATATATATATATATATATATATATATATATATATATATATATATATATATATATATATATATATATATATATATATATATATATATATATATATATATATATATATATATATATATATATATATATATATATATATATATATTAATTTAAGTAATGCAAATGTTGATATTAGCTTTAGATTTTATAGAAATTCATATGAAAACAAATAGAAATAGCACTATACAACAAAAGGAAACTTGTATCATGACTTTGTTTTGATATGTTATGCTCCTTTAATTACGAAAAAGGTCTCAATTCAAAATTGTGTTGATACATTTATTAAAATATTTATTTTTAATTTGGGATTTTTCAAGAGGCTGCCGATTGCATCATAATTTTATTACAAAAAAGAAAAAAAACTAAAAAACTTTAAATTAAATTACCTTTAAGCCGTTCTAATATTAGTTTTTTATATACCCAAAGGTTTCGGAGTTATTCAGAGCGCAATGATGAGAAATATTTTTTTTTAGAAAATTGGACAATCTTTATATTTTTTAATTTCATAAAAAATTTAAAATAGGTAAAATTAAAATTTTTTTATAAAAATCGATGACTAAATGTTGATTTTATTCACAATGAAATACAATTTTTTGCTTTTTGAACAAATTTTAGTTTTGAAGAGACCCACCGATTTTATTATAATTTGAGCAAGTCTCTTTTTATTTAGCTAAAAATTAAGTTCAATAATTTAAATTGTAGTAGTCTTTAATATATTTTACAATGATTTTTTATATGCTTCGAAGCCTTTCGAAGCTATTTAGAATGAAATAATAAAAAATTATATTTTATTTGTAAAATTTTTCTTTTTTGCATAATTCATAATTCATAATAAATCAAAAATGGCATAAAAACTACTATTTTTATGACTGGATGAATTAACCCAGGCAGACATTGCCAACCGTACGAAATATATAGCATTGGCAAAACACTTTTTATGAAAAAATTAGTACTATTTGCCAACGTTAAAATTTTTAGCCCGTGAAATGTTTTGCCAACGTTTTAATAACCGATTTTTTTGTTTAATCTTTATTGCTTATTTCAATTTAATTATATTACGTAAAACAGTGATAACAATGGATATATTTTGAAATTTGGGAAGAATACATACCTATGTTTATTTTAATATAATTCTGGTCTAAATTGTCGCCACTGACGATTATACATAATTACCAAATCGGTCAAAACGAACTAGGTCTGGCGAAAATGGGTTCAATTTGTATACAATAAATTTCTGATATAACCATAGTATTCCCATTACTTAAGCGCGTTTCACACTATAATAAAAGTCTTGAGATTTTTATTGGATTTTGTTAGTGAGAAATCAAATGAAAACTGTTGTGATTGTCAAAAAAAATCTAACGTAACATTACATTTTGTTTCTATGCTATTACATTTCAAATAATATGAAAAACATGAGTAGAAACAACACGATTCAGACCTTTCAATAGCATCGGCTGAGTATTTTCATGTAGGCGGTGCCGGTACCGATGCGTGATAATTTTCGGCGATTCAAGTTTTTGATACATTTTTTTATAAAAAATTACCAGAAAATTACGAAAGAAAAGTACTAACACTTTTAGACCTGAACAAAATACATTCGTATGGTTTTTGAGCCATTGAAAGACGAAGATTAAATCATCGGCGGCGGCACATTTTTCTTTAATCTATTACAAAGGCGAAGTCAATTCCAGAACCGTACCAAGGCCCATTATTTTCTTCTTTTACTTTTGTAAAACTGCAACACTGATAGGATGAAAAATCTTTTCGTTTAGAAAAATTTCTAAGCTTGAGAGTCTTAGAGTTATTGGTAATTTGGGAAAACATTGTAATTTTGGAGTTTGGAGTTGGAGTAATAGGAAAAAGTTGTGCTAAAAAAAATGATATTGGGACAGCACTTAAATTTTGGTTTTCACAGTGTTTAGCCAACGATTTAAAAAACAATCGGCCTACCCCAGCATGACGTTATCATTTGTGTGTTGGCAAAGCACTTCAAAAGTAGAACTTGTAATATTTTGCCAACGTTTCTAACACTTTAGGAAATCCTTTGCCAACGTTGGGCCGGTTGTATTTTTCTGCCTGGGAAGCTAAGTATACTTCAAATAAATTATGGTATATTTACCCGGAAGCCATTTGATATATGACGATTTTATTCATAATAAATTGAAGTCACCAAGTTCTAACGACTGATTCTGGTAGAGGGCACTAAGAAAGTATATACATATATCGGCTTTTTGCAAGTATACATCTGGGACTCATTTTAGGGAGAGTTCAATGACTTGGCATATACTATTTTGAAGGCCTTAAATTTCAGGTATGATATGTGCTCAGCACTTTTATGTAAAACATTACAGGGAGCAAGTATGTAGAAGAGTTGAGCCCGCTATATCGTCGATGTAGGACAGTTTTCTTCTTCTTATTTAAAAAAGGTACAAAAAGACTTATACCACGAAGATATAGAGTGCCAAGATGTTCTACAAAAATGTTTATCGTAGTGAATTACGCATCTTCTCCCTTAAACGTAAGGTCTGCAAGGTATCTTTTGCCAAGTCAGTATGCAAAATGGTGTGATATTAAACCACTTAATACAAATTGTAATTTTTTGCCATTTTTAATTTTTTACGAATTGTTAAAAAAATTAAAATTTTAAATTTTACAAAAATAAATTTTTTTTATTTCGTTCTGAATAACTCCAAAACCTTTACGCATATAAAAACATAATGTTTAATATATCTTAAAGATAGCAAAAATTAAAATTATTAATATACAATTTTTACAAAATAGAACGAGTCTTTTTCAAGTTTTACAAAAATCAGGTAATTTCATTTTATTGTGAATAAAATCAATATTTATGCATCGATGTACATAAAATAAAGCTAATTCTATTTTAATTATATATGGCTTACACAGAAAAAAAATTAGTTTTTCACTTCAAACACCAAATTCGCTGAATCAAATGAAAAATTTTTTTTAAGAGAAGTAACAAAATCAGTCATTTAACTAGCAGTTAATTAATTAATGTGTTACCTTCTTTGGGAAAGGAATAATGTGGTGAGAACAGGTGGTGAAGTGGGAGAGAGATAGAAAGCTTAATTCATTTACAACCCTGCTATTGTACCCATTTTATTAGTTCTTTTACTTCGCCGACGGTCCGTCCTACTACAATACCGACGAAGGAGGCTGCTACGAAGTGCATTAGGATATGTTAATAATAATCGCTGCTGGTACTGCCAAAGTGATCAGTGCTTTGCCTTCATCACATTAACAGTCCAACAACAACCAACACAATAACACACCAATGCATATGAGAAAAATTCATGATGTTGTTGGTATGCCTGAAACTAGTCTTGAACTCAAGATCTTAGGGTTTGTAGTCAAACGCGCTAACTACTCAGCCAACAGCACCTTCAAAGTTATTCAATTTATGTCCTATAAAGAAATTTGTAAATGCAAATGCAAAAATTTAATAAGTTGTATGCAAAAAAAAAGATATGATTTTTTGAATAAACAAATTGTTCCAATCAAAATATGTTTTGCAGAAATTTTAAAAAAGAAATCAAAGAATTTCATAATTTTATCAGGTTGCCAACATTGGCGGTAGCAAAATGAAATGAAATAATAAGTCAAACAAAATTGTTTATCAAACAAAACAGAGACAATAATGAAAATTTAAAATCAGTTAAAAAAAAGCTATAATAATTTTTTCTGTGTCATTTTGTAATTTTATTTTTTTTTATAAACTAAAAAAATAAACGTTTTTCATTATTGCGAAACCCTTGAGTATATAAAAAAATTATATTAGAACGGCTCTAAAGTAATTTTGTGGGAAGTGTGTTTTATAGGTATTTATAAAAAAAAATTGGACAAACCCTTCCCAAGTTATTATCAAATTGGCAGAGCAAGCAATCTCTTCAAAAACCCCAAATATTAGAAAGAATTTAAAAAAACATTGTTCTTAGAATCTAAAACTTCAATTTTGTTTTCCTTTCCATTTTTCTTGCTGCAGAGTATAATTAGGTTTTGCACTTCGTTAAGACGATTATAGCTCATATTGCTTAGTTTTAAAAAGCATTCATGCCTTTTCCTTTAACTGAATATATTAAATCAAATAATTATTATAAACTGTCAGCCTGAATTATCTACCAGCGGTCTTTATTATTTTTACTCTTAAAATAGTTAATGTTAACTTCGAATATGGTAAAAAAACAAACATCAATCTAGCTTCCATTCGTTTTAAGAAATTTCTAGATTTAAGTCATTTCATTTGCAATGATACCCTGATAACCTTTTAAAGTTCCAAATCCTGCAATAGCTTACAGAAAATCTATTTTGAAAAATCTTTGACATGATCCATGACATTATTTTCTGGCATGTCAATAAAACCTCAAAAATAACTGAATTGTGCAACTGACACTTAATAAGATAAATAAAGCTGCGAATGTATTTGTGTGGCTTAAAATAATGCTTAGTCATGATTATTATATTGTGGTTTTGTTTTACACATCATCGCATATTTCCGTTCTTACTAATTCAATACAAATGCACTTGTTTCCTATTGTAGAGTTTTAGTGCAAACTACATAGTTCTTTATCGGTTTAGCTCACATATGCGAGTAGAAAAAGGTTTATAACAAATGTCAAAGATCCATCACTTAAATGTATTAAAGCTTAATCAGCAAAAAAGATTCCAAGTATTTTATTGTTACTCATATGTAGGATGTACAAGGCACAGTGGGGAAAAATTTTAAAATATATGAAAATATAGGAAGGTTAACTTTGGAATATCATAGCTATGTTTGCCCTTAAAGTACAGTTTCTCAAATACATACAGCATGCCCAAAATCCACCTCCACCTCCTTACTCTCGTCCATTACATTCGATCCTATTGTCATAACTTAAAACCAGTGAGAATTTGGTTGTTGTTGGTGTTTCTCCTGCTTTGAAAAGGCATAATTTTCGTTAGCGATGTTTCGCTTGAGAGCTTTGGTATAAAACAGCGCTTCTTTCGAAGCACCAACATCATCTCTCTTCGTCTTATTGCGTCATCCAATTGTATCAACGTTAAACTACAGACAAATCAAATCATGTTTTATTATAAATCTCTTTCCTCCATGAAATAAGCGAGATATGTAGATAGAGAACATGCTTTAAATTTATTTAGTTTATAAATGTTTTACTGTTTATGGGTGATTCTCATTCCAAACGTACATTTTGTGTTTTTCGTAAATACAACTTTGTAATTTAAGAAATATACACACTGACAGATCTCTGCCCTCTTTTTTGATATCCTCGGAAGCACCTTAAATCATCGCATGTGGAAGGCATGAAAATTTTTTTACTGCTATATAATAATTTTTTTCCGCGTATTCATGCAAAACCATTTATTCTGCAGTCTACTCCACTGTGCAGTGTATTTGGTATGATTTGGGAATATTTTACAATGCGTATACGTATTGTTTTATTTCTTTATTTATGTGATTATCAAAAGATTGCGTCCTATGAAAAGCCGACATATAAATGAAGTCTCAGCATACAGATGTTATGCTTTATTTCCAACTGTCACTTCAACACTGTCTAACTGTCTGTATTATATGTCTTTTACATTTATTAAATGATAGTTTGAAGAAGGCTAAAAGGAATGTCAACATATTCTTGATGCAGATGTTGGTTGCTTTTGGGCGTATTTATTATCCTGTATTATATGTTTTCTGATTCAACACGTCAACACACACACATTTTCATGCAGATTAAAAATCATTGTGAAAGTCATACCTACATTTTACAAACGAAAAATGTGATGATCTAACAACAAGGAAATAGGGTTGATTGTCAATAATTCAAAAATCAAAACACGAGAAAAAGAATTTCAATAAACTACATCAAATAAACAGCAGCGAGGGAACGAAAAATTCAAACGAAAAAGAGCTTGAATAAAATTTTAAAGTCGTAAGCTCAAAGCAACTATCTAGATATACAAAGTCATTAAAAATTTCTTGCAATAAATTACAAAAAATTCGTAGAGAGTTTTTCGTTTTATGCCAGTAATTTCAACAAATAGATATCTAAGGCATAAATTACCAATTAGATATTTTAACCTAGGCGGTATTTTAACATTTGCCTACAACACTTGCCTATAGGTTAAAATTATCAAGTACTTTGACTAACTACAATGTCAAAGTACTTGATAATTTTAACCTATAGGCAAGTGTTGTAGGCAAATGTTAAAATACCGCCTAGGTTAAAATATCTAAACTATGTACAGAGAGATCTATTTGATAAAATTACGGGTATTGCCCAATAAGAAATTATCATATTTTTTGAAGCACTAAAGAAATAAAGCGCATCATAATTCGCTTTAAAAAATGAGCTTGCTCAGAAGCTGACTTCATAGCGCAACAACAATACAGGTTTTAAATCGAGAAAGTTACCAACTGTACACATATCCAATGGGTAGTATGAATAAAAGAGTATTTGCTTTTTTCTTATATAAAAGATTCGTACACAAGTTTTACAAAAAAAACTGATTTTATAGTGCTGATCCAATGCAGGTTTTTAATCGAGAAAGAAGAGTAAGTTTATTTCAGGGTCTTGGTGACGTTCTGCAACAGTATTGTTGGCCGAGGGATTAGTAGGTTGGACTTCAAACCTGAAGGATCTTAGTTCGATACTAGCTGAAGTCAAAATAACAAACAGTGAGTAAAAATATAAAATTAATAAAAATGAAGTTACGAAATAATAAAAATTGAAAATGGCGTTAACGCCGCCAATCCACATTTTTTTCATATATTTTCAGTTTTAGTGCTGAAATCTTGATGATTTTCAGCGCTTCAAAAGCGCTTTTGGGAACAAAAATCTAGTACTCCGAACCGGGAACTCCCCATACAAAACTCAGCAGTGGTATCAGCAGGTTTGTCAGCGCTACTTTTAAATAGTAGAAACCTGCTTTATTTATTACTGTGTAGTTAAATAACAGGATACAAAGAAAATATAACATCATAACATGGCATAAACGGCTGATTGTGGCAGAGGGCACTAAAAAAATACACGAGTGATGTTTTGAAAGTTTACATCCGGGACTCTTTTTAGGGGGAGTTATAACCCCATCCCCCCAT
Source organism: Panzeria rudis (assembly GCA_956483635.1). Taxonomy (NCBI): domain Eukaryota; kingdom Metazoa; phylum Arthropoda; class Insecta; order Diptera; family Tachinidae; genus Panzeria; species Panzeria rudis. Next base: position 124,613,186 of record OY101447.1, read on the forward strand.
ATCCAACCCAGGTAGAGTGACTTATCACAAGAAATATTGTAGGCCTTAAATTTAAGTTATGAGATGCACAGAGAAAATATATTCGTTGAAATAACCCAATTTGCTGACAATCGAATTTTGGCCATTGCACCATCTATCATAGAATTCTTATTAAAAAAGTTATTTTACAATAAGAAACAATTACTAATACGAACCGTTTAATCGGTTAGGTGTATCAATGATAATAAAATTAACCACTAGTTATTTACTAAAACCGATAAAAAGTAAATTAAATTTAGAAAGATATATTTTTTATTTGCAAATATCAATAATTGGTACTAAATTCTAATTCAAAATATTTTATTCGGTTGTGCCTATCATATTCTTTACATAGTGACGAGTTTAATTGTCAGCATCATACATTTATTACAATCTTGATATTATGGCATTGAGCATGGATTGTTTTTTAGATGCATAGAAAATTGAAGCTTGGGTCGAAATATAGACTATTCAACTAATATTTTTTTATTGTCCTAACTATTTTCCAACAGCACTTTAACCCTCTGACTCATCGTTATATGTGTTTACCACTTTCTTAAAAAGGAGCAAAAAACTTCTTGTAAGCGGCAATATAACGGGCTGAAATTTTATAAAAAAAATATCTCCATACTCTACTTGAATGCCAGAAGGCAATCAATATTTAAAAATTGTTTAGTACTCGACATAGCAAATCTAGCTCGACATTCATCTTGAACGCCAACTCACAAACTGTTGTTTGTGTATAAATGTTGGTCATTTCCACATAAACATCTATTTTTGAGAATGTTTATATGGAAATTACAAACAACATTTATGCGACCTACAACACCTACTACATGTTGTGTATTGAACTAAAATGTGTTTAAGGACTAATTTCGTACTTATTCAGAATTGGTACTCAGTATAGGAAATCTTGTAAACCTTACCGTTAAGGCATAAACTGTGATCAGCACTCTTATGCAAAACACCACAGGATACATTTCTGTAGAACCCTTTAACCCGTTATATTGCCGCTGAAGGGAGAAAGGTATATAAAAACCAATACAACGAAAAGTTAAAAGGATTAAAATGCTCTACAGAAATGTTTCTCGCGGTGTTGAACATAAAAATGCTAAACACATCTTAACATAACTTAAAAGTAAGCCCTACAATATTTCCTATGCCGAGTCACCATAACTATGTGCAAAAGAGCGGATATTTAACTCTCCCTAAAATGAGTCCCAGATGTAAACTTTCAAAACGCCGATAAACTTTTATATATTTTTATTCTATCTAACAAAATCAGTCATTGGAACTTTTTAAATTAAAAAACAAATATAGATTTTTTAGTTTAAATATAGCGGAAACTTGAAGCATATTAAGAGGAGGAGTCGTGCTTTAAAAGCCGTATCTCAGTGGCTTTCTAGCTTAGGCACGAAAGGAGCTACAGTAGACCAAAGTTGACTATTTTATTCCTTACATAGCTTTCTAATAAATTATAAAAATTTAAAATGAAGTATATTTGCTGATAGCTAAGCATTGTCTATATGCATTTCACTGACGCTTTACCAAATCGTCAGTAGACTTCAATCACAACTTTGAAAAGTTACAGACTTCTTATCTTATCTTGTAACTTTTCATAGTTGTGGTTGAAGTCCACTGACGATTTGGTAAAGCGCCAGTGAAATGCATATAGAAAATGCTTAACTATCAGCAAATATACTTCATATAAAATAAAATTATGACAATATGTCATATAATAAATTTCATAAAGGTTAAATTCAGTGCTCGAAAATTTACCTTATATAATGTACTTTAATGTTCTGTGCGGTAGAATATTGTAGTACACAAACGCAAATTGTGGTTGTGTAGGAAATACATAAAAAAAGAACGGTATTTCTGTTAGTGATCTTGTACCCAACGAAAATACTGTTTTTAACAAACTCAATACAAAGATAAGAACATTTAAAAGTGTTCTGTTTTTCGTTGAAAAACAGTACACTTGGTTGTGTTCGCCACAGTACATTATTCTTAATGTATATTTTGTGTATTTAGCAATAGTATTCGTTTGGCTCTCGTGCATGTACACTTGAGTGCGTAGTTGTATATGATGAAAAAAGAGCACTATAAAATGCTAAAATGTAATGTATGTGGGTAATTCCATGTCAAATCAACTAATAGTGAGACACGACCCCTTTCGATTTTGCTGAAATTTTGTCAGATATTGTCATTCATCCTATAACGAATTTATGTTAAAGGGAAAAAATTAAATATGTTTATTTCAGAAGTTATGACATATCCAAGATATCATTATTTGGAACGAAATTCCGTCATGCCATGTCAAATTTGGTTTGCAAAAATAATTATTTCGCCAAATTTACCGAAAGTGTTGAGTTTAGTTTTTAAATATCTCGCAAACTATTTTATATACAAGATTAGTTTATGTCATTTTAAGCAGAATATTTGGAGCTACAAAAAATGTATAGGGCATAATTTTTTTTTTTGGAAAAATGACTTATCTGCAAAGTTTTGAAATTTTCAAAACTGATTAAATCAAAAACCTATATATTTTGTTTGACTGGAATTTTTTTATATGATATCTCTAAACGTCCTTAAAAAATTCTGAAATTTTTAAGGAGGTGTTTTTTTTCTTTTTTGAGATATGACAAAAAATATACATTTTTAACACTAAATTTCCAACATAAAATTTTAAATTAAATTTAATTTAATGCATATTGCTCAAAATTACAAATTTAAATTATTTTTGATACTATATTGTTGATGGTTGCGAAAGAAAAAAATCATATCTCCAAAAAGAAAAAAAAACACCTCCTCCAAATTCTCACGATTTATTAAGGACGTTTAGAGGAATTATATTAAAAAAATTGAGATTAAAAAATATATAGGTTTTTGATTTAGTCAGTTTTGAAAGTTGCAAAACTTTGCAGATGTCATTTTTCCAAAAAAAATTTTTTGTTCTATGTATTTTTTGTTGCCCCAAATATTTTCCTTAAAATGGCATACCAAACATCCTTGTACATAATATAGTTTTAGAGATAATTAAAAACTAAGCTCAACACAATTGTAAATTTGGCGAAATAATGACATTTTGAATATGTCATAACTTTTGAAATAACCATTTTTATTTTTTTTCCTTTAATATAAATTCGTTATAGGATGAATGACAACATCTGACCAAATTTCATCAAAACTAAAAGGTGTCGTGTCTAACTCTTACTTGATTTGACATGGAATTACCCATGTAGTTAGTACGCAACCACTACAATTGTACTGTTTTTTGGCAAAAAAACAAAACGCTACATAATGTTTGTTACCAGGGTTGTCAAAATCTTTTTTATGTAGTTTTCTTAATATATATTTTGTAGTAAATATGTTTTTATATAATAGTTTTTTTTTTAATATAATTTTTTATAAAATAATCGCATAAAAATTTAGCAGAAAATCGCCAAAAGTAGAAAAAAAAATCGCCAAAAACTATTTCTTGTCAATTTTTCTTATCCAAATTCAAAATCCATTAATAAGTGTAATTAATATAAGAAAAAGAATCGAAATCACTTTTTTTTTAATTTCTTCCAAGCAAGTTTTGGTGCGAGGTATTTTCGAAAATACTCTTTCAGCAAAGTAATTTTCCGGAATTATAAACATTTTTAAGTTCAATTTTGTTGAAAAATAGCCATAAAAATCGCCAACAAACTTATTTATATTTAATGTATTTGTGATTAATTCTGAAGTAATAGTTAGTTTGTCAAATAATTTATATAAGCGACAAAAAATTTAGAAATGTAAATATAAATCAAATAAGACGGATGCTCACTATGAACAATTATCCAATTTACATCACAAACAACATAATTAACAGAACACTGAGTAACAAAAAAATTATAAGGAGAAGAACATAAAAAATGTTTACAGTGTGCCATTTATCCCCAGGCTAACAGAAAACAAAACATTAAAAAACATGATAAACAACGAAAATGTAACGATAGCACACACATCGAACAAAACACTAATGTTGTTTTCTATTCTACAAAAAAAGTGACATTTTTTTACTTTTTATTAAAAAAATTGGAATTTAATATTCCTTTAAAGGAAAAATTTGCCTTCGTAAGGGATGATACAATAATTTCTAATAAATTCACTTCTTCGAAACATGCTTATATTGCAAATTTTAATTAAAAAGGGCAAATAGTGCAACACACTTTTGTAGAAAAGAAAACGCCATAAGGCATCTATATACAAGCAAAGAGACAAAAGTAGACAAATTAAAAAGAGATAATGTTGTATACGAACTTACATGCGTTGGCAACGAAATGGAAAGATGTAACAAAGTTTATGTTGGAACAACAAAAAGAATGCTAGCTACACGATTAGCGGAACATGAGGCAGATATAAAGAAGGGAAAGGAGATATAAAGAAGGGATAAGGAAAAATCCGCAAATAAGATATACACATTAGAGAGCTTAAGGATACAACTACGTTTATCGAAAGCTCTAAACACAAAAGAAGACAAAGATCAAACAAAACTCCAGTATTCAGTTGCAATAAACCAATAAAAGTTCGTTCTGTGATATAGTTTTAGTTCAATTCTGTGATTTAATTTAATTATTTTATTTATTTATTATATTCATTTTTGTGCGTGTTGTCCAACTTTACACAAATATTTTAATAACGAATAAATAGACAGTGATGTAAAATTATAATCGTAAGTTGAACTATGTGTTACATTACAAATGTTTATATTTTTTAAAAATTTATACATACATACATATGTGAATATATATTTAAGAAAAAAAATTTTTTTCTTCAACAGAATTTAATAAAATTCATCTCCTGACGAAGTCGACAAACCATCGACGAAGCGTTGAGATAAAGATTAAATAATTTGTTTTATTTATATCGCCAGAAAAAATTAACATTGACCAAAAATAGCCCAAAGATATATATGGAAATATAAAAATCTTGACAAACTAAACTTATTTATCGCCAGAAAAATCGCCATGTCGCAATATCAAAAATTTTGACGCTACTTTTGGCGAGAAATCGCCATATCTGACAGCCGTGTTTGTTACTTGCATTAAAAAAATCGTTATGTGTTGTGTTCGGGTTGTGTAAATATACACAAACACTAAAAAATAGATATCGTTTCTGCTTTTGTATACAGTACACAAAATAACGTTCGGTTTATTTTCTTACATTGGTTAAATTATTAAAATTTTTCATTATTGCCCTCATAGTTTTTTTATGAGTTTTGAAAACGAAAAAAAGTTTAATTTAAAACTAATTTTTCGCCGCTAGCTTTTTAATAAGTCCGAAAAAGCTATATATAAAATATATAGATATATGACATAAAGCTAATTATTTTTCGCATCTCCTCTTGGTTTACTTATTTAAATTGGATGAACCGTTCCCAAGTTATGATGATATATATTAGCGTGACTGCCCAATGGTATTAGTAATAAGTACGGATGTAACGAATACCGATACCGATACCGATATATCGGCGATACTTCAGATTTTCCGATACATCGGTATCGGCGATATTTTACTGTCGATACGACGATACTTTTAAAAATTTTTTCAGTTTTTTTTAAACAAATTATTTATTTTTTGTTAATTTTACCAAGAACTAAATTTATTTCGTTATTTTTTAAATTTTATTAATATCAATTTTAAAAATTAATAATATTTTCCGCTGCTATTTTGCAAAAACAATAATTTGTTTATTGTTAATTTTACCATGAACTCAAATTCAATTCGTTGTTTTTTTAATCTTATTCCCAGCAAAAAGAGACACTCCAAAGAAGTCATGAAAATGTAGAAATCGCGATCCGGAAATATTGCAAATTTGGATAATTTCTAATTAGTTCCACATTTGCTTGTCATTGCAAGAATTTCTCTTTATCGATTACCAATCACCGAATTTGAAGCGATGTTAGGACAAATTTCTTTTTCGGTGTTCTATAATGATTCCTCAAAAAAAAAAGATGAAAAATTACATATTTTCAGAACTTGTTTCTTTTTATGCGAATTTCAACACAAAATCTGTGTTTGCATGTAAATTTAAGTGAATAAATATAAACTGTTAGAAGACTTTTAATAACTAAGCCATTAAGCTATTTAGAAGAATATTAGTTCGATTTTTTTAAATTATAAGGGAATTACAAATTTTTACTTGCTTTTCTACTGCATATTTTTAATATAGATTCTTTGGAAGCAATGACAATGTAGTTCCTTAAAAATTACTTCCAATTTTATATACTGGCTTAATATCAATTTTAAATATTAATAATCTTTTACACTGCAATTTTGTATAATAAAGAAATGCATTTCTTGAGTTTTGTTAATCTAAACTTGAGCTCAATTTCAATATTCGTATCGGAATCGGTATCGGCGATATTTATTTTTAAGTATCGGAATCGGTATCGGATCGGCAAAACGGCGTATCGTTACATCCCTAGTAATAAGTACTCTTACATGAAAAACAGGTTGTATAATTTATTTAAATATTTTTACTCCGAAAAGCTTACGTAGAAATTTTAGAAATTATTTGGACTTAAAAAAAATTATAGCAGATGATAGATATAACACTATTCTGCGCCGATTTACAATTTTTAAACGGTGTTGAACAGAGGAGGACTTAAGTGTTCCGTGTATATTTAAATGATTTTCTTTTGACTCATATTTCATGGAAATATCATCAAAAGAAATATTAAAATTTTTATTTTTTCCGATTTTTTTAAATTTTGCGTACTTTTTTGCAACACTTTGCTTGAAAACGTACACATTTCATTATTTTCTTAAAACGTGTATCTTATAGCGATTATAATAAGCCCTAAATTGTTGAATTTGATTGGGAATCAGAAGAGTTAAAAATTTTTTTACACAAATAGTACATGCAACACATTCCCAGTGCATTGTAGAGATGATCAAAAAACGGCTAAGCTCTAAGTCAAACTTATTTGAAAGTTGATATATCAATAGATGAGGGCTATATCTGCAAAATAGAGTTTCCAGAAATGTGCAGTTTATGAATTAACGACTCTACAGTGGGCTAAAATGAAAAGCAGTGCATGTGAAAAACTTAAGAAGCCTTGTAGCTTTCGCAAATTTCCATCAATTTTAAAACTTTTTATATATTTATGCTCAGCTCGAAAATGCGAAGAAAATTGTTCAGCATTATACTCTGCTACCTTTTATTATTTAAGAGATATATCAATGCAAAAATTTATTTTGCACATTTAACCATAATTTATTCGCTTTTTTGGAATATAATTATCTTAGCATATTATCCTTATTTTTCCAAAGCTAAAGTGTATAAAAACTTTTAAAATCGGTTGAGATTTGCGAAAGTTACAATACTTTTGAAGTTTTCTACATGCGATGCGCTTAGTTTTAGCCCAGTCGTCAGTCAGTACATATTCTGCCAATTTTCGCAAACAAACTAATTATATTGTGCAGGTGTAGCCTTTCATTTATCGATATGCCAAATTGCAAATACATCTAAATAGTAGTTTAGGAGTTATTCGTTTTTACCGTTTATTTTGTTAGCAGCTCTAAAATGCACTGGGAATGTGTTGCATGTATAATTTTACATTGAAGCTTTATTTTAAAAAATTTAAACTCTGTCAATTCCCAACCAATTTTAATAATTCAAGACTTATTGTTATGGTTATAAAATACGCTTTATACGAAAATATATAAATGGGTAGGCTTTCCAGCAATGTGTTGCAAAAAATTACGCAACATTTTAAAAAATCGGAATAAAATAAAGAATTAAATTTTTTTTACGATATTTCTATGAAATATAAGTCAAAACAAAATCTTTTAAATACAGACGGAAAGCTTAAGTCCTTCTCTATTCAACACTGTTTCAAAATTGAAAATTGGAGCAGAAACAAAGCAGTGAAAATTGTTTTTGTTCATGAATTACCAAAAAATCGTTTTTTATCCATAACTTCCGATTTTGAGGGTGTATAACAATTTTTTTAAGACGGCAAAAAGATCTACTCAACTAGACCTACAAGCTGCACTGAGTCGTTTTTCACGAGTATTTTCACTAGGTCAGCGTGTTATCTTCTAAATTTTAAATATTTCAGCTGCAACTATGTACTTGCAATTTTGTTTGAAAACCGCATTTTTCTAGGCAACTACAACGAAATATTTACTCTAAGGGAAAGAAAGCGAAATTATTTTTTTAATCCTGTTTAAAACAAAAGTTTTTTAATGCTTGGCTAAGCCAATAAAAAAGGGAATGTTTAAAAATTACAACGCGTGAGAATGCGTGACCGTGAGTGAAAAAGTATTTTTTTCTTTTGCTTTAATATAAAAAGAATAACAAAGAGCTCATTTTAAAAATGTTCGACAATTTTTATGTAGCAGATGATAGATATTGACTTTGACTTTTATATTAGATTTGACTTTTTTCACAAAATTGGCGCGTATGTCCAATTTATTTATTTGTTTCGTCAGTCTAGCACAACAAGATAAAGAGCTTATAAATTAAAGTGCTAGTGAGAATGCACAAGATTACATATTCAAATTTAGATCACATTCGTATAAATCAACAAAATGTATGGACAGGCTAGGCTCTTTTAAATTTTTTACGAACTTTTTACAACTGTCAACATTATAAAACGTTATAGTTGGAATTTTCAAAATACATAAGCACAATTTTTTATAGAGCCTTAAACACAAAAATTATTTCCAAAATTTACACTTTTCGCCCATTGCTGAAGGTAAGATACATGTCCACAATAAAAAATAATTGGCGCTAGACACTTTGTCAATGGATTGCCGATTGCGATGTGATTAAAGAGTGATCGTGTTAAATAAAGTTTTTTACAAAATTTAAAATAATGCAGTTTTTTCTTCAGTTTTACTTAGAATTGCAAGCTGCGTTTTCAAGAATTTAATGCTGCCTTTAAATTAAAATCTAATTGTACACTAAAAAGCTATAGGCAAAAAATCAAGACAAAATATTTTTTTTCGTAGAAAAATATCTTGTAATTTGTTCGAGATACGGAAACACATCTACGAACATTATTTTTTAAATTTGTTTAGCTTTTTAGCCTTAATTTTTTTGCCTTAAATTTTTTAAATCGGATGACATTTAAAAACGATACAAGCCTCAGAATTTTTGGAGTCCGAGGTAGCGAACTTTGGCTCCCTTTAACTTCTCTACTGATTAATCTAGAAGGCCAGCAAGATACGACTTATAAAGCCTAACTTATCCTTTAAAGATGTTTCAAGTTTCAGCTAAATCCAATTTGCAGTTTAGAAGTTCCAGATTTATGACCATTTATTTTTCGAAAGTCCCCACTGTGCTGTGTGGCAATTAAATAGTGTGGCAATGCTTTGAACTGTAAGATTATATTGAAATCTAAGGAATTTCATTCCTGTTCAAATCTATTAACTTAATCATAATATTTACTTACTTATTCATTGCATTTCATTATTGAAAATTAAATTTAGTGTTTTCTGTATGCTTGTTTAGCTCTTTGAGTTAAAAAAAAACTTATATCCCCAATCTACCCATATACATACTTCGATTTTGGTAATCAAGCCACTGCAACAGGTACATGTATAGCAATAAACTAACAGAAACGAATGATACATATGTAAATATTTTCGTACATATATTCTCCTTCTCCCTACGCCTGCTTTTTATGTCAAATATGATATATGAAAAATGTTTTGGGATCAAATATCCTTACTGTTATCTCGTTGTCATCGTTGGCATTAGTATTTGTATTATAATTTGATGGCTTTAGGCTTGATTCAAAATCCCGTTTATTTTGTTATTTTTCCATTTTAGCCTTCTTTTTTAATCTATTCATGTCGATGTCACATTAAGTCTTGTCTTTTTATCAACAGCCATTATTGTTGTTCCTGTTAATGATGATGTTGATTTTGAACTTATATGAATGACAATCTCAAATAACGTTAGTAACGCGCCATTAATTCATTATTTTTTTACTGTTTCTCTTATGTGTAGAAAAATTTTATGCGTGTAGAGCAACGGTCATATGGAGCAAATAAGGGTTCCTGCTATCGAGTTCAATTCTAGATAAATATCGCGAGTGCTGCTGCTGATAATTCAAAAGGCTTTCAGGTTTGTGTATGTTTGCTTTCATATTCGTAGTAGAGTACATATTTATATGCCAACCAATACCGGTAAATACTACTTTAATATTACATGATACATATCGTGCTATAACCGCCAAAAAAGCTTAAGCGCCATAAAGTAAACTTTACAGGAGAACTATTTTTTAGTTATCCTTGGTTTAAATCGAAGTAGAGCCCTTATATTGGCTATATAGGATTGTGTTGGATTGTTATATGTAATGTTAATAGTTTTAATAAATTTCCTATAAGACAACGCATGTTTGTGTAGGTTAAGATATTTTAAGATATTATTGATGCCATGAAAAATCAGATAATTTAATCAAATTATTTTAAAACTAGTAATTATTATCTTTATCAAGCTGTTCTTTAACCGTTTCATTGAGGTCCTTGCCGTTTTTGACACTAGTTTTGCTCTACTTGCAAAAGAGAATTTTAGCTTAAGCGACACATTGCAGTTGCAAAAAATGTAAACAAATTAAAAATTTAAAGGGAAACTGCACTTAAGCTAAAATTTCTTTTGCTGTATTTTCGTAACGGTACATGGCAGGACTTTGAAGCTTTAACAGATAGTCCGATTTATCGTATATAATCGATTTTCGTTCAAAAACGATTTTCGAAAAGCATGTCGCTTGAGCTTTTTTGGCGGTTATGGCTCGATATGTACGAGGGATTTCTTCTGTTTTATATTGTAAAAAAAAAAAATTTTATGTGGCGTGAGAAAAAAATTTTAAGTAAATTTTTTTTTAATTGAGTTATGAATTTTGGTTGAACTGTATCGTCTTTATCTAAAGTTATTTAATTAGTTTAGCGTAAAATATCATCGACATTTTCAATGCTAGGATTTGTTGCATGTTTATTTTAACGAAATTTTTGGAACAGTATACATTCATGTTTTTAGCTAAGTGCCTTTAGAGTTTTAGCATTTGAGTTACAAATTTTAGTCGAACTTTATGGTTTTTATCCAAAGTTATTTAATTAGTTTGGCTTAAGCTTATTTTTAATTCAATCTTTCGATCAAATTATTTTTTTAATAAGAAAGAAATTCTAAAGCATGTAAATATTGAACATTCAACAAAAAATTTGGATCTACAGAAGGTTGAACTGACATCAGATGTTTTGACACTACCACAACCTTCTCATCAGAGCCCTTTTATCTACATTGCCAACGTCGGCAGCAACGACGTCCTAGCGATAATCCTACTTACCTCAGAAAGCCCAATCAACAGATTTTGTTACCATATCGCGGCGAGTCGTACTTATTTTTTATATAATACACAATAGCTCTGAAACTAGAGGTGCTAGAAAAATAAAGCTATTTTTCATGATACAATAATATAAAGGTAGAATCACTCTCTCTTTTCGTCGCCATATTAACCTACTGACATTTTTGCCGATTATTGTTTACTCTCTAATATAATGCTACCGTTCCCCCTTTACAAAATCCCAGTCATATGTTTGCTTTTCAACTTTATTTTGTTTTGTTAAATTAAAACTCTTTTCTGTTATTTACTTGTTAAACTTGTTAATTGTATTTTGTTTTCTCAAGGAAAGGACGTGCACATATACGTACAGGGTGTTTTTTTTAGAGGTATAGAACTTCGAATTGAAATAAAACACAAGAAAATCGTTTTAATGTCCATCAATTTGGCTTTATTGGAAGGATAATTTTATGCCATTAATGTTTAAATATGATTTCGGGCATGTGGCCGCCGCGGCTGGCTCGAATAAAGCCAATTCTACAGGTCCAATTTTCAACCACTTTTTCGAGCATATGGGGCCGTATGTTGGCAATAACGCCACGAATGTTGGCTTCCAAGTCCCCTAACGTTTCTGGTTTGTTGGCGTAGACGAGCGACTTCACATATCCCCAAAGAAAATAATCCAATGGTGTCAAATCACACGATCTTGGTGGCCAATTGACAGGTCCATTCCGCGAAATTATGCGCTCATCGAATGTTTCCTTCAATAAATCGATTGTGACGTGCGCTGTGTGGCATGTAGCGCCGTCTTGTTGGAACCACAACTCATCCACATTCATGCCATCCAATTCGGGAACAAAATAGTCGGTTATCATGGCTCTATACCGGTCTCCATTAACGGTAACTGACTCTCCAGCACTATTTCGGAAGAAGTATGGCCCAATGACTCCACCAGCCCATAGAGCACACCAAACAGTCAGTTTTTGTAAATGTAATGGCGTCTCAAGGGTCTCATGTGGATTCTCTTCACTCCAAATGCAGCAATTTTGCTTGTTGACGTAGCCATTCAACCAAAAATGAGCCTCATCACTGAACAAAATTTTGCGATTTTGCTTGCGGTAAACTTCGCGAACTGAACCATTATTTTCGAAATAAATTTGCACGATTTGCAAGCGTTGTTCTTTTGTCAACCTGTTCATGATGAAATGGCAAACCAAACTAAATATTAATCACTTGACAGCTGACAAAATGGCCGCCAGTTAAAAAAGTGATGCCAACTTAAAGTTCTATACCTCAATAAAAAACACCCAATATAAGCCAAGAACTGGCTAAAAAAATCACTTTTTTCGCGAAAATTCGCGAAAATGTGCAAAATAGCAAACAAGCCTTAAAATTTCTTTAAAATATCTAAAGTTGTAAGGAAATCAAAAAAGTCGAAAAAAATTGTGGAAATGAAGAAAATTCGCAGAAACTTGGTAAGATTAAAAAGATATCAATGATTATTGGTATATGTAAAACTGTTAAAAACCAAAAACTGACAAAAAAAATTACTTTTATCGCGAATATTGCGAGTTTGCGTAATTTTCGCGATTTTTCCGATTTTTTTGCATTCCTTACAATTTTAGCTATTTTTAAATAATTTTAAGGCTTGTTTGCAGTTTTGAAATTTTTCGAACATTTCCGCTATTTTCGCCAAAAAATTGCTCTTTTGCCAGTTCTCTGATTTCTGGTAATTCTACCGATTTTTAATCACTATCACACTTTTCTATCTTTTTAATGCTAGCAAGTTTTTGCGAATTTTCAAAATTTTCGCGATTATTTCGAATTTCCATACAATTGTAGCAATTTTCAATGAATACATATTAGGGATTGTTGGAATTTTCCAATTTTTCGCGAATTTTCACAATTTCCGCGACAAAAGTGTTTTTAGCGATTTTCAATTTTAAGCGCTTGTTCAAAAATTTCCCAAACTGTTGTCACTTTCGCTTTGAGTTTTTATTGCCGAATTGCTGTATTTTAATCGCTCTTTCATGAGTATAACAATACATCTATAATAATCTAATACAATAATTTTCAACAAACAAAGACACAAATTACACATTTCTGAAAACATTCCTAAATACAAAGTTGCCCTTATATGTATGTGGCAACGTTTTCCTCTCTGTATATAAAAAATCAGTATTCAAATAATCAGGACTAAAGTCAAAATTTATTTTCTACGTCAAATGTTATTATACCTTTATATTATTGTATCATGCTATTTTCGTAATTAGCTGCCAAAATTACATTAGGATTAGTTGTATTGATTAAAAAAAATTTAAATTAAAAAAGTTTTAAGGACTAAAACTACACGATTTTTAATATCTTTGCAATAGCAGTAAGACATCCTGATATACTCATCAATGTGACTCTACACAAATGCAAAAGACTTTTGTGCAGATTAATAATCCAGAAAGTATTTTGAAGTTTGGAAGACCATTCGTGAAATATTAAGCAAATAAAAGTGGTGTAAATTACTCAAATGCTAAATATCATTAAATCTTTAGAACTAGAGCTGCTACGGAAAAACTAAGGATACCCTCGTAATCAGTAGATAAAAATACAACACAACAAACCAACACTTTTGTTGTGCTATATAATCCATGCAACATTTTATGAAAAAATTTTCGTAGATACGAAACTTTTGTACGCAACCTTTCGTAAACATTTTTCCTTGTTTAAAAATATATATTTTAAATGAACAAACAAATTGAAATTATTTTTTATAGCTTGACATATTTTTTAGATGTAAGTAAATAAAACAACATTTTAGCTCTTATAAAAAAGTAGAAAATGTTTCAGAAGGTAGAGTAGTTGCCTTGAGCTATTAAGATTGCAAGTTCGCATCATGGTTGAGACAAACTTTTCTTACTTTTATTATTTAATTGTTTTCGTACATTTCGTACATTTTACGAAAGAATTTCGTGGTGTGAAATAACGAAATATTTCGTAACATATACGAGTGTATTCGTGCAAATAGGAAAATCCTGCGTGACGAACGCTACATTCTTACGCGTTTTCAGATGCAAATATAAAAGGTTTTGCGTCTTTCAAAAGAGATACCTTCAATTTATACATACCCAGTAAAAAAATTTTATGTTTTTTGAAGCACTAAGGCAATAAAACGCATAATAATACGTTTTAGAAGAAGAGCTTATTGCAGAGCAGTGAATGTATATGAAAAAAAAACTATACAAAAAAAACATATTTTTCACTGCTGATGCAATGCAGGTTTTTAAGCAAGAAAGTTCCATATACTTACAGTTTTAGTGCTGAAAATGGTGATGATTTTCAGCGCTTCAAAAAGCGCTTTTTGTATCAAAAAATCTCAAACCGGGAACTCGCAATACAAACATTGGGAGCGATATCAGCAGGTTTGTAAGCACTACTTTTATTATCTCATAGTAAAATTCTGATTTATTTGAAGCATTTTTTTTTGCTGGGTAGTTTTTAGTGCGATTTGATTGTACTTTCGAATGGCATAAAACATAATTTGTTAACAGCTATTTGTTGCGAAATAATTGATCATAAAGTTTTGTGACGCACGCTACAAAAAGTGGAAGTAACTTTGAAAGTTGAAGTGTGTTTGCGTAATTTTCAGAGAATTTCGCATAATAAAGTAAACAAAATTTAATTTATAAAATAAAGAGGAATATAAGAGAATTCTAAAACAAATTATGGGCACCCGAAAATGCTTGTCGTTTTTTATCAAAAGCCGTGAACCGTTTGTGACGCACGCTACATGACGCACGGTACATTTTTTTCTTAACAGCTATAACTTTTTAATTGTACCTAATATTGTACATAATATTATTATCTAAAAGAAATCTTTTCACAAAATGTGCATTATAGTTATAGTCACTCCCTTATTTCCAATATATGGGGCGTTCCCGACCACCTCCGACCTACAAATTTCAAACTTAAGCTAACGGTCACATGTGTAACTAAAGATATAAAAAATAGCATCGTATATGAAGTGCAAGGTTGTGTCTTTTTCCGATGTAGGTATATCCCTGCCATTCATAAAGAAATCACCCAAAAAATAAAATTTCCTTTATATATTTTTAAGGTTAAATATATATAGCACATTATTCCATCAACATATATAAACAATTTTAACAACTCTAAAATGGTCTACCAAGGACCATTTCTGGGATTTGCCAATATGTTCATGGATTTTTTCATTGTAACAGTTGAGCATTTGCGTAAAGTAGGGCTGAATGGGATGTTTTATGAATCATATATATGCCAGGATCGAATTTGAAAGTACTAATAAATTCCAAAATAGCCTTACAAGCACTAAAAACATTTTTAAGAAATATTTTTGTAGTGCGAAACTATAAAATACTTTGTAATATTTACGAATAATTTCGTGCACATGTTTAATCATTTAATTATATTAATAATATTAAAAGCTAAAGTGATAACGCAGTATTTAGTGTATACACATATTTTGTAAAATATTTGCCCCATCTGACCGTACCTTGTGTATTTTGTCTCGCTTTACTTCTTTCTCTTTGTTCAGTTTTCCTAACAATCCCGATTATTGAATGTTATTGATAAAATTACGTTTATTGTATCTATTTGGTTGTTTGCAACTGGTTGCTTGGGTGATTGTTAGCCATTTGACAGTAACATATCAATATCAAATAAATGTCAATATGACACTTTATACTTGAATTATATTCTCTAGACAGACGGACGACCTGTCTGTGTCTGGGATTTTTATTTTATTTTTCTTGCATTGTTGTTGGCTATGATGCCTTTATGGCATTCATGTTTTTAAGGTATTTATTTAGTTTGCCATTTGAAATTTTGTTGCTACTTGATGCTATTGTTGTTGTTATATTGCTTTTTGGTTTCTGTTTACATACACAATTGTTGAAAAATTTTATATTCAATTATCGTTTATGGTCATTTAGCAGAACGCAACGCACAAGCGGTAAAAATGAAAAGGCCTTCTTACACAAATCTTCTGAAAGGCCTTCTTTCCAGCAAAAATATCCGTCTAGCGTAAAGAGATTTGCAAGGGAGAGAGAGAGAGAGAGAAAGTGGATTACATGATTTTCCTAACAAAAACGTTTGTCATTTTTGTAATCAGTAGTACTTTATTAATGGGTTGATTTGTATTAATAAAATAAGTAGACAACCACTTTTTGAGTCAACATGTGTTTGTATATGAAAACTAATTTTTATCGCTTTAACTTATAAGTCAACAATAGCTGATTGGGTATCTTTTCTTCATATCTGGACGAGCACAGGTTCGTATCCCACTTGGGTCAAAAAAATAAAATAAAACTCGAAAAATATAAATAAAACATTATACGCATAATTTATTTTTTTTTAACTTTAATTTGTTTATTTCACTACTTATTTTTTAGATTCAAGAAAGCAAAATAATAACTAGTTAATTGCTGTGAGAATGAAAATACATTTGTAAGGTGTAACCATTAGTTTTAGACTTCTCAAACAAAAATAGGTAGTTATCGAGTCAAATTGTAAGTACATAGTTATGACTTAAATGCTCATATACTTTTTTGCCTACGAGAAGTCCCATTTGGTGGGTGTCGAGGTATGAGCTTCTTACTGTGCATCCTAGACGTATTAATTTCTTTCGCTTTTAAATGTAAATATTAAAAAAAAATGTTTGCTCTTTATATCGTAATACTCGTATACCTACACTTGGATTAATTTTTTATTTGCCAATATTTTATATTATTGTTTTATTTATTTATGTATTAAATGGTACAAATACAATTGAAAACTGCCCAGTAAAAAACTGGTTAGGTTTTTTCGAAGCATGGTTAGGCTTATCGAAACACGAACGGAAACGGTTGTGTGCGCCCTTTCTTGATTTTTTAAACATCTAGCTTACAGTGAAGCACGAGGTATTGTAAAGAACTTTAAGTCAATAACAAAATATTTATTTGTCAAGTTATAGTGTAGGGATATATTTTTTGTCATTTTTTTTTTAATATTAAAATTTGTCTGGCAAGGCTGAATTCCATAGAAATATACGTAAAATTGCGATTTTACTTTTTGGTGATCGTTAAAATGAGATGAAGTTTGGAATTACGACTTTTTTCATGCCAGTATTTAAGATAATTCTGGTTATACTAAACTTAAAATTTATTTCGTATAACACCTAGTTTGTTGTTTTAAAATTGTTAAAAAAAATGTTTTTAAAGATTTTGGAAGGTTTTAGAAATCGCATTCGGAGCAGACGGTTTTTTTTCAAACTTACCTCGGCTATCGGTTTTTATTATCAGTACAATGTTCCCCTGAGATATTTTTAGTCAAAAAAGTTATTTCCTTACTATAGTGCTTCGAAGCTCGACTTGTCCGAATAAAAATCACTCCTCTTGTAAGCAGATTTGTAAGCAGAAGTAGTTTTTATCTCCCATTTTTACTGGGTATGTTACACTACAATTAACTTTTATTAAATATTTTTCGTTTGCGTATTGAATCAGGAATCGATCCCATGATCACCACATGGCACTAACTAGTAACCTACCGAGGCACATATTTATTTTCATACAAAATTTAATGAAGTAATAACAAATCTAATAACGAAGTAAAAATCTGACTCGCAGCCATATTTATGTGGGTTGAGTAAAAATCTTCGGGCTTAAAATTAAAAACATAAACAAACATGCGCTATACTCCTGCGCTGTTGATAGCTGATAAGCTACAAAATGAAGTTTTTTTAAGAGGTTAATTATTTTGATCTTCGTGTTGAAAAAATATAATTAGCCAACCAACTTAGTGGTGCGTGCGGTAAATTTCTTCACTCGCTTACGTTATTGTTTCTTCGTAAGAAAGAGGAGATGCAATGTGTGCTTTTGCACATCTCCAAAGCCCTTCTAATTAATATTACTGCTTAATTGTACCAAATGAATTGTTGCTGGGTTAAAAAAATACAATATTATCATAATTTTTACATATTCTAAAAAATTTTATTTTTAGTAACAAAAAAAATGTGAGAAAATCATATTTATTCGTCAGAAAATTTTTTAACAGAATGTAAGTCATCATTATTAACCCATTAATGTATATTTTTTATTTCAATCAGAAACTACATAGCTCTAGTTTATTCGATGAGAAACAACATAAAAATATTTTAAATAAGCAGTGAAAACTGTTTGGTAACTGGCAACATTTCCTAGCAGCCTTTTAGCTAACAAAAGTTTTTATGGGAAATTTTTAAACACAACAAAAGCTTGTTTATACAATATACATTTACTTATGTCCATTTAAAAGTTTTAAATTTCAAAAAACAAAGCTTAAATAAATTTAAAAATAGAGCATAAATAAAAAATCCCTTTGAAGATTACAGTATAAGACCCCAAACATCGTGAAAGCCAATTAAAAATTTGTTATCGTTGATAAGGACAGTTGTGTGGGCAAACACAAACACAGACAAATGTTAAAGTTCCTGCTTGTACGCACACATAAGTATTTTTAAGGCTACAACCAAAAAGTACTTTAAGAGGATGATGACATTGCAAAATAAGAGATTTTAAATAATAATGACTTTGAAAGAATTAAATATATTAAAGATTTTATTTAAAATTAAAAAAAAAATAAATGTTAAGTCCAATATGAAACTTTCATTTGTAGGTTTGGACAAAATAAAATTTAGCGTCCACGTGTTCTGTTTTCCTAAACTATTCAATTTTAAATGCACTCCACAAATTTGAATGGTTACTTGTCATAATGTTAAATATCATAATGCCTATGGACACTATGTCACTTTTGAAAGTTTCCGAATGCGCATAGACACACACTGACGGTCACGTTAAACTTTGTACTTTCTTCTTTTTGAAGACTTCCTGTATAATTTTATGGCAAATATTTTGGTAGGACGTTTTAGCCGCTATATCGCTGTTTAATAGAAGTTTTTTTGCCTCTTTTTAAAGAAAAGGTCTAAAAGACCCATACAGTAAAGCGTTAGAGGGTTAACAGTCGAACAAAAAATTTCCTTGTAGTAAAATGCAAGGATTACAAAAAAGATGGTGTTTTAACCTCAAAAATGAGTCCCAGGCGTAAACTTTCAAAACGCCGATATATCTATATATGTATATGTACATAAATATGGGAAAAACGAAGAGGTTCCACATTTTTCTCATTTCAAGAAAAATTAAAAACAAATTGACATGTTAATTTTTATTGAACGTCCTACAAAGATTTAATGCAATTGGGGGGGGGGGGGTAGTCTCGTCGTTTTACCAAAGTTTAGTGTTGAAATTTTGAAAAATATGGCAGTGCCGCCGATAAATACTAACAGCCAAATTCATAAAAAATTCTTATTTTAGGTTTAAGACTCACAATTGTTATTGAACAGTTTCACGCTAAAAACTGTTTAATATAAAATTGCATTCATAAACACTACAATAGACATTGTGTGTTTTTAGGAAATTTAGATTCCGATACTGGCAACACCACCATGTTTTGTAGTTAGTGTTGCAATAAAAGAAATATGATTTCTTCCGGATATTGAAATATACGAATAGCTTTTTATTGTTTTTGTGTAAGTTAAGATTTTTTGAACTCTCTTTATAATATATTTATCAACTTATTTAACACAAGTTTTCTATGAAGTAAAAGCAAAAAAGAAATGATTACAAAAGAGTTCACACGAATCTTTTAATCATGTATGAAAAAGGTACTCGAGTAACGAGCTTATTTTCATTTGTGTTGATTGTTTCTACATCACTAACATTTCTTTTTGCTTTTATGTGTTTTGATGGTGTTTTTTTGCTAATTTTGTTACGAATTTTGTTTAAATTAAATAATTAAGTGACAAATTCCATCAAATTTAAAAAAAACATACGTAAACGCTTATAGCCAAGACTTCAAGCTTTAATTTAAAGCATATCATGTATTCCTGTGTGTTAAATTTGCAAAGATATTTGAAGTTGAAATTGATATATCGATGATATTGAATTTATTGAAGGTTTATAGTAGGTGCATACCATCTTTAAACCTATTTTAAAATTTTCATGTAATATACATTTTTGAATGCAATTTTATGAAATTTTGCTTAAAAGTAATTTATTGCCCTGTTTTAAATATTTATGAATATGGCTGTAATAATAAAAACATATCAAATATTGCTGCATTGGAACTATATAGTTCTTCCACATGAGTTTTGTTATCTTATCATGCTTCTGCTGTGTCGCATATTTAAAAGTGTTGCTTTCCCCTAAATTATTGAAAAAGTTTTTTAAGATATGTGGTAGAGTTAGTGCTCCTATATAGCTGACCGATTACACTTTATTTTAAATGGACTGTCTACATTTTTTTGCGTGTGCTCTTCATATACATTTTTGTAGTCCCTTCTTCCAGGTTCAGTCGCTAGAATCTTGTTTGAAAAGTTTTGATTTTGTCGTACAGTGGTATTTATAAAACTTAAATCTTTTCAGACTAAACTAACGAGTAACTGTTGACATAAGAGTGATTAAAACTTAAAAAGTTTTCCAACATAACTATATAATTTGTTTGTCTGTATATAAAGGGGATAAAGCAAAAATATACACACATACTTAAAAACATCAACAACTATTTAAGAGATATATCCATACACGAATATGAACAGTTGTAAGTATGCCAGCAAGCAAGCAGGTGTGATCTCATTCAAATGAAGATTGATCAAATCTTAAATGTTTGTGAATGACTTGAAAATATTAAAAGAATTATAGCTTTTTAAAAGAGGAAGATATGTAATTTTCATATTAAAAATGTTGTGAACTTCTCTGTAACGTAGTAGCTGGGAACGCGTGAAATTCTACGTTACAGAGAAAATACTTTGTAAAGAGGCTATAATCTTTAAATATGCATATATGTTCAAGCATATTATATTTCATGCAGCGATGGCATTTATGAAGTTTTTTTACGATATGACAAAAAACGATATGACATACTGTGTTGTCATATCGTAAGTTTTTTACGATATGACAACACTGCGATATGACAACACCGTGTATAGATATCGTAGTATTGTCATATCGTAGAAAGCTTACGACATGGCAACACAGTATGTAATATCGTTTTTTGTCATATCGTAAAAAAAACTTCATAAATGGCATCGCTGATTACATGTAAAGATTTGCTTTTTATTTAAATTAAGGGTTGCTTACTCCCCCTCCACACATGTAATTTTTGTTGCAGCAATTTCTTAATTTGTGGGAGAGTGTTGAAATAGAAAATATATATCATATATATTCCTCTCTCGCTCTTTCTCACTGAAAAATTAAGAATTGCTGCAACAAAAATTGCACGTGTGGACCGGGACTTATCTCAAAACAAATTTATATGAATAAATAAAATTATTTAAAACACATTTTGAAAAAACTCGTTATTTTGGTTTGTTTCCAACTTTTACATTTAACTTCATCGACAAACTCTCAACACCTATTGACGAATTCGTTATAGGAAGATTATGTAGCATATGAAAAGTAGTGTTTTAGTAAAGGTTCTTTACAGAGAAAACTACGGTATAGAAAAATTCGTTATAGGGATAAAAAAATGTAAGGAAAACATCACGAAAATGCAGTGTTCTCAAAAATAATTCGTCGTGGAAAAAAATTCGTTATAATGAAGCTCGTTAGAGGGAAGGTCGAAAGTACTTATGTAAATTTGCTGTTTACACAATCCAGACAATGAACTAGAGTAGAAAATTTAAATGAATAATACTCGGTAATTTGAGTGATTTGCTAACAAATTTCCTAGATGAGTTAATTGTTTAGGTTGTTTAAACAGCACCTAAAAACATACTTCCAAATATGTTTCTTATAAATAATACGAAATTGCTAATAACATTAGATATCAAATTGATAAAGAGCCTTATATCAGTTCTTCAACGAACATAAATTTTCATTAAGGGCCTATTTTTCTATATCCCCAGTAATAAACACCTCAATCGCACGTCACATACTAAGATGAACGCAGAATAAAAATAAGAAAATTTAGAAAAACACTACGTTGGATTGCTACATATGTCACTTGAATTCCCAATATATAAATATTCTGTGTTACCTACTCGCATAGAACTACGAACTAATATCAGTATTTTTAATTAAATATCAACATTATTTATTATAACACGATTATTCTTTGCAGTTCAAACTTTTCGAATTTTATTATTTTCAGGTAATTTGTTTATTACATTTAGCAATTTTTCGCTAACTTGCAATTTTTTCGCGTTTTTTCTGAACTTTTTATTTTTAACGGCTTTGGCGATTTCCAACCAGTTTCACGGGTAGTTTCCGATTTTGCAACTTCTCGCGAATTTTCGCAAAGTTCACGATAAAAGCGACTTTTTGCACGTTTTCTGCTGCCCAACAGTTTTGCCGATTTTTACCCAATATTAGACTTTGTTATCATCCCGCTGTTAGTGAGTTTTTGCGAATTTTCGCCATTTTTGAAAATTTGTTGCCGAATTTTTTGCATTGCTTACAGTTCTAGCGATTTTTAATCAATATTATGGCTTGATCAAAATTTTGCAACTTCTTTGCGAATTTCCGAAAAGTTCGCGATAAAAGCGACTTTTGGCATATTTCAGCGTCCTTACAGTTTTGCCGATTTTTTAACAATACTAGACTTTGTTATAATCCTACTGTTAGTAATTTTTTGCGAATTTTCGCCATTTTCGCGATTTTTACCGAATTTTTTGCATTTCTTACACTTTTAGCAATATTAGGGCTTGTTAAAAATTTTGCAACTTCTCGCTTATTTTTGCAAAGATCGCAAGAAACGCGATTTTTTGCATGTTTGCAGCTTTCTAACAGTTTTGCCGATTTTTAAACAATATTAGACTTTGTTATTATTCCGCTGTTAGCAAGTTTTTTCGAATTTTCTCCATTTTCGCGATTTTTATCGAATTTTTTGCATTTCTTGCATTTTTACCGATCTCTAATCAATATTAGTTATGGCTTGTTTAAAACTTTGCAATTTTACGCGAAAAATTTAAACACAAACGCTTGAATGAAACTTGTGCTTGATTGGACATATTAAAATGAGTTATTTTTCACTGAAACGTTTTATAAAATTAGCTTTTCATATATTAATTTAAGAAAACAACGTAACAATCAGGTGTTCAACGCAAGCAATCACCTGCCATTGTAACGTGTTTACCAAAATATCAACAAATTCAACAAATTCTATGCGTAGGAATATAGAAAATAAGGGTCTAAAACTTTTATTTGAGACAGAAATTTAGATTTGACAAAAGTCTAAAAATTACATTTGAAATCGAAGCATAAATTTATAACTGTTCGAAAGTTTGTACTTATGTTTGTTGGGATATATAACATACGCAAACATGTATTTATCTCAAATTTATGTTATGCAAGGGAGAAAAGAAAATTTTATCAACTTTTCCATTAACAGTAACCAACCAGTGTGTAGTTGTGTGAATGCACGTACCATTGTAAACAATTTCTATTCTCTTTGATTGTATGAGACAGAGAGAGAGAGAGAGAGAGAGAGTAAGAAGGGGCCTGAAAATGTTTGTATGTGTGGGCATAGTTAAGGACCTGAAGCTGTTGTAGTTAAAATCATTTACATTACTTAAAAGCTTAGTTGTTAAATTCCAAATCATATATAAAATTGAATAATCAAAAAATCAACAATACTAGTTTAGATGATTTTAACAAGTATTTTGTTAATTTAACCTTGAAATGAAGAAATTAAATAATTGCTGGTATCTATCATATGGTTATCTAAAAAGCAAAATACATTACTCATGTTAATCCTAGAAAGATTTACCAATTATTGTCGAGTTATTATAGCCACCAATTAAAAATATATATTATGACAAAATTTCAGTAACATCAGTAATAATGGGACCCCAACAAGTTTTTATTGAAATACAGACAATGATCAAAACTAAACACACACAAACAACACAATTTGTTATTTTTTTTTTAGATTTAAGCAATTTTTCCCTAAATATAAATGTGTGTACCGAAATCATATCGTAGTCATGAGTAACGAATATATTGTACAATAATGTTTTCTATCAAATTGTACGGAAAAACTCACTAACATGCAGTTCAATTACAAACTTGCAATTTCGAATAAACATTTCAACTATGTCCAAAAATGTTTCTAAGAAATTATATGATTAAAATATAAATTTTAGTCGAACTATATGGGTTTAATTAAAAGAAAGAAAAATAGCGACAACAACTATTAAATGCAAAGCTGAAAAACAACTCTAAGAGTGAATCATGAAAGAATGAAAGTAAATGATATTCAACTACGTGAATGCAAACTACCGACAATCGTCTAATAGTCTAAGCGATAAAGAACTCTGATGAGTAGTTCGGGTGGTCTCGAAATATGTAAGTTCAACCTTCCGTACAGTCAAACCTTTCTTTGTATACATGCATCACAATTTTCTCTAAATAAAAAATATAAGTTAATTGAAAAATTAGATTAAAAATCGATTTCAAGCTAAAATAATTAAATTATTGTAAGCTAAATTTATTTTCAGCGCTATCAAATTCTTAAACCATATTTGTAAATAAATACTGTGATATACAAATATCAGTAATTACTTATACCACATTTAAGGATTTTGTGGCATCAACAATAGCTTATATTAACCCAGATAAATATGATATGCCATTAGTTTTTGGTTTGTGGCATTCAACTAACAGCTACCTTGATATTATTTGCTTTCATTAAGCTCTTGTTTGTTCTTGTCTTCATGAAAAGCTTTATCACTCATATCATTGAGTTAAACAAAGAAAATATAAATAAAATATTATTGTTAATGGTTTAAAATTTCACGGTGCCAAGGCAAAAAATAATTCTTAATTTAAAACAAATCTAGTTTAGTGGGCAAAACGTCTTGAACATATTTTTTCATTCATTGTCTGAATTTAATAAACATAATATTTTATACATACACTTTCTTGTATATACGCTTGTTTTAAGATTTTTTGTTTTTCGGTTATTTTACTTTTTCAGTAATTTTGTTATTAAAGTGTTACAATCAATTCAGTCGTGGCTAGAAGTTACAAGAAACAAATCAGAATACAATTTTCATTTCATTTACAAAAATCGACAAGCTTAAAAACAAATAATGTTATAGAGTAAAATAACAAAAAAATCTGCTTTATATTACATCCTATAGCAAGTTTTTTCTCGTGAAAAACGATTTAGTGAGGGGTTTAGGTTAAGTTGAGTAGATCAGTTTGCCGTTTTAAAAAATTGCAAAATACCCTCAAAATCGGACGTTATCGATAAAAAACCATTTTTCGCAATTTCACGGGCAAAAAATATACTCACTGCGTCGTTTGTGTACTGATTTAAATTTTTTTTAACAGTGTGGAATAGATGAGGACCTAAACTTTCCGTGTATATTTGAAAGATTTTAGTTTAACTTATATTTCGTCGAAATATCATCTAAAAGAAATAATTTTTTTTTTCGATTTATTAAATTTTTCCAGCTTTTTTTGTCCGACTTTTTGTATTCTTTTTTGTTTTTTTTTTTTGTTAAAAAGTGTATCTTATGACGATTACAAAAATATCTTATACTATTACAATTGGTTGGGAATTTGCAAAGTTAAAATTTTTTAAACAAAACGTCAATGTAAATTAGTTGTGGAAATACTCACAAAATAAATGGTAAAATATTTATGCCTGCTAAGCTACTGGTCAGAGTTATAGGAAAGTTGACATACTAATAGATGAGGGGCTTTACTTGCGCACTATAGTTTCCAAAAATATGCAAGATATGATATAACGCCTCTTCAGTGGGCTAAAACTAAATACTAAACTCTTGTAATATTTACTGCCCACTATGTCTAAATGATTCTTTCGTTCGCACAATTACATTTAAAACAAAAACAATAAATTCAGTAAAGTGCGACTTAGGCTCGCACAAGATTGGTTCCGTAAGAATACATATATATATATACCTTTTCATTTTTATTCTTTTTTCATTTTAGCAATTTTTTCGTTTAATTTTAGTTTTTTTTCAAGTTTTTGTTGTTGTTTTTTTGCGATTTGTTTAGTTTGGCGCTTTCTTCATTGTGATTTGTTCAGTTTTTTCCGATTTTTCATTTGTTTTGCGATTATTGGCCAATTCTTTTTAGTTTTGGCGAATTTTTAGTTTTGGCGTTTTTTTTTTTCTTTTAAAATTTTTTCTGTTTTTGTATTTTTTGTTTCGTTTTAGCGATGTTTTTAGTTTTGGCATTTTTTTCGTTTTGACGATTTTTTCAGTTTATGGCAACTTTTTATTTTTTGTTTTTGCGAGTTTTTGCTCTTTTTGGGTATTTTTTGCCATATTTTTAGTTCTAGCGATTTTTAAGTTTTGTTGCTTTTTTCGTTTTGGCGATTTTTCATTTTTTTTTTATTTTTTTAGTTTTCGTGGCGATTATTTTAGATTTGATGTTGTTTTTAGAGATTTTTTTGCTTTTAGTGCTTATATCCTGTAAGCGGTTTTTCATTTCGGCGATTTCTCGCTTTAACATTTCTTAATTTTGGAATTTTTTACTTTTAGCGTATTTTTTCAATTTCAAGAGTTTGCCTCTAACGGTTTCCAAGATACAGCAAATTGTCTAAATTACATAGCTAAAATTATATTAACTGATAAAATACCCTTTAATTTTTATTGCTTTAAATATCAGTGTTAATTGGTGTAGTCTATTACACAGACCACACTAATTAACATTAACTTTGAAAATTTCAAATGTCTTTATATAAGTGTCTGTATATTACATTAGTATTTCAACATGTTTTGTTGCTCGCTTTAGAACACCCTTTAATTTTTAACTGTCATATTGTGTAAAAATTTCAGATCCGTATCACTTACGGGAAAACATCCTGTGACAGACAGATGGACAGACGGCCAGACGTACAGCGTAGCGAAAGCAATAGGGTGCCTTTACACTTTTAATGTACGGAATCCTAAAAAGGATAATAGTCCTAAAGTCGTTAGCTAATGGGTATACACTGAAAGAACGCGATCTATCGTCAGAATGGCCGACAGAAGCCAGCGATGGCCTTACAAATCTTAGTTTTTACAGATTTATGACTTTAACAATATATTCTGTAAAATTTGGCTAGCACGTACATAATAATTTGGGCATAGTTAATTGATCAAAGCCTTTTAGATTGTATTAAGTGATTACTTAAGCAAAACAAAATTGTTTTCTTAAACAAAAAGGATTTTAGTATTCAATAGAACACTGAAGATGGCACATAGCCGAAACCGGTCTGTTTACAAACCAAATTTGACGTGGGATGACGGAAAATCGTTCCAAATTCAAATAAACCCCGTCGGAAGAAACACATAACACTAAACAAAAGCTAATTTTAAAAAATGACGGGTCTAAACGACGGATGTGATATTTTCCCAATACACATATTGGGGCCCACTTGGGAAAGCATGTGGCAAGCCCAAAAAGATTTTCCGATTCGGCATCAATACGGAAAGTTTGTTGGTTTAGCCCATCTATAAATTAGAGATTTAATATAAGTTCTTTACCACTTGGTAACCATTAGGAACTTGTTGGGAATATCTATAAAAAGTTTTAATCGTATTTTTCGCTCATATTCGATAGAGGTGATTGTTGCTTACTTGGAAAGCTTTAGCAATTTTTAATTAATAGTAGGTAGGGTTTGGTTTTGCATAAAAATTTCTAGTCGGGATATTTTGTCATTTTTTTATCTATTCCCAAAAAACAAAAAAATTTTTCTATGTTATTTCAAAAACTTATTGAATTCCAGGCACGGACTTCGACAAGGATAAGAATTATATTTGGATTTTCATTAAAATCCAATAATACACTTTTTAAAGAAACACGAGAGTTAAAAAATTTCTCCTTATATAAAAATATCTTAAAAATATATTACTCATCCGCTCATGTGTCAAACAATAAATAAGCGTATGAGTGATATATTTTTCTTTTATATGAGTTTTTGTTACTTTTTTACTCAAAGCCTAAATTGTTCTCTATTGATGTTCTAAGCTTCAAATTAATTCGGCCATTCGAACAGGCGTTATGTATTTATTGCTAATTTTACCTGAATTGCTCCCACTGTTAACTGTTACACATTCACACATACATATCTGTAGATGGGAGGTAAGCTACAGCAAGTCACATTTTTTTTCAAAATACGTGATTTATGCTATTGCAATCAGCATTTTTCAGCTATTGATAACTAAAATCCAGCAAAGCCTATGTTTTAAGGGACAGTACTACTGCTGTTTAAAACCATCTGCGAAGTAAAGAACGCCAAGTCCATTTTAATCATTAACGGTATTATTATATGACGTAATTTTACATATAAAGAATATGTTAGATATAAAAAAAAGATATTGGACCTGTATGATATATTTGGGATAAGTTAAACTGTTCACCATACAGAGATAGAACCATTCCATTTCAAAATTATTTTTGCGCTCTCCTGTAAAATTTTCAAAATGTGACTTGGCCTCTCGCCTATAGATTTATATTCACAGTTTTTATAGATGTTTATATTTGAAGCATTTTTTTTTCAATAAATGCTTAATATTATTGTGATTGAACAAAAAGTGTAAAACTAATACTGCATAAAACATACAACATCATATCGTAAATACAATGTACAACACATTCTTAAGAGCCACTCAAGCGAAGCACAAACATAACGAAGAACATTATAATTATCATGGTACCTAGTTGCCAAATAAGAGAAACAAATGAAAAATGAACATATCGCTCATTTACTGCAACGTCATCATAACTCAAAATTTACGATTTTCAAGCTAATAATGCAAACTTATTCGCCATATCGTTCTTCATATTGCGTAAAAATTTCATATAAATATCTTGTATATTCAACTCTTGAGAGAAGAATGAAATTGTGTTTCTCCATTAAATTGCGGGTAAATTGAAAACTTTAAACTCGTTTTCTGTAAAACTAGGTTTTTGGAGTTATGATGATGTTGCAGCAAATGAGAGATATAACAATAAAAAGAAAAAAAATCAAAATAAAAAGAAATTATTTATACTGTGCAACAACAACAACAATAGTTTAATATTATAACAAATTCAATAAATTTTTATTTACAAGTGGCATACAAGATGTCGAACATACAATTTAATAATATTTTGCTTTTCATATCATTTCGTCTTTATTTTTTATTGGCAAAATGTTGCTAGCAGTATGACACAATAAATCTTTGTAACTGTCGTTACGTTCATAAGTTGTCCACTTAAAAAAAGAACTTAATTGAAAGAAATTGTATTTGTTGCTAGATTTTTATGCTGCAATTTAAACGAACAATCGATCATTGAATTTCTATTATGATTAATTTTTTATTTATTTTTTGCTTCTTATATACCAAAACATTTTTCTGTTGCTTTAATCGTCTCTTGTTGTTAAGCTTAAGTTATGTGACAATGCCACAAGAAATAAATCAAATAACAAACATTTTTTCTTTTCATTTTCAGTATAAAAATTTCATCTTAATTTGTTACAAAAATTTATTAAAATGCATTTGTGTGCAGTGTTTGAATTGAGTTGATTTATTTGTTGACAAAGCGATAGTATAATAAGTTCATATATTTTAGTAGAATTAGTTACAAGTAAATTTAAAGAGATATAGTCTATATATTAAAATTATCGAAATTTTTTATTTGAAAAGTGGACATATATCAGTTTTAAAAATGACAGCTCATATTGTAAATAAGAGTTGTATAAAATTCCAGAAAGTTCTTACTACTTTAAAAATATGTACAATAGGTATACAGCCAAAATTTTAAGATAGCACCAACAGATGGCCAGTGATGTTTATATGAAGAAAACAATTTACTTGAATCGATTTTGGAAGACAAACATCTCCCTAGACCGTTGTTTTCTAAGACCTTCAAGAAAAATTTTTATTTATTTATTAAAATATTTTTTACGGAATTTTATGTTTTAAATAATAGTTTTGCAAAATTTTCAGAAAAAATACGATGCACAGTGGTTTGTGGCAAAAAAAAATGGAAATAATTCAGTATCTTCGTAACTGCTGAAGCCAGTGACATGAAATTTTACATGGTTATAGCTGAGGTGTTCTCCGTTTTAAGTTTGAAGAGTTTGGTCCTGGCTTCTTCGAGAGGGGCTCCAGGCGTTCCCAAAATTGGTAACCTCGGATATGTCAAACTTTAAAAAAATCGCCAAAATTACATTTCTTGTCCGATTTCCAAACCCTTTCCTATTTTGGAATCTGCTATTAAAGGCCTATATTTGCCTCACGTACGGTTTAAATTTCTCTCCTATAGGTCAAAAGTGACAGGCCTTGCAAAAAAAAAATGGAAATTTGGCGATCTTATTCTGGTATTTTTTAAACTGTGAAGTTGTCAAAAGTCGCAAAACTACACCAAAAATTTAATAATAATCTGCACAATTCAACAAAAATTTTCCATTTTACCGAATCAATTTATCTTAATGGAGTGAGAACTGGCAGCAGTTTCAATTTTACACTTAAAAACAAGTTAATTTTTAGTAAATTTTTTTGTCAAAAAGTTACTATCGTTATTTCGATTATAAAAAAATAAGTTTCTGCAAAGACCTTAACCAAATTAACATGACTTGGATAGAAGACAAAAAAACCAAGCTAAAAAGCTAAGCTCTATCTGTAATAGTTCGCCCACAGTAACCCCTAGTATATGATCATTTTTAAAAATATTTTTCATGTTTGCATGAGCGGTACAAAAATTGCAAAGCTGCGATCTTAACTTATCAGACGGAGTTTTAAAGCTATATTTGATAGTAGCTTTCCATATGTGGCGATAATGACCCCCGCGACTAGTATAGTCAGGAGAGGAAAAATACCGAAAAAAGTCAGATTTTCATATTTTTATTACTAAAACAAACTTACTTCAAATTGTATTTGGTCCAAGCTCTCTACCTTTAAAATATATAAAATGCTCCAAACAAAAGTCTAATACTTTGTCTGTTATAGCGCGTACAATGTACACACTTATTTACTAATTTGCTGGTTTTCAGTAGAAATAAAAAATAATGTTTTGGGTACCTAAATCACTTTTCCTACATATTGTCATATGATTTCAAAAAAGCCCTAAGGTACAAAAAATTCAAAACCGACTTTTTGCTTGATTATGATTCACCGTATCAATATAAATGTTATTACGACTCTCTTCCTAAGCTTTACTCCTCTATTCGTCCATATAAAATTGGTATTATAACTATTCAGTACCAGTTTATGGGTTAATTTTTCCTATTACAGAGTTTCTGTTCTTCTCCTGTAAAATTATTTCAATGTAACTTAGGGCTTTTAGGAATTCATATGACAATATAAAGTCATTCACACAGAAAAAAAATTACCAATGTAAAATCAATATGTCGTAATTTCGATTAAAAATCATATTAAATTAATGAGAAATGATTTGTTGTTTAACTGAATTTGTGTTTATTTGCTTTGTTCATAGCTACAATGTATGTTGCAGAGTGCTTCCAATAGGAAAAAAGGTTAATATATATGAGAGGCTTATTCAGTGCAATAACTCGATGAGCCACAAAAACAAAATATGGAATAAATCCACTTGCAAATTTAAGAAAAAATTAAAATTGTATTGTTTAAATGCGCAGCATGGTTAGTTGCAAATTACTAAAATTTATCCAAAACTGTATCTAGAATGCAAAGCTATGGTACCTAGCAAGGCAATAATCATATAATACAAATTTTTTATTTCATGTGGCTTACCGAGTTACTGCACTAAGCCCTTCATATGTATCTTTGAAACTTGAGATCCGTTTACAAAACGATGTAAGTAAAAATCGCAGAATAGGGCGTGGGCCTTAAGTATATTAAAATTAGGTGCAGCCTGTTGAAACGTCGAGCTACAGGGTGTCAAGGTTGCCACATCGGGCATGAAAAATTTGTCCTCATAGCTTCTATAAATATTATCTGATTTTAGTAAACTTCAAATTCATGTTAAGTCTACAAACAGCTATAGAAAATACCGATTATTCCATTAAGATACATTATTTCAACAATATTTGGCTTTGAATTTCGAAATTTTGGATTTCGGCCTCGAATTTGTTCTCTATTTTTTTATACCCAACGTAGTAAACTTTGACACCCTGTGACTCATCATATGTTTCAACAGAGTAGTCCAAATTTTCACGTTCTTAGTGCTCAGCTCTTCCTCTACAAATGTTACATACATCGGTTTTAATCCGATCGCAACCCGGTTGGGCAACTCGTCGTAGATGACATTTTCATCAACGACAACTTAAGGAAATTTCGACATTTGTCATGCACGATATTTGTCGATTACAGTTTCTTTTCAGACAATCTAACAGAAACCGTACTCAAAGAATGTATAAAAATTTATAAAAGTTCTTTTACAATGTCTATTAAAACTTCTTGTACTAAATACTCTCTGAGCGCCAACAACAGGCCATCGACGCTTTAACATTGTCATGCATCGGTCTTGCAAGATGTCTGAAAGACATGGCCAACCGGGGTGTTTCATAGCTACAGACTTATTTCCCTTTGACTTGTTGTTGTTTATTTTGATTTTCGTGTTCCGTAAATGTAAATAGCCGAAAATTAGCCGTCAAACTTTGCATTACCAGCGAACATTTCTTGCTCCTGATTTAAAATCATATTCAGTTTAAACGAAAAATTATTAATCTAACCTTAAATCTCTGTGATAAAAATGTTTCATTTTAAATCAACACGACTATAACTTTAATTTCAAATCAATTTTATGTTGTCGCAAATTATATCATGTTGAATTTAAATGAAATTCATGTTACTTAATGTCGTATAAATTTTTTGTATATCTAAAGTAAAGCTTAAAGCTTAAAGCCCGACTTCAAATCTTGGCTGTGAAAGCCAACTACAACACTAATTTTTCTGAGGCCTATGCGAATACACATCACGTAAGTAAAATAATTAATAAAACTTCTACATTAAATTCATGTTGTTTCAACTTGAAATAACATTGATTGAACATGATTCTTTGTATTATTGCAGCATCAACTTCATTTTGATTTACATGTACAGGAATATTAAATCAACATAAAATGTAGTTATTTCAAAAGAAAAAATGGTCCTTCAAGATTTTTGTTAATCATTTTGAATTAAATCACTACCGAAAAATGTTAAATTTAATTAGCTTTCGACAGTTATACTATGAAATTTTTCTGTGTGTATATCGACGACAAAAACCAAAATTTTAAAATTCAAAGCCAAGTGTCTCTGCAAATATCACAGATATCGTCATGAAATAAAATGAATTTTCTTTATAAATATAAGCTGCACAAAAATTTTAAATTCATTAAAATCCGATAATACAACGTTTTTCATGTAGTTAAAAGTTATTACGATTATTGGGGAATTAAGATTAATACTTTAAAATGCGAAGCTATATGTATACGAAATGTATCTGGAAAATGTCGAGGGTTCGTAGTTTCCGAGAGTAAAAACTTAAAGGTATTCCTTGATGGCGTTGAAATTCCATTTAAATGTAAAATTAAATATCTGGGTATACATTTTGATAAACTTTTAAAATTCAATAAACACGCAAGGGTGGTGATAGGAAAGTGGTACGGGTTTTTGAGCTCTTTTAGTAAAATTCTCAATAATAAAAATTTATCGCAAAGTTGTAAGATTTTATTATATAAGACTTGCATTAGACCTGTGATTTTGTATGGTTTTCCTATTTGGTTTAATATTTCATTAATAATAATGAAAGAAATAGAAATTTTGGAACGAGAAATTTTCCGATGTTGTATTGGAAGACACTTTGATTCCTTTTCAAAACGTTTTTCCAATCTTTATATTTATAGAAACTCTAATATCACACCTATTGGTTTTTATGTCTGCGATTTATTGAGAAGGTTTGTAACCAGATCAAGCCTTCATGAAAACAAATTTTTTTAGATATTTTTAAAATTCAGAAAATTTTCAGTTGGTCAAATACCAATTACTTATCACCAATAAGTTATGTCAATGAAATTCCAACATTTGACTTAAGTCATTCAATAAGCCATACTTTTTATACGAAAAGTATTCCTGGCACACATAGAGGATGACTATGCGCACGTACTTACGTATATGTACATGAATGGCTATTAATAAACATGCATGTGCTTGTATATATGTGCGTGCCGAAGTTTTTCTTTAATATTATTTCTCTATTTTTATTATTTTTATTAATTATTATTATTTTACTTTTTTGTTTGTTTTGTACTGTAATATTAATATAAGATAGTTTTAAGTAAATCATTTAGTTTAGGAGATTTTCTCTCAAGCTATCCTAAGCCCCACAGCAAGGGCGTTGTAAACAAAAAACGCATCAAATTATGAATATTTCTATGTACAATATTGTAAGCATGTTGCTATTTATCATTTTAATGTTGTAATATATTACCTTACAGTCTTATCCTGTAGCTCACCTTGCGTTTCAACTGAGTCGCCCGAATTTCAACAATGTTTTAAAGCTTATGTATGTCCCCCTCCATGACTTCTACATATATTATTTTGTAATCCGATCGCAAGTTTCAAAGACGCAGGTTAATTACACTTTTTTTCTCAATTTGGAACCAATGTACGGTATTAATTTTCATCTTCCCGAAATCAAAAAATGGGGAGTTACTGATCGTTTGTTTGTTTGAGTGATGTCGGTTTAGAAAATTTTCAAATAATTTTTAGCTAGTTCAAAAACATGAAAAATGTTAAGCGTTCTGAACTTGTTATTTGCGGGAAGGTGCAGAAATGACCAGGAAGGCAACTCATATACATAGTATAGAATTTTTCAAAAATACAATAACTGCCTGTTCGCCGATGTAGAAGGAGTTCTTTCTTTCGCACAAATTACATTTAAAGCCAAGACAAATTCAAGAATTTTGTTATTGTTTTAAATGTAATTGAGCGAAAGAAAGAACTCCTTCGAAATCGGTCATAGCCAAAGAGAGATTTTTCCGACAAATTGCCTTTTTGCTGTTGCAGTCAGCGTTGCCAGTTTTTTCTACTTCTTCGTCCTTTCAAAATTTTTCGTCCTTTCGAAAATTTTTCTCCTTCCTAATTATATTTTTAAAATTTTTTGTGTCAAATTTGGTATAACTTTGAGATAATTAGAGGTCTTGCAAACATTCAACTTTTTTTATAATAATTTAAATATTAGATACATAATTGTTGCCTTGCAAGCTTATTTTTTTTTTGCCATTAAATTTCTTTAAGCTATTTTTTAAACTTTACGGTTTTTTATTCCCTAGTCCCTTTCAGCACTGGTTGCAATATGATACTTTTCAATTTCCAAATATTTCACACCCATATTTAGATCATGTCTTATAAGTTTTCAAACTTTATTTAATATTTACGTCCATAAACTGTCAAATTAAATTGACACTTTTTAATTTTCCATTTCTGTTAAATATTTTTGAATAGCAAGATATATAAAACAATTAATATCTACAAGTAAATAAATATATAAAGCAATTATTTATTAATACTGATTGATAATTTCAGGCAAATGTCATAAATTATTTTGAAAATAAAACAGAAACGCTTAGCACCTGTCAACTTTAATAATTATATGAATTTGATGGCAATGAAAAGAGAAAAACATATTAAGTGAGATGAATATTACAAAACATTATATACATGAATATGCTATTTAAGGTTGTTTAAGACTATAACACAAGTATTAATACTTTTTGTTTGAAAATTTTCAAAAAAAACAATACCAATTATCATCTCAGGGTTTCATTTTCCTCAAAAGTATTAATACTTGTATTATAGTCTAAAACGGCCTTTAATAATATGATTTAGCAGACTTATGTGAGCCAATGGCATTATCACTTCAATTATATTACAAGTAATTTGTAACTTTAATAGTAATAATAGCAATTATGTAGTTGTTATTGAAATTCCACCTGCACTAGCAACAAGATAAACATTCACTTTAGGAAAGTAAAAAAATTTTTTTTAAATTATAATAAACAATTAAAGGAAAACAGTGGGGCAAAGAACAGTGCCATTGTTTGATTAAACTTAGAAAATATGAGAAAATGTGAGAATATGGATCATAAAAGTGTTGAAGCTGACAAAGTTTCCTACCAAAATTTTCCTGATCCTCATCGATTTTAGGTATGAGACTTAAAGATATATAAATTTTATCTCTCTATTTTTGTAGACGGTAGGGCTTTTTTATTGGGTTACAAAGTAATGAGTGGTACCTACTTATCTTATTAGTATGCTTCAAGTTATAACTACTACTTAGTTTTTAATAAAATTAGTATGTATTTCTATCATTATACGAAAGTAGTTATAATTTGTTGTTGTGTATTAATAAAAGAAGTAGTTTGTATATGAAATTGTATTTTTGCTGCTTAAGCTTATAAGTCAAAAATAGCTGAGTGAGTAAAGTACTTGTCTTCAAATCTGAACGAGCACATGCTTGTATCCCAGCTGGGCAAAAAAAAAACAAAGTGTGACAAAATATAAATAATGTGTATAAAATTTTTTTTTTAATTTTAATTTGTTTATTTGACTACATATTTTTTAGCTTCAAGTAAGTCAAATAATAACTACTTAATTGATGTGACATTGTAAATACATTTGTATGAAGTACCCCATATTTTTGAACTTCTCAAACAAAAAGAAGTAGTTATTGAGCCAAGTTGTAAGTAGATACGACTTAAGTTCTTATATACCTTTTTGCCTAACAGTAAGTCTATATCCATACGGCTCAACTTTTGCTGCGCAACTTTCGAGTTTATGGGAGACAGAAGTGAGAAGATTGTGAAGGTGTACACTCCTTTATGAACATGCAACTCTCTTTTGTTTTCTTCTTCACAATATTAAGCAACAATAAATTCTATTTAAAAAAAAACCGCACAACAAGAAAGTTGCAGAAGCAAGAGTATAGACATGGACTAAGCAAAGTTTTTGCTGGGACATAGTAGCAAATAAGAGGCTTTCTAATTAAAGCGTATCATTTATACGGATTGACCATGGCTGTGTGGGTTAATATGTGGCGAGTAGCGCTGACAGCTGGAACTCCATGTCATTCTTATAGTTTGATTATTAAAAAAAAAATTTTTACAATTAGTCTGTAACTGTCACCGTTGACTCTGTCAGGTAGCGTCTTCATTCCTTATGGTTCTGCTTTCACGGAGAAGGGTGCTGTATTCTCATTCCATTTCCCCAACGAAAAATATTATTTGGACTTTTCATGGTGATTTGCCACCACTAACTGAATAATAAATAATGTATTACAGACGGCGTCGAAACACGACGTCACACAGAGCGAAAAGCTGCCAATCTAGCAGGGGAAAAATAAAAGAATTTATCGAATTTGAAAAAAATGTAAACACAGTTTCAAAGTGGAGAAATCAGTTTATTTAAAAATCAAATTTATTTATCACTATGTTCGGAAAATATGGCTTTTTAAAAATTGAGAAGAAATTAGGTTGTAATTCTTTATTGATTTTTATATCAAATATGTTGGCATATTGAATCGCTAATGATGGACGTTTTCGAACAAAGTAAATGTTTTTTTATAGAGTGTTATATCAGCTATTTTAAACTGTTTTACTTTATATATTTGCTATTTCAGTTAAATTTTACAAGCGTAAATACAGCAAAAAAAAATTATTTTCAATTTTCTAAATCTTTGATTTTTCCGCCGCTATATTAACTTTTTTCCCAGTGTGCAGCAGTCACATACTCTCAACTTCGTCGTGAACTTCTCAGATAACACAATATAATAAAGTAATGCAAATAATGTCGATACTCTTATGCACCTTTGCTGTCAACAAAAGTAATATGTTTGATATGTATGGTTTTTAAATATTCAAAACAATTGCAAATCTATTACTATTGCATTAGCATAGAATCGCGACTAATGCAATAGAAAGCCTTGGTTTGTAGAGCGAGGCTTTAAAACTCGGCAGACGAGCAAATGATGCCCTTTATTTGAGTTCAGTGAAAAGAAGAATGAATTCTTGTGTCCAAACTGAGACTAGCCTTTATTTACAAATTTTCTAATTTATATACTAATTTACACATTATCTAAAGTTTATCTGACATATCTTGCATTTCATTCATACATCCAAAATGCCCAATGTAACATGGTGTTCAACTTTTTGTTCATGTTACAAAAATGCATTTACTGATCGACTGACCAATCAGCACAGTCATTAATTTTAAACAAATTACATTTCTCCTATTTAAGGTATTTAAAATAAAATAAAAAGAAATAAAAAGAAATTTGATTTTCGATTGTTACCCCTTAAGTACGGTCAAGTACCTAAAGCAATAAACTATAAGTGGAGCAAATGAAAATACTCATGTTTCACTTCGCTGTAGGTATTTTGGTATACGTATGAAGTGCAAGCATTTGTTTACCACATGTGTCATAATGTTTGTGTGTCATTGATATGGTCGTTTACAATTAATATTTTCTGTTATTTTTCTTACAAAATTATTGTGTGATGCTCTTGTGGAAATGAAAAATAAGTGTACACCACACCCTTACCCTTAAGATAAAATTTATGAGATTTTGAATAAATTTAAATCTGAATACAAATTAATAGTTTTAAAAATTTTTTTTTTTTTTTTTTTGTTAATGCATTTTTAGTAAGTATTATGAATAAGAATATATACTTATATCTACTTTATTTCATGATTTTTTTTGTATAATTTTAATGAGTTATTATGGAATATTCGTTTTTTATTATTTATTTCTAGTATTGAATTACAATTTTGTCTTTCTAGTATTCTATATGGACCAATGTAGGGACTCTGATTTTTCTTTCTAGTTTCCAGTTTTACTAATACTAAGTCTCCTACATCAAATAAACTTTTTATAATTTTCTTATCATATTCTAATTTTGATTTTTCTTTTGCCATATTTATTAAATTTTTTGCGTTATCTAATGCTCTCTTAATCCTAGTCCTAAATTCATTAGCATAATTTTCCAAATCATAAACTTTAATGTTAGTGCATAATGCGTCTGTGGGCAGAGTTGGTAATTTACCAAAAATCAACTGGTATGGAGAATAATTGCTATTTACGTGAGGTGTGGTATTATACGCAAATGTATAATAAGGTATCCACTTGTCCCACTCTAAATCCTCAACAAAATTTAACATATATTCATTTAATACTCTGTGATTTCTTTCCAGTGTTCCTATAGACTGATGGTGATATGGTGCTGAGAATTTCTGGTCTATATTTAATAGTTTGCATACTTCATTCATTAATTCATTTTTGAATTCAGTGCCTCTATCTGATTTTAATACTTTAAAGCAACCATATTTTAAAATAAACTGTTCTACTAGAGTTTTAGCTATATTTTTCGCTTCTTTTGTTTCCATAGGGTATGCTACAACATACTTTGTTAGTTCGCATTGCATTGTTAGTATATATCTATAATTATTAGAAATTCTTAATGGTCCTACTGTATCTATTTCTATTATTTCAAAACTAGTATTTGGGGTTTCGGTGATATTCATTTCCTCTCTAATATGTTTTGTTTGCTTATTTCTTAAACATTTATCGCAATTTACAACGTAATCTCTTACCATTTTTCTCATATTTTTCCAAACATATCTTTGTTTGAGTTTTAGTACAGTCTTTCGAATGCCTAAGTGTCCTGATAATGGTGAGTTGTGGAATTCTTCAATTAATTTGTTTTGTAATTTCTTATTTTTAATGTACTGCAAAGGATTATACAAGATGATATTTAAGTTAATGTTTTTATATTTTTTATATTTTGTCAATCTTTGGTATACCTCATCATAAATTCTTTTCATATATTCTACTGATATCAGTTTGAAAATTTCATCGTCGCTAGCTAATGCGAGATCTTTAATATTCTGCTTATGCATATAGATTATCAGCTTCTCTAGAAACAAAACGTATTTTGCAAGATCATCACTAATATTCATATGATAGCTATTATTTATACAGTCAATGGTACCATTTAATTTATCATCATTGATAATTTTAAATTTCAATTTGTGCACATTTTTAATATCCTGTAGTGAAGTACATTCCCATATGTTTGTATATTTTTGCTGTTGGGATATGTTTTTCTCATCTGTGTTGTTTTCAGTTGTTTTGCCCTTTGCGTTCATTCCACGCGTAATTGCTAAAATTTTTGTTGGTTTGGAATAATCGTCTTCTATTGGAATCATGTTTTTTAGCATATCAGAATCTATCTTAATTCTAGATAATGCATCAGCATTTGTATTTATTTTTCCTTTTTTGTATATAATTTCAAAGTCATAATCTGATAAATCAATCCGTACTCTTGTTAATTTAGAAGAGGGGTTTTTATGAGTGAAAAGTGAAACAAGAGGTCTGTGGTCAGTTACTACTATAAATCTTCTACCATATAAATATGGTCTAAAGTATTCAATGCCCCAATGTATAGCAAGTAATTCTTTTTCTATCACCGGTTTATTAATTTCGTGTTTATTCAAAGTTCTGCTAGCATAGGTTATTGGCAAATCTGTTCCTATTTCTCCCTGTGATAAGATTGCACCTAAAGCATAATTTGAAGCATCTGTTGTTAGAATGAAAGGTTTTTCAAAATCCGGATATTGTAGTATTGGTGAACTAATTAATTTTTGTCTTAATATGTTAAAAGTTTGTTGACATTCATCTGTCCATTCAAATGTTTTTCCTTTCTTTGTTTGATCATTCAGACATTTTGTTAATGTAGCGAAATTTTTTATAAAACGTCTATAGTAATTACAGAAAGCTACAAATCGTTTTACCTCGTTAGCATCTTTCGGTATTGGATAATTTTGTATTGCCTTGTGTTTTGCTGGGTCTGTTTTGATACCTTCTTTTGTTATTAGATGACCTAAATAAACAACTTCCGACTTTAAAAATACACATTTTCTTGCGTTCAATTTTAAATTGTATTTTGATAAACGTTCAAATACCTGTCTCAGATTGTCATTGTGATGTTTCAAACTACATCCAAAAATTATGATGTCGTCCACATATAAAAATGCTTTACTATCGAGACCTGAAAGGGCTATAGTTAGCATACGTTGGAAACTATTTGATGAAATTTTAAGACCAAAAGGTAGTCGTTTAAGCTGATAGTGACCGTTTGATGTGGAAAATGCAGTTGGTTTTCTTGATTCTTTATCTAAGTTAATCTGATGAAACGAGTTTGTCATATCCAGAGTTGAAAAATATTTTGCTCTTCCCAATTTATCCAATACATCTTCAATTCTTGTAAGTGGAAATTTATCATTAACTATTTTCTTATTTAATTGTCTAAAATCTACTACAAGTCGCCATTTCTCTTTGTCTCCATTGCTTTTCTTTGGTACAACAAGTAATGGTGAGTTGTAAGGACTGGTTGAATGTTCAATAATATCGTCATCAAATAATTTTTGAACTTGTTGATCGATTTCTTCTATTTGAGTTTGTGGAAGTCTATAGTTTTTGATGTAAACTGGTGTTTTATCAGTTAAATTAAGATGTTGTGTATAAAAGTTATTTGCTGTTAAAACGTCGCCTTCTAAGTGAAATATGTCTTGATAGTCTTTAAAAATGTTTATCAATTCATCCGTTGCTTTACTGTCAGTATTGTCAATTTTTAACGTTTGTAATAGTTTGCTAAATCTGTTTTTATTGTTTTGGGATTTAGTGAGAAAAACGTATTTATTTAATGGTTCAATTTCGAAATCAACATTTTTTAATATTACATCTCTATCTGTTGTATTTAGAAATTTAACATGAGTAATGCCTGTTCCTGGAACTATTGTATTCCCTATAAAAATTCCTGACTCTAATTCTTTACTTAAAATAATACTATCTTCCGTTAGATTTAATTGTACAGGACATATTAATTCAGATCGTTTCTCTATTTTAATGTAGTAATCTCTATTTATTGTAGATTTCATGGGAATTGTAATTTCTGTTTCTTGTAGAGTTAATGAAATCGTGAATGTTTCATAATCAATTTTGCATAAAAATGTTGTGAAAAAGTCTCTTCCCAAGATTCCGACCGTTGGTATTGGAAAATTATCGTCGACTATGTTGAAATTGTGTTTTGATTGGTTATCATATAATTTAAAATTTAATTCTGTGATTCCAATAGATCTTATCTTTTCGTTCGTTATACCAGAAAATGAACATGATTGTGTTTTATCAATAAAAAGGTCTTCATTTAATTTTTCTAATTTACATAATGAAATATCAGCCCCTGTATCTATTAAAAATGTTAAGCTAGTTTTTGTTCCTATGTCTAATTCTATATAATTGGTAGTGTTTTTAGAAATAGAAAAAATTTTATTTAATACTGCTCCGGAGGATGAATGATTAAATTTTGATTGTTCATCTCCGGGCCTTCGGTGTTTTCCTGAACTACATGTACGCTATTTCCATTGTTATTTCGGTTTCGTCTACTATTATTATTATTGTTGTTTTGTCTATAGTTGTAATGGTTGTTATCATTCCAGGTATTATTATTATAATTTCTATTATTATTATATCTATGATTATTATTATCATTTCTATGAATATTATTACTATTATTTCTGTTATTGTTGTAATTCGAATTTCTATTGTTCTGGTTCGAAATATTGTTTCTGTTATAATTATTATTTCTAAAGTTATTATTTTTATTATTGTTTTTATTATTCCGCTTATTTAAATTGTTTCCATTATAAAAATATAATACTTGATTTTCATTACTAGAAAAGTCTTTTTCTAGTTCTATTGCAAGTTGTACAGCTTCATTCAAGTCCTTTGGCTTAGAAGCAAAAATTGTTGGCTTAATATCTGCATTAAGACCATTTTTGAATATATTCAATGCATAAGTATTATTAAGGGAAATAATTGTGTTTTTCTGTATAACATTGCATTGTGGTATTTCGTGTATTTGCAGTTCATTCAGTTCAGCAATCATTTCTAAAAGCTTCTCGTTATATGTTTGTATTTTCATGTTCTTTTGCATGAATCTACTCAAAGTTAGTTGTATTTGAGCTATAGTTTTTGTAGACTTATATCTTGATTGAAGTGAATTTTTAAGGTTATTGAAATCACTAATTTCTGTAGCACTTATAGCAGTTCTAACGCTTGGTGTTAATTTCACATTAATAACAAAATCTATGAGTTGTATTTTCGCGTCAGTTGTTAAAGAATTGTAAACTATTTCAACTATTTTCAAAAATGATGTTAAATCTTTGAAATTTCCAGAAAATTCTGGTATACTTTTCAATGATAATTCTAAATTGAATGATGCCATTTTAACTGTGGAATTTGAACTTGAATTTTCAGGAGTTAAGTTTGAGTTTTCAGTAGATACGTTTGAATTTTCAGCCTCTCTTTCTGAATCTGACATACTTTGAGTTGATTCTGTATCTAATTTTTGCTTTAACAGTGTCTTTGCTTTTTCATAAAGTTTGTAAAATTTCTCTATAAGTTTTTCTTTTATTTCTTTACCAATGCTAAATTCTACAAATTGT
Organism: Panzeria rudis; assembly: GCA_956483635.1. Taxonomy (NCBI): domain Eukaryota; kingdom Metazoa; phylum Arthropoda; class Insecta; order Diptera; family Tachinidae; genus Panzeria; species Panzeria rudis. The sequence continues at coordinate 124,657,031 of OY101447.1, forward strand.
TTTTCAATTAACTCTACCTCTTCTAATTTTAAAATTAATGTTTTTTCAGTATATCCTCTGCTACCCGATTTTCTCAAATTAATGATAATTCTAGTCAATCTATCTATTAATTGGTCCATTTACAATACATTTTAGAATTTTTTTTTTTTAAACAATGTTGTTGTTTACTTTCTTATTGACATATTTTTTATAATAACTATTTAGTTTTGAAATACATATGATCAAAAACAATATAAGAATTATAGATAATACTACAATCCAATGTTTTTCATCATTAGTGTGTTTGGGTTTTTCAGTATTGCTGCCCAATTCATAGCCAGCAATTGCTACTAAAATTGCGTTACTAATTTTACTCCACCAACCCATTTTGATGTTTTTATTTATGTATTTTTGTATAAATATATGTAAATTTAAAAAAAAACAATTTTTGTGCCTACTTTAAGTCATAATAATGAAATAATTTAATTATTTATGTAAATTATCATTATAAAATGTAATTTTTGCTGCTTTTTATTTTTCTAACTCTTTTAATTGGTTGTAGAAGAGTTTCTTTTGCGGTCCGCTGCTAAGGCTTATTAGCCGCCTTAATTCCGCTTTTTCTCTATTGAGCCGCTTCTTTTTGCCGCCCTTCGTCTTCTTTTTAGTTGGAGTTACAGGTGGTACTGGACGCTGTTTTTTTGAATTATTTCTCTCAAGATATTGTTCAATTGTAATTGGCTGTGGTCCGCAATGCTTAGGGGTAGGTATGTAAGGTGGTGCCTGAATTTCTACGCCTTCAGTGGGATTGTACTCCTCCACTGCCAATCTGTTAACCAAATCTTCGAAAAGTTCATGAAAGTCTTCGTCCATTTAAAAAGAAAAATTGCAGATATGTTGGCCAAGGATCGCCATATAATATGTTTGATATGTATGGTTTTTAAATATTCAAAACAATTGCAAATCTATTACTATTGCATTAGCATAGAATCGCGACTAATGCAATAGAAAGCCTTGGTTTGTAGAGCGAGGCTTTAAAACTCGGCAGACGAGCAAATGATGCCCTTTATTTGAGTTCAGTGAAAAGAAGAATGAATTCTTGTGTCCAAACTGAGACTAGCCTTTATTTACAAATTTTCTAATTTATATACTAATTTACACATTATCTAAAGTTTATCTGACATATCTTGCATTTCATTCATACATCCAAAATGCCCAATGTAACATGGTGTTCAACTTTTTGTTCATGTTACAAAAATGCATTTACTGATCGACTGACCAATCAGCACAGTCATTAATTTTAAACAAATTACATTTCTCCTATTTAAGGTATTTAAAATAAAATAAAAAGAAATAAAAAGAAATTTGATTTTCGATTGTTACCCCTTAAGTACGGTCAAGTACCTAAAGCAATAAACTATAAGTGGAGCAAATGAAAATACTCATGTTTCACTTCGCTGTAGGTATTTTGGTATACGTATGAAGTGCAAGCATTTGTTTACCACATGTGTCATAATGTTTGTGTGTCATTGATATGGTCGTTTACAATTAATATTTTCTGTTATTTTTCTTACAAAATTATTGTGTGATGCTCTTGTGGAAATGAAAAATAAGTGTACACCACAAAATCCTTTTTCGGATAAAACTAAAAACATTATTTCATTTTCTTAAAAATCCATTTAAAACATTTTAGCAAAGAAAATACATAAAATTCAACTAAAACACCCTCCTGTATGGCTCAAAGCTAATATTGGCTTCGAGCATAAATTTGAGAATCCTTCAAGTGCTATCCATAAATAAAGCTATGAAATACAAAATAGCATGTATAAAGTCCTGGTTAAAATTTTATGTACCCTTCTCGATATTTTTCCAGTATTTGGCTGGCAAAATTTAAAATAAACATTTACCTTTCATTTAACAAAGGACTCTTGTTGCTGATGTTGTATTCATTAGCCATCGTAACCGCAACCCCACTAGACGTTGGCAAATATAAATATTGTTGATGTAGTTGCTCAACATCGTTATGCTGTTGTTGTTGTTGCTGTTGTTGTGTTTCCTGCTGCTGTTCTTGTCGTATATCACCAGCATCATCAAAATTCTGAATAGCATTAACAAAATGCCTGTTTGTTGTTGTTGCTGCTGGTGGGTTAAGATATGATGCTGATGATGACGATGTTATGGTTTTGTCAATATATCCTAAAGATTTTGTTGCTAATGCAGGTGGTATTGTTTGGGACTGCTGCTGATTCTCATCTACAATTTGATTATTCGAAATATTATAAAAAGTTTTATTTTCTCTAAGGCCATTTGCTAAAATATCTGCTGAATTGTTGTTTATTTTTGCTCGACAAGACATTGAAAGTGTTGTTGGTGATAAATGTTCTGGGCTTGTTGTCGTTTCTTGAGTTTTCGATTTCAAACGTATTTTCATACATTGTTCTAGTACAGCAGATGATGTTTGTAAATGTTGGTTAATGGGAAATTGGTTATGTTGGCTGTTGTAGTTAGTTTCCTTGTATGGTAGTACTTGGCCTAAAGATATTTCATTTTGGTCTACACAGTCCTTAATAGAAGCTTCACTTTCATTCTCATCATTGTAATTATTGTGGAATTGCATGTCCTTAGAAATGAGAGGAAACTGTTTGTCCTTGTCATATGAATGTTGAAATTCATTATAGAATTTTTCATTTATATTTGTATAATTGTTGCTATTGTAGTTGTCAGCCAAGTTGTAATGATCATTGTTATCATTTTTATAATCATGATAATCGTTATTGTAGTTGGAAAATTCATTAGTTGCATTTAGTTGCAACATGCTTTTATTGTGGCTTGCTGTTGCTACTACTGCTATACTATTGTTATTATTATTATTGTTGCATGTAATATAATTTTCCGGCTGACTGCTGTTCGTTTGTGTTGGCCAACAATAGTCGTTAACAATTTTATTAGTTGTAGCCCTGCTAGGGGGTCTATAACTTGACTCTGTATCTTTTGGTTTGTTGCTTAAGAATTCTGTTTGAAATTGATTGGGAAGAAATGCTTGTGGGCCTTCATTTACACTGTTATAACTGGTAGTAGCAACAATATCAGCATCAGCATCATCCTGGGATAACCAATTTTTTCTTTTGAACCATTGCTTAGAAGGTGTACGTGCTTTTGCTGTTGTAATTGTAGCTGCTGGACATGATTCTCTATAATTATTGTCTAATTTTGGCATGAAGGCAACAATGGAATTGCTGTCTGCGCTACTATCACGCTCCGTACTAGCAATTTCTTCATCATCTTCATCATCATCATTGTTTTGTAAGGCTCTATCATCGTCATTAGCATTTAAGTCCTGATGATGAGAAGAAGTGTTTAAGAAGCTGCTAGTGCTACCAACTAATTGATTGTGTTGCTTTGTTAAGGCGGCCCTTGATGTTGCCTTTGTTACCATTGCTGCTGTTTCTAATGCTATAGCTTTTGTTGCCAATTGATTTGGTCCCAAAACGCTTTTGGCCAATTTTACATCTTTTGTTACATCATTTCCTTTATGACTAACATGCCAACGTTTTATTTTTGCGGACGGTAAAGAAGAACTATTACGTCTACCATTAAGTTTGCTATTGCTGCCATAATCAAAGACAACATTTTGTTGCTGTTGTTGTTTTTGTTGATGTGGTTGCTCATTTTCTACATCTTGTAAATGTTTGGCAATTTGCCCATTACTTTGGCTTAAAGCCCATGAACCTTTTAGCTCGAATATTGTTGCATCATCAATGTAGTTGATGTTGTTGCTGTTGACGTTGTTGCTATTGCTGCTGCTATTTGTTGTTTTTTCTAAATTTGTATATGAAATGCTTCTAGAACATGCTGTTTTATTTTCTGATGTCACATCTTGAGTTTTTGCTAAAATTTTCTTCCTTTCAAATAACTTCCGTATGTTTTCGTTTCGCTGTTGGTCATGTTGCTTGGGTTGATTTTTTGTGGCCATATTATTCGAGCAATTTGTGTCATTTCCGCGTGTTTGTTTAACATTACGGTCGACCTAAATTGTTTAGAGCATTTTTTTATTCGTTATATTTTGCTGCAGTTTATTTGACAAAAATTTCTCTTAGTTGTCGCTTTTTGGGAAATTTTTATATAATTTTTTTTTTCAACATGATTTGTTAGTGTTACGCTTTTAGCTTGAACATCAACGCCATGCCATTGTTAGTTTTTCATTAGTTAGTTTTTTGTTGTAGTTTCAGTTTTTATTATGCCAGTTGCAACAAACGTTTGTAAAAAAAATAAAAATTAACGAAAAAACCAGCAAGCAACAGCAACAATAAAATGGTTTTTCCTCCAAATTTAATCATGCGTTAGATATTTTTCATTTGTTAATTCAGCAGAGGAAAAAGAATTGGCAACATAAAACAAATAAACGACAAACGTTTGTTTATTATTTAGTATTCTGAAAGCTGGCTAGTGAAGTACGAAAAGATAATAACAATTAGGAATATGAGAAACGGAGTCAGGAAGTGGATGAACATTAGCTCCTTTCAAAGTATTTCAAGTAAACTGTTGGTATTTCAAATAAAAACTATTTTCTACTAGAAACAAAAATATATTCAAACCATTGTGAACATATTTTCATTCCTAATACATATCTAATTTAAGCTTAAGATATCGCGAATACTAAGGGATTTTATTTAAAAAAATATTACCAGTTTTATTTGTAGTAATTGAATCGCTCCACATATACATATTTTCATTTTAATATTTTTACCACATCCTTAGTCAATCATTTTCAATTCTATATTATTATGTATATGCTTTAGATAATAAGACATCACATCATATTACAATAAATAGAATTGATTTGACATAATAAATTGCATTGCATTGTTTTTTTTTTTTTGTTCCTTATTTCTCATTTGATATTAAAGTGGATTTAATATCACAAAACCCAGAGGATTTCTGTCTTGATATAAAACTTAGTACACACGCTTATAAAGGATAACAAATTTAAAATATACAATGCTTATCTAAGCAAAATATATTTTAAGGAAAGAAAATAGAGATATTTCTGACTAAAAGGAAATTATAAGCATAATAATCTTTTTAATACGTTTGTGAGACATCAAAAGAGTATTATTTTCTTTAAAATAAAGATTTTAAATGAGAAAAGTTTTTTCAAATTTATATTTTTAATAGTCAAAAATAAATATTAGCATACAAAAAATATATAGATTTCGTTTTCAATAAAGAAATTCAATGAATTACTAAATATGTTGTCTAGAAACCGTCCTACAAATAAATTTTGAAATATGTAAAAACAAAACTGTCTCAAAAATTTCAATAAAAAAACTCATTTGTTCGTAATTACTACGCCGAAGGTTTAGGAAAAAATAAAAGTCGAAAAATTTTCACCAGATGGCACTGTAGGCGGTATGTTAATTTTTTTCCAAAGTGTAGTACCGGTCGTGTGGAAATTTTTTAACTGTCTCATTGACGATTGGGAAATTCAAATAGACTAGTTTGTTTTTTACACAAATACGTTTTTATTTCCCTATATCTGCACAACTTCATTAGTAAGACTATAAATTTTATGTGGGTCACTCTTATAATAAAGTGCAAAGCTCAACAAAATCTTAGCGGTATAGGAGGGGGAGACGGATACCTGCATACAAAGTATTTATTAGTTTGCATATATCTACAGAGCTACAATAGTCAGGGTCTGTTAATTCGATGTGGGTAGCTTTTAGAGCTAAGTAAAACTTTCAACGAAATCTTGCTAGTATAGGAAAGGTTACCCCCAAACAAAGTAATTAATAGTTTCAGTAGTTTCAATAGAGCCACAATAGTGAGGCTCTCAAAGAAAAGACTCCAACAAAATCTTGGCGGTATATGAGAGGGGAGGCGGGCATAATACATAATTATTTGTTATCCCTGTGTCTCTCTACAAAGCCTCAAGAGTTTAGGAGTCTCGCTATTTCCGTATTTCTATTAGTAAGTATTTTCAGTAGAAGATACGTGAAGAAACAACTGCGTTTTTTTTAAATGTAAATTTTTTTAATTTATTTCATTGGGATGAATTTGGCGAAGCTCACTAGGCCGGCTAGTGGAACTTTAAAAATTAGATTATCTAATCAGACTAACGTAACAATAATAGCTTTATTGATCTTAAGAAGGAGCTTACACACAAGCAAAAATAAAATAATATAAAATAAGAGTTGGAAAATTGGAAGTAATAGTCAGAGGTGAAACTTCATGCTCACCATATTGATAAAATGAACATAGACACTCATATTCCATTTCGTCATAAAATTTGGTTAAAGCTGATGTTTTCTTAATACTAGTAGCCACGATCAAACGTGCACACAAACAATACGCAAGAATTAGGTTCAATAAGACCACGTTATTGAAAAAAATATATAAATTTCTATCCAAAGAAATTTCAATTATTTTGGCTTGAGTTCGGTTTTAATTTAATTTTTCAATTAAATTATACTTTTTTTAAATTTCTATAACATTTATCATTAACTTAATACAATATTTCGTTGTATGTATTTCTTTCCCATGCCGGTTATTTATTTTTATACATAAATACTTAAAACAAGTTTTATCTCATAAAAAATAAGAGGGATATTGCTTGCCTGTAGAGCGCATGCTTTAGACCAGGAAGCGCGGGTTCCTATCCCAGCCATATCAAAATTTGTTTTAATATTCATATTCTTTTGAAAAAATTTTGTTATCAATATAGCGGAATTATTTACTACAGGAAATTTAAAAAAATACCGGAATTTTTGTTATCAAAAACAAAACTTGTTTTTTTTATGTGATAAAAGTGAAGCTAGTCTGAATAAATATTCGAATATTCCACTCTTAAAAAATTATCTGAATTGACATTAATCGATATATTGAACCTAAGCCAAAATAATCACCCTACGTGAAATGTGTTCACTCTCACTAAAATTGTGATCGCCGATTTTGTGTTGTTGTTGCATTGCCCATTTGCTCACCATTTTCTGTTTATGCGAAATATTTCATGTGAACAAAATGTTCGCCTCTTATTCCCGATAAGAGAGATTAACTTCCGACTTAAACCTATTTGAGTTCGAATAATAATTACGTACAAATATTAAAAAATTAGATTATAATAAAATTTTATATGCTCCTAAAACAACAAGTTGACAACAACAGTAGTAAATATCTGATTGATTGGAATTTCTACGAAAAGTACATTACCAAAAAATGCATATAGAGGAGCAGCATATAAATTCCTCCTTTGCTGATGCCAGTTAATAAAAATTATTCTATATCAAGCAAAGCAATTTGCAGAAGCTAATTAATAGAAATCCTATAAATATTTACTCGTATATGTAAACTTAAGAAACACTTAAGTCTTAAAAATTTTAAACTAAATATACCATCTGAAGAAACCAAATACACCATTTGCTATGTAGTAGAGTGGTTAAGAGCATATAAAAGAAAAAAATGGAATGAATAAAAAAATCTTTAAGCGAGTAGAAAACTCAAGTTAATGGATTAGAAAATCAATCATATATAAATTACTTAAAAAAACATGTATTTTATTGTATCCCAAATTCTTTACAAACAACATACTACATACTTATGTATGTATGTATGTGTATCGAAATACTAAAAAATACGTAAAAAATTTAATAAAAAAAAATACACATAAAAGTGCAACAGAAGAGAAAATAAAAAGAAAAACCAAGAAAAAGAAAAGCACAACATAATATCTAATAGGACCAAAAACCCCACCAAACTTTTACTAAAGAAAAAGCATGGCTATAAAAAAGTATTTCTTTCGATTTAAAAAATGCGGATATTCCACAAATCTGCAATACACACAAGAAAAATCAATCAAGATTTTGTTTTAATCAATGAAGATCAATGTCTACATGGAAATATTATATAGCATTAGGGAATTTTTTTTGCAAGTATTTTTTATTTTTGCAGACACCACCTGATGAAATTCTTTTGGATGTATCGAAAAAAAGTACCCTGAAAGTTACAGCCCTCAATAATAATTTTAAGTGTTTTCCCAAAGCGCAGAAAGATCTAGGCGCACGGTAGTGCGCCAGGCCAATTTGCGGCCACACAGAGTGTATTATTACACATAACCATTCGAGCCGTTTTTACCCCTCATTACTTTGCTCCGCTTTATCGTAAAATAATGAAACTCGAAACATAAGGTCTTCCTACAAAGGTAACCTCATAGGTGAAATTTCGCTCTAGGTGAAATTTCTACAGCAAAAGCTTCCCGAGATATTAAGGTGTAGAAAGTGCATATTTTAGTACATATTCACTGACTCACTGACTCATCAATATTATTGGGCACTTCCACTATACACTCTAAAACATTACTTAAAGTTTCTTGTCTAAATTTGTGTTGAAAATTTCTCCTTGTCTAAAATTACATCGGTTTTGTAGCTATTTTATTAAAGAAAAAACCTTTCAAATTAAAAATATTTAGTCCAAATGGAAAAAAATGTAACATAAAGTATAATACGGCAATGGCTGAATGGTAGATACGTCAGACTATCAGTCAGGAGGTCGCGGTTCAAACCTGCACGCAGCCAATCTCTTTTTTTTAGTAAAAACATTTTGTTAAAAAATAATGCGTGTGTAATTTTAGGTCGATAATAATCTGTAAAGTGTTGCCTACTATTATCGACCTAATTTTCAACAAAAGAGTTTTAGAGTATAGCTAGAGAGCTTAAATTAGGTATGAAGGTAGGTCTTGGCGAACAATTAACCATAAAAATCTGAAAAGGGGGACTTTTCACCCGGGAGGGACTAGGGTGCCCGCTTCTTGTATGGGGCACTTCCACTATACACTCTAAAACATTACTTAAAATATACGATCATATATTGTCTAAATTTCTGTTGAAAATGTCTCCTTGTCTAAAATTACATCGGTTTTGTAGCTATTTTATTAAAGAAAAAACCTTTCAAATTAAAAATATTTAGTCCAAATGGAAAAAAATGTAACATAAAGTATAGTACGGCAATGGCTGAATGGTAGATACGTCAGACTATCAGTCAGGAGGTCACGGTTCAAACCTTCACGCAGCCAATCGCTTTTTTTTTAGTAGAAACATTTTGTTAAAAAATAATGCGTGTGTAATTTTAGGTCGATAATAACCTGTAAAGTGTTGCCGACTATTATCGATCTATTTTTCAACAAAAGTGTTTTAGAGTGTAGCTAGAGAGCTGAAATGTGGTATGCACACTCTAAAGCATTACTTCAAATTTACGATCATATATTGTCTTAATTTGTGTTGAAAATTTCTGCTGGTTTAAAATTATATCGATTTTGAAGTTATTTTATTAAAGAAAAAACCTTTCAAATTAAACATATTTAGTCCAAATGGAAAAAATGTAACATAAAGTATATTACGGAAATGGCTGAATGGTAGATACGTGAGACTATCAGCCAGAAGGTTGCGGTTCAAACCTACACGCTGCCATTCGCTTTTTTTAGTAAAATCATTTTGTTGGAAAATAATGCGTGTGTAATTTTAGGTCTTTTATAATCTGTAAAGTGTTGCCGACTATTATCGACGTAATTTTCAACAAAAGTGTTTTAGAGTGCAGGTAAGTCTTGGCGTGCAATTAACTAGAAAAATCTGAAAAGGGATTTCACCCAGGAGGGACTAGAGTGCTCCCTTTTTGTATGGGGCACTTCCAGTATAGCTGGAAAGCTGAAATCTGGTACACAGGTAGGTCCTGCTGACAAACTAACGAAAAAAAAAATAAAAACAGGCACTTTTCATCTATGGGGTGCACCTTCTTTGTATGGGGCTCTTCCGGTATAGCTAGAAAGCTGAAATTTGGTACACAGGTAGCTCTTGATAAGCAATTAACGAAAACAATTTTAAAATGAGCACTGGTAATCTGGAGGGACTAGGATGCCCCTTCTTTTTTAAGGGGAACTTCCAGTATAGCTAGAAAGCTAAAATTTGGTACACAGGTATGCATTGTTGAGCAAACGGGGCAAAGGGCACCCCTTATTTGTATGGGACACTTCCGCTATAGCTAGAAAGCTGAAATTTGGTACACAGGAGGGTATTGCTGGGAAAGTACTAAGAAAGATGGGAAAACGGAAAATTTTCATCTGGGTCTTACTGTATGGGGCACTTATTGTATCAAATAAATACATAAAACATAAATGTGAAAATAAGGTCAAGTTCCTATCCAAAAATTTCGGGCGTAAAAAGTATTGAGATCAAAATAAGGACCAAGTTCTTGATAGGTACAATACCATCTCATTTCTAGGTATCCTGTTAGCTTGGCAATATTTTTTGCCTTTCTAATGTCGGTAAGAATTATGCGAAAAGTGTTGTCAAGCTTACAGGTTGCCTAGAAATGAGATGATATTGTAGCTATCAAGAACTTGTGCCTTATTTTGATCTCAGTACTTTTCACGGCCGAAATTTTTGGATAGGAGCTTGGCCTTATTTTTACATTTATATTTTTGTGCGGATTTTCCTTACAAAATACATGTAAAACTAATATGTTTTTCTTCAAAATTTTATAACTCAGCCACATTTTATGCTATTACATTGTACTAGAAAAGTGTAACTTGTACTTGTGAGTTGATACTGGGTACTGAACTTGATTTTTGCATGAAATTCTCATTTGCTTGCTTTAATCCCCGAAATAGTCAACTGTACCGAAAAAATGTAAATGGAAGATTTGTTTGAAGCCCAATTTCATAGATTAATATCTCAAGAAATATTAATCTTAGAAATTTGGTCTATATGATATTTTTGTATGAAATTACGTTTTCAAAAAATCTTCCATTTACATTTTTTTTTGTACAGTTGATTATTTCCGAGATAACACAAAATAAACGAGAATTTTAGGTAAAAATCAAATTCAGTGACATCTGCCAACTTACCAGTACAAGTTACACTTTCATCGCTATGAGTACTTTTCAAGATTTTTTTATTCCACGTAAATCGACGTCAAGCATAGTGTAATATCATAAATTGGGGCTGAGTTATAGAATTTTTTAGATAAACTCATTATTTTTATGTGTATTTTGTATGGAAAATCTTTCCACGCTTTGGCAAAATACTTAAAAGTAATATTGAGGGCTGTAACTTTCAGCGAACTTTTCTTATTCGACATATCCAACAGAATTTTAGGTGGGGACTGGAAAAATTAAAAATACTTGCAAAAAACCCCCTAATATAGTATAGTTACAGGTTGGAAACGAAAAAAATTTACATTTTATTTTGTTAATAACTTAAAAATCAATACCAACAAAAATGAATTAAGTAGAGCAAATTATTTCAGTTAATTCAAAGATACAAATAATTAAAAACAATTCCAATGCATTTATAGATAAAACGAATTTTCGAAATTTCGCTCTCAGACCCGCCATCAGTTTTTGGACCTCTACTTCATCAAGTCTTTTGGCAACATGATTCCAACTTACATACAATTTCCAACTTACATACAATTTTTTTGTTCTTCTCAGCATTTATTTAATTACTGCACAGAAGTTGTCAAATCAATGCAGTTATTGAGATGCAGAGCTTATATCAATTGAGGGGGTTAAAAGCAAAGGGATACAAGTAACAAAACTGGGGAAATTGAGTTATATGCAAAAATCAACACATAATACTAATATCTATCACTGCAAAAAAATTCAGACCTGTAGGATGACCTCAAAAAACGCTATGTATTAGAAACCAAAAGTATTAGGTATGAAATGCATAGGAACAAAAAACTTTGAAGTTTAGTTATTCAGAATTTAGTTTTTTGCACTTGTATCCCTTTGGTTATAAGCCCTCAATTGAGTTTCCTCACGTAATTGCGAATAAAATCACAATCGATTTTAATTAAATATATCACGTTTTTCTTGGAACATATCAGTCCAAATGCCTGGAAAAAATTACGGAAGGTGTGTTGTTTTTTTAATTGAAATGAATTTTTTAAAAACCAAAATTTATAAACGAAATTTTTTATTTTTTATTTTTTTTTTTTTTTTGGTACAAGTTCTGCAATATCTCTAAAGCTACTGGGCAGACTCAGAAACATTATTTGCAAGGATTAAAGATAATTTTGTTTTCAAGTCGCGGTTTTTTTTAATGCAAAAACCAAAATCTTCTCGAATTATATAAAAATAAACACTATGGCTTTTTCTTCAAAACGTTACATATATTTTTTTCTGCTTTTTTCAAATCTTACTGTTGATGCCATGACTTAAGAATTAACAGGTAACGGAATTTTTGAATAGTGTGTATACCAGTCATATTATTTACTGTTAAATATGTAAAACATTTATGGTTTCCAAACTTTAGTATCTGCTATAGAAACTTCTGCTATTCTATACATTTTATCTACAACTTAAAATCATATTGAGCAATTGTAAGCAAAGTGGTGCTTAAACGTTGTAAGCGATCAGAAAAAACAATAGGAAATTGCAAATGCAAGAAAAATTAAGCAAAAATAACAAGACAAATATTTCGAAAAGTGACAAAAGAAAGTAAAAATAATAAAACTTGGAGAGATTACTTTGTTGTCAAGTCCGTTAAAATTATATATAAAAATATAATAAAAAACTTAATTTAAAAAAGGTCACATCACTTCATTTTTCAAGGCAATATTAAAATAAGAATCTTAATTTTAGATTCTACAGGTTTGTGTGATTGTCATCATGAAAAAGTGCTTCTCAACGGCACTTTAAAAAGGTTTATTCCAATTTTCGGATATATAAAGCAGTTTCACCTTTTAATGTCAACTATTCTGTAAAAATTGTACTATTTTGTTACATTTCCTATTAATTTAAGAGCCCGTGCTCGATAGACCTACAAAACTTTCTAAAGCTCTATATTTTCTCTACTTACTCACTTATACTTATGGTAGACGACATAGGCACTCCTTTAATGCAGTAGTGGATCCCATAACTTCAATCAGGCGCTAGAGAAGCAAAATTTTACGAAAATTTTTGTAATTTTCTAAAGAGTCTCTATTGAATTTTTTGAAATATGTATTTTAGGATTGATATTTTTTATCCTAAAATACATTTATGCATATACATCAATGGTACCATGTTTTGCATTAACTTGATAAAAAAAAATTGGCTCCGGTTCGGTCGAATTTAAGACATTTGACCGAACATCCGCAAGCAGCTTAGTAACATATTATTATTGCTAATTGAATCTAAATTTGAAAATAAATTTGCTTTTTATGATTAAGCTTTCAGTGTTTTACTTATGTCTCAAAATAATATTGTCTATCCACAATAAAAGAAAGTATAAAAAACTTTAATTCCATTAAAAGTAATAGAGATTTTAGCGGCTTCTCGGGTACACCATCCTGCTAGAACCAATAATGCCGGCAGTTAGTTAGCTTTTATACAGGTAGTGAATATGCTATTGCCGAAAGTAGTTAGTGCGTTGATTACTCACTGTTTGTTATTCTAATTTCTGCTGAGAATCAACCAAAGCTCCTTATTTTTGAAATGCAACGCACTAACCACCCGGCTAAAGCATAGTATGTAAACCAGCAGCACGAAGTTAAACTTTTTAATTTTTATGCATATAACATTAAAAATTAAATAAAAACACACGTATGGTCTTGGCTGAAATTGAACATGTGACCTCCCGGTTAATAGTCTAGCACACTGTCCACTACGCTAATGATTTTCAATGCATACTCCTATATATTAAATTACAAGTTCAGCTAATTTTACGTAGAGAATATTTTGAGAGTTTATGTGTGTGTGTAATTTTTATGCACGTATTTTTTGGTATTTATAACATAAACATTAGTATGCACTTAGATTTTTTTATTGAATATTCGAATCAGTTAAAAATAAGATTGCTTACAATTTTGAATGTTTATTAATTTAAAAATGACTGCACGGAATACTTCTTGAATAAAGTACATGCCCTACTGTAATAATATTGTGAGTGTATATAAATAATAGATTTGATAAAGAACAACATGGCCATTAGGGATGGGTAAGTGAAAAAAATGCATATATCGATATATATCGATATCGATATATTTTTAAATATCGATCGGCATCAATAAATATCGATATATTTTCAAGCATAATTATTTATATACAATACCAAAATTTTTTAAAAATAAAACACGTACTTTGTTATAAATAATTATTCTGAAAAGAGTTAATTTCCAATATCTTTACTGTTTAACCAATATTTCATGGAACGTTAATCACATTAATTATACTCAAAGAGAGATAATTTTTTGAATACATAAAATTTTATAAATAAAGCCAAAGATTTTGTTAGTAACGTTCTGTTTGATAAATATTGTATCGAAATTTTTTTAAAAACTGCAACAAAAACAAAACTAATCTTAAAAAATATCGAATTTAATGCTGTCGATATTTTTTTCAAAATTTCGACGATATATATCGGTATCGATATCGAAATATCGATATATCGATATTTTTGCCCATGCCCCCAGCCTTAATTGAAAATTGCTGCCCACTTGTTATAAACAATCTAAGTGCAAATAAAAGTTTGAAAAATATTTCGTTAATTCTGAGAACTATTTTACTAATTACAGAACTTGCGTTGAGTCTTGGTAAAAAAAAATGTATATTAGTGCATGTTATTGTGAACTTTCTCTTGTTCATGAAATGCGCTTTCAAAATAAATCAGACGCAAATATGACAAAAATTTACATATTCGGTTTATCCATTGAAAACACAAAACTTTAAATGCAGTTTAAAAATCATGCACAATTGGGACTTTCCCCAAACTCCATGTGAAATTAATTGATTTTGCAGCTCTTTCAAGCTTTAGGTTTAGCTGGATTATTTGAAAAGAAAAGAAAACAATTTTTAAATAAAGTTAGTTATGATAAAATGCTTTCAAACAAAGCAGCTTTCGATTACAACAAAACGACAGCTCTGAAATTTTTTTACAAACTATCTTGTGTTAAAGTAAAAAAGAACATACGTATATAAAAAAAGTTAACAACAAGTAAAAGCATTAACAACAAGAACAATAGCATACAAAACAATAAAACAAATAAAAAATCTGCCAAAACTGTAAAAAAAAAATATGGAATAACTGTGTAACAAGCCTGAAGCGGAAACAAAACTACTTACATCAGGACCACTGCTATGACTCAATAGCCTTGCAGTTAAAGGCATTTAAGGATAGTACTTGCTTTTCTGTTTGTATGTGTATAAGCTCAAAATAGCACTAACAATTTTTCTATACTAGTAGAACACAGCAGGGTTTGCTTCTCAATGGCAGTAGTAGAAATAGCAGTGGCTGTATTATCGCTAAATATTGTTTGCCTGGTTGAATGGTTGGCTGGTTGTGGTTGGTTATGGTTTTGAGCGGATTGGTTGAGGATTGTTGTTAAGCTGATTGTTTTCTCACAAACCAACTGACTGACTGACTGACAGACAGACTGATTGACTGGTTGCTGGGGTGGCTCTAGTTTTATATTTTTTTTCCAAAAATAAAAAAAAATATTCCAAATTTTTTTTACTATTGTTGAAGATCCTTTTTATGTTGTTAGCAAACAATAAAAAAAACTATTGTTTAAATAGGAATTTTTTCACTTTTTTTCGAACTTAAGGTGTACTTTTTTATTTATGTTGAGTTGAAAGTAAACTACAAAAAAATAAGAAAATTAAAAAATAATGTATTAGATTTAAAAACAAATTAAAACCTTAATTTAAATGTTAAGTTTCTAAGAATATAACAACAAAAATACTGGAATAAAAATTAAAACATACATAAGTATTCGGAAACGGAAATGCTTAAGTTCTTTTATTTTACTTTTTATTTTGCACATTACAAAAAAAAGATACATTTCTTAAGGTCATAATAAAACCATTTACATTTTTATACATTCTGTCAAATATATAGCAGGACAAATTTCATATTACCCAGTGAACAATTTTTATAAAAAGTATAGCTACATATTTTATGGAGTTTTAAATAATTTATTTTATTGCTAAAATGCTCAGCAAGAGTATTTTAGCGTGATTTAAAAAGAGTTAAAATGACAACTCATCTATATAATCAAATCAGGCAAACAGTTGTCTAGTTGTGCTAAGATGGATCGCCCACCTTTATTATTTCACTACTCTATCTTGATGAACATATTCATTTCAAAAGAGTTATTAATAGGATATGAACTTATTTAACATATTCATGTTTGTATCTTATTTTAATATTAAATACTATGAGTAAAGGCACTGTTTCCTCATGTAATTCCTTAGAATTTCAGCATGTGCAAATCACAAAGAATCGAAGCATTTTTACGAACAAAAGTTTGTTCGAATTAACTTTTTTTAATTTCACATGTTTTATTTAACCCTGTAAGAGTCTAAGTTTGTAAAAAACACACAATCAAAATTCTGATTCTTACGTCATTTTTCGAAAGATTTAACTGGTAGACTTTTCATTTCCCGCTAAATCGGAAATCGGGAATTTCCGTTAAAGCGGCCCACCCACTTGCAATATAATTGTGCAATTTTTCGTATTTTACATTAATATCGCCAACGCGAACAATCAAAAGACCACTGATTTTTATTGTGCAATCAAAAAAATTGTGTAATGTGGTGGTAACATTGTTTAGTATTATGTTCATTTTTTACTGTCAGGAAAAATACTTTCTTTGAAAATATTGTACCATTTATTGCATAGTATAGGTCAAAACGACAACAATATGTACAATAACATCTACAATAATAGTGTATAAGGGATGGGCTGCTTTAGAAAAAGATTTATAATTAAATATTGTTTACTGGGTTACACTACATCTCAAATTATACTAAAAAAAACATTATTTTACAGAATGTGTTTTAAAAATGTTACTTATGTAAATTTCTTATGATTTTGTTTTTTTTTTCGTCAACTATTTTTTTATTTTAATGGCAGGGAGGGAGGTCTAGGCTGGCTGCTGCCAACATGTTTTTTCCTGTTTTAAATGCATAAAACGAATCACTTCTTTTGTTCTTTTGTTAGAGTGCACAAATTTCTCTAAGAAAATGTCTACATATTATTCTTCTTATTTATTTCATTCCTTTTTTAGTAAAAAAAAAATAATATCAGCTGCAACAAAAAGTACTTTTTTATATAAGTTGCCATGACGATGTTATACAGTAGGCCGACTGAAGGTAAAGAACTATAAACTTTAAACATTTTATAACATAACTTTAAATTAAAAATTTTAAGAACCCCGAATAAAATGGCTGATAACTTCAAAATGGCTCGACCGGTTTCTTTTTAAATATAGGTATACGTTGGAAGATTTTAGATCAGGTCACCTTTCAAATGAAAGAAACTAAATTAAAGTCGATCTAGCCGTTAGGGAGCTACTATAATACAGATTCAAGAGTATGCAGCTAGAAAAGATGTGACAACTTCTAAAGGGCTAGACAGCTTTTCTTCAAACACACTTAAGAACACTCTGGACCAAGTCACCGTTTAGATAAACAAAAACTCAAAATTATTTTAGCCGTTTAGACTCTACACACTCTTTTTTGTTTGGGGCTAAAAATAAATAAAAAAAAAACAAAGTGATATATTTGAAAAGGTATCCTTTCATACCCAGCAAAAAAATATCATATTTCTGAAAACAGTAAGAAACTTTCATGCCTTCCACATGCGCTCTCATGAAGCGCTTCCTAGGATGCTCAAAAATAAGGCAGAGATCTCTCAGTGTTCATAATGTTTAAATTACGAAGTTAGTCAGCATTTTACATGTCTACAACACGAACTCCAAAATAAACCAAGTCATATTCTGAAGCATTGTAGCTGCCAACAATACAGCTTTTAAAGAATTGTCGCACGCATTGTTTCAAATAAACACTAACATATTTGAAAACTCAAAACCCATTTAAAGTATGCTCTCTTTCTGCATTTCCCACCTATACGTGGAAGAGAGAAATTTATAATAAAACATGATTTGTTTTGTCTGTAGTTTAAGGATGACAAAATGAGACATGATTTTAGGGCATTTTCGATGCTTCGAAAGAAACGCTGTTTTATATCAAAAACAAGAGCTCCAAAGTGGGACATCGCAAGCACAAATTATGCACGTTAGAAGCGCTTCTCGAAGCAGTAGAAACAACAAAACTAGCATCTCTCGCTTATAATCATACTTCGGCCGAAGCAGTAGTTTTTGCTGGGTATTGAGAAATAAGTTTAACAATTGGCTTATGAGTGGCAAACTGATAAGCTAACAAACTACATATAAAAAATAATTGTTCAATTCACAAGCTCGTATTAACGTCGTATGTGTTGTGTAATCGTCTAATTATACAATATTGTATTTTTGTTGTTAGTAATTTTCATACAAAAGTGTGTTATAATTATACGATTGAATTTCATATGTTCTTCAAATAGTTGTATTTAGGCCAGGTCTGGGAATACTCCATTTGTTCGATTAATTTTTAAAAATCTTTAATATATGTGATAAGTAACACTAGTAAATACGTTCTTCTTAATAATAAATATATAATTGATTCATTTCAATTTAATTTTCAAACTATTTTAATCAAAATTGCTTGTCGCGAAAGAAGTGATTCTATTTGGCGTCAAATTAAAACTCCCATGCCTGGTTTCATTTCATGGTATCAAATCAAGGTGAATTAATAACAGGTGACCTCGAGAGATCAGGTGACTACGAATTATTTACCATATTTGAACTGCCAACTGTGTTAATTTATCGGCTTTTTTGATAGTCCAAATATAAATTATGCACGGCGAATTTATATTTGGAATGTCAAAAAGCTGATATATTAACACTGTTGATAGTTCAAATATAGAAACATTTTCTTAGTCACCTGATCTCTCGAGGCCACCTGGTATTAATTCGCCTTGCCTTGGCAATAATTAAATTGACATTTAAGATACGACAAAATAACGATACAACAAATTTGTCTGTTCACAAGCACATAAACAAGTGTCGTCTTTTTTTTAAACGATAAGACATACGACTGAGCTTGTGAATTGAACAAATATGAAACACAGTTGGCATTGAAGGCGTACCCGGAAAGCTTAAAGTGCTCGAAAATTACAAAATGCTTTTTTCGGAAACTTTCGAGCTTTTGAACAGATGAAGATTAACTTTTCAGCTTTTCAGGTTTAAAAATCCTGCGGAAAATTTTGCACGAATTTTCTTCAAAATCGGGTAAAGGTAATAAAACAGTAGTTAATTTTATAAGACACGGGTAGCCTAGGAGTGAATTTTACGAAAAAAAATGCTCCACAAAAAGTGGGTGTAGGGTTTGAAAGCACTATATTTATCCATACTATAAAATAAAAATAAAAATTATCGTAGGAGGAATTTAAAGAGTTTCTCTTCGCTTGTAACTATTTTGTTTCACGCCCAATTGCAAAAAATGATGTTTGGTTAAGGACTTATCTTTTATAGTTAATAAGGAATACAATCATTTACAACTCAAAATTTCTAAATTTTTCAAAACCTTCGTTAAGTATTTTGAAGATATCGGGTCCAAATCATAACCGATCGTCACAATTATTTCTTCGCTAGTTCAACAACAAAAATACAAAATGGTTTAAAAAAATTTGTGGAAATAATCTTTCAAAGTTGTAAAATATACCATTTTTAATTTGAAAATGCTTTTCCCTATAAAAACAAACACTCTCTTCACGAACATACAATTATATTTCAGTGGTATCTTCACAGTCATGACTTTAGAAAAAAATTAATTAGGGATGCATCGATACGTCTTTCTGCCGTTGCGAAACCGATACCACGTTATATCGCATTTTGGTTCGATTAATTATTTGCGATTGTAAATATTTTAGCATAACGATTTTATATGCAAAAAAAAGTTAAACTGATTTGTTGTGGTTATCTAATCTATATGCCGGCGTTTGATGCTAATGCTAACTCATCAGTAGATCTTTCAACAAAAATAGATTCCACAAGAGTTGCTTGAGAGTCTAACTATAAGCACACGAGTTTTTAAAACTTTTCAAATGCGGTTGATCGGTTTAGCATTTGATAGTCTCCATTGGAGGGCATAAATGTGGGACCGAATTTCGTTTAAAGATCTAATGATGAGTGTGCATTAGCATCAAGGACATGCCGGCATATAGATTAACCAACCACAACAAATCATTTTAATTATTTTTTGCACAAAAATTCTTGAGAATAGAAATACATTTTTGTAACGATTTTATTAAAATTAGTTTTATTTGTAGGAAGAATTAGCTTACTGTTTAATCCTTAAAGAAATTTATTATTTGACATATTGTCATAATTTTATTTTAAATGAAATTTATTTGCTGGAGTTTAAGCAATTGCCTATATGCAACATTTCATTGGTGCTTTACCAACTCATCAGTAGACTTCAAACACAATTTTGAACAGTTACAAACCCTTTATCTTATGTACAAACTTTTAAAAACCATTTGAGAATTCACAAATATAGAAATGATTTTCAAAAAGCATAGTAGACTTTGAAACTTATACAAAACCTAGCAAATAATTTTTTATTCGATATGAATCTATGAAGGTGTAGAAAAATAAAACAGACAATTGCTTAAAGTCCAGCAAATAAATTTCATTTACTTTTTAATGATATATAAATCTTTGTAAAAAATTATTTTAAAAGATGCGAAATTTATAGTGTTCCATGGAAGCAAAAGTCAAAAATAGAGAAATTGCCATAACTCTTAATTTCCTTCCACGATAATTTTTATTTTCTTAATATGAGGAGTAGTATATAGTGCTTTCAAACACTGTACTCACTTTTCGTCTAGCATTTTTTTTCGTAAAATTCACTCCCAGACTACCCGATTATGGCGATAAAATGAATATGTCAGTAGAGGATAAAAAAAGCACATATAAAACTATTCGAATTGGCCCAACTCAAAAACTCCAAACTAAAAACACAGAGTTAAAACAAATTCATACACAAAGGGATATACTAATGGCCAGGAAAGGATACAGTTAACTTGCAATACATCGACACAAAGTGGTTTAAATTGGAAAGAAATGGTACGAAATCTGTAACCTTGAAACTTGCGATTCGATTATAAAATGATATATGTAAAAGTCATAGACGGGACCTAAGCCTTAATAATGTTGAAGCTTGGACCAGCCTGTTGAAGCACACTCTACAGGGTGTCAAAGTTGACTACCACGGGTATGAAAAACAATATTGGTCTCATATCTTTTACAAATATTATGCGATTTTAGTGAAATTAAACTTGGTGTAAGGTAAGAAAATACAGTTGATTTTATTAAGATCAACATCAAGACTTTCAAAGGAGTGTGAAAATGGCTAAATTTAGCTAAAAATAGAACTTACTTGATCGACATTTTTTTTTTCAAAAATTAGCCAAAACTAAAATTTGTATTTTAAATATTTCAAAAGAATAGACTTCAACATCAAATATGATGAAGGGATGTTGCTGCATTCGAAAACAACGTTATTGTGTTATGCCGTATATTATAGAATTCATTAACGTGAGTTTTCCTTGGAATATATTTCATGTCCAGTTTTTCTGAATAAAATGTTTCCAACTTTAATAATAAAACTCACATTGCCTGAAAAGCAAAATATACTTCTTGTCATTTATTTTCGATATGTACACAGAACAATTTAAATTTCATTTTTAGTAAAGTAATTCAATTAAATAGTTAATATCTTGTCTAGAAACGGACATACAAACAAATCTGTAAATATAGACAAAAATACATATCTCAACAATTTCATTGAAAAAAACGTGTTTTTTTCAATGAAATTAAATCTATAAATCAACTTGTCTAAAAATATGTACAAATTGTGAACAAAGCAATTTACTAAATCACACAAAAATATTTACTGGAATTTTTGAAAAACATCAATCAATTTTTTGTCTGTATTTATAAAACAATTCGTCTAAAAATACTAACAGATATTAAACAAAATAGTTGACTTAATTAAACAAAAATATTTACTGAATTTTTTGTAATATAGCAAACAAGATTTTTGTCTACGTCATTATCATCATCATCCATTAAGCATTTATGAAACTTCACTTTGTTAAACGTGTTCAAGTCTGAATGTTTGTCTACAGACTCTAAAAAAATGAATGAGAATTAACGCAACGACATTAACTCAAAAAGCTACAGTAAACAAACATCGTATAATCGCATTCCTTTTGCTATGATTGTTGTTGTTGTTGTTATTTTTGTCGTCGTTGGTTGTTTTTTACGGCATAGGAAATAGGGGTTTCTTGTTGTTTTATGTGTTCACGTCCTAAATAAAAGTCAAGCATAAAATTCATGAATTCAGAAAAGAACATTTAATGAAAAAAAATGTATTTTTAGCCAAACGGTTATTTCTAAATTTTTTGGTGATAATTGGTGATATGTAGCTCCACTGTACAATATGGATTAAGAGGTATGCGTGTGTTTAAGCATTCATACATTTAAATAAAAACTTAGTTTTTGTAACTGTTGTTTTTGCTGTTTGCAGTTGCATAAATGTAAAATGCATTTTAAGCAATTTCCTTTTACATTTTGTTTTCGAAACTTAACACAATTGTAATACAGGGTGGCCCAAAATTAACGAAGGGGTTTGAATAGTCTATATCTCCATTATTTTTACATTTCTTTGATTTATTTTTTCAGATTGTTGTAAAGAAGATTTGGGAAATTAAAAGTGGGAAGGTTTACTACTGACCAACGAACATACATCGAGGGAAACAATGGCGCTGTTACCGGACATTTTCGTGGTTTTCCATGACTTTTCACGATTTTCGAAGCTATCGTTCGAATTTTTCCTCGACTATTATTATTTTTGGTTGGGTCATGGTCTGTGGCTTATTACGTATGCACGATCTTTAAAATAACCCAAAGAAAACGTTTCGAGAGCGGTTTAGTGCAGCTAATAAAATCACTGCTTCTTGAAATAATGCGTTCGCTGAAAAAACTCCGTAAGAACGTCATTGTGTCTCTTTCTCTATGATCGTTGTTCAATAGTAAATCTTTCCAGTTTCAATTTCCCATATCTTCTTTACAAAAATCTGAAAAAATAAATGAAAAACATGTTAAGATTATGGATTTATAGACTATTCAAACCCCTTCGTTAATTCTGGGCCACCCGGTACATACACATGCACAAGAAAAAAATTAGTTTTCTCTTTTTTTTTCTTTATTTACAATTTCACATACCCTATTACTCTTGAAAAAAGAGAAAGATATGCACTTGTATTAAATTGTAAATACAAAACAAAATGAGTACTGGTACACAAAAACTACAGCATGCCTTTGCACACACAAACATGTCATCATTATTCCCCTGAAATATGAAAATGTTGTAAATTTCTATTTGAATATGTGAAAGGACTTGTTGTTGAATTTGAAATATACAAAACGCCAAAAAGTGTTTTAAGTACTTTTAAGAATTTTTAGTTATACAACAACTACAACCGGTGAAAAGCATCCGTAACTTTCAAGGATACGAAAATGAATATAAATGACAGACATTTGTAGTCTTTTGAATTTATTCATTTATTTTTTCCCCCCTTTGGCAGAAGGTCAGTTTTTTTAGGACGGAAGTGGGATGTTTATATGTTTAAAAACATACATGTGAAAATTCTTATACTCGTACAACTTGTTATTTCGAAATTTTGTTAACGTAAATTAAAGTTAGAAAGATTTTGGTTGGGAAGTATACAAAGAGCATTGTGGTAGAGTATTTAAATAATTACTTATATTTTTTTAAAAGTGATATTTAGCAAAGGATATGAAATTCTTTATCTTCAAGTCCCTGTAGAAGCTTCTGTTTTATATAATAGCAGTAAAATAATTTACAGTTCATAGCTGTTATGCATTCTATGAAAATATTGTTGGCCAGGAGCGATTATGAAAAGCTAACTAGTTTAGCTGGATGTACGTGCTGTTATAGATGTGTGTGAGATTTGTTTAATATATGCAAAATATAATTTGTCTATTATTTGAAATACATTTTACAAAATAAAACATAAGTAATAAAAATAAAAGCAATAATATAATAAACTAATAAATAATACCAATAAATTGTTCCATTTAGAGCATAACTATGTTTAACAGATAGTTGGGTGAAAGTATTGGTACCTTCAGGGAATGTAAGTTTATACATAACAAGAGAGAGATATTGAAAAATACAAAACAAAAACATTTTCACAATTGTTTAACAGTAGAAAATTGTAATTTTTAATAATTTGTAAAAACGATTTTGCTGGAATTGTAATTAATGGAGTTTTTTGTGTTGTAAACGCTTAATTGGATCTAAGTTAAATAATGGTAATTGTATAGCCCAGGGTTCTAATTGGTTAAAATTAAAATTTATTAAAACTGTAAAATTTCTATAAAAGAGTTTGAAAGGAGTTAAAATATTTAACTTTAAATTTTAATTAAATTTGATAGCGTACAAAAACATTTAAAAACAATTATAACACATTTTGTGACGAATATATTTAAATGTATACAACGAAGTGATATTATTGTAACATGGTTACGATACATTAACTATGATTGTGTCAAACTAGGTATAGTTAAAGCAACCAAACTTTTGTTATGACATTTTAAATAAAGCGCTAAGAAATTTTTTATCAAATCACGATTTAAACTTTCAAGAATCTTCAAAAAATATTAACAAGATCTTTGTAAATTGTTGAAGAGCGCTGATATATTGGCAGGTAAGCATTATAAACACACAAACATAAATATGAAAATAAGGTCAAAATCCTTTCCAAAACTTTCGGCCGTAAAAAGTACTGAGATCAAAATGAGGACCAAGTTTTTGATACTTACGTACAATACTATCTCATTTCTAGGCAACCTGCTAGCTTCACAACATTTTTCCATAATTTTATCCTATATTCGAAAAAAAAATTGCGTATCAAGAACTATCTGTGCACCAAAATTCAGCTCTTTAGCAATAGTTGAAGTACCTAATACAAATAAGATATGATGCCAATCATAGATGCATTTTTCCATCAAGACCTATCTGCGTACCAAATTTCAGATTTCTGGAAGCACCCCCTATACACTGGAAGAATTTTGTTCATAAGTTCTGTGAATTTTCACATTATTCCAATGAAAAATTTCATTAAAAGTCAACCAACGTCATGCTTCGTTGGACTAATGAAAAAAGTTTCGTTAAAATTATTTTAATGAAAATTTCATCATATATATGAAATAATTTCATTGATCCAATGTAATAATTTGACTAAGCTAATGAACATATTTCATTATATTAGTAAAATTATTTCAACGTTTTAATGAAACAATTTCATAATTTTAATGTAATTATTTCATTATTTTAATGAAATTCTCTCATTATTTTAATGATATTCTGTAATCGTTTTAATGAAATTGTTTTGTTGTTTTAATGAAATCATAACATTACTTAGTAGCCTCATTAACTTATCTCTTTTATTGGCTATTTTAATTTATTGACAATTCCATGGTTGGAATACGTATGATAGACGCTAATGCACATCAGAAAAATTTTTAATGGTAATGACCGCTCAAACTCAGACTTTTGATAGTTAGCATTTGTTGTATGGGCAACGTCTTAACTATTTCAACCAACAGCACTGTCAAAACAATCTGTCTAAGAGTTTATAATAATAAGAAAGTGTACAACAATAAAAAAACATAAAAAACTATTTTTGTTGTTCGCTTTTGGTTGCCAACTATTGAAATAAATATGGGTTTGTTTTTTAAAAAAGATAATATGTATGTGATTAATGTATTTCATAAATTCAATGAAACTTTTCATCACAACAATGAAATACATTTCAATGAAATGAAATTTTTAGTTTTTCTTTTTATTTTTTATAGTGTATGTTCCAAGAATTTTAATTATCAGCTAAAACATTTTGTCTAAACTTAAAGGGGTTTTCATAAAATGACAAAATTTTGTTGGCATAAGGCCGATGAAATTTTCTAATGCAAGCAATTCCAATGAAGTTCTTTCACAATATTCATAAAATTTCATTAGAATTGTGAAATATTTCATTGGATTTGTGAAAAAAAAATTCAACGAAATTGTCTCATGGGACTTATGAAGCGAAATTCTTTCAGTGCAGACTAAAACCTTTCGAATGACATTCAAATTATTGATATCCGATGGCGCGCTCTAGACTTATTCAATTTTCAATATGACGAACTATTCTCAAAAATGGCCGTCATGCCTAAGTGTACACGCAAACAAAAAACATGGTTGAGGCAACCATAAACTAAGAGCAACGTACTATGATTGAATTATATGGTTGAAGTCAAATCATACTATTATGAAAATAAATATGTTCTAAATATAATATTGTTGTCTTTTATAACACTAATGTCATTGATGCATCCTAATCATATTATATTTGAATATAAAAATAGCATGGTTCTAAAGAACCATATAAAGGTTGTTTTCTTAATCATACTTTGATTAAAAATTGACAGCAGCTAAAAATATATATATTTTTGAAATTAAGTATAAAATAAAATGTTTTGAATCTGAAATAAAACTATTATCTATTTTCACATAGATAATACATACATATTTGTTGACACGTGTTTTATTTGCAATCGGACATGCTCTGAAAACCATTTCGTTGTGAAATCGGCAAATTTCAGGAAAGAATTTAACGAAAAAGCTCACTTATTGCAACTTTTTACTTAATTTTTATGCCTCAGATGTTTCAGATAATTTATCCAAACTAAGCCACGAATGCACTAAATTGTTTGATTAAAAGAACACTGTTTTTCGTTTCAGCAATTTTGCAATTTCAAAAAGACATGGTTTTCAGAACTTTTATCCGTTTTTTTATTTTAAATTTATTTTTTCTTATTTTTTTATTTTTTCAACTGACACAAAAAAAACAACCAACTGCTCTCAAGTAAAACAAAAAACGAATAAAAAAACATTCAACCAAAGGATAGAACAAAAACTTTTTTGAAAGTAGAGAGTCATGTCTCTTTTGTAACCATAGCTTGATTGCAAACAAACTGTTTTGAAATAGTATGGACAAGAACCACATTTTATTGTTATAGAACCACACTGTTTTTGAATTATCAAATATACCATGACTGTAGCTAGAATTTTTTTTACCAAAAATTCAACCAAGTTGCAATCAATATGAATGCTAATAATGTCATGATTAAATGTAAAAATAAGTTTTTTGTCGTAAACTAATTAAGGTTCCCAATTATTTAAAACAATAATAATTTTTTGCCACAATCATAAGCTATGTCGGGAAATATGACAGTGTTGACGCAACCATGCCACAACCATATATTTTCTTTGCGTGTAGACGGCTATAAAATAGAAACCTTGAGGTATCGAACTAATTTCTTCGCCATGTTATGCGCACACAACAGTAGAGTGTGTATGTCGAATTTCTTTAAAATCGAAGAGGATAAAAATCCAGGTCATGTTTTAAATTTTTGATAAAGAAAATAAAGTTCATTTTAATAGGAACTTGGCCCTATTTTCACATTTATGTTTTTGTGCGAATTTGAATTTGCTTTAATTAAAATAATGAACTTAAGCCGAAATAATAACTCTCAACTTGAAAATAAACATTATATTACTCTGTTTTTGATATATATATATATAAAGGTCTTTAGTTTTTATAAATGTATAGATGTACTATTTTTCATAAATTTTAAACACTATTTAATTATTTTGTTTTCATGTAATATCTGTCTTGTCTACACATTCTACGATGTTGTACATGATTTGTGGTTGTGAAACAAAACTTATTCATTCATCGCTGCACATTTTATTAAACTTGTATTCTTTACACATATAAATATGTATATTTTTTGCATTTTGTTATACCCTTCACCACAGATGAACATGACATATGAAATATCTATGCCATTCAGTTTAAAATTTCTGAAATATTTATTCGTGATCTCATAAAGTAGGTATGCTTATGTGTGTCCTTTATATGTCATCAAATAGTGAATCTTGCGAGAAACTTTTGGCAATTGTTCTGAACGCTCGTGAGCGTCTTCGGCCCTCTTCATACACCACTTAAGCTAGTTGCGTGACTACTTTACTCAGCAGAGGTAGTTGCCCATGTTATTATCTTGGGACCACGATCATTAGATTGGGACGATGGAAAATATTAAGAATTTAGTACAAATAAACTAATATTAGACCAACTTTGATTACAATGGAAAAACTAACGTTAATTAGTTGTAATCCACACAGCAGAACACAACAACAGAGGCCACATCATCTCCCGTCATTGTTTAAGTGTACATATTTTATGTATTTTAATATTTTTTTATATTTGGCTATGGTTGCATCTAAATCTAATTCTTATTTATACAGATCATGTATGCAAAAGAATATGAGAATTAGCAATATTCTAACATATACAAATCTTCATAATAAATTAAAATTAAACATCATTTCTTAACTTAAGTTATTTTTATTTGAAAGCAATTCTAAATGTCACCACAATTGAAAATGTAACGAAAATTTTGACTAGTTATACGGAAGGTTGAACTGACGTCATGATATTTCGAAAACAATCATCAAGACCAAATCATCAGAATTTTCCTTCGCTTAGACCTCACTGCCAATCGCGACAGCTACAATCAACTATATTGAATATCATTTTACTTTAATCAATTCAGCTATGGTGCCCTGTAGTTTTTCAGCTGAAAAACACACAGTCAAAATGTTTTTTTGTTTTCTTTAGAAGTTGTTTTTAATAAAAATAATTTAATTGTAAAATTAAATTGAATGAATTTAAGCCTGAATTAAGCCCTACAGGTCGACTAAAACTTCATAACTCAATCACTTCTTAACGTTAATTAACACCATTTACTATGCATTAGTTTTATCTCATGCGCCTTCACTTCATATCACAAGTATGAATGGATGATCAAAATCGGAAAAAAAAGTTAAAAAATCTATAATTTGGAAAAATTGCAATTACTTTCTGCAAAACTTTTCTTTTTTTAACATTCCAGCAGAAAGTTGTGCTTGCTGGAAGCATTTTTGTAATGGAGACAACAGAGCAGAATCACTTGCAATTGCGGTTTTATAATCCATGTTTTTTGTTCACGATGAGCCGCATAGAAGCAGTAGTTTCTGTTTACACAAAATGTTTAAATTTTGATGACTTTCAGTACTAAAACTGAAAATATATGGAAAAAATTAATTATGGATGGAAGTGTTCACAAATGTTTACAACGTCATATTCAAGGTTTATTATTTATTATCTTGGACTATTAATTTTTTTTTTACTCACTGTTTCATATTTTAATTTCAACTAGTATCGAACTAAGCACCTTCAGATTTGAGATCCAACGCACCAACCACTCAGCCAAAAACACTGTTGCGAACCGGGAGCACGAAGTTAATATAAACTTACTCATACAAATACATTGGCGCATAATCATAGCCAAAACAAAATATACTTTAGGAGTTTAAACCCAGTTTTTGGCAATACTGGTTTTAAATTCCTAAAGTGTACTTTGTTCAGGACTATGATTATGCGCCATTATTTTAAAATTATTTACTTTACTTTATTTTTAAAATGTACTGTTAGAGTATACACGCATACTATACGTGTGTGTGTACTGTTCGTGTATACAATCGTAGAACATATTTTAAGGGTCTCGCTTATGTTACTGCTTCCAACAAGTACTATCGTCAGTGAGAGAAATTAAATCTTAAATACTAATGATGCTTAGTCTATATTTTTTAAATTTAAATATTATCGTCAAAGGCTAATAAGTGTTCGTGCGTCTTTGGTCATGCTCTTTTCCAAAGGTTAGTGTATTTTATGTAGCATTTTTAGAAGTATTTGTCCTTAAATATACAATGCATTGCTTCTAAGAGCTTTTAGTGCTTCCAAATGTCGAATATATTTTGCTGGAATATTAACTACTTCATATACCATAGTGAAGGGTATACAAGATTCGGTACAGCTAAATATAGCACTATTACAATTTGTTTTTAAATCCACTGCACAACTTGACGTTGTTTCAGCACGTTTGGTTCATTGTATCTGTTGTTTAGTTTTCTAAACAAAAACCATTTGTACACAACACGAGTATGACATGTTTGTATAGAAAGACGTTTCACCGTATTTGTTTCATAGCCAGTCAGGCTAAAAAAAATAGGAGCAGCAGCAGAAACAGAGTAAGCAGCACAACATCAATTTGCAAACTAATCCTTACAACACATATTCAGATGCAAGCATATATGTGTGCTTGCAGCATACATAGATTCATCTACCAATACCTACATGTAGAATATTTAATCTACTGTCATATCATCCTACCCATCACGTGCATTATCATTACAGCTGGATTTTAATTCAATTATCCATCGGTTTATAATTTGAGAACAAAAAATTAAAAATTCTAAATACACATCATCTGTATAAGTTGACATGTCTTGCATACGAAATTATTTGCATTTAAAAAAATTTAGTTTTTATGAAAGACAACTATTATAATTATTGCAATTCGATGCAGTTATTTTGTTTGTTTTTTCATAAATATTTTTATTCGATGCATATTATAGGCTTAATTGAATTATTTATGCGGAAATGATGCTAATTGAGGAATAAAATTAGTTGAAAGTTTTTTATGCCCTTTCTTAATAAAAATTGTATGATGTTGAAATGAATAAGGTGTGGTTTGACTAGTCATTTCATCTTAAGTCTCACATATTTGAAAATAATTTTAGTGAATATATCGTTTTATTCGTTATTAATTTTTAAAGGTCTGGTTAGTAAAAACGTGCCACGCAACTTAAGAACTTTCAGCACCGCTCAATTTTAGGTGTTAGTTATTGAAAAGGTATCCCCGCTAGCAGTTCTGTCTGTTGTTAGTATTTGGTTGTAATGCCTTTGGCACTCACAATATTATTACAGTAACGGAATGTACTTTATTCAAGATGTATTCCGTGCAGTCATTTTTAAATGAAGAAACGTTTAAAATTCTAAAAAATCTTTTTTTTTTCATATCTTTTTCTATTAACTAACTTAAAGACAAGTGCGATAGCTAGTAGTCAAGTACTTAGCATTTTCACAACACTAAATAATTAAAGTAATATAAATAAAAATTAAAAAAAACAGTGTTAACAATATAAAAATTTTTTAATAATTATTCATTCACTTTTTACTTTTCTTCCAGTTTTATTTAAATTTTTCGATAATTTTTTCGAATGAGAATAAACACTTGCGTCGAATTTGTAAACAAAGAGCAGCTGACTAAATAGTATACTGAAGAAACATAGGTAACAAAATAGTATTGTCATATAATATTTTAATATGAAAAATATCAACAACATTTTTATGACAGTCATAAAATTTTACGCAATACTACAAATAGGGCACAATAGAATTGTGCCTAAATTGTGGCTAAATGTGAATAATTTTTTTTTAATTTAAATTTTTTTATTTGACTACTTATTTTTTAGCTTCAAGTAGGCCAAATAATAACTAGTTAATTGCTGTGACAATGTAAATACATTTATAAGGTATACACATTATATTTTTTTTTACTTCTCAAACAACAATAAGTACTTATAGAGTTACGACGTAAATTATCATATACTATTTTGCATACCAGTAAGAAAAGTTGTTGCTGTTTATCTTTAATATCAATACAATTTTCAATGTTTAAACACGACAAATTCCATACATTTTTTTTTTAATTTGTACAAAATAAAAATGTGAACGTATGCGGAAATTTCATAAAGATACCATAAAATTGAAGTCATGCTACTTTTCCTAACCCGTTTACTAGAAATAATTACTGCTTGATTCAATAACTACATGCAAGACGGATGTAGTAGATATTGTCTTTTAATCACTTTATCAAAACAAGGCGGAATAATTTTGTATAACTATCAATGATTGCAGTGTTCTAATTAATAGTTACCTAAAGTAAATAAATCGATCTTAAACGATCGTTGCGTGATTTTCCACAGAATTATTGAAAATATTTTGAAAAGTTTATTGGAAATCTTAAGCTCATAGAAGCTATAAAAATGTTGAGTTGGTCACGGCTTAAATTTATTATAAGTCTACGATATTATTTAAATCATGAAGGAAATGTTCTAAGAGAAATAAAATGAAAAATCAAAGACATTTAGACAGACTGTGGGTCAGGGTATGGAAAATTCGGCGCAACTAAATACAGGAGTACTGTAACTTGCTTGTACTTAACGATAAGTATCCTCCTGAAAATTAGGCAATAGAGATAAGAAACATTAAGTCAAGTTGATTATAAAATGATCTGGAGGCTTTAAAATAATTTTTTTTAACTAAATAGTTACTGTAATAGTTGTCATTTAGTATTTATAGGATCTCTTAGAGTATAATACCAGGGCTCGGACTTTCATGCAACTAAAAGTTGAATTTAAACGCTTAAGAAATGCACCTAAATAATTAAAAATATGTGCAAAAATATGCATTTACCTAGGAAGAAAGTACCAAAACTAAAATAGTATGAAAATATTTCTTTTAATATTTTTGTATTATTATTAGAGAAAAAAAACATAAGACAACTAAATAGCAAATGAAATTGAAAGCTCTGAGTTGCCAACTGCCATCAGTAGTATCATTTTCAGCAGGTGGCAACTGAGGCTCGGTTTCCATCCATAATCGGCCTAGAGATATTTTTTTAAAAATTGAGAAATATGCACTAAAAATTTTTAAAACTTTAAATATATGCATTTATTGCCAAAATATGCAAAAATATGCAACTACAAATCGACCCCAAACTACTTAAAATTTGATGATTCGCATAGATAACACTGTGAGACAAATGGTAGGGGTCAGTGATCGGGAAGGGTTCAAACTACCGGGGAAAGTTATATCAGAAAAAAAGAAGTTATACGTGTCCCGGCGTTTCGCTGGGTCACGTCTAGGAATCGAGATATATCGATTTGAAGTTAGTAACTATCATATAGGGGAAATTGACACCTTTGGTGGTCTTTTTTTGACATAACTCGAGAATGACTAGTCCGATTTTGCTGAAACAAATTAAAAAAAATTGGGAATTACAATTCCTTTAATCTGTTCATACAACATTTCGCTACATAAGCAACACTTTCGCAGTTATAAATAAATGTATGAAGAAAAAAACTATTTTTTGCCTAAAAAATTGAAGTTTTTTATTTTTAATTCATAAAAAATCCAAAACGGTAAAAAAAGTGTCTAGTCCTATTACTTTCACGTAAAGTCACATAACCTATGAACAAAATGAGACATAAATCATGAAAATGGATGAACGCGTTTCGCTTTTATGTACAAGTAAGTGAAGGTATAAATTTCAAAAATTTGCTCGAGATATGCTCAAAATTCCTTTGAAAAAAATGTATGACTTTTTTTTATGATTGTCAGAATTAAAAAAAAAGTAATAAACAAAAGGTTATTTGTTTTTTATGGTAGCGGTAACAAACTAGAAAACGGTCATAAATGTGCGTGGACAATTAAAAGGAAAAAAGTAAAGTGCACTTTTTTAATTATTTGGGTTTTTTCCGTTGGCTACCTTCATGATTATTAGTGGTCATGTTTTAGAACGTTTCGAAAATTTTAAAACGCACACGAATCAGGTATATAGCCACCCTTAAAAGATGTGCGCATTCATAAGTACCTCTCAGTAAAATATTGAAACTTACGTAGTATTTATAGGTATTCACTGATCGATTTTTTTCATTCAACAAGTGTCTCCGAACGCGTAAAGTACGGTTTTTTTAAAGTGACGAAAAAGTATAAAACCGAAATGAGTGGAAATTGTCCAGAAAATATCAATTTATTTTGTTACGTTTGTGGCAAAAGAGCTTTTTCAACAAATGCTGCATTACTCACTGAGCAAGTGGAGCGCGCTTTTAAACTTTATTTTGATTGCGAAATAATTCGCGGCGTTTCGTGGGTCCCAGACAAAATTTGTAAAACGTGCTACAATGGTCTTAACATGTGGATCCAAGGGAAACGCCGTTCACTTCGTTTTGGTGAACCAATGATTTGGACTGATCCAGGAGAGCACAATTGCGATAACTATTACGCTTGCGCAAACAAAATATGTGGAGTAAATCGTAAAGGCCTTAAACGAAGAGTTTACATATCTGTTAAAAGTGCACAAATACATCTACCGCATTCGGATGAAATACCAATTCTACCGCTTCCAAGTCCTGACAGAGAAACTTCTTTTTCTATTGAAACAATGGATCAATCGGATTTCACCTATAAACCAACACCAGAAGCCGGCCCATCGAATTCCAATATCACAAGCAAGAAAGGACAAGATTGTTGTAGAATTAAACCTTTCTCAACGTGAAGCAGAAAAACTTGCCCAGCTTTTGAAAGAAGGCAACAATTTGGAGCCTAATGTCAAAGTCACCGGATATCGAAGACACCAATTGCTATTCCAACGGTACTACACACTCAACGAAGGGAACACATTTGTTTACTGCCACGATATAAAGGGACTGATGGAGGCGATGGCCATTAATTATGTCGCAGCTGATTGGCGAATGTTCATCGATTCTTCGAAATCAAGCCTGAAAGTCGTTTTGCTACATAAATATAATAAAAAACCAAGCATTCCCATTGGCTACAGCACAGACATGAGCGAAACATACGATTCCATGAAAATAATTTTGGATAAAGTTTGCTACACTGATCACATGTGGCGGATCAGTTGTGATCTGAAAGTCGTGGCGATGCTAAGAGGTCTCCAAGGAGGCTATACGAAAAACATGTGTTTCTTGTGTCTTTGGAATACCCGATTTAAAGGAAACCAATACGAAACGCATGACTGGCTTGCTCGAGATCCAACGGAGAAAGGACACAACTGCGTAAATGATCCACTGGTGCCAATGGAGAACGTCCTCATGCCCCCTCTCCATATCAAACTGGGAATCGTAAAAAATTTCATCAAGGCCATTGTGAAGCAACCGAAAATTCTTGATTGTTTGAAAAATATTTTCCCACGAATCAGCGAAGCAAAATTGAAGGAAGGTGTTCTGAATGGGCCGGATATAGGAAAGCTCATGAAATCAAACGAATTTAAAGGTGCTTTAGACGGTAATGATTACTTTGCGTGGAGGGCAGTGAAGAAAGTAATACGATATTTTTTGGGAAGTACGCGAGCACACAATTACCCCGCTCTTGTGACCAAGATGTTGCAGTACTTCCAGAAAATTCGAGTGAATATGTCTCTCAAAATTCACTTCTTGCATCACCATCTCGAATACTTCAGCAAGCAGCTAGCCTCAGAGTCGGATGAACATGGCGAGCGCTTCCATCAAGTGGCAATGCCAATGGAAACGCGACATAAAGGCAAAAGGCTCGATTTGCTGGTGGCTGAAATTTGTTGGTGGTTGCAAAAGACGTACGATCCCGACAATGAAGATGAAGAAGAAGAATATACAATGGGAGTTTCCTCCGAGGGTAAGTCACAAAAATGAAGTTACCTGACTGATTAAAAACAATTGATTTTTTCCAGATGAAGACAGATCCTCCCTCATCCGATACAGACTCTGAACAAGTGGGCGAACTACCACGCAAGAAAGTAAAGGGCGCAAACAAACGAAAATAAGTTTTGCGTTCATCGATTTTTATAACCTATGTATCTATGTAATAACCTAATAATTAGCTGTAATAATTTTTAATTTTACGTGTTAATAATTATAATAAATAATATATAATAAATATTATCCAAATTCATTAAAACATGAAATCAATATTCTTGTCAAAATGAGATATCTTCACTTAATTGTGAATAAAAGCGAAACGCGTCCATCGATTTTCATGATCTATGGAAAATCAACTCTTCTCGGAAATCCCGGGAATTCCCGGGAATCCGATTTTTTCCCCGTTTCCTGGAAAGTGCAAAAGTCCGGGAAATCCCATACTCTCATTGCATACTTAACATAAGAATGCGATTTTTTTTATTCCCGTTTCCAGGGAAGTGCTAAAGTCCGGGAAATCCCCAAACTCATACAGTCCCTACTTGTTAACTTATTTAGAAACCGGATGAAAAACACATTATAACGTAACGCTAAACCAAAAAGGCGGAAAAATGTCAACAGATATGTTTTATATGTTACGTTTTAAATATACTAAAGCAAAAATAATTGCGAATTTTCAATATTATTTTTTTTAGTTTTTCCCAGCAAAAGTGCGTTAGTAGAAAAATGAAAATATCATGACTGTTGGTCTTACTGCGTCATCCAATTGAAATATGGTTAAACTTCTTTGTTGCTGCTTTAAACCACAGTAAAATCATGTTTTGTTTAAATTTGCATCATTTTTCTTTCAATTCGCATGTATCATGCGAAAATTTTTGAAAAAAAATCAGAAAATAGAAAGAACTGTACAAAATAATCTATGTATCTATGCGGAATACTCTAGTTTCACTAACCTTAAGCAGAATATTAAAATAATTTTTAAATAAATAGTAATTTAACAGGAAATATTAATCAGTACAATTATAATAGTTGTACTCGAAAAAAAATAAATTTAAAACAATTGTTAAAACAAATATGTTCATGATTTAATTATAGAAACATTTGCAGTGAGCGATTAATAAATATTGATTTGAAATATTAAATAAATAGATTCCGTTTTTTCTTTAATTTTCAAGCCGAACTAAATAATTCCATAATAAATATTTTACATAATTTATGAATTAAAAATGCAATGATTTAAAAATCACAATTTATTTAATTATTCAGAGTGTTTAAAGTATGCGTGAAAAATGCACTAGATTCTTGGAACAAACCGGAAAATAAATATAGCAAAAACAATATGTGAGATAAAAAATATGAAGGAGTATAATAAAATATTTTTTATGATTTTATTACACTGTACAACATAAATAAGCTGAAAAGTCTCTAACCATTGATTCTGGTAGAGGGTAGCGTCGTTCTTAAAGTTTATTTCAGGGGGAGTTAAAGTTCCCTCTATTTTCCATATTGCTACAGTGAATCGGTATAGAAAATCTTGTAAGACTTACGTAAGCCAAGCTAAAATAAAAAAAGTGGTCATAACTGTTAATTTCGTCCTGCGATTATTTTAATTTTTTGTGTTTAGAGAGTAGATAATTAGTACATTCAACCCCTATACAAATTTTTTGTGGTGCATTTTTCGCAAAAATCATTCTCAGAACACCCGCGAAGGCGAATATAACGCTCAATACGCAAAAATGTAATAAAATTTTAAAATATATTTTTATTTCAGGAACCAATCCTTTCTTCTCATATATATATATATATATATATATATATATATATATATATATATATATATATATATATATATATATATATATATATATATATTACTCCTAGTTACATTGGTAAACCAAAAAAAAACAAAACAAAAATAATACAAAATGTACGTTTGAAATGATAATGACCCAATTACATATACATATTATGAAAGTTTTTAATAACATTTTCCAAATTTTCCAGGTATTCAATTTATTTTATTAAAACGTGCCTAGAATCCTTATAATTATAGTATCGGAAACTTCCACAGTGTGTCCTCTCTGTAATAAAATTGGATGTCGATAGCTACGAGTCATCTGCCAGAAATCACAAAAGTCCAGAGAAAATCTGGTAATGTCACGTGGCAGTGATTGAGAGTGACAGGTCGGTTCTATGGTTAACTTTGCAAACAATGACCCAGCCAATGGATCAAAAAAGGCAACGGTACAGCGGTGGTCTGCATTGACTTTCCCACATAATTACATACTTACATACATAAAAGCTTTTTTCAGTCTCTGCTTTAGGCTGGGGCCACACCAGCTTTTGTATACGCACGTTTAGAAAAAGTAAATTGTTTCTATTTCATAAATTACCTTAAAATTGCCTGTCTGTTCCTTATTTTATTTTTATATAAAAACTTTTCACTGCACTCTTCTCTTGTCAACAATAAATGATGTTAAATATTAGTAAGTTTCATGACGGGTTATGCAAAAAATTTATTTACTTTTTTAATAAAAAGATTAAAATTTCTGCACAAATTATTGCCTTTAGGTGGTTGATAAATTTTCACATTAAAAACGAAAATGTTATTAATAGAACGTTTGAGCTAATTTAATTAATATTTCAAAATTAAATTAATATTTTAAGAGCAATACACATAAAAAAGGAAAAATATTTATGTGTCAATATAAAGTTTGTTCGTTTTTGGAAATATCATTTAATTAGTGGTTTTTTGTTAAATTTATTTATTTAATTAATTTAGTGTAAGTGCATTATATATGCGACAAATGAATTTAGTAATGTATGTCAACAGATTATACAATTGATATTAATATGGCATAGAATAACGAAAAATAAATAATGTATAGAAAACAATACAAAAATTAAAATAAATAAAAAGAAAATTAAAAATTATAACAACAATTCATTTAAATGAAAATTTACATTATTTTACTATCAAGCTAAGCACAGAAAAGGGTAGAGTTTTAAACGTACGTTGTAAGCTTTGGTATGGAAAATGGGGAAGAAACTTTAACTTCCCCTAAAACTAGTCTCAGGTGTAAGCTTTCAAAACGCCGATACACAACCATTTTGTTTATGCCGTCACCAAAATCTGTTATAAGAATCTTGACTTTTTTTTGTTATACAGTGTAATATTTTATGAAAATTGCGGATGTAGTCAAGGCTGCCGTTTCGGTTACTTTTAACCAAAAGTGGTAACTTCTTTTCCAATGTGTACTTGAGTACTTTTTTCTATTTTGCTTACTTTTTTTCACCAAAAAAAATAAAAAAAATTTTATAGTACCTATTTTAAAGTTGCATAGTCCTCGTCCATACGAGTCAACTTTGGTTCTGCAACTTTCTTAAATTTTCTTTTGAAGCATTCGTGTCAATACAATGAAATTCTTGTTGTATAGATTTTGTTTTTCCCATAGAGTTTGTTGTTGCTTAATATTACCAAGGGGAAAACAAAAGAGAGCTGCCTTTACATGACACAGTGTACCCAGGACTGTCATATTTACCGATTTATCGGCATTTTGTGGATTTTTTGCTTAAAAACTTTATATGTGCCAATTTGCCGATTTTTGCTCCAAAATGCCGATTTTTCAATAAACACTTAAATCAATTTAACTTTGTCTGTTTTAGTATAATTTATTAATTATGTAACATTAAAAAGAGACAACTGTTAATAAGTTAGCGCTCCTACTACAGAGATAACGTTAAATTAAAAATTTGAAAATAGATGATGAAAATAGATGATAAATTCAAAACGGCTAGACTGGTTTTCTTCAAATATAGGAGAACCCGTTTTCCTATCATGATAATCAGCATATATATGATTCTCGAACTGCGTATTCATTAAGCAAAAAAATTTAAAATTAGTTATTATCTACTACTCTGTAGTAGGCTAAAGTGGCGCTGTAAACTCAGCGCTAAAATACGTAGTATGAAATATTAAATAAATTTTAATCTTTACTGTTTTTATTGCTATTATCACCAAATACATATTTTTTATTTGTTTTAAAGTTTTCTTTATATATATATTTACAAAACATATATTCATTACTTAAAAAATACTATAAGAGAAAAATCTGTCACGTACTCTATGTCACGTACGCTATTTTATTTTGTTCATTATAATATCATCCAAAAGTTTTTTTATTTGGAATTTACGGATAAGAAAGGAAAAATAGTTGGCTTTGTTTAAGAAATGAAAAAAAAAATAACTTCACAATTTTAAGATTTTCGCATATTTCTACATGTCACATATGATATACCCTTATTTCTTTCGATATTTCGGAACAAAAGGGTTCCAATTTTAATAGATTTTTTTTACACCTAGTACTCTGAATGGCATATAACGACAAAAAATTTTCAGTTACTCCTATTTTTGCAACATCTATTCCACTTTGTAGGCGTACAAATGTCACGTATGCTGACATGGAAATGCCCATATATGACTCACGAGAGCAATTTCCGTCAAGCTTATGAGTCACATTTTTTTCGGTTATTTATTTATTTATTGAATCTTCAATAAAATTGAACTAACAATAATTAATCAAATCTTAACTCTAAAATTTTAATTTTTAAGTCCAGCCAATGCCAGACAAAAATATTTGTTTCAGCGGTTGGTTCTTTGGTTGTTTACGTTGGTCGTGTTCGGCAGAGAGCAAGAGTGTCCCTCCTTCTCAGCAGAGTGTGGCCTCTAAAGTTAATGATGTTTCGGTCTAGGGGATTTGGGTGCAACTCGAGCTTTGTTACGTATATTGTTAAGTGTTTAGAAAACATTGTCTTAACCAACGGCACATCTCGATCTCTATGAATTCGCTTGTTTCTGACATACCATGGCGCTTCTCTAATCGTACGCAGTATTTTATTTTGTCGCCTTTGAATTTTTTCTACATTTGATGCAGAGGCAGTGCCCCATAACTGGGTACTGTAGGACCATATTGGTTTTAGAATGAAGATGTATGTAAGTTTACAATCTAGGCTTAGAGTAGAGTTCCTTTCAAGGAGCCAATTCAGTTGAGCTGCTTTTAATTTAATTTGGGTCATCTTTACATTTATGTGGGACTTCCATGTTAGACGATCAAGATGAACACCGAGATATTTTACTTAGTGATGTTAATGATGTTTCGGGCTAGGGGATTTGGGTGCAACTCAAGTTTTTTATGCATCTTGTCACGTGTTTAGAAAACACTGTCTTAAGCAGCGGCACATCTAGATCTATGAGTCACATGTGACTCATTTCTTTATACAACTACTGAGCAGATTTTTGTCATACATCTGACGTAATATTTTTTGAATGAGACGTGGACGTATAGCAAAAAACTAAAAAAAATCAGTGAACGTGACGCAAAAAAGCAGTGCGTTGTGAGGGGACAGGGAAGTTGTTAAGTTCAATCTTCATAGTTTCATAAAAAAATTCATAAATACAATTGAAAAATGCGAATCATACTTTTGAATAGTGTGGAACCTTAGCTAGAATTTCCATATGGTCCAAATGAGCTACAAATAAACATGTGCCCAAACATGGCCAATATCTCTCAAAGATCATAAAAAATTTAGTTAGCAAAAAACCAAAAAAAATCAGTGAACGTGACGCAAAAAAGTAGTGCGTTGTAAGGGGACAGGGAAGTTGTTAAGTTCAATTTTCATAGTTTCATAAAAAAGTTCATAAATATAATATCTTTGGCTAGAATTTCCATATGGTTCAAATGAGCTACAGGTAAAGATGTGCCCAAACATGGCCAAAAAATTTAAAAAACCTTAAAAAAAATCCACGAAGCTGAAATGCAAATTTCGAGGCTAAAAGACAAAATAAAAGGCTAAATCTAGCCTCGAAAAAGCTAAGCTGGCAACGCTGATTGTATGTTTTTAATTTAGTCCATAAAATTTTTACAACTTGATGTTGGTCTGGAATTATGACGCGAAGAATACAAAAAATGCTGAATAAATTCAGCAGATGAAAGAAAATACATAAGAATTATCTATTTTGATCTCCGAAACATTAAAAATTGTTGCCTTGTGGTACAAGACTGAAGTACAAATTGGGGGCCTCTGTGGCTGAGTGATAGCGATGCTAGCCTTCAGTGCAGAGGTCGTGGGTTCGGTTCCCGCCGTAGGCGCTGGGTGTTTTCCGCAGACAAGCTAATCGCTTTGCGGGCTGTGTTTGTTAAAAAAATTTAATGGTTCATTTACAAACATTCTATTCTTTTATAATAATTATATATTCTCTATTGAAGTATATAGAACAGCATTTTAAATTGATAAAAATTTTGGTTACTTTTTTTGCATTTGGTTACTTTTTTTCTCAAATTTTGGTTATAAAAATATTTTGGTCGTGGCAGCACTGGAAGTAGTCTATATATTATTTCATATTTACACTATGCAATTTTCATTTTAAGTGAGACTATTTAAATGGAAATATATACATCTTGTATTTCTTTTTTGTCTTTTTCACTGAAGAAAGAGAGTTGAATGCAGTAAAGCAACTTTTTGTGTTAACACATTCGCGGACAATGTAGGGACAGGACGGCATATACCGTCACCAATCTTTGAACTCATTGGGACAAGACGGTAGCTCCCGCAGCAAAGTTAATGTTAAATTATGTTTTCCTTTTATAAGTGTCCCAATAGATTTTGTTCTATGTGCCATACAACGAAATATAGCGACCAGTTACACCAGCAAACATATGTTGTGATCAACCATATACTGGTAGAAGCAAAACGGGATATCCATTAGTTTTCAGTACATGCTTTTAGCTTGTGTTCAGTTGCACTTGTTGTTTTTCAAATAACAAAAACAAATATATTAGCTTATAAAGCGAACAGTTTTTATTGTGAAAAATACGAAATCCTGCCCTTTTTTTGATTAAAATAAAGTTCAACGTATATAGATAAGGAAATTTGCTATTTGTAAAGTAAAAAAAAATGGACCAATACACCAAAGCGAGAGATTGAGTTTTGAGACTGTTCGAAGAAGCTGATTGTGACGATGAATCTGTATGCGATCCGTTCAGCGATGACGGAGACTATGGCACCGATCCGAATTATGAGCCAGCTGAAGATAATTCTGACGAAATTATCGATAATGAATAAGAGCATACTGCTAGTAAAACCCTGGCTTCGAATATGCCTGTAAATTTTGACAACGGAATGCTATCGAAGGATGTGGTAGAAAATATTACCGATTGTAATGATGGTGGTTCTGATAATAGTTCAGACTCTAAAGAACAAGACCAGCCTCATCTGGAGATGGAGTCTGAAGAAGAGTGGTTGGAAAATACAACAGAAATGCCTCAATTTAATTTCGATTCAACAAACTATAGAGTAAAAATCGATATTGGTATGGATTGTACTCCGAGGAGTATTTTTGGTGCGATTTTTAATTCAGAAATAAATATAAAATTAGTAAACTCAACGAATATACTTATATGGATCCAATCTATGCTCTAATAGCTTATTATCTTCACTTACAATGGTATTAAACCTTGATTTCTATTCGGGGCATGACGGCAATAACCGTCAAATAAAATTATTAAAAAACTCTACTATATATAATTTAATTAGTAATTCTATATATTTTGCTCCAATCGTGCATTAATTATCTTCAGTAAATCCGGAGATATAGCCTATGACCCATAAAGGTGCAGTGCAAAAATTAACTGTCCGCGAATGTGTTAAATTATCTTCTTTGTTTATATCCACCCTCATAAATTCGTATGTAAGTTAAAGAAAAATATACTCAAGATTATGTGCCTATCCCTTGTTTTACTTAGCATAAATATTATTAAATATTGGTTTCTAATATTGTATTTACTGTTGCATTATAAAACATTTTTAAAGCGCATAAATACAGAATCAAATAAATATTTTTGTTTTGGTTTAAAAAAAAATTCATTTGTACACAGAAAGAACTAATCTTTCACTTCATATACCAAATTCCCTGAATCAAATGTAAATTTGTTCAATTTAGGTCCTATAAAGAAATTTGTAAATTCAAATGTAAAATTTTGTAATAATTTCTTTGAAAAAAAAATCCGATTTTTTCAATAAACAAATTGTTTTAATCAAAAAATGTTTTAGACAAATTTTAAAAATAAATCAAAGAATTTCATAATTTTATCAGGCTGCCAACAATGAAATGAAATAATAAGTCAAAATAAATTATTTATCAAACTAAATAGAGACAATAATAAAGATTTAAAATCAGTTTCAAAAACACGTTTGTTTAAGAAAAAAGCTATCATAATTTTATCTGTGTACTTACCTTTACAATTGTTTCAATGATGAGATCAATTTTTAAACACAATCTGTAAAGAAAAATTACAGAAACATATTGTTAAAAACTGTATAATGAAATGTATAAATAAAGTTAGTATAAAAAATTGCACCATAGCCAATATTAGGATTCCCACATTTTTTGTCAATTAAAGAACATTGTTTATTTTTTATTGCTTTTCGCAAGTTTTATCAAATAATTATCACTTCTAAACAATTTCACAGCATCTTTACAGTCTATAATTAAATTAAAGTAAATAATTAATTAATTTTATATCAGATTCAGAGACGCTTTGCTTCTTTCATCTCGCCATTTGCTCTTTAATACAGAAAAAACTATCTCTGAGAATGCTGCCGTGGCAGGAATAGAAAGTAGAAATGAAATTACTTCATACAAATTTGATAAATTATCATCCGTCTTACTAAATTCTAACTGCTATTTACTTGCAGTATATAATTGCTCAAAACCTTCAGAACTGTATATCTAATCATAAAGTTTTTTTAATAACTAAATTTCTCCATAACGATCGTCCATATTTATATTAAGTTTTTTCAGATTAAAATTTTCGATTATGCTAACAATATTATCAAATTCAATAAATAAGAAGTTTGTGTTTTTAAAATCAAACTATTTATTCAGATACTTTAAGGCTTTATCAATAAA
This sequence comes from Panzeria rudis, assembly GCA_956483635.1. Classification (NCBI taxonomy): domain Eukaryota; kingdom Metazoa; phylum Arthropoda; class Insecta; order Diptera; family Tachinidae; genus Panzeria; species Panzeria rudis. The sequence goes on from OY101447.1 coordinate 124,701,385, forward strand.
TAATAAAAAATTCGTGTAAATTTCGCTAGTCAGTTCCGGTGAAGACAACAGTTTAATTTTTTTTTTACTGAATGGCGTTTGACTACAAACCCTGAGGTCTTAAGTTCAAGACTAGTTTCAGGCAAGCCAACAACATTACACTGCTTTATATTACACTGCTTTACAAACAAAATGTATAAAGTTTCTAATACATTTTTTAGAGTGATTAGGCTATGATTAATATGAGAAAAATATAGAAAACATTTTTATTTCGGCCATTTGCACATAACGGTAATTTTGTGTTTTTTCGATGTATACACTCTAAAATACTTTTGTTGAAAATTAGGTCGATAATAGTCGGCAACACTTTACAGATTATTATCAACCTAAAATTACACACGCATTATTTTTGTACAAAATGTTTTAACAAAAAAAGCGATTGGCTGCGTGCAGATTTGAACCGCGACACCTTGACTGATAATCTGACGTATCCAACATTCAGCCATAGCCGTATTATACTTTATATTACACTTTTTCCACTTGGACTAAATATGTTTAATATGAAAGGTTTTTTCTTTAATAAAATAACTACAAAAACTATGTAATTTTAGACAAGGAGAAATTTTCAACACAAATTTAGACAATATATGATCGTATATTTGAAGTAATGTTTTAGAGTGTACTTCCCATAGGATTTCAATGTTCTTTAACAAAAAGTAAAGAAGTCAAAATTAAAAAATGAAGTTTGATACTGTTTTCATACACTTAAATAAAATGCTTCTTAAAATTTTACTATTTTAAGAAAACCAGCTCTTTTGGCCACATTTTTGACCGGGCAGGGGACAACTAAAAGCTAGATTAATTATATCAAATGTATCTAATAGCATTAATATAAAAATTTCAAGAACTCGATGAGCATTTTTTTCTTAAGCGACTGATTTGAAATTTCGTAGAAAAATTCACTATATTCGTCCAATCTTAGACGTAGCTTTCGATCTAAAATTTCAGCTGCATAAATTTTTAAAGTCTGTCCTTTGAAATATGGAAAAGAAAACTTTTTTGAGAAAAACGTCGAACAATTAAGCTCTATTTTTGTCAAAATTTAGTCATTATTCACCCTTATTTCGAAATTTTGACTTTGATTTTTTCACAGCTACACTCTAAAACTCTTTTGTTGAAAATTAGGTCGGTAATAGTCGGCAACACTTTACAGATTATTATCGACCTAAAATTACACACGCATTATTTCTTAACAAAATTTTTTTACTAAAAAAAAGCGATTGGCTGCGTGTAAGTTTGAACCGCGACTTCCTGACTGATAGTCTGACGTATCTACCATTCAGCCATTTCCGTATTATACTTTGTTACATTTTTTTCCACTTGGACTAAATATTTTTAATTTGAAAATTTTTTCTTTAATAAAATAACTACAAAATCGATGTAATTTTAGACAAGGAGAAATATTCAACACAAATGTAGACAATACATGATCGTAAATTTTAAGTAATGTTTTAGAGTGTACATGAATTCACATAATTTAGAAATTTCTTCCGCTTATTATCAAGGATTTTGTTTAGAATCATAATATATTTTTTGAAATTTTTGGTTATGCTATTAACGGAGATATTTACGAAATTAGGAACAGAGTCATGGGTAAAAACCAAATTTTAAAATTACAAGCCAAATATTGCTGAAAATATTTAAGATATCCTAATCATGGCTATTTATAATCTTTGTATATTTATAAGCTTTGCTAAAAGTTTAAACTTATTAAAATCGGATAATATTTGTGCAAGTTATGAGGCCAACAAAGTTTTTCATGCCCGAGGTAATCAACTTTGACACCCTTTAAGCGACCCATTCATTATATAATATTATTGCATATGTTATTGTACATATTATTGCAATAAATGGCACAATATTTCCAATGAAAATATTGCCCAATTTTCCTGACAGTGAAAGAGTAAACATAACCCTGAACAATGCTACCACAATGCTACCACATTACACAATTTTCTTCATTACAATAAAAATCAAAGGCCTTTTGATTTTTGCCAATATATTGTGCCACCTTCGAATATGACATATACATTGACGATACAATACGAAAAATTGCACACATATATTGCAAGTAATTGGACCGCTGTACGTCACCGCGTGTTTTGCGGTGGTCCATGTTTCACTATTTTTAATTCTTTGGTCCTTCTCTATGATTTTTGTACACATCATTTAATAATCGGATCAAAAGTTTCAAAGATACAGATATATTACCCATTTTTCCATTTGAAGCCACTGTGCAACGTTGTGGAAAAATGTAAACAGATATGTTTAATTTGTTATGTTTTAGATATATTAAAGCAAAAATAATAACGTATTTTCTATGTTGAGTTTTTTTAGTTTTGGCTAGAAAAAGGGAAAATTTTCTCAAATCATTTCGGCCAGTGCAATTTTTTTTTCTGGTGTTTATCACATCCTAATTACTCTAATATATGCATTAGAAACTTTATACCCTTTGCTTGTAAGGCAGTGTAACACAAAACGATTTTTACAAAAATCGTACTGCGGAACATAATTCTGTAAAAATAAATCTAAGCAAATTTTGCTTAGAAACTATGGGTCTAAAATGAGTTTCGAGCTAACGGAAATTCCAAAATATATTGTAAGTTAAGTATAAAACCAAAATTTTGATTAGGTAACACCCAATCCGAATAAAATAGCTATTGGCATGGTAGTTCAGTTTTGTTCAGCTAACATTTGATCAGAAAATTAGACGACTACACCTAGTGGTTTCCAAATTATGGCTCTTCTCTTATATGCAAAATTACAAAAAGTGTTTGAAACAGTTTGCAGGTACCTGGCGTATACTTAATATTTTCCAATACATTAAATAATGATACTCATACGCAGACGCGGATTCAGCTTTTAAATGAAATATACTATTTTGTAAAATTTCTTTTAGAAACTCAATAGAAATAAGGAATAATTTATTCGTTTTTCGGGGGTGGGACTAAAAAATATTCCTCCCCTGGATTGGCGCCTGCTCATAAGCCAGTATGTATTGAGACAATTAGTAGTTGGTTTTATACGAACTAACTCACAACATATTTTGGAATTTTCGCAAAATCGACATTTATTTTAGACCCATGCTTTCTGTGTGCAAGGTTGTTTATCATTCTGCGTAGAATCATAACCCAATTTTTCATTTCTTTTATGCATCGATACAAATTGGGCCATTCTAATATACACACTATCAACCTGTGGTCAATGTTTCTATAAAACATTATCACATTATTTAAACGTACTCTTTAAATGCATTAAAATTTGTTCATAATTTTTTTTTCCTAAAGTAACAGCAATTAAGAAAGTTCAACAGAACGTGCCATAAATCTGCACTTACATAAACTTGTTTGCATCCCAAAATTAACCTAAACGTATATCTAATAATTTATGGTAAATTTTATGAAATTAAAGGTGAGATTATCAAACGGACGGATGTAGTTGAAAGCATCTGTTACACATCCAACTATTCGAAATGGTTCAATAACTCTTCAAACACAGTTGAAGTAGCAGCAGCACTTAAGCATAAAATAAGTACTTAATAACTGTTAATTAATGTACTTAAACTAAACATATTAATATTAATTATTTAAAAATCTACATAAAAGTAGTATAATGCAACCAAAATGCATAATACATACACATACATGCAAAAAAGCACAAACGAATATTAAAATTAATGTTCAATTTGTTAAATGAGCTGAATGATATTATAAAAAAATATATATAGTTTAAAAATTCACAACGTTCGTTCACAATTTCGCATGCACAATATAAGAGTATACAGCTAAGGAAATATTTATAAAAAAAATTTGTGTGGAAAATTGAAACTTTCATTTGATATCACGTCTTGGTAATCTTGTTTGGCATAACTACTTTTCATTCTATATATTTTAATACTGCACGAGAATACTGTAGTATTATTTCTCTATATCACACAACGAATTGCGAGAAAACATTAAATTGATAAAATAAAATGTTGCATGAAGATAGTTAAAATGCACTTCATAGCAGCAACACTATCAGAATCATCATTTCATAAACAACAGAAATATATAAATCACAAAAATAGATTTTATAACTGCCATCAATAAAGTTTTATTATGGTTATAACCAAATGAAGTTGTTTGTATTTTTTTCTTATTGCACTTCATTTGTAGCAAAGACGTGTTTAAGTCGTTAGAAAACATTTGTTAAAAAAATATATTTTGCTGTTATAGAAGAAAAATTTTGCAAAAGGAGATGAAGAATGATGAATAACATTTGGAAACAAATTTCTTATGTGACAAGTATCGATAGAATGCAGCTCATTGGAAAAGTTTTATGTTTAAAGGAGCAAGTAAATATTAGATGAAAAATTAACTAGTGTATAAATAATTGCTTAGAAAAATTTTTGCATAAATTTCTCAGTTAAGAAAACTTCTGAGAAAAAAATGCTAAGAAAAATCAAAAGTAGGAACACAACAAATGACAGCACGGTATTCTGAATAAAAATTTGACATGACTTTACCGCTATATGCTAAGCCGTAGCTATGAAATCAGTCTCATTTTCTTGTCGGTTTTCATTACACTGTACAACAAAATAAAAAAAGTGGCAAAAAACTCCCGTTCAACGGCGATATATCGAGCTGAAATATTCTACAAAAATTTTCCTCGTAGTGTTTTGCATACAAGTGCTGAACACACTTTATGTCATAAATGTAAGACTTACAAGATTTCCTAAAAAGAGTAATAATTGTAAGTACATACGAAATAAACCCTTAAACACGTTTTAAGTTTTATTTGATTTCTGGAGCTCAATCTGAGTTGGAGTTTCAGTTTTTTAAAGAAAGACTTGTAGTAGAAATTTATGACAACAACTTTGGCAAAGATTTTAACCTGCTGCATAGCCGTTGAAGGGGAGTTTTTTAGCCCTTTTTAAGAAATGCAATGAAGAGTTAGAGGGTTAAAATATTACCATAAAAGTGCTAGGGACACCTTATACCTTAAACTTAAGGATTACAGCATTTCTTAAGCCGATTCTCTATAAGAATGTTCTAAAGCACTGGGAGGATCTCAGCTCTCCCCATAATGAGTCACACAAGAAAACTTTCAAAGCACTGATACAAATATATAATTTTCTTTTTCTTTTTGTGTCCTTTATAGGCTTGTCAAATTCAAATAGTACACCAACTTGACATTTTATTAAAATCAGCTTGATTTTCAAAAGAGAACTTGACACACTGAAATATGTAAAATAAACTAAAACAGGCTAACAACAATATACTTTTTGAGGCATAAGAACGTTTTCTTGTAAGAAAAATTAAAGCTAACTCTTTCTTAAGTACTCCAAAGCTTGCTTCTATGGGTTAAAGTGGTTTTAGTAAGAAAGCAAGCTCATCGACAATAAGAAACTTACTTCACAGATTTGGTTTAAATTATAGAATAAATAGACAAAAGCCACTTATTAGTAAGCATAGTTAAACAATTCGATTAAAATTTTCAAAAGATTACGAAAATAGGGATTTTTCTTGTTGGAGAAACGTTATGTTTACCGACAAAAGCAAATTTAACGTATTTGGGCAGGATGGTAGGCCCATAGTATGAAGGGGATAAAATTAGAGACTACATTCGAATAACTTGAAATCGACAGCGAACCATGGAGGTGGCTCAGTGATGGTCTGGTCTCATTTTCTGCAGCAGGAATAGGTTATTTGCATTTTATTGTCACAATTATAGATCACAATGTTTATTCAAACATTTTAAAAGAAAACTTGCCGAAAAGTGTGTAAAAGCTTGCTCTAAATAACGAGTAGTGTTCCTAAATACAAGGCCCACAAAGTAAGATCATAGCATTATCCCAATTAAACAACAAAGGCATATGGATTCCAGCAAATCTGAGCCAAAAAAAGGGTCATACTAGAAGAATGGGAAAAAATACTAGAAAAATTAGTCACATCTATTCACATCTATGAAAAAGAAGAGAATTAAGTTATAAACAGTTTCGTACTTGTCCACTGAGATATTTTTTTATAAAAGTTTTTAAGTTATTCCTTTTAAGCTCTGTATAAACATTATTTAAACAAAAAAATCATTTCAGCTTGCCAAATCATATCTTCACAACACCTAAAATATCTTGACAGTCAAGGTCATTTAAGCCCGTCTGGCAAGCCTAGTCCCAGAGTCAGTCATTAGAACCATGCTATTTTTGTGTTGTACAGTGTGATTGCCTAGAAATTTTTGGACATAATCTTCTTAGTCATAAATTATGAAAAAAACAAAACATATTGAAAAATAACACTAGGCAAGAAAAAAAACTTTTGTCTTGTCCTTTGATCAACATTATCATTTTTTGATGAATTGTCGTACTCTAACTACAATAAGTCGAAATTTAAAACTCTACGGATACGTTTTTTTGCAAGATTTCATCATAGCTTGGTAAGGAACTTAGCAAGATTTCACCATAACTTGGGAAGCGGTAGTTCAAATTTATTACAAAAAGCATTTAAAAACTTTTAATAAAATTACAATTTTGCCAAAAAAAATGTGTTTTTCATAATTGCGGTCTTAACAATTCCGAAACTATTGAAAATATAAAAAATTGTATTTAAACAGCTTTAAGTTTATTTTGTTTCAAGTTTTTAGTGGCTTTTGTAATAAAATTGGACAGCCACTTCCCAAGTTATGATGGAACCGTTAAAATGTATCCATTGAATTTCAAATTTCGACTGTTCTTGAAGTTATGAAGCCATAATAATTCAAAAAAATATAGTGGTACTCCTTGGAAATTCCCTTGTTGCATAGTGTAATGTGACATAACTAATTGTTGGAACACAACAAACGACAAAAAGGGACTTTTATACCCTGTTCAGATATGGATTTTTAATTGAGACAATTTAATTTTAATTTAGCAATTATATTTAGTATTCACACATAATAAATTAAGCTTCCCAGCAAAAACTACTGCTTCGACCGAAACAGGTTTATAAGCGAGAGAAGCTAGTTTTGTTGTTTCTACTGCTTCGAAAAGCGCTTCGAACATGCATGATTTTTGTTCGCGATGTCCCACTTTGGAGCTCTTGTTTCTTATATAAAACAGCGCTTCTTTCAAAGCATCGAAAATGCTCTAAAATCATGTCTCATTTTATCATCGCTAAACTACAGACAAAACAAATCATGTTTTATTATAAATTTCTCTCTTCCATGCAATGGATGGGAAATGTAGAAAGGGAGCATGCTTTAAATGGGTTTTGAGTTTTCAAATGTGTTTGTTAGTTTTTTTTTGTTTTTTGTTTTTTTTTAAGAGAAGTAACACAATCAGGCAATTAATGCCTACCAGTTAATTAATTAATGTGTTACCTTCTTTTGGGAAAGTAGAGAGAGAACAGGTGGAGAAGTGAGAGAGAGAGATAGAACTTAATTCATTTACAACCCTGCTATTGCGCTTTTTTTTAGAGCAGTGTTGCAAGCCTCTCTGGTGTCAAGTAGAGGCATCGCGATGTTTTTTAAGGTGTGTAGCTATTTTATTAGTTCTTTTACTTCGCCAACAGTTCTGCTACAATACCGACGAAGGAAGGGTGCTGTGAAGTGCATTAGGATATGCTAGTATTAATCGCTGCCGGTACTGCCAAAGTGATCAGTGCTATGCCTTCATCACCTTAACAGTTGTTGGCCTGCCTGAAAGTAGTCTTGAACTCAAGACCTCAGGGTTTGTAGTCAAACGCGCTAACTACTGAGCAAACAGCAATGCGTGCGACAATCCTTTAGAACCTCTATTGTTAAAAGCTACAATGCTACTGAATACGATTTTGTTTATTTTGGAGTTCGTGTTGAAGAGATGTAAAACGTTGAATAACTTCCTAATTTAAACATTATGAACACTGAGAGATCTTTGCCTCCTTTTTGAGCATCCTCGGAAGCGCTTCAAAAGATCGCATCTGGAAGGCATGAAAGTTTTTTACTGCTTCCAGAAACATGATATTTTTTTGCTGGGTTACTCAATTAGCATTTGACTTACCAATGGTGTAATAAGTATACAGGTGGCCGCATAAGGTCAACGAATACAACAATGAAACAAACACTAGATAGTGGTTGTCAAAAAAATACACGTGTTTGAAGTAGCTTATGCACAAAATTGCCAGAGCAAAAAATAATCAGCTGAAGTTGTACTGCCATTTGTATACTTATTACACCATGGACTTGCCACTGTACAAAATTTTTGCTTCTCACTGAACAAACTTCGCCTTAAACATGCTTGTCAGAAAGGGTTGCATTTCGAACTTTGCTCAATTTATGAAAGAATTAATTGTTCAATTTATTAATTGTAGCCTTGCATGGTAAACTGAGTTCAATTAAGGCCTTAATTGCGTAAATTTCTTAAATTTCGAAATTAAGGCGTATGTCTGAACACGGTATTATTATACATATATTGGTTTACTTTGCCACTCGACTTTAAGCCTATTTTATTTTCTTATGGGTTTTCATTATTATCTCATTTTTTACAGTATTGCTAGAAATGCTAATATTTTATAAACTAAATCGAACATATTAAGGGCTCGTTACTCTTACGTAAACGCGTACTTTACGAATCGGCTGATCCGTATCCTGAATCAGCTGATCCGTATCCCGAATCAGCTGATCCGTATCCTGTAAATAAATACTCTTTCGTAAACGTATCGTTGCGTTGCAGACGAACCCGATAAATTTTGATTTTCTATCCGTTTTTACGTATCAGCTGTTCTTTGTTTATATTTTCGCTTATAAACAATGTTGCCAACAAAAGTTTTAAAGCGGTATTTTGTGTTTATCATTTTTACCACTTTTAAGCATTTTTTAATTAAAAATTATAAATTATGGCAATATTATGAATGTTTTATGTAACAAATCAAGTGGCTACGAAAAAAATTAATTATCATAATTATCTTTAAATGATTAACGTAAGAATTATATTACTTTACAAATACTAAAAATTGATATAGTTTTAAATTGTTGGAAGAAATGAATACATGGTCACCTTAAAAGCAAACGGACGTAACTAAAAAAATTTTAAATATGATTGAAATCGTTTCTATGAAGTTATATGTTCGAGCCACATTTTCGACTCCTACGATAAAAAAAACGGCGACTTTATTAAAGAAATTCAAGCGGATGTACCTGCATATGCATGTATTTTTTTAATGCAAAAAAGCGCATGAAAAGCATACAAACACATGCATTTGGTGAGCTTGCATACAACAAAGCTTTCAATTTTTCGTTCTTCGTGTTTTTTTTCTTTTCATTTACAAAATTCTAATAAACTTAAAATTTTGGTTTTTTGCTTTTGCTGTAAAAAAAATTAAAGTGTAGTTACGTTTGTTTGCGTTTAAGGTAACGATATATAGACGAGAACTTTCTACTTAAAATATTTGGAAAAACAAACGCAAAATAACATTTTAATTATGTAAGTGCAAAAATAAATTAAAAAACCAAGAATAAAGTAAAAAACTAAAAGCGCAGTTTTAGTGCGCTTTAAAACAATGCGTGTGACAACACTGTTTGTAAACGTTTACGTATTTTGAGTAACTAAGAAAATGTAAGGCAGTCCGCAACGTGTACGTATCCAAAGCACTTACGTATGAGTAATAAAGCCTTTAGGGGCTGTTGCGTAGTTCTTTCGAAATGCAAATGATGTGGAGATAATACAAATTTTGTGATAAGTGGAAATAAAATTATCTTTATAATAATAGTAACGCATTTTTACTTGAATTATATTATATACTTTTTTTCTCTGTCAAAATAAACCGATTGTGCAAAAGAGATTTTTCTTTACTTTTACAAAATTCTGTTTAGATTATTTGATGATTGAAAAAAGAGTAAATTAATTTAAAAGTTCTTTGTCGCTTTTCACCAGACTCGATTTAAAATAAATGCTTCCCCTTTAGTATAACAGTCATGCTTTTCAGTCCCATTTACGTCTAATTTTACAACCGATATATTCGTCAGAAATTCAAACCAATAAAAGAAATCTTGTTCAGACTTGTGCAACAAATCAAAATTAAATTCAGAACTAAATTCTAATTGATATAGAAAAGATACTCAAACAAAATTTACTCTTTACAAACATTTTGTAAGCAAAAATAAAATTAATGCAAATGTGATTGCAGAAATTACTAGCACAATTCCAATTTCGTACTGTTTTCTCCTCTTTAACAAATAGCAAAAGAAAAACATTTATCAAATTAATTGGCAAAATTGATGGGCGGAGAAGGATGTATCTACAACTATTCATATGCATTTTCTTTCGTATTTGCTAGTTCAGAGCGTCGAATGCAAGGAAACAGGAGATTTCAAAAACTCAAACAAATAAAATTATTTGTTACGAACATGTTTCAAAATTGCTTGATTTAGCTTTTTCAATGAAATTTTTGCTTTTAGTCATTTGCATCGAATTAAGCTTTAGCATTTGTAATGCCACTTCAAAGTTCTTTTTTTAATGATTTTTAAGTAGAAGTAAAATAATTTAAATCATTGCACAAAGGAATTAAGCTGAAATTGCAATTAGTCATTGTAACACTATTAAGCGTACAAGTATTATGGTTAGAAAAAATCCACTTTAGTAAACTCGTAATTTTATAAACACTCGCAGTACTTACAGCATAATTAGAAAATTGCAATGTGAAGTTTTGTTATTTTTGAGGTTTTATTGGGGGAAAAACAAGTAATGTTTGGTACAAATGCAAAATATTGCAGTATTTTGTGAAATCTAACGACAACTCAGTGCATTTTGTTGTTGGATTTTGTAAACAAAAACTAAGATGTTTTGCGTAGATGGCCCGACAATGGTAAAAGTTATGTCAATTTCAAATAATTATTCATACTAATATACGACATACCTACACTCTAAGACATTACTTCAAATTTACGATCATATATTGTCTAAGTTTGTGTTGAAAATTTCTCCTTGTCTAAAATTACATCGATTTTGTAGTTATTTTATTAAAGGAAAAAAAATCAAATTAAACATATGGTTGATACGTCAGACTATCAGTCAGGACCTCGCTGTTCAAACCTGAACGCAGCCAATCGCTTTTTTTAGTAAAAAACATTTTGTTCAAATATAATGCGTGTGTAATTGTAGGTCGAAAGTAGTTTGTAAAGTGTCGCCTATTATTATCGACCTAATTTTCAACAAAAGTGTTTTAGAGTGTAATACTTTCTTCGAAAATATAACAACACGCAGCGTAGTAGCAGAAAAATCTGTTCAAAGCAAATCAGAAATTTTGTAAACAGTTAATGTTCTTCATATAATTTCTATCCTTCCGCTGCTGTTAACTTCTTTTACCGTCCTGCAATTTATTCATGAGTTATATTTAATAATATTGCTAACGTAACGCTCAATACATTTCCTTAAGAATTCAATATTTTTGTAGAACACACACTATATCTTGAATTTGAAACAATTCAGATGTATAATCTTCGATTTATACACTTAAAAATTTCAATCAAATTAAAAAAATATGGATAACATTCAACACATTTTTTCGGATACAAACCACGATTGATTGATGAAAAGTTTTGCAATATAATACTATTTAACAATGCTCACAACAAAGCCTAAAGTCTAAATTTATAAAACAATTAGTCTCAAAATACTAACAAATATTAAACAAAATAGTTTAGTTAATCAAACAAAAATATTTACTAAATTTTTTGCAATATATCAAATAAAATTTTTATCTTCGCCATCATCATCATCATCTATTAAGCATTTATGAAATTTCACTTTGTTAAATGTGTTCAAGTCTGAATGTTTATCTAAAGATTCTAAAAAAATGAATGAGAATTAATGCAACGGCATTAACGAATTGATTCACTCAAAAATCTTCAGTAAACAAACTTGGTACAATCGCATTCCTTTTGCTATCATAGTTGTTGCTATTATTTGTGTGTATGTCGTCATCGGAGTTGTTTTTTACGACACAGTTTTTCTTTTTCTTTTTTTTCTTCCTAAATAACAGTCAAACAAACAATTCATTGATTATGTAAAGAAAATTTACTGAAAATGAAATTTATTTTAAGACAAACTTTTGTTTGAACATTTTTTTATGATAATTTTTTCTGTGTAAGTAAAGATGTGTGCATAGCCGGCCTTTGGCCGGCCTTAACGGGTTTATCCTCTCGCTATATCGAAAAGCGGCTTTGCTGAGTAAAGTTTTCTGTATAGCTTCCTCGTTTTTGCAATACTTATGGATTAAAATCTTAAATCGGACAGCATCACTGAATGAAACTATTCAATACGGCCACTTTATGAGAGACAAATGCAAAAGTGCTATATCATATTGTTACATCATTATATGGTAATCATTTCCTATTAAAATTAAAGTTGCTTTTTAATTAACTAATTAATTTTGAATATTTCATCTTTACTAAAACATTTAAATTTAAAATTTCAATTGTCTGGTTTTATTTAAAAAAAAATTATTTGCCATTCAAATTATTAAGTACTTTGGTTCATAATACTTCCATTGTTTTTAGTAAACTTTAAATCGTTTTCGTTTTAATATCGAATTTCACATGCATGCATTTGACATTAAAAATTTATTATTTTATTTGTTTTTGTTATTTTAAATTAATTATTGTGTGTGTGTACGTCTGTTTGTATATTTTCTAAACTTCAATTTTGAAATATTTATTCATGTCAATTGTGAGATTTCAAAACAAAAATACATAACAAGTTTAAACAATAAAATATGAGATATATTGCATATATGTACATACATTAGTGTGGGTCAAGTTTTTTTAGGTCAATTCTACAAAAAATTTGCTAAAACGCCTTTACAAAATTATGTATATATTTAAAAGTACTTACGTTAGATGCTACACTGACGTGGCCTTTGAAATGACATATGCTATGAATGCGTTTTCCAATTTTCAAAGGTCGAATTGTACTAACCTTATCTTCCTGAGGGATTTTCTCGAAAAATTCTATTTTTAAAATTCTTAAATATATATATTTGATTATATATATATATATATATATATATATATATATATATATATATATATATATATATATATATATATATATATATATATATATATATATATATATATATATATATATATAAATATATATATATATATATATATATATATATATATATATATATATAAATATATATATATATATATATATATATATATATATATATATATATATATATATATATATATATATATATATATATATATATATATATATATATATATATATATATATATATATATATATATATATATATATATATATATACATAACATAACATATGGCATTTCAAAGGCTATTTTCTTCTCTCTAATATGACACCTTAATGGAACATCTATGGTAAATAGTTTTAAATATATACTTAATTTTGTAATTGTGCTTTAGCACATTTTTATTGAACTTTCAAGTCGCTATATTTCGCGAACAAGACTGTATAGTGAGTCAAGATTTTGCACTAATAGTAATTATTCTTCAACAGGCATCATTCTCACAAAATTCTATCAAAATCGTAAGGGAAAAGATTAAAAATGTTACTTTTATTGTTTGTTTAAAAATAAATGTTTTTACCCAACGAAAAATTTGAATTTTGATGTCTCTCGGTGGGCGATAGAATTTGATTTTAGGGTAATTTATTTAGAATTTTGCATAGATTACGTTTGTGCTCGACGGCTGTTGATAAAAACAGTTGATCCACCCTAACATACATATTATATATTTACATTCATAAAATATTATAACATTCATATTCAAGTAATTTACGATTCATGGGTCGACCACTTGATCTTGCTTGAAATGTGTGGGTATATATTTTTCTGATGATTCGGTTTGTCGTCAATTGTTTGGTGTTGAATACAATTTAGTATATTTTAGTTATTATAACTTAAAGGCATTGATTTAGTTTAATTCATTTGGATTTTATGGCATTGTTTTCTCTGTAATACAACAGTAGATCGGCTGTACAACTTCAGAACACAGTATATGAGAAATTTTTCGCAATCGTATTTTGTATAATATTTAATAAAAGACTTGCTAGTAAATTTAAATGCTAGTGTTTTCATTTCGTCTAGTATAATTAAGTAATTTTTTACCCGATCAAAACGGATCAACCGTTATACGATGAGTTATTTACATAGTGTCTTCACGAGATATTGATTTCTCTTGACAAAAGTCAAAGTTGATATTAAAAAATATCACTAACATTTTCCTGATGTTTGATTTGTCTTGACAAAAGTCAAAGTCGATATTAAAAAATAGCACTAACGTTTTTCTAATGTTTTTATGTATGAAGTTTGACAAATGTTAGAACAAAATTATGTCTCGTGAAGACGGTGTGTTAGTAGCCTTTCAATTAAGATAGATATAATCATTTTAATCGAACTATCTTTGATCTGGATGGCGCTTTAAAAGTTGGGCACATCGAAAAACACAAAGGCACCGTTATCTAGAAAATGACCGAAATAAATTATTTTTAAATTTTTTTCGTGTTTACGACATCCGAATTACCCTAAAAAATATATTAGAATATTTTAACTTTACAAAAATTCAGGGACCGTAAATAAAAGTCATCCCGAAATTTCAGACACAAAAATTCTCTATGTTAGAGTCAACGAAGACCTATGTCATATACCCTGTCATATAGTAAGAGATTCGTATTGAAGTGATCTTGCAAATCACCATAGATTGATTAAAAAAACGATCTCAACTGCACAGTTAAAAGTTAGTTAAAAAAAAATTAGGCATCGGATGAAACTCTTAAAACGAGAGTTTTATTTTGCAAGAGTTTTATTTTTCCCATCAGAAAATAAAATTAGTTTCATTTCGGCTTTTTAGTTCAATATTTGAACTAATGCAAATTCAAATTACTTTATTAAGAGTGGAGTGCTAAAATATTTAAATCAGATTAGCAGAATGGATCAGTACTACTGATTTCGACAGGCCACTACACCGTCTCATCAGCGTTCTTGTTCCCTTTTACCACTTATAAAGGTGGGTGCTTTTTACTAGGAAACAGCAGCTATTTAACTTATTTTTATCGAGAAATAGAATACAAGACTATTTTTCATGTAAATTTATGCAAGATCAGAAATATTTTTTAATTGAACTCGATTTTGCTTTTCATGCCACATGCAATGAAATGTTTCTTAGTATTCCTACTTTTTTATTAGTTTAAACGTCATCATATTTATTAAATACGAATCTAATTCAATTGGCGTCTAAATATTTTTCAAGTTTTAACTAAATGATAAATTTAACAGCTCATTAAATTTCAAATGTAATGCGAATGCATCTATTATATATATTTATAAAATAATAGTTATTGCCAGGCATTTAAATGAAAATCTATTTAACGTTCAATCAAAACGAATAACTTTATAATATATATGATAGCTAGACTTTTTTATTGCCCTGCACTCCCAGAGATACACAACATTAATATTTATTATTTCCTGCAGTGATGAATATGATAATGGTTATGTGGAGATGCGAATATTTTTATTTTTTAACTTTGTGTTAGAGCATGTGTTTAAGTAGTTATATGTGTTTGAACAAAACACTGAAGGGTGAAAAAATGCCAATAGATTTTTACAAAAAGTTTATTTTTATAACATGGCAAATATCTCTGTCTTTTTTTTGTTTCAGACCTATTTGGCTCATAGTTGACCTAACAAGTATAAAAATGTACAAAAGGCTTTCGGAAAAAATCAAACCTAATAAAAATATTGCTCTTTTCTTTATCTAAGCTGCATAAAAAAAGTAAAAATAGTCGTACTATTAAATATATCATAAGCTACCAGCATCATCCTGCAATGATAATACAATAAAATAAAACTATCAGACAAACACTAACTAACATAAGCGGCAGCAAACAGATAAAAATATACACCGAGTATATCGTCACAGAAAATTCAAAAAGTCCTATCTCACATTTTAAAAGTTTAACAGGTGAAGCATAAAACTTGTTTACATGAAACAATATATTGACAATTAGTGAAAAATTTTACTATAAAGATATACATTTATGGGTCCTTTTTAATTGTATTGTAAGCTTTTGCTTTAATTGTCAATATAGTTTTCACTTAAATAAGTTTTATGCTTCTCTAAAACTTTTAAAATGTCAAATAGGGCTTTTTGCATTTTCTATGACGATATAGAAAACTCAGCTAAACAGCAACAACAACAACAATATATATATATATATATATATATATATATATATATATATATATATATATATATATATATATATATATATATATATATATATATATATATATATATATATATATATATATATATATATATATATATATATATATATATATATATATATATATATATATATATATCAAAAATTATTATTTTATTATTCCTAATATGAATGCAATATTAATTTTTTACGCTTAGTTAATTTCTTGTTTAGGGAATAATTTCAAAACACACAAAAAAGTCACACAGATATGATTGGCAAAATTGTTTTAATATGAAGTAGAAAATTGTTTTCAGTTGTTGTAGAAAAATATACTGATATTAGCATACAACAAAACAATATTAGCATTTTAGGTGTAACGAAAAAAGTTTAATGAATTTTTAGCAAAGCAAATACTTTACATATTCAAGCACAAAACTAATAATTTAAAAAACTTCATAATCCTAGCTTTGTAACATTTTTGATACATGCTATAGTACATGTATAGCAAGAACTTTTTTTAATTTTTGTAATTGGTAGTACTTAATTAATGGGCTACAAAGTAATGAGTGATACTTATTTATCTTATTACTATGCTGCATATTAGAACTACTACTTAGTTTTTAATAAAATTAGTACGAGTACGTATTTTAGTGATTATCTGAAAATAGTTATAATTTGCTGTTATGTAATAATAAAATTAGTTGACTTTATGTCAACATTAGGGCATGACTTTTTTTACTATTTTTTCAAATACATATTTAAAAAAAGTTATCCAGCTGGGGTACGAACCTGTTATTGTTGTTATTAGTAGTTCTATTTTGAAACATAGTAATAAGATAAATAAGTACCACTCATTACTTTGTAACCCATTAATAAAGTACTGACGAATACAAATATGACAAAACTTTTTGCTGGTTATAATAACCCACAGTGCGGTAGAAGCAAAATTTTTTTCAAAGCAAATCAGAAATTTCTAAACGCATAATGTTCTCTATATCGTTTCTACCCTTCCATGCTGTTAGCTTATTTTACCGTCCTAAAATTTATAGATAAATTATATTCAAGAATATTGTTAACGTAACGCTCAATACATTTTCTTACAAATTCAATATTTTTGTTTTTTTCAACACAAACTATATTCGGAATTTAAAATAATTCAGATTTATAATCCTTGATGCGTTGTAACATAAAATCCTTATTCACTAATAATTTCAATTAAATTAAAAACTTATGGCTAACAATCAATACAATTTTTTGGATACAAACCATGATTGATCAATGAAACGTTTTTATATATAATATTATTTAACAAAGTTCACAAAACATTTAAATGCTTTGAAGTACAAACATACGCTGTGATGTTAGTATTAATAGAATTTCTATAATTAAATGGAGTATCGAAGCGTACTAAAAAAGCTTAACGTTCAATACATAAAAATGCGGACAAAACAATTAATCAAAAAATTTCTAAAATAAGAGAAACAAATGCAAATATTATAAAACCGTTATAAATTTAATATCTGTTTTGAAAAAATCCATACTTTGTTGATGTGGAAAAACAACAGCACGTATTACGGACACGCCATTTTGTATGGAGAAAGTATACAAAGTATTTTCGTTCATCGTTTTTAACACATAATGAACAGTCTTACACAAAATTTGATTTAAAATATAAAAGCAAATATTTTTTACAGTATTATAGAAAACTTCCGAAATTAGGTATGATCTAATAAGTGAAACTAAACATGTGCTGCTTTGAAAATGAAAAACATACTCAGGTATGAAGCTGCTAATATAACCAAAAGTGCCACTAAAGGCCACGACTCAATATCAGATGGGATTTTCTAGAATTTCTTTGGGAATTATGGGGTTCCCACTGGCAGATCCTATTTTTTATTTTCATCCTTGGTATTAAGTGCATAAATTCCTATATAGCTGCAAAATGTCATTCGAAAATATCACTAATCAAAGAAATAAAAAAAGTTTTACTTAAACACATAACATCAGTTTTTCCCGTTGTTCAAGTATTATGTGCACTTAAAGCAAACTCTCAAGCAAATTGCTAAATCCACATTTAAGCTCAAAAACACCTACCCAGCAAAAACCTAGTAATAAGCTGTCATTACCGAAAAACATACTTTTCAAACACAAACTACCCTGCGGTAAATATTGTACCAATTATCCTAAACGTACTTGTTGTATGACTGGTGAAAATGAGAATTTTACAAAATACTCTTGAGTCGTGTCGTGACTGTTGAAAAGAGAACATATCACAAAATTATAAAAAATGTTAACAAAATACCCTACCTATACAAGCAGTTTTTTTCCAAATCAAAAATATTTGTTTAAAGCTCCGTAATTAGACTAACATTAAAGACACCACCGCAGGACAAGTACCTTAAGTTTGGGTCTATAACCTGTCGCTGAGTATCTTAGTTATGTCAATTGACCCCCTCCAATGACAACGCCATATACAATTGACAGACCCTTCTCATATAAAGTTCTAGAATTGGAACCGATTGCAAGTCCTTAGGAACCAGTCACGTGACCTATCGTGTGATTGATGATTTTCCCTCTAAGGTACATACTGTCTAGGGTATTCATTTTAATCAACTTTTCAATTGTTCGATTAATCAATTAATCGAAATTGAGGTTTTTATATTACTCGAGCAATCGAGTAAAACTTTTATTTCGTTCGAGTTATTCGAGTAAGCTTTACTGCTAAAAACTATTCGAGTTAATCGGAAAAGTTTGAATTTAATCGGTTTTTTGAACATTTTTGTGGACAAAAATAACAACAAGAAAAAACAAGTTTTTTCACGTTTTTATATATTTAAATAATTAACACAAAAGAAATTATTTAAAATAGTTTTTTTTTCACTATTCAATGTTGCGATTTGAGAAAATTTTGCGTCAGGAAATATTTAATAATATTCCGACCTGTCCTGTATTCAATGCAGAATAAAAATAATTAGAATTAGCATAGAACTATTGTTGTTATAAATATTAACTTGTAACACTTGGGAAATATTTGCTTAAAAAACGTAACCACTACTTTTGCACAAAGTTAGTTTGATTAAACTTGTTTTTTCATATCACAAAATAAGGTTAATTATGCTGCAAAAAGCTATTTTTATATTATTTTAATAAATGCGAACGCATATTTAAAAAAATATTGTAATTAATGGAAATACCATTTTAACTTGTCTGTAGGTTACGTTTTTTTCGGCAAATATTTGCCTAATGTGACCGTACCTTAAGGCTTTTATAATTCCGAACATTACATTCTATATTTTAATACAAAACATCTAGTTAACTAGTTGCTCTCAAATAATTTTTTTGGGTGTTTATATTTCCGAATTTTTTTAAAAGATATTTGAAGTTGGTTTCTTTCTCCCTATTATTGTTACTACATTATTTACTTAACTTTTTGATCATGCGGATTCAATGGCAAATTTCGTATAAATAAAAAATTTTTTCCACTTTTTATTAAGAAATCTACAAGAACTCATTAAGAAAAAGAAAATTTACATAAAATATTTTAATCGAGTTATTCGATTAATCGACCAAAAATACTCGAATAAATTTTTACTCGAAATAGAAATTTTTTGTTTGATCGAACATTATTTGACTTTAATTATTCGATTAATCGAGCAAACATTTTTCGAGTGAATACCCTAATACTGTCTGAATTACTTTACGGTAGTTGAAAAATTACTTACTAGTAATTAAACAAGCCATTTATTCTCTTATTGGCTTATCATATAGACGACAAACAAACAGTTCAGCCCCTGGGGAAGCAAAATGTATTTTTTTCAATTATGCTCATGAAAACTGTGACAGGTAATAAGGTCAATGGAAATAAGGTCAATTGACATTATTTCCCACGATGGTGGAAAATAAAGCATTTTTAGAAGTGAAATAAAATCAACAAAAATTCACAAAAATCAACAATATAAAGTAATTGACGAAAATCGGCTTTGCTCAGTAAAGGATTTTGCATAGCGGTCCTTCGGCCGGGCTTAAGACTTTTTCCTCTCAGTATGTCGAATAGCGGTTACGCTGAGTATAGATTTTCTCTTTAGGTTCCCTTATGGGTTTTCTTCTCTAGGTTTGTCGAATAAATATCTCCCACTATTGAACCCTGGCTAGGCAGAAGATCTTAGCTCAGCGAAGCTGCTTCTGGATATACTGAGAAGAAAAAGCCCTTAAGCGGCTATGCCAAAATCTTTACTCAGCGAAGCCGCTTTTCGATATAATCAGACGAAAAAACGTTTAAGCCCGGCCGAAGGCCGACTACTTAGAGAATTTTTAGTAATGAAAAAAATTGCATAAAATTAAGTTATGAGCTTAGTCGAACTGTATGGGTGTATATATAAAGAAATTTAATTATTTTGGGCTTGAGTTCGGTTTTAATTTAATTTTTCAATTAAATTATATTTTTATTTAGAGATAAATGTGAAGCATGTAGAAAACTATAATGGAAAAACACAATAAAATATGGCTTTTAATTGGTACCAATATTGACTTGGTATATTCACATTTTTATTTATTGTGAAGTGTCGCGATGCCATGCAATTTAAATATTTGAAAGCACAATAAAGTCAATTGACTTTATTTCGTTTTCGAAAACGCAATAAGGTCAATTGACTTTATTTCCCTTTGTGGTGGGAAATAAAGTCAATTGACATTATATCCATTGACCTCATTACCTGTCACCTGTGAAAGCAAATTTTAAGCCCGTAACAAACTAGTTGTGCAATACCCTAGTGAGTAAAACACTTGGTATAAAATAACACAATAACTGAAAACGGCATGAGTTCAATGCTTAGCAAAGATATTTAATTTTAATTGTGTTTTGTGTGTTCAATGCATTCTAAATATTGAAATTTATAACTTTTCATTTGAAATCAAATGTAGTGAGTACTTGCCTCCACTGATATCACCATGTTAAAGTAATTGGTTAAAATGCCAAAGCAGAAATAGTGAAGGGTATGTTTATTAGCATTTTAACTTATTATTTTCCCATCAAAATTTTTCAGTATGCAATTTTATAAGAATCCGGCTGCTCGTTTAGAAACTATAGATTTATTTTCATATTTTTTTTAATCCTCCACTGTTCTGTCAATTTGTTGGATAGTCAATTACGGTCTTAAGTGGCTTATATTTTATGTTACATTACTAGTGATTGGATTTGTTTGATTTTTTGCATTTTGGGAAGATAATTTGAGAAAAAAAATTTAATTATTGGGGATACAGTTAGTTACATAAATTGTTGAGCAAAAATTAAGAAGAAATTTAAAAAAATTTTTATATGTTTGTAGCCGCTTTGAGATACCTCTAAACATATCTCAATCGGTTTAAAAATTATTACACATTTGTTCTTGGACTATTCGAATATTTCAAGTGGGTGAGAATTATAATCGTAGCCCCTAATGGTCCTATGGTATTCAGTTATGTTAATTTTAATGTCAAATTTCATTAGCTTGTATGTTCATTACTTTAATGAGTGTCATAAATAAGAAAAAGTATGCATATGTATTAGAAATTTATGTTTTCCAAATTAACTTTACAAAGGCAGGTAAGACATAATTTCCTCTTTAAAAAACCTTCCTTTATATTTGTTTTTCCTTTTTGCTCTAACCTTTTACCTTAGAGCCCTTAACATATACAAAAAACACTTGTTAAAAATGTTTCTCTTTTTATCATCTAACTCGGAAATCATTAAGCATTTTATTTTGCCTCCTTCTTGATTTGGCTTTCACAAGTTTCCTGATTATGTGCTCAAATGCGAGTCTTTCATTTGACGAACATCAAAAATAAGTGTCGGTTTCGTGTGGCTTTTTCAACTGAATTCAACACCAGAAAAAATATATATGAAATAAAACATTCAAAATACTTTCATCTTTGAATTATTAGTCGTTGCGCTACAACCCCCCTTCCCCCCAAAAAAATTAAAGTTGAAAAAGATTTATAGATCCGATATCTTTTTTATTCTCACTTAAAATAAAAAAATAGAAACAGTTCAAAAGCGAAAGAAATTTAAGAAAATTCTAAAAAAAAATACGGCAAAAAAAACTGATGTAAAAATTTGGCTAGAAAATAAAATAAACATTAACAGGAAACAATTAGGATATAAGGCACAAGTATAACACAAGAGCAAATAATTGAGAAATTTTTCTCAACAGTATTTCTTATTTGCTTCCTTCTTTTTCGTTGTATTACAATCTTTTACTAAATTCTCATTTTTTTTTCTTATGACTTTGCAGAAGACAGTTTAGATCCGTTTTAACTGTTATCTGTTTGGGCCAAGTGTACGTGAGTAGCGCTTGTTATATTTTTAAGCAGGTGAAGGTTAAAATTATTTGCCACCTCAGCGCAACAACCTGAAGTAGTTGTACGGAACGAAAAAAAATTGTAAATAAGAAAAAGATAAAATCTTTTTTTTTACTTCTTAAGGAAAATGGTAATGATATTGCCTTTTTAAATTATTTAAAAAGCACAGCAAGTAAAATAAAAAATATAAGGAAAAAAAACATTAAAATAGTTACAAAATTGAGGTAATTCAGTCAGTTGGTTGCTTGGCTGATTGCTATGAAAAATAGTAGCTTTATAATAAGGGAGCGAAAAAGTTAATTTGGTTTTAATGACAACCGGAAATAATTTTATTTTACAAATAGTTTTTTCTTGAGGTAAAACGAATGTTTAATAGTCAGCGAATATGTTAAAGAAAAATTCTTTAAAAAAAATTAATAAGTTATTTTAAATTGGTTTGCTTTTTGGTTTTAAGCAGTTATTTTTAACACGGGGATGAATGAGGCGTATGATAAATATTTATGAAATATAATCGAGCATACGTAACGTGACCAGATGGTTTTTGTTAAGGAACAGTATCAGTAAGGCCAGCAGCTGGAGGAAAAAAGCTATTTCGGTGTTTTTAAAAAGGCTAGAAATGGCTAAATCGCACAAAAACTAAAGCCAAAAAACGACTAAACATTTTTTATTGAATACTCAATGTTTTCTTTATTATTTAATAATTGAAAATACATAAACATAAAGGTAGGACTTTATAGGACGCATAAAAAGTTTTCCGCTACTACAACTTTGCTTTTAGCTACAATTTCCTACTTTAGTTGGACCGCGCCAAAATTGTAAAATATTTTATTTTTAAATGGTTTTATTTAGCTTACCTTGTTTGTGGAGTTTGTGCGTAGGTGGAGTTTGGTTCAAATTTAATAATCGAAGATTTACCCCATTTCTGTTGACCGATTGATCTGAAATTTTGTAAGCGCCGTTAATTTTATGACAATTAGATATTGTGATTAGAAAAATGGACTGCGCCGCGCCCCATAATAAATAATATTTATTTTTAGCCTCTTCCTGTTCACCAATTGATTTGAGATTTGGTGGACACCTTTACTTAAAATGACTACAATTTTGTAATTTAAACAGTGAGCGGCGCCACGCCAATAAAAATTATACTTAGTTTTAGCCCCTTCCTGTTCACCGATTGATCTGGGATTTGGTGTGCACTTTTACGTGCGATGACTATAGAATTTTGTTATTAAAAAAGTGTGCGGAGCCACACCCATAAAAGTATTATTTAGCTTTAGACCATTCCTGGTAAATGCTTGATCTGAGATTTGGTGGCCACCATTACTTACGAGAACTATTCAATTTTATAATTACATAAGTAGGCGGCGCCACGCCTATAAAAAAATATTTGGTTTTAGCCTTTTCCTGTTAGCCGATTGAGCCAAGATTTAGTAAATACCTTTATTTACGATCACTATAAAATTTCGTAGTTAAAAAAGTGGGCGGTGCCACGCCTAAAAAAAGTAATACTTAGTTTTAACGGATTGGTTAACAAGATTGATCGAATATTTGGTACACGCCTATACTTTTGATTACTATACAATTGTGAGATTCGAAAAGTGGGCTTCGCCACGCCCATAAAAAGCAATATTAACTTTACCGCCTTCCTATTAACCGATTGATCTGAAATTTGGTAAACAACTTTACCTTTCATGACAATACAATTTAGTTTAAAAAAATTGGGCAGCGCCACGCCCATAAATAGTAATATTTAGTTTTACCTCCTTTCTGTTGACCGATTAAGCTGAAATTTCGGGAACACATTTAATTTTCATGACCGATTGATCTCATGACGTTACGATTATGTGTATTCAGTATAACTCAATACAAAGATAAGTTTATATAAATTCAAATGCTGAACTAAAGCCGGAATAATAAATTGCAACCAGGGATGCCAGAATTCCTTCACCAATAATGGCTATATGTAGACAAAAAAATGCAAGATTGAATGCAAAAATCATAAGTATTGAACAAAAGTAAGGAAGTAATTCATATATTGTGGTATGTGATGGAAGTCGTTCGATTTGAAATCGGCGTCGATTTCAAAAACAAATTTATTATCCCTTTCAACTTATTTAACCCTTTTAATGTTTTCAAGGCTTAGAATATTTTATTCGAATATTTTTTTCGATACAAAACAATAAAAAAACGTAAATAAGTTATCTTTCAGCAGAATTTGTTTTTGAAATCGGCGCCAATTTAAATCGATTGACTACCAGATTATATTTTACATCAAATTGGAAAGATTTTTTGTAAGTAAATAGAACCCTATGAATTGCCATTATTGCGCTCACCGAAGTTTTTTTTATTAGCAAAATTTTTTTTAGCTATTTTTGTCAATCTTAAAAAGTTTGTTGGGTATAGCTTATTAATGCAAGTATTTCAGATGGTGACAACCCCTGTTTCTGAATTATATTTTTACCGATATCGATTGCCATTAGCCATTATTGCGCTTAGCGATGATTTTTATTTTTATAAACAAAACACTTTTCGTTGATGCTTGCCAATTTTTAAAAGTTTGCTGGTTATAACTTCAGAATGAAAGCGACAACATCCATTTCTCAATTGTATTTTTGCCCTCTATCGATTGCCATTAGCTCTTATTGCTCTCACCGATTTTTTTTTTAATTTTTAAAAAGGTTGCTGGATATACATTCTGAATGCAAGTATTTCCAAAAGTTTGAACACCTCTCTCTGAATTCTATTTTTGCCTCCTATCGATTGCCATTAGATATTATTGCGGTCAACAAAGATTTTTATTTTTACAAACGAAACACTTTTCGGTGATTTTTTGCCAATTTTTAAAAAGTTTGCTGTGTAGAACTTCTGAATGGATGAACGAATACGAATGTAAATAATATAAAATACCTTGTTTCCATCTCTGAAAAATGGTTTGAGGTTTTACCAAATTTTGTTTTCTTCTCATGCGTGCGAAAATAATAACATGTTGTATTTTTTGGTAGTAAATAAGTGTTCCTTTGTTGCGAGCTTAAATTTTTTTTATGAAAAATCGGTATGTATTTCATGTATGAAAAATATGGCTAAGAAATGGCTAGATTAAAATAAAAGTGGCTAAAAAATAGCTAATGGCTAAATTAACTTTTCTTCTGGCTAAGCCGGATGAAAAATTGTTAAATTTAGCCAGAAAATGGCTATATTAGCTTTCACTGCTTTCAACTAAAAATAGCTAGTCTTCTGAAAATTTTATATCTTATCGCTTACAATAGTTTGATGCTAAGAGATCAATATGTAGGGTTAAGAGAAGACACTTATAATTTCTTGAAATAATACTTAAAAATTATTATTACTACAACGAAAGTGATAAGAAAATTGACTCCGGTGTGTAATAAAATGTTAATACTTGAACTTAATTATAATATTAATAATCTTAAATTATGGTTGGTAATAAAAATAAAGTAAAAATATTATTTTCTACAAAATCTTGATAATTTAGACATATTATGAAAATAATTTAAAGAACTCTCTAAATGATTTCACTGATAAGTCTAACAATATAAAAATTTTTTCTAACTAAGATTGCAAGCTTCACAAAGCTGCTTATTTATCAGCACTTTTATAATATTTACTTAATGCGGTCAAAAGCTACTTAATTTTAAACAAGTACATCTGATGGTAATGGCCGCCACTCAAATATAATACTGTCAATTGACTTATCATGGAACAGAAATAATTAAATACCACAATAAATGTATTCAGTATTTCCCTTTAACTGCCAATGCTCGTCCTGTCGTGTTAATGCGCCGGTCTTGCCTTCATTTTTACACATTTTGTCATCTCTTTGTAAATTCATTAAAATGAAAATTTATCCGCCATCATCCAGGTGAAACTGATGAGGACAATTACTTGGTTTTGCATACGGCAATAAATATATAAAAAAAAAGATGAGAAAAATATATCAAACAAAAGGCCATTCAACCAAATACCAACCAACATGAGCAACAGCGACAACTCCACAATGGTTTGCATTTTATTAAAATAATAATGGTTGATGATAAACACTGAGTATATAAAATACATACACTCACAAAGAAATTAATGAAATCAGATGATTCAGCCAGAAAAAAAAAACAAAAAAAGCTGAGACAGACAAGTTCATTTTATAAAATGAAACAATAGTAACAGAATGCCATAAATATGTGATGGAGAAATGTACGCTTGCATTCGCAGAGGCATGAAAACATATCTAACAGATTCTTTTCAAAGGTGCATATTTCTCTGGTTGGTTGTCCTGTTATGCCTTGTTATGTGCTCTGCATGAACTGTCTTTTTGGTTTTTTTTCTCTAAAATTTGGCATTTTTCAAGAGGGTGCTCCACCGATTTCACCATAACTTGGGAAAGGATAGTCCAATTACAGTACAAAAGACAGTAAAAAACTTTACATAAAATTACTTTTAAGCAGTCTAATATTTTTTTATTTACTCAACGGTTTCGGAATTCTTCAGAACGCAATGTTAAAAAATACCATTTTTTTTAGGCAAAATTGGAAAATTTTTAATTTTTAAAAATTTATAAAAAAAATCGAAAATGGCAAAAACTTACCATTTCTATTAATAATACAGTAAAATCGTACAAAAAAGGCCAAACTTTGGATTGTATATAGGATGGAATTTCGCATGTGTTTAGTTACACATCTGCTCGCGAGCTTAAGTTTAAGTTTTCGTTGTCGGGGGAGGTAGGGAACGCCCGCTATCTTCAAAGTAATGGAGTGGCTAGTTTTCTCTGACTATCTCGTAAACTATAAGTAATATGGAAAATTTTAAGCTTGTTAGTAAACATTTGATAACCGCTAAGCCCATTGTTAACAATTTTATTGTTTCTTATTAAATTCTTAAAAATTCTTGCCATCGATAAGACGTATGTTTCCAAAATTACGACACGCACTTTTGAATATATTTTCATTGCTCTTAAAAAATCACCCTCAATCATGAATATAAAAAGCTGTTACACTTAGTCCTATGGATTTACATGCCTTATTGCAAAAGGAAGCCGTAGAAAATAAAGTCCTGTTAAAAAAAAGTAATTTATTTGAAAAAGATGTGTGTGTTGGTGCTAACATTATTTTAACTGTGAGAATACAAAGAAAATATTAAAAAAAAAACTGTTCCCATCTTTATGGTAAGTGCATAAAAGCGCTGGTCAAAAGGCTATCACCAGTCAGCTATTTAGGATAAAGTACAAAAAATAAAACAAAAAGATATGAATACTAACCAGGAAAACCACAAATAAGACATGTGTTTTATGTGTATGAGTAGCATATTAGAAAGATTTTATAAATAAATGATGTATTTCATGCTTCCACAGTAAGTTTGTATAATAAACAACGGACTTTTTAGCCAAAATACTTCAAAAATATTTAGCCATGTACTGGTCTAGTTGTCCCTGGCTCACTTGGGAAGAAATTATGTTAAATCACTAATTTATAGATGGGTGATTCTCATTTTAAGTGTATATATTTTTTGCCAATATTACTAATAGAAATATGAGAAAGTAGGATTCATATTGGGCCTGATTGTGTAAAGCGTTGCCGTAAACACTTAAGTCGTTTTTTGTAGTAGATTAAAGAACACGGGTTGTGTGTTGCTTTAATCTATTATAAAAAACGACATAGGTGTTCACGCCAACGCCTTACACAATTATTGTTTCAATTATTGTTTTCGCCTCATTCAATGCACCCTGAAATAAAATTATATTTTTTGATTTTTTAACATTTTTTTGTATTGAGCGTTACATTTGCTTTCGCGGTTGTTCTGGGAATGATTATTGCGAAAAAATACACTAAATAAAATTAATATAGGACTCGAAAATAACATATATCTGCTCTTTAGAAAAAAAGCATAATAATCTCAGGACGAAATTCAAAGTTATGACCACTTCTTTAATTTTGACTTTGGCTCACATGGAAAAATAAAAAATGTGCATTTTTCAAATTAATTCCTTACAAACACATGTAGATAAGCAAAAAGCAGGCTAAAGTTTGTTTCAAATAAGTTTAATATTAATAAAATCGACCAACAATGTTAAAAGAGT
Source organism: Panzeria rudis (assembly GCA_956483635.1). NCBI lineage: Eukaryota > Metazoa > Arthropoda > Insecta > Diptera > Tachinidae > Panzeria > Panzeria rudis. The sequence goes on from OY101447.1 coordinate 124,730,038, forward strand.
TATGTAAATTTTAAATAATTATTCCTACCAAAATACGACCTACCTAAGACATCCTCCGAAAATATAACAACCCAGAGTGCGGTAGAAGCAATATTTTTTCAAAACAAATCAGAAATTTCTAAATGGATAATGTTCTTTCTATCGTTTCTTTCTTCCTTTTTTTAGATAAAATATATTTAAGAATATCGCTAACGTAACGCTCAATACATTTTTTTACGAATCAAATTTTTTCATAAACACACTATACTTTGAATTTAAAACAATTAAGATGTAATATCTTCGATGAGTTTTAACATAAACTCCTTAATTATTCACAAAAAAATTTCAATTAGATTAAAAAAAATATGAGTAACACTCAATACATTTTTTTGGATACAAACCATGATTGATTGATGAAACGTTTTGCACTATAATACTATTGAATAAAGTTCACAAAACTTTTAAATATTTAGATGTACAAACCAACGCTAATATTTCAGTATATGTTGTTAATAAAATTTTAACAATTAAATGGAGTAATGGAGCGTACAAAAAAATATGACGCTCAATACACAATACTGCGGACAACAGCAATTTAAAAAAATATATATATAATTTCTATTATTTAGCAAAAATAGAAGCAAATATTCTAAATCCGTTATAAAATAAATTTCGTTTTTGGAAAAAAATCATAGTTTCTTAATGTGGAAAATCAACAGCATGCATTACGGACACGCCATCTTGTATGAAGAGATTATAAACAGTATTGCGTTCTTCGTTTGTAGAGTATTTAAAAAGATCTCAAGATCTACCAGGGAGGCTATTTTAAGAGATAGTTTACGTGGCTGCCTGTAAGACACAAGAATTCAAGTAGAATTAATAAGATTCCGTTTTGACAACTTTTTAAGGTATACAAAAAAAAATCTTAAAATTTGGGTAATCAAAACAAAAAAAATTTTCAAACCGTCTAATTTGGCGTGGAATGCCTGATGTGGCTAGAAGGTTTTTGTCAAAAGCAGGATAAGAACGGTTGAAAAGCGGTATTTTGAAGAAAATATGACCAAAAAAGTGGGCTTTTGTAAAATATCTTATGCAAAGCGGGATGTTGTAAATAAACTCATGATAATATATGATTTTTCATAAATGTATGCCACTACACAGTTCCATATCGTTAGCTGAAATACGAAATAACGTAACTAACAAAAATTTTAAGTCGCATTTCCAATTATTAATTATTACATCGAAGCGCTTGTCGCTAGAAATTTTCAAACTGTTATCATAAAAGTCAATCGCATTAACAACGAAAATGAACGAGACATTTTACTTCAGTCACTTAAAGTATTTTATTTAGTATTTTTTCTCTCCTATAAAATTAAAAACAGTGTAGTTATATAATTTAACATTTCAGCTAACGATATGTTCTTAGGAAATTCATTGAGTTACAGGCCTTAAAATTTAAAAAAGGAAAATTTTTTTTTTTTTTTTTTTTTAATTATCATTTTTGTGAAACAAAAATTTTACAAATTGCTTTAAGCCTAAGGATAATTTTGTCTTTAACACATGAAACATGAAATCGAATAGTCAAAATAATAGTTTTAATCAAAAGTTCTGTTTTTCACTTAACTTCTTCTAACTTTGTTCTATTTTGTCGGCTCTTGAGCATTTTATGTATCATATGTTCTTCACCAAATTAGTTTTAACGTTGGGCTTTGAAGGCTATTTCTGGATTTTCGTTTCATTTTAATGGAGAAAAATTTATATTGAAGGTGTCAATGTTAGCCGAACTCTATGGTTTTTATGTCGTTCAATTTAATTTTTGTAATAATCAATAATTTTCAATACTACGTGCCCTACTTGACTTCCTTCAAGAGCTTGACAAGAGCTCGGATCATGAGATCGTGGTTAATCTTTAATCATCATGGTTCGTGTTCAGTTTGACCCTTATACAGTCAAGAGTTTGTCTTTGTCTTTTCAATTATTACATACATTTAAAATTGCTTTCTCAATAAAAATAATTTAATTGAAGAATTAAATTGAACGAACTTTTGCCTGAATAATTAAGTATATTTGGACTAGAAATTTTTAAGTATTGAGCTTTGAGCCAATGTCTAAAAACACACTTTTTTCAATTTTAAATTCCTTTAACTCAATGAGCTTCTTATTCGATCAACACAAAAAATATATATTTTGCTCAGTTGAAACATTTTCGATATTTTCGGAAATAACACTAGTTCACAAATTTTCAACTTTTTGCGATCACCTCAAAAATGAATTGTTTTCTAGGTAATTTAAGGTCACTGAACACGAATATGGCATTCATTTATGTTTCTTATGAACCGTTTTCGAGATATTCGTGTTTTTTTTTGCAGTTTATAAGGCTATTTTAAAAAATCTGGAGTACTGTTTACTTGAATTGAGCAAAGTTGGCATTGTTGCATAGATATGTTTTTCCTCTTTCAGCCCATATTCAAAAAGTGTTGATCGGATCAAAATTCAATGAGTTACAGGTCTTTAGATTTGAAAAAATTTTATTTTTCCACTTTTTTTTTACTAATTGAAGTCGCTCCAGTAAGGCAAAATAATTTTTTTTTATTTATTTTAGACCCACATCCTAAAGAAAATTTTGTTCCGAATATAGCAAACATAAAACTAGTTACATCGGACCATATATGAGAAAGTTACAACATGTTTAGTGAACACATCAAAATTTAAATTTTCATTCGTTGGTCCTCAGCTCAGTACGAGTTTTTGCTTCTATTCCATTACTTTTACTCGTTTGAAAAAGAAAGGTCGACATATCGCTATCCAACTTACCAAAATTATGTGTAGTTTTCAACACTATGTTCAGATTTTTATAATTAAAATTTTTATGAAAGACTTACGACAAAACAAATGGTGGTCTTTTGTGCATATTAAAATTTTTCTTAATGCTATAAAATCGTTCATTATTGCGATTTTCCAATGAAATTTTGCAGTTATATAGGAATTTATGTGAAAACTATGATTTGTTTCTGACAATCATTAGAATTCCTAAGAAAGCTCCAATAAATCTAAAAAATAGGTCGATTTCAAAAGGGTGCATGCGCACCAAAAAGTGTAAATTCGATTAAGTTGTTTTTCTAAAATCATGTCTGTGAAGACACATTTTAGACGTGTATAAAATAATTATTTGATCCTTGAGAAAAAAATGTCATAGAGAAACAATTATGGTGCTTTTTTGGGCAAAAATTTTTATAAATTGAAAATTTTTAAATTTTCAAATTAAGTATTGTATATTTTTCAACTCTGAAAGAATACTTCCATCAACTATTTCGTTAACTATTCGAAATTTTGTCATGTAACTAACAAAGAAATAATTGTGACAATCGGTTGTTATTTGGAGCCGATATCTTAAAAATACTGGACCAAGGATTTGAAAAATTTAAAAATTTCAATATTAAAATGAGTATACCTGACTAACTATAAAAGATATTTGTTTAACCAAATACTTTTTTAGAACTTTACAAGGTATATAAGGACACAACAAATTGTTGCAATCGAGTGAGAAACAGAGAAATGACAAGCATTCAAAAATTTTACATGACTGAAATGCACTACTTTGCACTTCATACCTCTGAACCTGAGATATATAAGAACCTGATCTTCCTAAATTAAATAAGAACACTTCTCTGATATCTCCATGTATGATTTTATACTGATCGGACTAAAGAGTTAGAAGTGGTTGATATATTTCCAAATTATTTAATTCTGCACAACTGGCATTTTTCTTATACTCATACTCCATACAAATTCTTTTATAAAAGTCAAACTCAGATGTTTTCACAAAATCTATTGTAACTTTCTAAATTTCTGCCCGATGTTAACAATTTTACTTTTTGTACGTTGGGAACAAAATGTTATTTAAGATATGGGTCAAAACAAAAATTTAAAATTTTTTGTTTGTTTTGATTGAGCATTTCAAAATTGTGAATTTTGAAAAAACGCAAAAAAAAACATTTTTTTTCATATATAAAAACTTGTAATTCAGTGAATTTTTATCTGATCAACACAGTACAAATATGAACTGAAAGAGGAAAAACATATCTATGCAACAACGACATATTTGCTCAATTCAAGTAAACAGTACTCAAGATTTTTGGAAATATCTTAACAAACTGCAAAAAAAAACTAGTTTTTCGCGAATATCTCGAAAACGATTGTTAAGAAAAATAAATGAATGCCATATTCGTGTTCAGCAGCCCCAATTTAGCTTTAAAAACATCTCATTTTTGAGGTGCATTTTTTTTGTGAACAGTGTAATTTAAAAATTAACTATAAATTTAAAAACTTGAAAAAACTAGATAAAGCGGGAGAACAATTTTAGGCAGGATCGGCCTCATAAAAGCGGGATATCTGGTCAAAATAGGAATGCCCCATATACAAAAATATACAGAAACAAAATTAAAAATATGCCCTAACAAAACGAAAGTAAAATTTTTAGACATTTTTCAATATCATAAATATTCGTACCTTTCTTCCTTGCACAGGAAAAATAAGCATTTGCATATTTCTGGTTTTCCTGAGAATATGTACTGACTACTGCCGATTCGTGTAAACATTAACACATCATTGCTGGCGTATAAGTGTGACTATGAATATAAAAATGGGGTTATATGTGTTAATATTAAATAATTACAAAGGAAGTTAACATGCTTGTTCATCACACACACGAGAAGAAAGTTTTTTCTTCATAAGGCGAATGGAGACAAACGCTTCAAAAACATTATTTTCAATGAACTGACCCTGTAAAACTGTACAAGATACCTGTCAAGGTAACCGAAGGAAAATTTTACAATATTATGATATTTTAAAAGATGATAGTTTGCGGAAAAGCTAGTTTCAGTAAGCAATAAAACTACAGCCGTAGCTACAGTGGCAGCAGTATGACTTAGTAATTTAAAGATGGGCTTGTGTATAATTAAAACACAAAAAAATAGCTCACAACAGGGGCCCGTTTCTCAAAAAGTAAAAGCTGCAAATCTACAAGTAAAATACACACAAAACAACAATAAAAGTTGTAAAAGTGTTGTTTTTTTGTGTGTATTTTACTTGTAGATTTGTATCTTGTAGTTTTGCGAAGTGGGCCCCAGTTCTTCGCAGGAAATATGACATTTAAGCACATTAGGTGCTTTTAACTTTTATGATCCTATAATTAAACAGGGAATGTTAATTATATCTATGACAAATTACCAGAAACAATTTCCTTTTTATTTCTAGTCACTACTTTAAAGCTGATAATATATATACATGTCTTATTTTTATTTTATTTTCAGGACAATGACCAAAACAATTATGATCCTTTTTTACACATTAAATGAATGCCCATTAAAATCGTACAAGGACACACTCTGTCGTTACATAATAAAGTCTTTTTAAAAAAAATTTGCATGACAAAAAAGAAAACTCAATTGGAAAAAGAATCGTTAAAACAACGTTATTACTTTTTATTCAGTTTACATAAGATTTTTCGTCTTTTTCTTTTTTTCTTTTGGTTTTGGTATTTTTAACATCAGCCAGCTTTCAGCTTTTACTACCAAAATTCCATTTTAAATGAATTCTCTTTCATTTCTTTTTGCACATAATTTTTTAACATAACACAATTCTTAAATGTGCATAATCTGGTTAAAAATACTTTTTTCCTTTTCGTTTTTATGTGACCATTTTATGTACCACAAAATTTACAAAAAAAAAAAAAACTTTAGAAAAATAAATTCGCCAAGTATCAGTATTTATACAGGAATTGTATTGTTGGGCAACATAATGAATATTTAAGCGATTTTCTTGCTTTATTTTTGCATTTACGCAATTTTTTATTCAACTTAAAAACTGAATGGCTTTTTTTTCGTGGCAGTCTGAATTTAGCTGTAAAAACTCTAATAAAAACTGTTTATAATTAGTTTTAAAGTGGAAATGCTAAATGTTATACAAGCTCATCAAAAATAATATCGGGATAATAGTTTTGTAAAAATTTTACTTAAAATTAGATTTTGGAAGTCGGATATACCTGCAACTAAATTGGACTAAGTATTCACGGTAGGGTGCCAATTAGAGGCGTTCCGTACTAACTTTGGCCTTTCTTCTAGCAAAAATCTCTCTTTATATACAAAAACGACAAGATTGCGTCGTGATTACATATAAAGCAGCTTTTTTAAATCCAATTAAATAAATTTCTGTTACAAACGTCATAATGGAACAAAATGTTATGTCAAAAGCTTTCTATTTTAATGAAAGTAAAGAAAAAATTATAAATAGTTTCAGAAAATAAATTAAAATTTTTTAAATATTTTATCGCTTTTTTTGCACATAACAAGATGCTCTTAAATATATTTATTTAGATATAACAAAGTGCTAAGAAATTACAATGAGAAAATTTGAGCCACCTCAACTAAAACAATATTTGTGACCATAAAATAAAATATTAACACAATGAACCAAAATAAAATACTAATGTCTTAATTCATAAAAAAATTCTAACTTATAACAGATTAATAAAACAAATTGTCATACAAAAAATCATTTTATATGACTCTTATTAATCAAAAAATTTTGTTGTGAATTAAATTGTAAAAATATACATACTTTTTTACTTATGCAAAAGCTCCTGAGGTCATTTCAAATAGAGCTTGTGAAAATTAAAATCAGCACGTAGCTTAAATGAAAAAATATCAACAATAAAAAACTTGAAGTTGAGGCAGAAAATATAATTTTCATTTAAGTATAATTTTATCATGCACAAAATTTAAAAAATTTTATTTACACGAATTTTCGTTCCATATTTTGTTTTCTTTTTTGAGCCTGCAGGTAAACTCAAAATTTTTTCTTCATGATAAAGTTATCTACTCCATTTAAATAATGGCTGATGAGGGGGTGTACTACAATCTGCTAAAAATTAAAGTTTGTTTTAGCATATACTTTTACTATTAATAATAAATTTCTTTTGATGCAAAATTTCAACAACCTCGCCTTAAATCACTCAAATTAATTAAACCCCATTATTATTAAAAAAAAACAAAAACACATCATTCAATAAACTTTGGATATTTTTTTGGCGTCCACATTTTCAAACAACTGTTAAACTATGCATTTAAAATTGTTGGGAAAACAGCTAAAAATGAGATCAAAATCTATCTCAGATTATTTTCAGCAAGCCAGCCCTCTCATCAAATATTATATATTTAAATAGTAGATGTAGTATGAATGCTTTAAGCACTTGCTGAGCATCGCATAGAGTAGCTTTAATATGCAACAGATAATAACAATGTATGTAGCTCGTAGTGCAAACATCTTTCACCATCTCTTTGTGTCCGCCACTGTTTCTTCATTTAAGTAAACTGCTGGTAGCAACAATTTGAGTAACTCATCACGTTTTGTTTAACAACATCAAAACATTCAAAGTTATTAGTAGAAAAAAATATTTCATAAAAACTAGATATGTTACAAAATATGAAACGTTGAAGGCTTGCACAAAAATATTGAAAAGAAAATGAAAATCGCTTATAAATTAACAAACGTTATAATTTTATTACATAAAAACGTGTATACGTGAGCTGTTGTATTATAAGCTGACCGATAAAATTGTTACATTGACTCTTCATTACATTGAACCGATTAGAAGCTGTAATATTGTCAGAGATGTGCAATAAATATTCGTTGGCATTTAACAATAACTGCTTAATAATCAATTATATTCTACTCTACTCTACTAAACTCTACTCTATTCTACTCTACTCTACTCTACTCTAATCTAATCTAATCTACTCTACTCTACTCTACTCTACTCTACTCTACTCTACTCTACTCTACTCTACTCTACTCTACTCTACTCTACTCTACTCTACTCTACTCTACTCTACTCTACTCTACTCTACTCTACTCTACTCTACTCTACTCTACTCTACTCTACTCTACTCTACTCTACTCTACTCTACTCTACTCTACTCTACTCTACTCTACTCTCCTCTACTCTACTCTACTCTACTCTACTCTACTCTACTCTACTCTACTCTACTCTACTCTACACTACTCTACACTACTCTACACTACTCTACACTACTCTACTCTACTCTACTCTACTCTACTCTACTCTACTCTACTCTACTCTACTCTACTCTACTCTACTCTACTCTACTCTACTCTACTCTACTCTACTCTACTCTACTCTACTCTACTCTACTCTACTCTACTCTACTCTACTCTACTCTACTCTACTCTACTCTACTCTACTCTACTCTACTCTACTCTACTCTACTCTACTTTACTCTACTCTACTCTACTCTACTCTACTCTACTCTACTCTACTCTACTCTACTCTACTCTACTCTACTCTACTCTACTCTACTCTACTCTACTCTACTCTACTCTACTCTACTCAACTCTACTCTACTCTACTCTACTCTACTCTACTCTACTCTACTCTACTCTACTCTACTCTACTCTACTCTACTCTACTCTACTCTACTCTACTCTACTCTACTCTACTCTACTCTACTCTACTCTACTCTACTCTACTCTACTCTACTCTACTCTACTCTACTCTACTCTACTCTACTCTACTCTACTCTACTCTACTCTACTCTACTCTACTCTACTCTACTCTACTCTACTCTACTCTACTCTACTCTACTCTACTCTACTCTACTCTACTATATACCTGTAAAAACTTTTGTCATTTTTGTAATCGGTAGTACTTTTTATATTGGGTTACAAAGTTAAGAGTGGTACTTATTTATCTCATTACTATGCTAGTACCACTTAGTTTTTAACAAAATTGGTACGCATTTTTATCATTATCTGAAAGTAGTTACAATTTGTTGATATGGGTTAATAAAATAAGTAGACAACCACTTTTTAAGTCAACATATGTTTGTATATGAAAACTAATTTTTGTCGCTTAAACTTATAAGTCAACAACAGCTGAGTAGGCAAAGGGCTTGTCTTCATATCTGAACGAGCACAGGTTCGAATCCCAAAATATAATGTGTGTAAATTAATTTTTTTAATTTTAATCTGTTATTTGACTACTTATTTTTTAGCTCCAAGTAAGCCAATTAATAGCTAGTTAACTGTTGTAACAATGTTTAATATTTATATTTGGACTTCTCAAACAAAAATAAGTATTTATCGAGTCGAATTGTAAGTAGTTACGACTTAAATTCTAATATACTTTTTTGCCTACCAGTAAGCAAAGATTTTGGTGGGATTCTACAGTTACAGTTCACAATTATTGTTTATATTTGCCTCTACTAAAACAAAGACTATCCCACAGCTAGTGTGACAACTAAATTAGTTAAACTAGATTTTTAACATTCCATCCAAATAATGGAAAATTGCTTGATTCAGTAGTTGACGTTTATGGCAAACAGTAACCAAGCAGAAGGCACCAAAATTCCTAATCAATATTGTGACAAAAAAAATTACAAGTATCTACTAAAAAACATATAACTTTTCCTATATTCTTTTAAAACTATTACATTAATAAAATGCTCCGTCTAAAAACAACTATCAAAGAAAATTAATCAATTATGACTCTAACGTTATTCATTTGATATTTATTAGTTGATAGAAAATAAATATCATTCGATTATATTTCAATCGTTTAAATTTAAACACTAGATAACAAACAAAACTAAACTAAGCGAAATCCAATTCGATACACTTAATTGCAAATCAACTGCTGCAGTTGCTGCAACAATAGCAATAACTGCAGTAACATTAGCAGCGATATACAATTATTATTATTTTTTCTTTCATAATAGATTTAAACATCAGTTTTATTAGCTTTTGCAATGCAGATAATGAATACCTTAACAGATAAATGTGCAATCAAACTGAAGACTTGCAAATATTAACAAACAGATATCTCAAACATCTACAAGCAGTAGCGAAACTGATCATAAAATCTACTTAAAAATATACTGTATCTTCAATATTCTCACTTATGAAAATTCATGGCTACAAATGCGTAATTTGATTTTTATTACACGTTGTTAATTTAAATGTATTTCGCTTCAGCTACGAATAGTGCAGCTTCTGTTTGTTGGTGCTTGATTGAATTGGGTGTGGCGTAGATTTGGAAAATTATGTGAAAATTTCAATGTGAGAAATTTTATGAACTTTATTCATGCTTTTGTATTGTAAGGTCGTAAAGAAAATTAAATTTGCTTTCGAAGAGGCCAGTGGGTAATTTGGTAGAAAATTGCAAATAATTATGTACTTTTATCGGTATGTACATATGTGTATATGTAAATAATATGTTAAACTCTTAAGAAATTGAAATAACAAAATTAAAGCTACGCTGATTTAAGATATTATTTTTATTGTATTTAAAGTGAAAAAATAGAAACATATTTGGATAATTTTATTATCTAGTTGATAGAAACGATTAATATGAACTTAACTTTTTTGTGTTATCTTTATTTGCATAAAGCAAAAAAACCACTTGTATATATGATTGTCATATATAAATATACACTGCCTTTATGTGGCAATTATCTCAGTTTTTTAATAAATAAATATTGAAAATTATTTTTAAAAAATATACAAATAAGTCTACAGAAACTTTACAGAAATTGGATTATATCATCACACGAGGTGCCAAACTAAATCTTGGCCAGAACTATTTATAAATTTTACGACGTAATAGTGTCAAAGTAAACATTTATGCATGTCAAAGTATACAAAACATTTTCAACCTTCAATATGATAAGGAATATAGCTGAATGTGGCCCATCGGTGTTTGGCCAATTTTAACAATTACTTGAATAAGGGAACTCAATTGATTGATTTTCAAAAAAAAAAAATAAATAAAGTTTTGAATTAGCTGCTCCTCAGATTTTATCATAACCTGAGAACTCCTTTTCCAATTTTGTGGACAGCCAAATATTTAGCGAATAGTATCTATTGTTTATTGATGCATTTCTTGAGGCTTTAATGATTTTATGAGCTTTTAAGGCTACACTATATTTTGAACTTAAAACAATTTAGATATATAATCTTCGATGAATTTTAACGTAAACTCCTTCAGTATGCACTAAAAAAAATTCAATTAAAATAAAAAAAAATATGAATAACACTCAATACATTTTTTGGGATACAAACCATGATGGATTGATTAAACGTTTAACAAATTCCACAAAACTTTTAAATATTTAGAAGTACAAAACTACGCTGTTATTTTAGTGTATGTTTTTAATGCAATTTCAATAATTAAACTGATTACCGAATCGTACTAAAAAGGCGTAACGCTCAATACACAAAACTGCGGACAACAATTTAAGAAAATTATAATTTGCAATATTTTTCAAATATTTAATGTGTGAAACAGAGAAGCAAATGCAAAGATTCTAAAACCGTTCTAAATTTAAACTCGTTTTTGAAAAATTCAGAGTTTCTAAATTTGGAAAATCAGCAGAATGCATTGCGGACACGTCATTTTGTATTAAGAGAGTATAAAGAGTATTTTTGTTCTTTGTTTTTAGCACATAATGAAAAGTCTTACACAAAAAAATCGTGTGTACATTTATTAATAATATGTTAAATCATGCTAAAGCGGTTTTCATTTTCAAATTTATGCCTTTATTTTATGAAATATTTTACTATACTTTCAACGGAAACTAAAAAATCATTTGAAATGAGAATCACTCACATACGAGTAGACCTTGGACTGTAGGAATCCCCAAAAAATAAATAAATCTAAACGGTCATTAATTGAATAAGTTCATTACGTGAAATTTGTTGCCTGCCAAATTAGCTTGCCAATAAAATCGTGTATTCACTTCAGCTGTCAAAAGACTCCTGTAATAAGATCAACTCATAATGAATAACTCTTTAATTACTCCAAATGTATGATGTTACATATTGTATACGTTGAAATAACATAAAAACCCTGTAACAAAACAAACATATAATATAAATTTCTTTTCTTATAAGATGTACAAAAATGAAGTATTATTATATTTTGACAAAGATTTCTCAGATCGTTATGCATCTACTTTTTTGACTTAAAATTTCAATGCAACAAATCTTTAGGTTTATTTATTTTTAGTATTATTTGCAACATTTTCTCATTTTATTTGTGAGTATGTGTGTATATGTACTTGAGTTTTTTTTTAAATATATATACTATTTTTTTTTTGCTTAGATGTCATTTATTTGCTGTAGATACAATAAACTTTTGCGTAGCTGTTTTTGTAGATTTCTTACCCAATACAGTTAACAATGTAAATGGGAAAATTTTCTAATATTTATTTTGTTTTTATAATATTTTTTTTCTACCTTTTCAGGAAATTGATTGTGAGCAAAAGGTATGAATGAGTATCTTCTAAGCACAAGCATAACAAATACCTGCCACAAAGTGCATTGCAACAACCTGTGATTGCTGACAACACTACGAAGTGTATGAAAGCCATTGATAAAAAGTTGTGTTGGTTGTTTTTTTTTTTATGTTTTTGCTGTTGCATTGGTTTAAATTGTTGCTGGTTTAAGTTGAACTGTGTTGCTGGTATGATGACTCTCAGCTACTAGTAGTAAATGGAATTAAAAATATATAAAAAAGAAAAAATTAAAGCCCCATTGTTTTTACTTTAAATTGTCAGTTTTGTTTGAATTTCTACTTAAGTTAGTGCATTGTTAGAATTGGTGAGGAAAAAGAGTAATCTGGTAATGACGGTATTCAGTGTTTGGGTGTTTGGTGTAAATGGTCTTGCAAATGAGCAAATGCGAAATATAGTAGTTTTTTTTTATTAAAATCCAACAACAAAATGCACAGAGTTGCTGTAAGATTTCGTAAAAAAAGTGCAAAATTTTGCGTATTTGCTCCAAACACTGAATACTCTTAATTTTTTTGCAACAAAATTTTAAATAACGAGTCATTAAACTGTTGGAAAGGCTTTTATGAAACAAATTTTTAATCCAAGAGATGATAACGTTATATTCAATTTTAGTATTGATGCAATTCTCGTATCAATTTTTCTCGAAAAGATTTTATATGTATATAAGAATTGTGATCACATACAACCGAGCCACCTAGCAAGTTGTGATAAGTAGAGATTCAGACACGCCCCGATGATAGGAGCGTGATGGCTCCCGAAACTAGCGATCCGATTACAAATCTATGTACATATTTAAAAATACTAGAAGAGGACCTAAGCCGTTGAGGGTCATTGAAATCGCATTATATTGTAAAACTTATAAAACCAACAAACTTTTTTATGGCTGAAGTAATCAACTTGGTTCACCGTGTCTTTCAACAGCGTTGTCAAGAATTTTATTTTCTCCAAGGTTAGTTGCTCTTCTATGATTTATATGTACATAGTTTTGTACTATTTATTAAAAATTTTTTTCATTACGAGCCACTGTATAACATCAGATGTTTTTGATTTCGACTTTACAGCGGCTAATAATACTTTAAAAAACTTATTAGTTTTTGGGTCAGAAAAAAAACGTTTTCATTCTGTTGCATATTACAAGTGTCACTTTTAATTTTTCTCCAACCCAACAAACCTTTTTTATTTGTTTGCAGTCTACTGTTAGTTTTTGTTTTATTTACATGAGTAACTTTAGCCTGTTGTTTGGTTTTCCCCAAAGGTTTTTATTAAAGTTTTTATTTGTAATTTTTCTGGCTTTCCGTTTCATTTGACTTGAATTTAGTTTTCATTTAAGCTAAATCTTTTTCTAACAATAGTTTTGTGTGCCAAAGAAAACATTTTTTTCCCTGCAATAAATAGGCAGGTGTAGTTGAGTGGTTAAACTGTTTATAGCAGATAGAAATTGTGTAAAATTGAAAGCAAGGGCAAATGCCATGTTCTATAGAAAAAATAAAAAGGTTTTCTGTACTATACTAAGAAAAAAGAATTTGGTGATGCCTAAAAAATTAGCTATCAGCTGTTTATTTTTAAGAGAACTAGAGCTTCAAATATAACTAACAAGAATTTTTTTTGTATTGTAATAACGAAACAAGCTTTATTAAAAAAATGGCTTTAATTGTTTAATCGATCATAGTCCCATCGCAACTTTTTATGGCAAATTTTAATATGGCTGAGTACATCTTACACCTTAAACGTCAGGCTTGCAAGATTTCCTATGCCGAGTACTAATTGCGAATAAGTACAAATTAAACTCTTAAACACACTTTCTACATACATGTTCTACATACATGTTTTTATACCATAAACTTAAGGCTAATAGCATTTTCTATATGCAAATGTGTGGGGGGAATTTATCTCCCCCTAAAATGAATCCCAGATGCAAACTTTCAAAACGACGATATACGTATATATTTCGGCCTTAGCCTTATTTTTAATCAGTCTTATGGCTAAGAAATCACTGAATGTTTAAATGCTGGTTTAATTAAACTGAACTGAAATTTAATGGCAGTTTAAACTCAACAGCAGTAAAGCACTTTTTCATGTGCGAGGGCGGATCAATAAGTCCGTGACTTTTTTAATGAAACACAGTTTTTTTTACAAAACAAACATTTATTTTTCAACATCATCTCCTTTTAACTCAATACACTTGGTCCAACGTTTCTGCAGTTTTTGTATCCCTTCCAAAAAATAGGATTTTTCGAGGTCCTTAAAATAGGCATTTGTTTGGTCAATAACTTCATCGTTGGAGCTAAATCTCTTTCCACCGAGCCATTTCTTTAGGTTTGGAAATAGGAAGTTGTCACTAGGGGCTAAATTCGGAGATTATGGCGGATGAGGTACCAATTCGTAGCCCAATTCATAGAATTTTACCATTGAGACGGCACACATGTGCACCCGTGCATTATCTTCATGAAAAAGAACTTTTTTCTTGGCCATATGGGGTCGTTTTCTTTTTAAATCCTCATTAAATCGGTCTAATAAGTTGACATAATATTCGCTGTTTACTGTTTTTCCCTTTTGAAGGTAATCGATGTGGATTATCCCGCGTTCATCTCAAAAAACTGTTACCATCACTTTATTGGCCGACACATCTTGGCCTTCTTCGGCGCAGGTTCACCCGGAGAAACCCACTGTTTAAACTGCTGCTTAGTCTACGGAGTACAGTAATGGATCCATGTTTCATCCAGTTATAAAACGCCGCAAGAACTCATAGGGATTGCGGTTAAACAACTCCAAACAATCTCTTGAAGTTGTCACCCGTTTGCGTTAATGCTCAGTTGTAATCAAACGTGGCACCCATCTTGCAGACAACTTTCTTAAACCCAGTTGATCACTTAAAATCGAAACCACTCCGCGATATGAAATGCCTATTGCATCAACAATCTCACGCACTTTTACTCTTCGATCGAGCAACACCATATCGTGGATTTTTTCGACATTTTCGGGTGTACTGTCCTCAGTAAACCACGTTTTTACCATTGAAATCGATGGTGCAGAGTCCCAGTAGTATTTATCGAGCTTTTCCTTCGCAAAAAAAATGTTTAATGAGCACTCGAAATTCACTTTCTTCCATTTTTAGAAAAATACACGATGTTGTATGTTTTGAACAGCTGTTAAACGGAAAGTAAATGACGCCACTTGCTCAAAATTTGACAGTAGTCTATTAACATGTGGTACTTGATGGGAACAGTGTTGCATTTCATATAACTACGAGGGAAGTTCGAAAAGTCACGGCCTTATTGTTCCGCCCTCGTATTATGCATATTTAAAGCAATAATAGTGGGGCAGCAACACAATTAATGTCAAAAAATGTATGACTTTGCAGCGTGATATCTATCAACGAAAATCATAATGCTCATTTTCTGCAATAGTGTTATAATGCAGAATTAATCATGATATTGTTCTTTATATTCTGTAAAAGTTTCGTTAAAATATATTGTATACTCACCGCTTAAGAGAAGAATGTACTTTTGTTTTTCTATTAAATGATGAAACAGAACCAAGTCTGCAACTTCAGGCAAAAACGTTGCCATATAAACAGGCCCAAGACTAAATCGACGGCAGTAGCTTCAAAATGCTCTCTTATTATTGTTTATTTTCTTTTGTTCTTATGTTTTGTATGAAAAATGTATGCAATTTAATTAAAGCACCGCAACATTGTTGAGAGAATGAGTGGCTAAAACTGAGAGCATTAGAAAAAACGTTCTCAAAATAAAATAGATTCTCATGACTGCATTTTACGGCGTATGATTACTGTCAATTTGTATGGAAAAACTCGTCTAGCCCGAATTCTGTTTCATCATTAAGTTGTATGTAGGATGAACACTATAAAGGAATTTTCTGCAAAAGATATTTTTTTAGTTATGACACTATTGAAGTAAACGTGCGATATGGTCTGCATTGGTAGTTCAAGTTCCCAACTTATAGATTTTTTGGTTTGAACATATTTCAAACCAAATAAAAAGAGAAAGATTTTCTTGCACTGACTTATTAGCCCTTACTGAACATTTAGGCTATACAAAAAAAATCAACTGATTAGTTTAGCTCCACACGTTACATCGGAACTCTATAAGAAAATTAGCCAGCACACATTGTCTTTTAACTTTACATACAATTTCGCCGAAAAGTTTTCATTCAACATAAATTACATTATCATTAGAAGAAACATATTATTTTTGTCCTCTTTTTTTTGTTTACAAAAATCTTTCAAATATTATTTATTTGTTTGCTACAAAATTTTTTTTATAAATTTCTAAGACATAAGCATTATTTCCACTTCCTAAGAAGTTGTTAGTTTATATTTGTTGTTGTTGAAGCTGTCATCGTTAATATATATTTGAAAAATGTTTCTTGTTCGTTGTATTAAGTTTCTGTTGTTTAATTGTTTCGTTGGTGGAATGGCTGACTTTTGTAATGCGATTTTTGGTTTGTCTTACTCAGATTGCATTTGTTTGTTGTAGCTGCTTGACGCCAAGTGGTCATTGCTTTTATTTTTTTACTTCTTTCTTAACAATAATATTGTTACAGTTTTTGTTGTTGGTGGCTGCTGTCAAGAAGTGAAATTATGTGAAAGTACCAGTTTCAGTTTTTGAATATAGTTTTTATTATTATTTTTTTTTTGTGTTCGTGTACTTTAGCTGCAAGGGCTCAGATTGTATTACTTCAACTGTATCGTTTCACTCGTTTCTTTTTTTTTTTCTTCTTTAACTTTTGTTTGATTTTTGTTGTTAAAAGTTTTTATTTTACATTTTCTAGTTTTGCAGGTTGGTTATTTTAGGTTTTGTCGCAACAAAAAACTGCAGAAAAAAAGGAAAAGTTATTAAAGTTTCAGTTTTCATTTAAAGCTGATTAAATTGTCAACAGGTTTGTATGTGTGTTTAATTAGCATTTCAGTCCTTAGTACTTTTACGTTTTCAGTTTGAATAATGAAAATATTTTGCTGCAAGAAATAACAACAGATGTTGACAAAAAATTAAGAAATGGTAAATACTATTTACTGATTACATGTTTTTGCATGCGAAATTTTGTTAATGAAACAGTTTTCGTTTGCAGTTTGAGACTGCAGGACTTTTTAAATCAATTAGGCTTTGCATATAAGCAGGTTTGTAAGGGAGAGAAGCAATACATCTGATTAAGAGCCTGCATGATTTTTATATGGAAAATGGAAGCACTATAACTTCCTGTAGCACTATAACTTGACAAATAAATATTTTCTTATATGATTCGAAAGTTCTTGCAATGCCTCGTGCTCGGGAAGTGTAAGCACAAATCTATGGAAAGGGCTTACACAAGCTCATCCGCTCGTCACATGCTTCGAAAAACCTAACAATTATTTTCTGGGTCGTATTAGTTTTCGGTTAAAAGCAATGTGGGAGAAAAGGTTCACTATGATGACTGTATAAATCAAAATTATTTCTTTAAGAATGAGCAATAAATGAATACATTACATATCAAAATATTTTAAGGTTATAAACCAAATATATTATTATCGAACCACTGCCTTTATGTGAATAATATTGTGACGTGTAACCTTTCAAAATATGCTTACACTCAGCCGCATAAGTCTGCGTACAAGGGTAATAATCGTAAGCAAACGATATTTTTGCACACAAAAATAAAAAAACATTCACTTGTATTTTTTTTTCTATAAATGGCTGATATACTTAAGAAAAATACTAGCTAGTAAAATACATAATTAAAGATCAATAAAATTAAGAGGAAACTAAAAAGTAAAAAATGTGTAATATTTAGACCATGCAAAAGTCTGAGTACATAACCTTAAATTCAATAAATATTAAATATTTATTAAGAATTTATATATATATATTCCCTTCGATCCTATAAGGAGAATAGGGCCTCAACAAACTTCTTCCATTTAGATCTGTTCATCGCAATATTCTTTATTTCGCTCCAGATTTTGTGCATTTTCTGAGAATCAATGTCAATTTACCTTCGCCATGTATGAGCTGGTCGACCTATTCTGCGGCTATCCTGAGGATTCCACTCGATTGCATTTCTGGCTATGTCTGATGGCGATTTGCGGAGTGTGTGGCCAATCCAGTTCCACTTTCTTTTCTGTATTTCAGAATGTTTAGGAATTAGGAATTTACTAGTTATTATTACGAAGCAAAATAAATCTTACCTTTAAAAGTTAATTTAGACGTTCTGGCACTGATTGGTCAAGTTTTGATGTAAGTCCGGTTCTAATATTGCTATATTCCTAGAGTACCACAGTTTTGACCATTTATTATGAAGTTATAGCCTGATCTCTAATTCTGTGTTTCAGCAATTTACACAAATTTCCAATAGGATTCAAGCCTGAAGGTTTCAGAGATATTTTCATCTGGTTTCTTTATGGTTCTTTTGTGCATAGTCTACTTTGGGTTGTTGTATTGTTGAAGGAAATAATCCTCCCCAGAGCCCGATTTCGGTCCACTGTCCTTACGAGTTTAAATGCGGAAATACTAAATAGGCCTTATGAAGGATTCTGGATGAAAGAAATTCAATAGTACACACAAATTTGGTGGCCACCCAGCCCCATTCCACTACATCACATCCGTTTTGTTTCACTGTTGGCTTTGAATTTTCGGAACCCTCCGCAGTAGATCGTTTTCTTCCACTAAGTTTACGTGTTTTAAGCCTAAAAATGCAAATACTTGCTTTCGTCATTAAATAATTGCTGTTCCTTCATCTTTGAAGTTTTATCTATGTGCTCTTTTGCAAAGTCAATTCATTTTAGTCTATTGACTTATCACAAATGTGGATTCCCCGTGCTACATGAGTAAGATTACTGTTCTTCTTAAAAATTGAGCACACTGTGTTCTCGAAAGCTACCTAATTTAAATGTGTATGCAGGTATTAGCCATTTTTAATACCGTCAAGCTCAGATTTTACTACACAGTTTGCACAACAACTCCGTTTTCGCGCTAATTTCCCTTCACTGGAAGCGCAAAACGGGGCTTCGCTGCAAAAATCAGAGAATTTTTATATTTTTTCGAAGGTCTCTGGACTGAAGAGTAAGCTCTTTCAACTATTTCACCAACTCCCGCAGTGTTGTTCCCATTTTGCTTGAATAAAAATCATTAAAATTTCGTTAAGCAGCAATATAACTATTTGGGTAATATTGATCACAGCTTCAAAGCTCCGACTATATGCCACATGTTGCCACATAAGTACAAAGAACAGTTATAAAGTGCAGTTTCTTCTCGTGTAAGCAGACTTTTGCATAGTCTGAAAATTACACTTTTTTACTTTTTATGTTCCTCTTAATTTTTTTCAACTTTAAATGTAAATTTTACTAGCAAGAACGTTTCTTAGGTATAGCAGCTTTTTATATGGAAAAAAATTGCTAATTATTAACTTATATTTTTATATGAAAAAATTAGGTTTACTTGCAGCAATTGCTTTTGTATGCAGACTTATGCGGCTTAGTGTACTTAATTTCAAAAGGGTCTCTAAAATACTAAAAATAAATTGCACACACACACAGATAACTATTTCCCCACCACATTTTATTTATTCAACAATTTTATTTATTCACCAAACTGATTTTTAACAGCGACGTTCACATGACTACGTTTAAAGCAAAACCGACTCATTGCGCTTCAACAGCTGCGCTTTCATAGCTATCAATATGTCAATCGAAGGTTATAGAATGCACAGAAGGTAATAAACTCTACTCATTTTACCAAGCTCACGCTGTTGACGTATGGACTGCTAATTCTGATTAACTCCACTTTGAGATTTTTAGTAAATGCTGATTTTACAAGACTATTCCCTCTGCAATTAAACATGAGCACTTCCATTTTATAAATTACCAGAGAAATTAGTTTTGAGTTATAAAATTTAAGAGTCGAAATAGTCTTCAGTACTTAATTGTGAAAAAATCAATATTTGCGCATCGATTTTTCATGATTTATATCCTATTTTGCTCGTAAGACAGCCAGCACACATATTTAAAAAATTTATTGCCTTATTTCCTATATCCCTACGCCTCACTTCACATAGAATATCTTGAATTGCTATTTTGGTAAACACTTTACAATGGCAGGTGATTGCTAGTGTTGAACACCTGTTGTTACGTTATTTTTTTAAATTAATATATGAAAAACAAATTTTATAAAACGTTTCAGTGAAAATTAACCTTCTTTATATGCCAAATCAAGCACAAGTTTCATTCAAGCGTTTGTGTTTAAATTTTACGAGAAAAGTTGCAAAATTTTAAACAAGCCATAATATTGATTAAAAATCGGAAAACTGTAAGGAATGCGAAAATAGCGAAAATTCGCAAAAACTTACTAAGAACGTGATGATAACAAAGTCTAACATTGTTTAAAAATCGGTAAAACTGTTAGAAAGCTGCAAACATGCAAAAACTCATTTGTATTGCGAACTTTGCTCAAATTCGCGGGAAGTTGCAAAATTTTAAACAAGCCATAATATTGATTAAACATCGTTAAACTGTAAGAAATGCAAAAAATGCGGTAAAAATCGCGAAAATGACGAAAATTCAAAAAAAAAAAAAAATACTAACAACAGGATTATAACAAACTCTAGTACTGTTACACAATCGGCAGAACTGTTAGGAAGCTTTTATCGCGAACTTTGCGAAAATTCGCGAGAAGTTGCAAAATTTTTAACAACCCATAATATTGATTAAAAATCGCTATAAGTTTAACGAATGCAAAAAATTCGGCAAAAATATCGAAAATTGCGACAAGTCGCAAAAACTCACTAACAGCGGGATGATAACATAGTCTAGTATTTTTTGGAAATCGGCAAAACTGTTGGGAAGCTGAAAATATGCCAAAGTTGGTTTTATCGCAAACTTTGCGAAAATTCGCGAGAAGTTGCAAAATTTTGAACAACCCATAATATTGATTAAAAATCGCTAGAACTGTAAGGAATGCAAAAAATTCGGCAAAAATATCGAAAATGGCGAAAAGTCGCAAAAACCCACAGCGGAATGATAACAAAATCTAATATTGTTTAAAAATCGGCAAAACTGTTGGGAAGCTGAACACATGCAAAAAGTCGCTTTTATCGCGAACTTTGCAAAAATTCGCGAGAAGTTGCAAAAGCGGAAACTACCCCTAAAATTTATTAGAAACCGCCAAGCCGTTAAAAATAAAAAGTTCAGAAAAAACCCCAAAAAATTGCAAGTTAGTGAAAAATTGCTAACTGTAATAAAGAAATTACCTGTAAATAATAAAATTCACAATTGTAACTGGAAAAAATAATCATAATATAATGGGCCTGATTGTGTAAGGCGTTAGCGTAAACGCCTGAGTCGTTTTTTGTAGTAGATTAAAGAGCACATGTTGTGTGTTACTTGGGAATTCAAGTGACAAATGTAGCAATCCAACGCAATGTCGTAGTGTTTTACAAAATTTACTTATTTTTATTCTGCGTTCACCTTAATATGTGACGTGCGAGTGAGGTGTTTATCACTGGGGATATAGAAAATTAGGCCCTTAAGTTTTTGCAGCTTTAAATTTTTTATGAGTTTTTAGTTTTTTTTTTAATTTTTCATAAAAAAACACCATTTTTCGATACTAATTTGTGAATAACTAAAAAACCGCTGATTTGTTCAACTAAGTGTATTTAAATTGTTTGAAGATAATTCTATCATGCATTTGCTGATGCTTTGCTGGTCGAAATCAGACATACTCTTCTCGGTTTAAGGTGAAATATACTGGTCTACCTAGTGGAAATATTAGATATGCCCATAAAAAATCTGTAAGTGATAAGAAAAAATTGGGGACACATTATTATTTAGCGCATGAAACTGATTAGAAAAGTTTTAGTTTTGTTCAAAACTGAATGAAAACGTACAAATTTGTAAGTTATGTAATCTTTTTAAATCCTATTCTCAACTACCAAAATTTATGTGCCTTAAATAAAAAAATGTATGTCTCAAAACTTTTCTCATTGTTAAAGTTTTTAGGAAATCATTTTAAACTTTAAACCACTTAAAACTTAAAAAAAGCACACATAAACAATTTCTGCTTAAAAACCAACATATAAATTACTAAGATCAAAAAAAGTTCAAATATTTTGTAAACATAATTGTCACTGTAAGACGTATGAGTCTTTAATGTCCCCTCCCACAATCCTCCTCAACACTCTTCAACACAATATAATGAAACAATTTGCATCTTAAGTTTGTGTCAACATTTTTGTTATAGGAAGTTGAAGAAAACAAAAAAAAAACAAAAAAAATACAAACAAAACTTAATGCAAAGTAGCTAAAAATTACATCAAAGGTTTTGGCATGTTAGCCACATCACAAATATTTTATACGACTTACTTACTTACTGCTGGCAACCCAAAATTATTTAGTTTTGTAAGTGGCAGTAAAGTCAAGATTGCCAGTAATTGTATAGCAGTTTTAGAAATGATTACCTGTCATTGTCATTTGTAAAGACAAGACTCTTACCTTTAGCTACTTGAAAATATTTAATCAAATTGTGTTAAGACATTTGCATCTAGTAAGGGAAATCACATTGTTAGCAGTTGTAAAATGTAGCCAAATTAAATTTTGTATTTACTGCAAAATACTTTATATAACATAACTACATACATATGTGGGTGATTCTCATTACAAATGCTTTTTTCGTGTACGTTGAAAGTGTAGTAAAATGGATCTAAAATGTTTAAATATAATTTATCTATAAATTTTAGAACGTCCAAAAAAGTTAACAGCAGTTGAAGGGTAGAAAAGATATATAGTACACTATCTGTTTACAAATTTCTGATTTACCTTGAACAGATTTTCCTTCTACAGCACTATGGGTTGTTATGTTTTCGAAGAATGTATTAATTAGGTAGGTCGTATTTTGGTACGAATACTGATTTGAAATTGACATAACTTTTAACATTGTCGGCCGATCTTTTTGAAAGATGACTTAGCCTGCTTTTTGGCCATGTATATTTTTATAGAAATATTTTAAAAGATACTAATTCTTTATGGCTCCATGTGAACTCAAATCAAAATTAAAAAAAGGTCATACCATTCAATTTCGTCCTGCGATTATTATATTTTTTTTAGAGAAGATGGAACATAGAGCCTCAACAAAGGCTTTCCATTCTTCCCTATTTGTCGTCAGTCGTTTCATCTGGCTCCACGAAACGTTATGGTCGCGTAATTCGTTTTCGGTTTGACGCCGCCATGTATTAGAAGGTCTGCCGGATCTTGTGGAACCTTGACGATTACATTCAATGGATTGTCTCGCAATATCGTCAGGTGACTTTCTCATCGTGTGACCTAGCCATTTGAATTTCCGAAAACGTATATCCACATCCAGTGGTGTTTGACGTGATCGATTCCAAAGATCGAAGTTGGAGATGGTATTTGGCCAAAAAGCTCTGAGGATACGTCTGAGATATCGGTTGACAAGGCTTTGGATTTCGCGTTTTGATAAGTTCCATGCCTCGCAGCCGTACAGGAGAACGGATTTGACGTTGGAGTTGAAGACATTGATCTTTGTCCGAGCTGTGATGCTGCTAGCCCGCCAGAATTTATTAAGCCTGCCGAATGCCTGCTTAGCTTTGCATAATCTATTTTGGATATCCTCTTTGCTGCATCCGATTTTAGATATTAAGCTTCCCAGATAACAAAAGCATTCAACGTCTTCAATGGCGTGACCTGTAAGCTGAAAACTTTCAGCAACTGACGTGTTGATGCGCATGCACTTAGTCTTGCTAATGTTGACTTGTAAGCCAGCCTTAGCCACGCGTTCAGCAAAAGATGCTATCTTGGCTTGCATATATGAAAATCGATGGGATAGAAAGCAGACATAATCCGAGTAGTCCAGGTCGTCAAGGTTGCCAGACAGACCCCAAGTTATGCCATGATTCCCCGTCATAGAGTTTTTCATCACCACGTGAAGCACTATATTAAATAGCAATGGAGATAAGACGCAGCCTTGGCGGACTCCTATGTTTATGTTAATGGCAGTACTCACGCAACCGTCATGTGAGATAAGACACTGCGCACTGTTATAAAGGTCTTTGATGAGTCTTATTATCTTTACGGGTATTCCCTTACGACTCAAAGCTTCCAAAATTGCGCTGTGCTGAAAAGAATGAAAAGCGCCTTTGAAGTTGACAAAAAGCAAGTATAATGGTGAGCGCCATTCGACAGACTGCTCGACAATGACTTGTGTGCTGTTTACGTGATCAGCGCAGGATTTGATCGGAACAAATCCCGCTTGCATTTTCTTAGTTGAGGTTCCAGTACAGATGCAATGCGGTTATGTATGATGTGCCCTATTATTTTGTTTATGGTATTCAGAAATGTTATGCCCCTCCAGTTTCTACAGTCTTGCAGGTTTCCCTTTTTCGGTAGATTTATGATTAAGCCCACTTTGATCGAATGGTGTATTTTCTCGTTTCTCCAGAAGCTTTCAATTACTGGTTTAAGTAACGTCGCTGAGAGATTAGCGTCAACTTTATAGACTTCCGGTGGGATTCCATCAGGCCCTGCTGACTTGCCGTTTTTGAGGTGGTTTAATGTGTCAACTACTTCGATTAGTGTAGGCGTTGATGTAAATATGTCGTTGTTTACATTTCCAGTGTGATGCATTGGATCGCAATCACACAGGTTGGATACGTTGTTTGGATAGGGCGATAGAAGATCTCTGTAATAATCAGCCCATATTTCCGTCTGTTGGTCTTTGAAATAGACCAGTTCACCTTCCGAGTTCTCAAGAGGTTTAACGTTGTATTTGGTATGGCCTACTATATCCTCTGTGATTCGGTATAGGTCATTGGATCGGCCTGTTTCACTTGCTTTTTGGGCATCTTTTGCTAAGTCATCATCCCATCTTCTTTTGACAACTCTTGCACTTCGCTTGACTTTACGGTTTTCCTCATTGTATTTTAAGGTCGCCTCCTGCTTAGATTGACGTGTTTTTCCATTGTTTATTGCAGCCTTGTGGATCTTCATTGACTCAATAAGTTGCCACGTATCAGATGAAATCCAAGGCTTTTTTTCCTAAAGTGTAGCTTGACCTTGGCGACTTGGACCAACGCCGCTTTGATGTCATCCCAAGAGAATATGTATAGTGCTTTCAAACCCTATACATAGCTTTTGTTTTACATTTCTTTTGCGCAAACTTCATTCCCAGAACAGCCGCGAAAGAAAATCAAACGCTCAATACACACAAATGTTAAAAAATCTAAAAATATAATTTTATTTCAGGATCCATTGAATGAAGCGAACACTATAATATTAATCTTACCTTCTCGTATTTCTATGAATCCTACCTTCTCGTATTTCTACCTTCTCGTAAAAAAACACGAAATGTACATTTGGAATAAGAATCACCCATCTATATAAAACTTTTTAATTATTTTGTTAAATACTTACAAATTCAAATATTTTTTGTTGCCGGCAGTGTATAAATAAGAAACTTACTGAAAATAAAAAGGAAAGAAGAAAGGTTTTAGAAGGAATTTTTAATTCTTTGTAAGATTTGTAATTAAATAAAAATATTTATTTCACCGAAAACAATGCAAAAAGACTGAGTGACAAGTCGTCAATAATTGAGGACAGGAATTAATAATTAAAGCAATTCTTGTGCACTTTTTGTGGCGAAAAGCTATAGAATTTAACAATTAAATGAGCATATTTAAAGCTAAGCATATTCTAAGCTTTAAAAGGTCTTTCTTCCCCCGTGTAATTAATTGGAGATAAGAGGGGAATGATCCGTAATGGCATAAGTGTCGCATAGAGAATTCACCAAAGGCAAACATAAGGCCATAGTGAAGCCATGGACAACGATAGGAAATATGTCATGATAGGCCTAAAAGTGATGATGCAGTATACAAAAAACTCAAAGGGCGGTATTCAGGGACGTAACAAATATAAAAAAAAAATATTTTTTGAATCGTCCTCAACTAGTCTTGAATCCTAGCGGCTGACTGGCTCAACTTTTTTTTCGAACCACCATAGTCCAATGCATGGATTTTCTTACAGTTAAAAACCAAACAAACAAAACATGCACATGTGTTTTTATAATTTGCTTTTGCAAAAATAATAAACAATAAAACATTTTTGCTATTCTTTGAATAACTGTTGTTGTAGGAAATGCATAGGACCCAAAAAGAAGACATTTCTATAAATTGGATTAGATTATTTGAAGTGATTTTGTTTTTGTACATAGAAAAAAATTAAACTACGTTATTACCTCATTATTATGAATTAGGTCATGTATACAAACAAAATTGAATTTCTTATAAACAAATTTTTAAATACATACAAACCGTTTGTCCAAATTAACAAAATTTTTTTATTGAAAAAAAAAATTATTGAAAATCTGTTGTTGTATTCCATTCACAGAGAAAATTTAACTTCAATATAACTTCATTATAATTAATTTGGTCCTATAAAACATTTCGTAAATTCAGACAATTAATAAATTTTTTTATTGGCAAAAATCTTGAAAATTGAAATTGTTGTATTCCATAATGAAAAAAAACCAATTCAAACAAAATCATTTTCTGAATCAGATAATATAATAGTTTAAAAAAATTTTTCATAATTAATTGAATTAGTAAAAGAATTTATAAATTAAAAAAAAATTTTACTGAAACGGGTCTATGAATATTTTTTTTTTTTCAAATCAAACAACACATTTACTGAAAGTACAATTAGTTTTGTTGTTGCTCGTAAGTGTAAAATAAAATGAAGCATTTATTAAATCATAAAATCTTTTTATTGAATTTAAAAGTTAATTTTAACAAATGCTTGTGTGAAAACAAAATTTGAAAAATTGTTCCTTTGTATTTCAACATTGTTTTTTAATTTTAGTATATTATTATAGTTGCATTGTATTATGAATGTGTGGCTGTTTTTTATGAGATTTAGGATAATACGTCCAGAAAACGGATAATTGAGTCGTCCATTAGCTATACTAGCTTATATATATATATATATATATATATATATATATATATATATATATATATATATATATATGAAAACTAGCTGAGCGTGGCAGACGTTGTCCTACCTCCATATGTATCTTCTTAGGGTTCACTCCGTACACCTAAAGTATCTGTCACAGATTGTTTTCTCGGGAACCGTAAGATCTACGGACCTGAAATTTTCACAACAGCAAACATATGACATATAAAAATTAAAGCGTGTTCTAAATCGAGCATCTTGAAATACTAATGTAATATACAGACACTTATATAAAGACAGTTAAAATTCTCAATGTTAGTGTCAATTGGTGTAGCCTGTAGAATAGACTACAGCAATTAACACTGATATTTAAAACAATAAAAATTAAAGGGTCAGTTGATGTAACTTTGTTTATGTAATTTAGACAATTTGCTGTATCTTGTGAACCGTAAGATGCAAAGTCTTGAAATTTTAAAAATCGCTAAAACTAAAAAATTTCAAAATTAAATAAATGCTAAAGCGAGAAATTTCCAAAATGAAAAAAGCGCTTAAAGGAAAAAAGCACCAAACTTAAAATAAACGCTTAAGCGCAAAAAATCACCAAAACTAAAAAGATCGACAAAAAACAAAACGCAAAAAACCGGAAAAAGGCATCAAAACGAAAAAAAGCACTAAAACCTAAAAAAATCGTTAAAACTAAAAATATCGCCAAAAACGAAAAAATCGCCAAAAATGAAAACAAATAACCAAAACGAAAAAAGAGCCAAAACAAAAAAAAAACCGTCAAAACTAAAAAAAATCGCGAAAAACCGAAAAAATCGCCAAAAGGATAAAAAGTCTCAAAACCGAAAAAAATGCCAAAAATAAAAAAACGTCAAAAACCGAAAAAACCCCCACAACCGAAAAAAACGCCAAACTGAAAATAGCGATCGATAAATCGATAAAACTAAGAATATCGCCAAAAAGAGAAAAAAGCGTTAAAAAATAAAAAAACGTCAAAGCCAAAAAATTGGTAAAACTAAAAAAACGGCAAAAACCAAGGAATTTGCAAAGAGCGAAAGATCGCCAAAAAACGAAAATATCACCAAAATAAAAAATGCACCAAAACCAAAAAAAAATCGCTAAATAAAAAAAAATATAAAAATAAACT
This sequence comes from Panzeria rudis, assembly GCA_956483635.1. Lineage (NCBI taxonomy): Eukaryota > Metazoa > Arthropoda > Insecta > Diptera > Tachinidae > Panzeria > Panzeria rudis. The sequence continues at coordinate 124,758,482 of OY101447.1, forward strand.
ATATTTAACGAAAAATTTTTCAAAATTAGAAAAAAGGGCAAGGACGAAAAGGGATATATGTGTATCTGTACGGAACCCTTCGTGTGCGAGCCAAAGTCGCACTTTACTGAATTTATTTTCACTTCAGACATTTTTTTTTAGAATAACCCCACGCCATGGCCACTAATTAGATTAAAAACAAAAGAAAAACCTAACGTGGATTGGCCCGAACATATGCCAAAAACTTCATCCCCACAACTCTTATTGTTGCGAAGATCATGCGTTACTAACAAATGATATTATATATGTAGAAATTTTTTCTACACTAGGTTTCTAACAAAATTATATATTTATTATTTTGAAATCTTAGAGACTGCTAAAGGCTCACTGAACTAAATGACTTTGTAATTCTTGTTGTTTTTCGATATAAACCCTCATAATTAATTTCAAAAATTCACCAAGCAAAAATTTTTCCAAAACCCATTTATAAATCAATTTTGTAATCAGAAGAATTTTTCTTTCTGTTTCTGTATTCGTTCGTTTGCACAACACATCGTCGATTGTATGGAACTGTGTGTAAGTGGGTTGGCAGTTTTGAAAACATATTTCTATATAATTGCTATAAACATTGAACGTACCACATAAATAAATCAATTTAATTGAAATTAATGATGAACATTACAATTATTTTCTTTCCAGACCAAAGAAATCTAAACAATTTTGCAAATGAGTGAATGCCGAAAGACTAATGAGGATGTTATCAAATTAAGATGGCCAGCAAACATGCGGCTTGGATAATACTATTGCTAGACGAGGATCCAGTTTAAACTTTAGGGGGCGGTGGGGAAGGGGGGGGGGTCTTTTAACTAAAACATACTATTTCGTAAAGTTTCTTTTAGAAACTCAACAGAAATGAGGAATATTTTATCCATTGGGGGATATCAATTTTCCTCCTCAAAATTAATAAAATATGCCTCATTTCTATTGAGTTTCTAAAAGAAACTCTTAACTTGAGTGTAATGAGTTATAGCAACTATAAAAAATGTTTAATGTAGCATCATATGATGGTTCCCCAACTGATCGATTTTATCTCATTTTGAAAACTTTTATGCTGCGGTAGAGGGCTGAAAGTAGTTCCCAATATATTTTCTATTATTTTTCGCATGTATCTGAGAATAAAATGCAATATTTCAGTGGATTTCGAAATTGAAATTCGCCGAAAAATTCTGACTCTCCACCCTAATATACATAGGATCATATGATACAAATGTTTTGAAAGCCGTTTAGCGGATGAAGTTATAAAAAGAAGGTTATTAATTATTTAATTGACTTTTCATACGATTTCTAATTATCCTGGTTAATTTATTAATTAAAAATTTTATTGGATTTGTTTAGTCCAATTAGTATATTAATTAATATCCGTATTATTTTTGATTAAGTAAGATAATTGAATCAATTAATATGTTAATATTTAGTCCATTAAATTTTTATTATTTTAATTAAACATTTCTTTAATTTTACATATATTTTAAATTTTTTTTTCTTAATCAAAAATAATATGTTCATGAATTGGAAAAAATGTTCATCTTTTTTAGAACTTTTAAAATTTTTTATTTTTAGTATCATCATTTAAATGATAAATGCTTAATGAAAAAAAGTGTTTGTTGTTTCAATCATTTTGGTATTTAAAATCATTTTTTTCTGTTTAGTTTTGCATTAACATGTTTCTTTTAGATCGGTAAGATTTTTTATCTTCTTAGTATCGAACTTAATTTCGAAGCTTATTCCAAGCTTATTCGAAGCTTATTCCAAATTTCTCATAGTTAATGAGTTAATTATTTCTTTATTTGTGTCCTCTAGAAATCTGATCAGGCTAAAATAAAGTGCTAATGGCGGTAGACAGCAAAAGTTGAATACTTTTTGTTTGTTGGGTTTATGCTTGTTTTTACACAAAAGACTACGTGCTACAAAAATTCAAAATAGAGGGAAAAAATTTAGTCCTTTTAATATTTGAAAATTTTAATTTTAAAATGTTACAAAACTTAACAAAATACTTTATTTAATTTGTTTGACAAACCAAATTAGTAAATTTATCTTATTGGATTTTTTTCCTTCTTGCATTTATTTTCCAAGTATTAGCTGCTACTGCTATTATTTTGCGCACAACTAAACAAAAACTAGAACACAAATATTGCAAAAGTATGTCCTTATCTATCCATATGTTTGCAAATTTGTACAGATGTAAGGAAGTTAAATTTAATTAAACAAATATTTTTATATATTCGAATTTCTTGTTGTTATTTAAACAAAGCAAGAGAGAATGTCTTAAAATAAATCCTGTTTAGAATAAGTAAATATTTAAAGACAAAAGTAGAAATAATTTGATAAATTTTAGCAACTAAAATCTTTAGAAACAAACCAATGAAATAAAGAAGTATCTAAAATTATGATGTTATTAAACAGTTCTTAGTCAGTTGTAAGCATGTTATAAAGTAATCAATAAAAGATTTCTTATTTTAGTTTAGATAAACAATCTTTTCAAGAGAATATTACTTTTATTATAAAATATTTTTGTTTCCTTTTTTAAATAAATTTATATTATTGTTTCAAACACTTCTTAAATTATATAAAAAGAAATCTTAGAATGTTTTTTTTTTAAGCATTAATACTCTAACATTTCATACGATTTTTTTATTAAATTATTTGTTTTGCTTGCTTTTAAAAATTATAGCCTAAGAGCTAGTGCCCGGCAGAGTTATGGTGATTCCTAAAAGCAAAATTTTATTAAAATTTTTAAAATTTTCTCAAGGCTGCCACCAAAATTTTTTGAAATATCTAATTGTTGTTATCTCAAAAAAAAAAAAAAAATAAAATGGCTGACACCTACGGCGTTGCTAAGGTCGTTGATTGTTCAATATTTCCATGCTTTAGAATTTCTATCTTAAATAACTTAGAAATTAGGTTCTCACAATTTTACTCATGTTTATAAACCGAACGCCTTTAAGTCATATTTTTAAATTATGATAGCCCAATGTATACATAGACATGTAGTGGCTTGCTTGACTTAAATACAGTAATTTTATTTAAATAACTATTATCGCTGTTATTATTTTAAATTAATAGTTTTAACCATAAAAATTGGTAATTTTAACCACAACAATTTTTTTAAATTAAATTCATAATTTTAACCATCAAAACTAATTTTAATTTTCAAACATATATTTTTCAAATTTATAATTACAATTCCGCAAAATGTAACATTTTGGTCTTGAACTTAGGTTCTCACAATTCTTCGCATGTTTATGAACCGGATGTCTTTACCATCTCAGTTAAGTCATATTGTTAATAACACTAGCACAAACTAATCAAGAGCATGAAATGACCTAACATTTTAAAACGTTATTTTAACCAATGAAAACTGTTATTTCATAAAAATTGCAACAACTATCTACGTTAATAAAAAGTTAACTATTTAAATTGGTTTACCTACCAATTTATTTTAAGTGTAATACTGTTATTCAGGTATTCAATAATTAGTTACTTTGTATGGGATATAACACTTCCCCCACTCCTATTGATGGATTATGCAAACTGGCTATAGATTAATTCACATTAAGTTTGAGCACTCTAACGTCCACAGTATTACAGATATAATTTAAGTATTGAATCTTCAGTACAGGAAGGGAGTTTTTAAAGCCGTCTGCCACAACCTTGGAACCGCCGTAGATGTCTGGCATGAGGTAAGAAAAATTCAAGCTTTCAAAAAAATTTAGGTGGCGTTAATTTGAGTGAAGATTTGCATCTTTTACGAGAGATTGATGACAAAGAAACCGCAGCTAGAAAAAGTGAGTCCCCATCTCGTGTATTATATGTATAAGATGTATTATAGGTATGAGAGATAATATATAGGCTTTTAAAAAAAACCGTTTGTCGGCCACGGGCTCTTAGTTTATTGCTAAAACAATTCAAAACAAACTTCAAAAGTTAAGTCAATCATAACAAAATCTATTAAGCTTCGTTAATTAAAAGTCTTTAAAAAATTTTGAATTAATAACACATATGTTCATAAATATTCAAGGTGCTTTAAAATAGCCTTGATTGCGAAAACTTTTTATATTCTCCACCAAATATTAATATAGAAGTTTGAGAGTATAGAAAAATAAAAAAGCGAAATAAAAGTTATTAAAATAAAACATTTTTCTAGCTTATTCAAGTAACAATTAAATACACACTTGCACTTGGAATATGAGACTTAATTAAAAAGCAATTGCTGCTGCTATTATAGCATGAACATGCGAAGAGTTACAACATATTGCTCTAGTTCTTTTCAATCTACTTAATATTTTTATTGTTTATTATGAAAATATGTAGTTATGTATGTGTTACGTGCGTATGTTTGCGTATGTTTTTCTTAGACGTTCAGCCATGTGTTGAAAAAAACACTTTGACATGAACTATAAACAATGGTTGGGCCAGAAAAACTCAAGTGATACCCAACAAATAGAGGGAAAAAAATAATTAAAATGTTTTTATAAAACTAACTGACCATCACAAAGTCATTGCCACTAACGGTTTCTTTTTCCTCTGAACTAAAACAAACCTACAACAAACAAACTGTCACAAACACATTTCGTTCAGAACAAAAACTGAAAAGTGCGATAAGTTAAAACAAAAATTAAAAAGTCAACACCAGAGTTGACAGCAAAATGCTAAAATAAAAAGTTCATTAAAGCCACTAAGCTCATATGTTAGCAGTCTTAAATGCACAGTGGGACTGATTTCAATTTTAGCGCCTATTTTATACATATGATCGGCTTTGATTTGAATCATGTTTTATAGCACAGATTTTAGGTGCTTATTTCACTGCTTAATTGCAGCCAACAAAGTAATCACTTATGATACTACAAAGTATGTAAATGCACAAAATAAGTAATATATAACAAAAAATTAAACTAGTTTCATTAGAAAAAAATTATAAGGCCCGCAACAGTTGAAAAGACAAAGAAAATTGTTGACTGTGCGAAAGCTTAAACTGACATCGTGATGTGATGAGGACCAACCATGATCTCATGATTAAAATCTTTGTCTGTTATGATCTGTATTAATAAAATAAGTATGATATGTATTAATAAGTATGATATGTATTAATAAAATAAGTAGACAACCACTTTTTATGTCAACAAGTGTTTGAATATGAAAACTAATTTTTGTTGCTTAAACTTATAAGTCAACAATTGCTCAGTGGATAGAGTACATGTCTTCAAATCTGAACGAGCACAGGTTCGTATCGCAGCTGGGTAAAAAAAACTTAAAAATATAAAGAAAATACATGTGGATACATTTTTTTTTTTAATAATTGAGTTATGAATTTTTAGTCGAACTGTATGGTTTTTATCTAAAGTTATTTAATTAGTTTGGCTTAAGCTAATTTTCAATTTAACCTTTCGATCAAATTATTTTTTATTCAAGAAAAAAATTCTACAGCATGTAAATATTGAACATTCAAAGAAAAATTTTTGGATGCACAGAAGGTTGAAGGCAACTGTTTCGAGACTACCACATTCTACTCATCAGAGTCCTTTACCTACACTACCAGCGACGGTAGCAACAACACCCTAGCGCAAATCCCACTAATTATGGTAAGCTCAATTAACAGACTGTCGCCACCTAGGCGAGTCGGACCTATTATTAATGAATTTTTTCTAAATGTTCGGAACTTCACTACCTCTCTTTTCTTAGCATGTTCAACTATTTTAAGCTTTTTACATTTCGGTCTTACCAGCGTGGAATATCATCGATATTTTCAACGCTGGGATTTTTTGAATGTTTAGTTTGCTCAATTTTTTTTTTTTGGAACAGTACACATTCATGTTTTAGCTAAGTGCCTTTAGAGGTTTAATAATTGAGTTATGAAGTTTTACTCGAACTATATGGTTTTATTCAAAGTTATTTAATTAGTTTGGCTTAAGTTCATTTTGAATTTAATCTTTCGATCAAATTATTGTTTTATTTAAGAAAGAAATTCTAAAGAATGTAAATATTGAACATTCAAAGAAAAATTTTTGAATGTACGGAAGGTTGAACTGACAGCTGTTTCGAGACTACCACAGTCAACTCATCAGAGCCCTTTACCTATACTATTTGCTTTGTGCATTCAAATTGATTATTAGGCTAAGGTTCGTAACGTTATATGCAGAGAGAATTGGGCATAATTAATATTCCAAGGAACAAGGGAAAAATTAACATCAACTTAATTTTTCAACGTACACAGCAGAACAAAGTAGCGCCGCTTTCGCTGTGTACGTTGAAAAATTAAGTTGATGGTAATTTTTCCCTTGTTTCTTTTAATATTAATCATGCCCAATTCTTTCTGAATATAACGTTACGAACCTTAGCCTAATAATCAATTTGGATTCACAAAATACCATTTTTATTAACTTTAATTTGTTTATTTGACTACTTATTTTTTAGCTTCCAGTAAGCCAAATAGTAACTAGTTAATTGCTGTGAAAATTTAAATACATTTGTAAGGGGTACCCCTTATTTTTTGGACTCCTCAAACAAAAATAAGTAGTTATCGAGTCAAATTGTAAGTAGTTATGACGTAAAGCCTCATATATTTTTTTGCCTACCAGTAAGCAAAGTTTGGCTGGGGCAGTTCAACCTTCCGTACAGCCAAAAATTTTATTTGTCTTTTCAATTGGTGCGGTCTTTATATAAATAGTTTAATTAAAAAATTAGATTGAACAAACCTACCCCAGAAGAATTAAATATCTTTGGGTTAAAATTCATATAATTCGACTGAAATCTCATGAATTAATCATATATCAGGTGGCAAATGAAAATATTGGAATGAATCAGTGCCAGTAGTTTTCCCAAAAAATGATAAACATATATGTAGCAAACAAGCTTTCTTTGGCAAATATTTTCCTTATGAGAGTTAATTTTAGGTGATTTTTTTTTTCTATAAAAGATAAATATCTTATCATAAAGAGCGAGAATCACTTATAAAAAGTGTTATTAAAAATATCTTATCAGCAGACATTGGATTAATTTATTAATATGCTTTCATGTCACGGAGCTCACATTTACATCATTACTTTCTTATAGCAAACTTATTTAGATAAAAAGCGGTCACCCTACCAGTTAGAATTTTATTTAGCAAGTAACAATATGTGCAAGTTATGTGCACTTCAAAGCATATTTAATTTTTTTTTTGCTTTTCATTTAAACTCACATGCCATGCCGCCACAAAAATAAACAACAGCTGAAAAAAACACAAGAAAAATAGGAGCATTTAAATAAATCGGGTTCATTTTGTATTCTGACTCATGTTGCTGCTACTGTAGTTGCTGTTGATGATGGTGTTACTAGGGTTGTTGGCGATAAGAGACATCATTAACAGTAACAGCAATAGTTAAAGCACAACTAAGTAGCAGTTACAAACGCCATAGAAATACGCCTTGAAATCTTGTCGTATGTCTAAATACTTGATTGTCAAAACACACTTAAGACCGAAGTGGCAACCCAAAATATGCTAACGTATGCTTGTAAATGTTAGAGTGTGAGGAGAAGCGAACGTGTTAATGATTGTATGTGTTTAATGTTAGTACCCAGCAAATATTTTTACTTGCCAGAAAAAACTTTGCTTACTGGTAGGTAAAAAAGTATATGCAGTTTTAAGTCGTAACTACTTACAATTTGATTCTATAACTACATATTTATGTTTGAGAAGTTCAAAAAATAAGGGGTACCGCTTACAAATATATTTACTTTATCACAGCAATTAACTTGTTATTATTTGGCTTACTTGCAGCTTGAAAATAAGTAGTCAAATAAACAAATTAATTTTAAACAAAATTAAAAAAAACATGTATTTGAAAAAATATAAATAAACTTTTTTCAAACATGTTTTTTCCCCAGCTGGGATAAGAGCCTGTGCTCGTTCAGAAGTACTTTACCACTCAGCTATTTGTTGACTTATAAGTTTAAGCGACAAATATTAATTTTCGTATACAAACACATGTTGACTTAAAAGATGGTTGTCTACTTATTTTATTAATTCATAACAACAAATTATAGCTATTTTCAGATAACTAAAAAACGCACTCATTTTATTAAAAAATTGGTAGTACTTCTGATTTGAAGCATAGTAATAAAATAAAGAAATAGTACACATTATTTTGTAACCCCTTAATAAAGTACTACCGATTACAAAAACGACAAAAGCTTTTACTGGGTTAATTGAGTCAGAATTCGGTTAGAAAAGTTTTACAAGCTGTTGAGGTTATATTCAAAATAGGCCAGAAAACGTGGCAAAAATCATATGAATAAATTTAAATAAAAACAGACCTGTTAGTCTAAGGAAACTTTGAGGTAGGATATTTTTAAGAGATTTTTTTCATGTCTGAATAATATCATAAAAATATTTGATAAGATTTACGTATAAAAATAAAGTTTAAAGACGCGCGTTATGCTACGAAAATTTTGTAGCGGTAAAGTCGTAATACCAAAGAGTTAAACAGTGTGTCACCAAGGTAAAACGAAAATTAATTGAATGCAAAGCAGAATTAAAAGGCCTCTGATGGGAATATGTGATATGCTTGAACATTTCAGAAAATATTTCTTTAAAAAAGAGCGTATCGAAAAAGTGCCGGATATTCATTCTCCTATAAAGCAATTATAATAAATTCTCTTGACATCTGGCATTTCGGGAACAAATGTTCACAGGGTATATACTTGTGTGCAAGAGCGTGTGTGAGGATGTGCGTTTGCAACGATATTTAAGATAGAATATTTTCAAACAAATGCCTGTTAGACACTTATACTTCGTGAACATAATGGGTTGATGTAAAAGTATTTTTTCAAGTGCCTGTACAAGTCAATAAAAACATGTTAATTTCCTTAACATACGCATACACATGAAAGTACACACACTCTCTTACATTTTACAAAAGACTACTAGTAGCAACAAATAAAGTAAAATAAATGTCGACAACAATAGCCGAATTTTATCAAAGTTCTTCTCAATTTTTAGTGCTGTCATTAAAATTTAGGAAAAGATAAGGAGTAAATCAATAAAGGGGAGATAATTTTTAAACAAATATTTAGGTTCTTATTCTCTCGATACCTCCGGATATTAAAATTCCTCTTTTGACGACTATAGTGTAACGTAATATGTATTATATGAAGGATTCCCACTATTATCGCATATACATATTTCATTTGGAATCTTCAAAGATCCTTAATGAGACATCATGTCGCCTCAAAAACAATCGCATAGAATATGTTCCATTCTATTATCATTCATTTCATAGAGCCTACACAATTTGGTTTCATAGCTACTAATAATAAACTGGTGGCATCTAAGACCTCAAAGTCTGGAAAACCCGATTGTTAGTTACCCAAGATTATATTTGTTCACTGACAGTAACTTTTGAGAGTTGCAATAACCCGTTTTACTTGTCTGTGACCGGAAAGGTGTTACCACTGGGAGCAATCTTGAGTTTGCTCGAATGGGCAGAAATTCACTATGGCTACCAAGATCATCGTATGGCTACCAAGATTATCCTATGGCTACCAAGATCATCAAGAGTTAAAACACCATCACGACAATGCCCCACCTTATCTTATGTGATAGTTAGGCGGGTGCTGAGTGCTGCCACGCTATGTGACATCACATTAATTCGAAGAACAATGGAGTTGCTTCTAAGAGACGTTTTCTAAGAGAAATGAAAACGGTGGAGACTTCCGCCTGAAAAATTATGGTATTTAACAATGGAAATTGCCGTTTGAAAATTAGGACAGTAGACATCGCAATTCTTTTGTTTGGAACTGCCAGTGAACCAAACATGGTCAGCATATTCGTGCTATACGAACCAATGGTCGAGGTCCCTCACAGGAATTAGGACATCTAAGTTTTTGCGCAATACTAGTATCGGTTGTATCTGATTACCGTTCTCAAATTGTCTTAATATTCTCATATTACCCAGGTTTTATGCTACAAATGCCTGGTAACCGGAGTACTCCTTCCTCGCATAAATATACAAAAGCGGAAAAATGTAAAATAGAATAGAGAAAGAAAAGACCAGTATTTTATCCCTGGTTTAAGCCCCACGTTTTGCGAAACAGCCACCGATAGCGATGAAGTGCACTTGTAGATTTATTGGCCGCATAGGAAACAGTTTGGTTTCAAGTGATTGACTTGCCAACAATGACCCCTTGGAAATTTGAATCGTCGAAGAGCTCAATAATCGAATCAATTAGAGTCAATTCCGTGAGTCTGAGTTTTCTTCGGCTGGTAAATGGTACAATGATTCTATTTTCGGTGTTGATGGACAACTTAGTAACTTTACATCATTTGACAGTTAGATTCGATGCTTGTTGCCTCCTTTCCGATATGGTTCATCCTCCTACCCCCCAACAAATGTGATAATAAGATCTTTGGCGTAGCCATTTGTACGGAAACTTATCGATGACCAATGTCCATAGTAGAGGCGATGGAAGACCACCTTAGGGACAGCATATAATTGCCTTTGTGATTTTCCTTAGATGCCAAAACTTCTAACGTCTAGTTTTGTAACTTTTTTTCTATCGAAGGCGTGTTTGATAGCGGTCTACGTTGAGCTGTCGAAAGCTCCTTGAAAGTCTAAAAAGAAACTTCTAGTATTGTTGACTATGCGTCTAATAGCGACCAGTGCCTTTTTTAGAACCTGTTGAAAATTATTTTTTGCCACTGTAACGCAAGTTCATATAACGTGGACCACTTAAAGTCCTTTATTGCACACTAACAATGCCAAAAAAAAATCGTATATGAAAACCAGAGGAAACGATACTTGACAATATCCCAAGTTACTCTAAAGATGATCTGGTTTCGAATTTTAGGATAATCAAAAGACATCCTCTCTAAAGGAGAATGGCGTTAAGCGGTTTGGTAGTATATACCCATGAGCCAATAATTAGGTCAATGCATCTCAACAGCTGTTTGTTGTTTACCATCGTAAAGATGTCAGACTTAATATATAAAAAACCTAAACAAAATATTTTATATATGGAGTTTGTTTGACATCTTCAGGATTATGGCATTTTTGTTGTAGAGATGCATAGACCTAATTATTGGATCATGTGTATAACAAACTTGATATAAAATTTTTGTTTTCATATTTCCCTTGAAGAATTTGGGAGAAAAAGGTCAAGAGGTTATAAGATAATCAAACAAATCGTTCAAGTTTCTTCAAGTTTAAAAAAAACCTACATTCCAATTGTCTGACTTATCTGGTTACTACTGCTTTAAGCTCTTCCTTTATTTTATTTAATATATTTAAATCAGTAGACACAACAACATAATAAAACAGTTAATAAACTTTCTAAACCAATGACTTAAATAAAGGCCACAATGTTTTTTGCTGTTTTATTATCAAGTAAAGAAATAATCTCAGTCCTTAAAGAAAAGGTTTTATGACAGATTTGCCAATAAAAAGGATTGAAATTTATTGTCATCTTATGCCATTTTATGACAAGTGCCTTTTTTGTTTTAAGTAGGGTGTGGTATGCTGTTGTTGGATTTGTTTAGCATTTTCTTTGCAACAAATGTTAGCACCTTAATGAGATTTTCAATGAAAATTTAATAAGATTGCAAATTCTTATTGTCTTATTTTTGTTTTATTATTTATTTGTTCAAGTGTTCTAAATTATATTATTGCTACAAAAAATCCTTTTTTTTTTAGAAGTATTTCAATATGACTTATTTTAATATAATACTTGTTTAATGGTAAAACTTTTAAGTAAATTTAATGTTGCTTGAGAAATGCTTTAAAAGTTTTTAAATGTATATTAATAACTTAGTGCAGACTTTTTTGATGGCGAAAGGATAAATATTAATGAGACAATGTATTGTAAAATTGTATTGTAAAGTGTGTTGTTCATTTTTAGCCCCCGACAAAAAATGAGGGGTGTTATAAGTTTGTAGTGTGTGTCTGTGTGTCTGTGCGTCTGTCTGCGCCATCGAAGAGTTCAAACGGCTGGACCGATTTCGATTTATTTTGTTTTTTGTATGTGACTTGATAGAGACTGTTCTAACGTATGTTTGAAGAAACCCGTTTCGAAGTTATCATCCATTTTCTTCCGGGGTTCTTGAAATGTTTAATTTAATATTACATAGCACAGCAGAACAGTGATTTTCTTGTTTAAATAAAAATAGCTGATCCTTATGTATTTTCTTCTGCTGCTTACGATGGCATCATTAGTTTTTCTTAGCAGCTCTAGTTTTAAAGATATAGTGACATTTAGTAATTGTATACTATTTCTTGTATTATTCGCTTAGTATTTCACGAACGGTCTTCAAAATATTTTCTGGATTCTTAATCTACACAAAAATCTCTTTCCTTTGAGTAGTCACATTATTGAAATTTTATTTGTAAATATTCTGAAAACAAACAACATGATCATTATGTATATTTGTCTGCTGATTACAAAAATAGCATTATTTTATTCTAGCACTTCTTATTTTAGAGATATTGTGTACAGGGTAAGGTGATTTTTTTTAAATCGATTTCGCCCCATTTTGAAGACAATTGAAAAAAATTATCCTGCTAGATTTTCAGATCAATCGGTTGAGGGTAAGACATGCCACCAGCTCGCTCAAATTTAGGAAAAGCCGAAACTCCATACATTAGCAACGAAAAAAACTTAGTTGCAGAGCTATTTTTCGTTTCTAATGTATGGAATTTCGTGTTTGTTTCGTTTTCGTCGACGATTACGTTGTCTGCGGAATTGAGTCTTATACTTTTTACAATTTTCTGCATATTCAATCCTGAATATAATCAATAGTTGTGGATCGCTTTTAACGAAATATTGCTTGTTTGGTTTGAAATATACAGCCGTGTCACAAATTCCGTTTTGATTCCGTAGTTGTCATTCCGAAAAAGTTTATTTTTGGTGCTTTAATTCCGTTTATTTTGTATTTCGATTTTACAATAATAATGTTTTTATACCTTGAGGCAAACAAATACTAACACACTACGACTGTGAAAAAAAGTTTATATTAATAGTAGTACACAAAATAACAATTTTTGTACACAATTTAAGAATACTCAAAGTAAGTAGAAAATACTTGAATTTAGTACGGCGTTTTTCTTTCTGTGTACAAGAGTTTGTATTATTAGAAGATTTATTGTGCAAAATTTTAGTAATGCCAGAACGAAACGATTCTTTGCCCTTTTAAAATAATTGTGTGTTTGTAGATAGCACTATTTGAATATAAGCCGTCGATGTACATATAGAGAAGTTCCTCCTCTTATTTTCTGTCGGAGTGACGTCATACACACAAGCTTAAAAATATAGCGCAGAAGAACTTCAGTTTTCAAACGAGTTCTTTAAAAAATAATATTATAGTTAAGACAATTGCCAAAAACCATCATATGTATATAGAAAAAATATAAATTATCGTATCAATTTATCAGTAGGAGCCGGGGCACGGCTCACATGTGCCCTTATGGAGCTAATAGTGTATTATTAAAAAAAGATACTTGAAATTTTCCATTTCTAACGCCACATAGTGGCCCAAAGTGAAAAAAATTTGAATAAATCTGTATATTCAAAACCTGCAATCCGATATATACAAAATGATATATAAATAAAAATCATAGAGAAGAATGTTGAAATTTGGACCTCTTGAAGCACACGTTGATCTACAGAGTGCCGAATTTGACAACCTCGGGCATAAAAAACCTTGTCGGCCTCGTCACTTTTGCAACTATTATCCGATTTCAATAAACTTAAGCCTGGTGTAAAGTATATAAATAGATAAAGAAAATACAGTTTACTTTATTAAGATATCTTTAAAATTTTCAAAGAAATGTGGATTTGAATTTTAAAATTTTGGTTTTTGGCTTCGCATTTTTTTCTCTATTTCGTCCGTATCTCCATATCATAAAAAAAAACTTTATGATTTTCAACACAATTCCTGATAACATGCAAAAAGTTTTTTTACGTTATCTCAATTTATGTAGTCGTGAAAAATAATCAAAATCAAGACTTTAAAATGAGAGTAAAATATGGCTAAATTTTGACAAAAATAAAGCTGAATTGTGCGTCATTTTTCTTAAAAATATTTCAAAACAAAATTTTTATTTTCAATATTTTAAAAGAATAGACTTCAAAAATTACTAGAGTTGAAATTTTGAAGTGATTAAAGCATGCGCGATACATCCAGCATTGGACGAAATTGGTTTACTTTTCTAAATTAATTAAAACTTTAAGAAATTTATTATTTAACATATTGTCATAATTTTATTTTAAATGAAATTTATTTGCTGGAGTGTAAGCAATTGTCTATATGCAGCTTTTCGTTGGTGCTTTACCACTCATCATCAGTAGACTTCAAACACACTTTCGAACAGTTACATACCCTTTATCTTATGTACAAACTTTTAAAAACCATTTGAGAATTTACAAATATATAAATGATTTTCAAAAAATAAGCATAGTAGGCTTTGAAACTTATACAAAACCAAGCAAATATTTTTTTATTCGATATGAATCTATTTTATTTTTCTACAACTTCAAACTCCAAACTCCAGCAAATAAATTTCATTTAAAATAAAATTATGACAATATTTCAAATAATAAATTTGTTAAAGGTTTAATTTAGATTTTATTTTTCATTTTGCCTTATAAATACTTTTATTGTTATCTAATGGATTTCTAATTGTGTGAAGGTGTAAAAAAATAAAATAGATTCATATCGAATAAAAGCATTTTTTCACATATTTTTTGGAATTTAAAATTCATTAAACAGTGCCCATTTGAACATAAAAATTAAGTTTAGTACAGTTTTAGTGCAGGCAAATAAAATCCTAATGAGAATTTTACTATTTTAAGAAAATCTTCTCTCCTGGCCACTTTTTTGAGTGGACGGTTAACAATTAAAAATTAGACTAATTATGTTAAATATATTTAATGTAATTTGTAGAGAAATTTGAAAAAATCGATGGGCAGTTTTTTTCTCAAGCGATTAGATTGTAATTCCATAGAAAAATTCATTATTTTGTTCAATGATGGACACTAGAGTGCATGCCTTAATCGATTTAACATTTCCAGTGAAGTCATTTCTGTAGTCAGTCTATGCTTTTGAAATATTGAAAATAAAATATTTTAATTTTGAAATTTAAAGAAAAAACGTCGAACAACTAAGATCTATTTTTCTCAAAACTTATCCATTTTTAATTTCATTTCAAAGTCTTGACTTTGATTCCTCTTCACGAATGCACGAATTGAAATAACTAAATTTTTTTTTCAAATTTCAACATTCATTCTTCTATAATGTTTACATACATCCTTTCTTTAATCGGATCACAAATTTCAATGATACAGATATACTACCTTTTTTTTAAATGGAACCACTGTGCGTTACAGTACTCTCTTTTCCTCCGTTGTACATACATTAAAGGCTTAAATAAACAAATCATTATAATGAAATTTATTTGTACTGAAACACAAACTAACAAACAAAAAGTCCACCATTAACATTACGAATGATATAAAACTCATTAGTAATTCATTCATTTTGGTAATGATAGTGTGATAATTACAGTCATCTAATGATGACAATAAATACTAATGGACAAACGTTAATACGTATTTAATGCGATTTCACCCTAAATGGTTACAAAAAAAAACTCTTTGTTTGTTGCACCTCTTTCAAACAGGAAAGAGTATCAAAAAAAAGTGGCATTAAAACGGAACAACAAAACATTTTGTACGAGTAGGACTGTCGTGACTAGAAGAAAAACTACGAGTAATAAATATTCGTTTACAAAAACTAAAACAATTGAAATTGATGCAGAGAAAATGTCACAAGCAGAGCGTTAATAAATTGTACTGATAGAAAAATAAAATTAAACTAATGTTTAGACAACAAAAAATATCTATAATAAAAAAAATCATCTAGACTGTGTCGTTAACACAAATTTATTAATGTTAAGGAAACAATTAAAATTCGTTTTCATTGTTTGATTTAATTGTTTGCTTTTTTGGAAAATAATATATGTAAAAAATAAATTAATATTATGGTTTTAGTTAAAATCAATTACATGGATGCACACATGCGATTCAAAATATATAGATAGTTTTTTGTTATCTCATCAGTTCTTAATATTATTTCTCCAACAGCATTGGATAAAAATTATTAAAACCTTTACTATAGTCTTTATAATTAAACTGCAATAAATACATCATCTTATTTTGTTTTTCTAATTTTTTCTCATTTCATAAAAATTGTTTTGTCGTGGCTTTAAGATATAATTTTACGCATTGCATTATTTACAACAGAAAGCAAATGGAAAAATAAATAACCGTAAATAAAAGCAAACAGTTTCGTTGCTTCTTTCCATAAAATAGAACAAATTTAAAAGAAAAGGAAAGTATGTCTACAAATTGCTTATCATTCGTGACTTTATTTTAATATTAAACATTATTATCAAATAAATCGATAACAAAGGTATATTGTATAAATTAATTAAAACCCTACGAGTAATAATTGCAGTGTAAAAATAGTTATTAAAAACATTTGAAATTCAAGTTTTTATTGTAAAACTTGTAGCATGAGCTTCATCAATTTGCTAAGAGTTTATCATTCGTTACTTGAATATTTATTCCAAAGATTCAGGCGAGTGTTCAATCGTTATAATTTGAGTCGCAATAGCTTATTTATATTAGACCATTTGCTTAAAATTTTATTGTGGAAAAAAGAAACATGTAAAAAATTGTAATTCGTGACTTCCGATTTGTTTGTGTTTGCGATTGCTTTGCGTTTCAAAGGAGAAAAAATAAATTAATTAACAAGAACAGAGATCCCAAAAACGTTAAAGTTGTACTAAAACTGTATGTAAAATATAAGCAAAAAGGGAAAGGTAAATGGCATTGGTCTTTAAACAACTTATTTTATCCAAAGTTATTTAATTAATTTGGCTAAAGTTTGTTTTCAATTTAATCTTTCGATTGAATTATTTTTTTATTTAAGAAAGAAATTCTAAAGCATGTAAATATTGAACATTCAAAGAAAAATTTGTATGTACGGAAGATTGAACTGACAGCTCTTTCGAGACTACCACAGTCTACTCGTCTCTACATTCGCTAGGGTGTTGTTGCTGCCATCGCTGGTAGTGTAGGTAAAGGGCTTAGTTGCGAACATTTATAAAAAGCTCATTAATAGGTGCGACTCGCCGCGAGATGGCGACAGTCTGTTAATTGAGCTTACTAAAATTAGTAGGATTTTTGCTACAGTGTTGTTGCTACTGTCGCTGGTAGTGTAGGTAAAGGGCTCTGATGACTAGATTGTGGTAGTCTCGAAACAGCTGTCAGTTCAACCTTCCGTACATCCAAATTTTTCTTTTAAAGTTCAATATTTACATGCTTTAGAATTTCTTTCTTAAATAAAAATAATAATTGGATCGAACGATTAAATTGAAAATGAATTTAAGCCAAACTAATTAAATAACGTTGGATAAAAAACATACCGTTCGACTAAAAATTTATAACTCAATTATTACATTTATAAGATGTGTTATAGCTTTTTTATGTACAAGACCACGAGGAATATTTTTGTAGAATATTTCAGCCTCCTTTATAGCCGTTGAAGGGGAGTTGTTTGCTATTTTTTACAGTATGTACAAAAAGACCAATAAAACGAAGAATTACATGCTTAAAATGTTCCAGAAAAATATTTCTCGTGGTGTTTTACATAAAAGTGCTTAACACATCTTACACTTGAAACAAGATTTCCTATACCGAGTACTAATTGTGAATAAGTATGAAGTTAACCCTTAAACATAGCTTAGGTTTTCAATAATTTCTCGCGTACAAGTTGAGTGTAGAACTTTGTTATCTTTAAGACCTATAGTAAAACTTTATTGCTAACATTTTTGTAGAGCATTTCATTCCCGCACTCCAACCTTTTTAGCGGTTTTTTTACGATTTGTTAGAAAAGGGCCAAAAATTGCTATTATGTTGGGGAGTAAGAGGGTTAATATGTTTCACAAAAATATTTGCCCTAATATTTGTTACAAAGTTGCAGAACATACCCCTCACCTAAGATGTAGAGGATACATAGTTTCATGAACAGTCCAAAAGTGGGAAACTTTAAACCCTTCCCCCCACCCCTCAACCATCAACGGCGATTTAGCGGGCTGAATTGTTATACAAATGTAAATTTGGTTATTTATTTTTTAAATTGAGGTACCATTTTATTTTGTTGCAGAATTTTACATACTATGTAAATTATAAAGCCCTTAAAAATTTTAAAACCCAATAAAAGTGTTCTAACATTCCATTTTAAAACACTTTACTGTTTTATTTGTTAAATATTTAAAAAATTAAACAGAATTGTAATGTATCAAAGATTAAGTAGTAATAAAGTGGAAGCATTTTTACTTTTATACATTAATTTTCCACATCATTTATTTTGGGTTTCTTTTCGCTGCTGCTCTTATTGAATTCAGAAAATCTAATTAAGGTCTTACGCAAATAATTCGTAAATTTATTCTGTTTTTTTCGTTTTTGCCACTGTTGGGTAAATAATGACAAGGGTAATTTCTAGTTTGTTTTCAAGAATCTACTTAAGTTGACCTTTTTCACTTCTTTGTGTTGTTTTTCCCTTTAACCTTGTTTTTTCTTTCTGTTTTAAAGATTCTTTTATGCAGTTGAAATTCCAGAAATTTAATGTCATCTTTATCTTAAAATAGCAATTACAAAAATAAGTTTTTATAAAGGATGTATTTCAATCATAGGTGTATATTAAATTAAAAATGCAATTAATTAAGCATTATAATGTCCAGAAAATATACTAAAGTTTTACACTTTTTATATATGCAAAAAGCCAAAGAGAATCTATATAAGAAGAAAAAGCAAAGAAGTCTTTATGTTATTAAAAAAAAAGTGGCAGTGAATTTTAGATTTATGTCCCTATAATAAATAGTATAGCCAATAGATGACACAATAGTCAGCATTAAAGATGTAAATAACTTTATTAGAGTTCATAAAAAAAGACGTTAAAAATAGCCACTCAGTACATAATGGCAACTATAATTAACTTATAATATATAGTAACATTCCTAAACTGAAATTAAATCTATTAAAATAAGTTAATTCAATTTATTTGACTATCTTTCTTTGTAGCCTAATGCTTTTCTTACAATAACACCAATTCAAAGAAGAGAAAAACGTTGAAGTGTTACTATATTTTTAAAAGCAAAATCCACAAAAACACGCACATATATGTTTTGTTTACTTTTTTAACTTTAAGCTAATACATACACATTAAGGTGGTTTGCAAAAAAAGTTGCGCCGTTCACCCCGTAGGATTACAATTCCAAATATATACTTTTTGAATTTTTTGCCACTCCCCTGGATACCGCCCCTTTAATTTTTTGTAACTGCGTCGCCATTTGTAGTCCGATCAAAACATAATGCATATTGTTGTTAATGGCTTGACTATAGCTACATTTTTGTTTTGGTAAATTTTTAGCTCGATACCAAATTCAGGGCGCCACCTGTAACATCTGGAATCCTTCCCCCCAAATGTAACATTTTTTGTACGTGGCAAGAGAGCTCTCTTGAAACTTACCATGTCTATATTTTGATATTTTCAATTTTATGCCACGCCCCAAAAGTACACCCCTTTTTCTTTTTCAAATACATACTACATAAAACCAGGTCAAATAAAATAAAATAAAAAATTACATCGTAGAATGAAAGGTACATCAATGACGTTTCTAAGACTGTAAAAAAAAATATTTTTGCCACGCCCAAATATATAGCACTTTTTGTGTTTTACATATAGTCCGACTTTATTATGTCTCATATCGTTGTTTATAGCTTGACTGTCACTTAATTTTTGGCTCTGGTGACTTTTTAATCCGACACCGAATTCTGGACACCACTTATGACATCTGGGATCATTCCTCTCTTATGTCCACTTTTTTGCACGCAGCAAGAAAGGCCTTTCAAAAATTTTGTATGTCTACCGTTTAACATACACCATTTTATTCCACGCCCCAGAACTAAGTTAATGTTTTCCTTACTCATACATATTATATCGCTTGCCGTATATAAAAAGCCAGCAAAGTGCTGTATTTTGGAGAGTGGCAAAAAATATTTTTTACAGTTCTAGAAATGTTATTGATAGAGCTTTCATTTTAAGAAGTGAGTGGTGCAACTTTTTTTCTTTTTATATATTTATCGGCCTGGCTTAAATGCAATATACATATGTGTGAAAAAAAGGGGATTACTACTGCGGCGTGACATAAAAGTAAGTATATTAAAAACTAGATATACTAAGAGGGCTTTCTAGTCACGTGCAAAAAAGTGGCTATAAAAGGAGAAGAGCCCGAGATAGCACAAGTGGCGCCAAGAAGTTTATGTCGGATTAAAAAGTCACCACAGGTAAAAATGAATCCATAGTCAAGCCATGAATAACGATATGCAATATGCTATCATGGGACCATAAATGGCATCGCAGTGTACAAAAAACTAAAAGGGCGGTATACAGGGGCGTGGCAAAAAATTAAAAAAATATTTCTGGAATTTTTTTTTTCAACTAATCTTTGACGCTAGCGGGTGTGTGGCTCAACTTTTTCATTTTGTATGGAGACCGATCCACTTTAATGCAAATGCATGAGGTATGCATGTATTAGTAGCAATTTTAGTAAAATATAGATTGTGCACATCTGTCAATAAATGTTTTTTTAATATTACAAAATGTATTTATTCGAGATATTCTCAAGAATTTATATGCAAAAAAGTTAAGATGATATGTTGTGATTAGCTAATCTATATGATAGCATTTCGTTCATTGCTAATGCCAACTCATCAGTAGACCTTTAAACAAATATCTGTTCAACATTTGTTGTCCTCCAATGGAGGATCTATCAAATGCTAAACCGTTGAACCACATTTGAAAAGTTTTCAAAGTTAGACTCTCAAACAAGGAATGAGAATCACAACACACAAGTATAGAGGCTCTAAGAAAATTAAACAGATTCGTATCGAATAAAAATTGTTTAGTGTGCTGCTCATTTGTAAGAGTTTTGTGTTTTTTAATAAAACTATTATGCTTGTGTATTGTTTGTTATCATTCCTTGTTTGAGAGTCTAACTATAAGCATACGAGTTTTGAAAAGTTTTCAAATGTGGTTAATCGGCTTAGCATTTGATAGATCCTCCATTGGAGGACAAAAAATGTGGAACAGATTTTTTGTTAAAGATCTAATGATGAGTTCGCATTAGCAACCAACGAAATGACGGCATATAGATTAGCTAATCACAACATATCAACTTAACTTTTTTTCATATAAAATAGTATATTTTTTGTCAAAATTGTCTGTACAATGTAAGGATAAGCTGTAGAAAAGAAAATGGCCTCGTCTATAGATTATATAAATCTAACGGTTAGATTTCTTTCATTTATGTTTAATCACACCTTTAAACTATAAAAAAGATCACTCTATACTTGTTTCAAAACTCTTGAACTATATAATATTTATTAAATTTATTACATTTTTTGTAAAGTTTATTTAACTTAAGTATTTCTATACGTACATATATATTCGAAAATTACGCTTGTAGTTAATAAATTTCGAGCACAGATGCTACTTTTATCAGGCTGTAAAATGCCCCCACAATCACCAACATATTTATTAACACTTTGAAACTAAATAATATTTAAATAAAATATACTCAACAGCATACATAGATAAGAAAAGAGGCAAACACATAAATAGTTGAACATAAAAAAGGATATAACTTGAGATATATTGAACATCTTTGTTGGTCATTATGTTGTTAACAAACAGTTGTAGATAATGCCAGTTGTTATGGTGTATCACCCTTCCTTTTAACGCCCATATATAGTATGTACAATGAATATTTGTTTTGGTCCCCATTGTCGCTTGATTTTTTATTTCAGTTTCATTTTGTATAAAGTCGTTTAGTCTTTAAGGGTTACTAGTACGTTAGTACGTGAGAATAAGAGAAAAAGACTTTTTTTTGGCAAACAAATTGCTCATTCCCTGTAGTTCATAGTTACGAACAGAACATTTAACCTGACTCGTAATAAAAAAGAAATGGTTTAAAAAAAGCTAAAAAAACGCTTTTTAAGCATTAAAATTATAAAATATATAAATTATCCTGCATAAGCTAAGACATAAGTACCTTTCCATTTTAGCCTTGCCAATACTTCAATTTTATTATAGAGTAAATGAACACATACATATTTTTCAAAACAACATATTATAGTGGGTAATACTTATCTTAGGCAGTTAAAGTAAGATTATAACTTTCTTATCATCAGGAATTAGTCCAAATTTTTTCAGTATATCATTGGATATAATCCAACAGTAGATTAGAAAAGTGGTAGTAGCCGCGTCCATACATGCACTCTATACTAGTAATAAATATCGAGAGCAAAATGTTAGGTTTTGAGACTTCCGAATACATTTTTTTAATTATGATATTGCAAAGTATATTTTTTTCCAAAGTTATTTAATTAGTTTGGCTTAAGTTCATTTTCAATTTAATCTTACGATCAAATTATTTTTTATTTAAGAAATAAATTCTAAAGCATGTAAATATTGAACATTCAAAGAATAATTTGGATGTATGGATGGTTGAACTGACAGCTGTTTCGAGACTACCACAGTCTACTTATCAGAGCCCTTTACCTACACTACCAGCGACAGTAGCAACAACACTGCAGCGAAAATCCTACTAGATTTAGTAAGCTCAATTAACAGACTGTCGCCATCTCTGGGCGAGTCGCACCTATTAATGACCTTTTTCTAAATGTTCGTAACTTCACTACCTGTCTTTTGTTAGCATGTTCTTTAAGCTTTTTTCATTTCGGTCTTACTAGCGTGGAATATCATCGATATTTTCAATGCTGGGATTTTTTGACTTTTTATTTTGCCCAAGTTTTTGGAACAGTACATTTTCATGTTTTAGCTAAGTGCCTTTAGAGTTTTAATAATTGAGTTATTTACATGCTTTAGTATTTCTTTCTTAAATAATAAATAATTTGATCGAAAGATTAAATTGAAAATGAACTTAAGCCAAACCAATTAAATAACTTTGAATAAAAACCACACAGTTCGACTAAAAATTCATAACTCAAATATTTTTTTTTAGAGAAAATAAGAATTTTCGCATCGCTATTAATGGAGATATTTACGATACTCAAAATAAAGTCGGGGTCAAGATCACAAATATCAAAACTAAAAGCAAAATATCTTTGAAAACATCAAAGATATCCTAGTGAAATAAACTATTCGTCTACTTATAAACTTTGCAAATAATTTGAATTCAATAAAATCGGACAATATTTGTAAAAGCTATAAGACCAACAAAGTTATTAATGCCCGAGCTAGTCAAGTTTGATACCCTGTAGCCTGCCATGTCTTACAACAGGGTGGCCAAGAATTTAATTTTCTCAAAGATATGTACTCTCCTATGGTTTGTACATATATCATTTTCTAATCGGATCGCATGTTTCAAAGATACAGATTCCTCGTTCTCGCTTCAACCTAATCTTACAA
Source organism: Panzeria rudis (assembly GCA_956483635.1). Classification (NCBI taxonomy): domain Eukaryota; kingdom Metazoa; phylum Arthropoda; class Insecta; order Diptera; family Tachinidae; genus Panzeria; species Panzeria rudis. The sequence continues at coordinate 124,782,045 of OY101447.1, forward strand.
CACAGAATACCACTTATGCTAAAATATATTTATTTTGGCATCAATGACGTCACTTTCCGTTTTCTAAATACCAAAAAAAAAATGGCAGGTGTTACGTTTTTTACAAATGGACAATGACATTCGCGATATAACACCGCAAACATGATTGACTTCAATATATTTACGCGTATTATAGGCGTATTGGGTTCTGTAAATATGCTGTAAGTTTCAACGAAACCCAAGATACCTGGATGCTGATGCAGTGCGTTTCGGCACACAAAGTACGCACTACATTCAGCTGGCGTAGAACTGTAGTCAACAAACTCTGCTTTGGTACCGCCAAACAGTGACAATAATTGCAATTCCCGATTACAACTTGTCTATGGGTATTGAAACCGTATTCGGCTTACAGTCGTTACCAGTACTGTAAGCAGAAAAGGTGGTTGCCAGCGTACACGACGATGCTACCGCAACAACAACCGCAGCGTTGACGACGCTAGGTTCTCTCAATCGCCCTAAATACCTGGTCTTACAAATTGCACCATTGGAAGTCGGCGCTATGTTTAGGTTTCAATGAAATCCAAGACAGCTGAGTGCTGATGAAGTGCGTAGCCCCACAGAAAATATGTACTTCATTCTGCTGGTGTAGTCCTATAGTCCATGATATTTTGATACCGCAATTTTGATAAGCATCTACACTCTAAAACACTTTTGTTGAAAATTACGTCGATAATAGTCGGCAACACTTTACAGGTTATTATCGACCTATAATTACACACGCACTATTTTTCAACAAAATATTTGTACTAAAAAAAGCGATTGGCTGCGTGCATGTTTGAACCGCGACCTCCTGACTGATAGTATGACGTATCTACCATTCAGCCATAGCCGTATTATACTTTATGTTACATTTTTTCCACTTGGACTAAATATGTTTAATTTGAAAGGTTTTTTCTTTAATAAAATAACTACAAAATCGATGTAATTTTAGACAAGGGGAAATTTTCAACACAAATTTAGACAATATTGAAGTAATGTTTTAGAGTGTACGTTACAACTTTTTACGTTTGTTTTAATTTTAGTATGTATTATTTTTGTAATTTATTATTCTGTCTTGTTGGCTTTCAGGTCAATTGATAATACAACTATCCGAAATTTTCCTTACTTCTCGTCATAGTTTTTGGTTAAATTAATAGTGCTGACTACGATGACATCATTAGTTCTATAGTCTTAAAAATTTAGGGCCATGTCACAGAGTTCAATTCCGTTCAGAAAGGGAATTCAATCCACCCCAGGATGTCAACCCCTAAACGGAGCATACCCCAGCATACCAGCGCCGCAAACAGTCTGGACACACCTGAAAAATTTGCATATTTTAGTTTTATTTTTTAGATACCAACTGCTACAAAAATGGGGTAGTTTAATTCCGCTTCCGAACGGAATTGAGCTGTGTGACATGGCCGGTAGTTACATTTAAAAATTTCAGAATTTACACGATATGTTTGCATTATTTGCTTAATATTTCACGAACGATCTTCCAAACCTTAAAATACTTTTATGCTATTAATCTACACAAAAATCCCTTTTATTTGGTTAGTGTCATTTTGGTAACTATATCATGATATCATACTGATGTTGCAAGGATGTTAAAATCGTGCATTTTTGTTTTATTCCTTAAAAAAAAGTTTTTTTTTTTAATTTCAAATCATCTTTTTCAAAAAAAATTTTGGTTTTTCTGTCACATTTGTCAATTTGCTAGTCAATAATGCAATTGTTATGTATAAAAGACATTGTATGAACAATCCAGACAGTTTTAGTATTTTTCCTTTAATGATGCCATTCATCGTAATCAGCTATTTGAATTTCCGGAAATTTACAAAAAATATTTTTGAGGACTAAAACAAAAAAAAACTATTTCTAACATCCTTGCAATGAGAATAAGATATCCTGATATACATATTTATGTGACTCTACTCAGAGGATATAGATTTTTTTTAGATTAATAATCCATGAAATATTTTAAGGTTTGTTCTTTAAAACTAGAGCAGCTAGAAAAAAGCAAATGATGCCATTGTAATCAGCAGATGAAAATACATAAAGAGTCCACTTTTTAATTTCAGAAAATTTTAAAAATCACAACTTTGTTGTGCAGTGTAATTTTGGATCAGTTGATGTATTATCAGAAAAGATTGAAAAGTTGCTTCCACAATACAAACAAATAATTTTAGTTGAAAATTTGTATAATAATCACTCAAAAAACTGAGTGCTTTTCATACAAGTTTGCTGCTTAAATAATATGTTTGTACTGTGGAAAAGCAGCATTAAAAACATTTTTTAAAAAAAGACTTTCTATCAAACTGTCTTATCGAAGAGCTTTCAAGTGAAGCGTTTAAGCAAAATTTTACTGACAACTTGAATTTATTAAGAAGCACTCTTTACATTCCAAAGGGACATCAAAGTGACATTTGAAGAGGAGAAAATTACATGAGTTTTTATTGGTCATGTAATCTGATACTTGGAAAAAGTTTTGGTAGAAGAAGGCACATTTCCTCCGCACTATGTAACAGAATATTTTCCGAACTTAAATAATAATGCATAATTTCTACGACCAAAAAGTATACTAAAACTTGCGTATGTGTATGTTATGACTTATTTGATTTTTATTTTATTTTTAATATTATTATGCACCCTTTTTCTCCTTCAACACCAATTTAACGCAAACATTTTTTATTTCATTTTCTTTTTCTAAGTTATTGCATATTTGAAATTATTTCTATTTTTAAAAGGATTCCATAGCAAATATCTAAAAAGAAGGGTTGTAAATAGAAGAGTAGGTATCCTTTTAAGAACTACGTGGTCACTTAAAAATTTGTTTTCTATTTTATCTTTTCATCTTTTGATGCCCCTTGAAAAAGCAATTGTATTAAATTTTTTTCCACATTTAAAATGTTTCAACATGGCAAGAAGCATTTGTTTGTTAAAAAGAAAACCCTTGTTTTTGAAATATTAAAATTGTCTTCCTGTCTGTTCACTTTTTTTTACAAAATTTTGCGGTAACTTTATCTTTTATCCTCTTATTTGTTTGTTCAAATATTGTGGCTTTAATTTAATTCATTGAATTTGGTTTAAAATACTGTTTGATATTGAGTCAAAAATATGTCAACGACAGCATCTTTATTTCATTTGTAACTTTATATGTATACAAATTATTTTCCTATTTTCACCATTTCATATTTTCAATTTTTTTTTTGCAAAACAATTATTAGCGTCATTTACTATTTTACAAAAATGTCACGCAATGCTTGAGGAATTTGATAACTCTATAGATGTTTTTTGAGATTTTAATATTCTGATAATTTTTTAAAAGCTTTAAAGGACAATTGCGTCGTAAAATATGTAAGAGGATTTAAAATAAATATATTTAATTGAAATAAGAGATTAAATTATATTATGCAAAATATGATATATTTTCTACTACAAAATGACGAGAAACACCATCCCCAATAACGGAAGTATTTTTTTTAACACACCGCATTCTTGTGCCAAATTTTTTTAATTTTCTGTTTGAAAATTATCAACAACAATTTTGTGCATGTATAAAAATAAAATGAGATATGAAAAATAGCCAAATATGCTTTTTTCAAAATAAAAAAAATATGTCCAAAAAGAAATATTGAGCTAATTCAAGCTGAATGCCATTTTGCACAGTGGGGACTTTTGCAAAATATATGGTAATAAATCTGGAACTTTTAAACTGCTGATGGGATTTTTCTGAAACTTAGAAAATTTTTAGAGAAGGAGTCAGGCTTTACAACGCGTGCTGATTTATTTATTCAAATCTAACGAACTGTTCGAAAGTTATGATCTTAGCGTGACCGCCCAGTGTTATTAGTACTAAGTACTATTACACAGATTGTATAATTAATAGGGATTTAACGATACGCCGTTTAGCCGATCCGATACCGATACCGATATTTAAAAATAAATATCGCCGATACCGATTCCGATACCGATACGAATATTGAAATTGAGTTCAAGTTTATATTAACAAAACTCAAGAGAGCAATTTTTTTTATTATACAAAATTAAAGTGTAAGAGATTACTAATATTTAAAATTAATATTTATTTAGTTAATATTAACCCATTATTAATATTAACCCAGTATAAATAATTGAAAGTAATTTTTAAGGAACTACATTTTCATTGCTTCCAAAGAATCTAAATTAAAAATATGCAGATAATTAGTAGAAAAGCAGGTAAAAATTTGTAATTTCTTTATAATTTAAAAAAATACTCGACCTGCTTTTTAAAAAATGGGATTTTAAAGGACATTTATAAACTAATATTCTTCTAAATACCTTAATAGCCTAATTACACGCTGTTACAAAATGGCAAAATGGTCTAGCTGAGTAGATCATTTTGGCATTTCAAAAAATTGCAATACACCCTCGAAATCGGAAGATATCGATAAAAAACATTTTTTGGGACTTCACGGACAAAACCCCTGCATATTTAAAAGATGTTGTTTTGACTTATATTTCATGGAAATATCGTCAAAAGAAAAATTTAATTTTTTATTTTATTCCGATTTTTAAAATTTTGCGTATTTTTTGCAACAATTTGTTTGAAAACTTACCAATTTTTATATTTTCATATAAAGCGTATTTTATAGCGATTACAATGTCTTGTGTCTTTTTTTTCTGGGAATAAGATTTAAAAAACAACGAATTAAATTTGAATTTATGGTAAAATGAACAAAAAATAAAAAAATTTTTTTACAAAATAACACCGCAAAATATTATTAATTTTTAAAATTCATATTAATAAGATTTAAAATATAACGAAATGAATTTATTTCATGGTAAAATTAACAAAAAATAAATAACTTGCTAAAAAAAACTCTGAAAAAAATGTTAAAAGTATCGTCATATCGACAGTACAATATCGCCGATACCGATGTATCGGAAAATCTGATGTATCGCCGATATATCGGTATTGGTATCGGAATCGGTTACATCCCTAATAATTAAGATGAATATTTTTTTAAAAGTGTACCCTCCTCGGTCCCAAGGAAAACCCTAGGGACGCAAGTCTTTAACAATATGTTTTTTATGCTTCTGAAAGAAAGAATAGAATAAAAAAATTTATCAAGGATATAAAGGGCGAAAGGATTCTGAGCACTACAATATGCAGCCGACTGGAGAAACAAGCCGATCGGCTCAAAGCCGGCTTAAGAGCCGCCGCCGACTTTTAATGTAATTTCGAGCCACCGCCGATCCATGCGGCTAGCATCGGCTCAAAATTGCAGGCGGCTAATTGCTTTTTTAGTTGCAAATTTTTACTACATACATATTACAAATTATGTAAAAATTTGTTTAAAAAAACTTATAAAAAGAACATGTAATAAAATTTCGTAATAAAGAAGCTCAACATTAAAAAGTGCAATTGATTATATACATTTTATCGCGATATATTCGCGAAATTTGCCGCTGTATTTTTTCTTAAGACGCCGCCGCCGTTTTTTTAAGACGGCTTGTTTCTCTGAGCCCGAAGAGCTAAATAGCTAAAATGTTCTACAAAAATGTTTATCGTGATTTTTTACATAGTGATAAATGGAAATTTAACTCCCCCTAAAATTAATCCCAAAATTTAGAAAAAATTTTAAAAAACGTATCCTTAGAATTTAAAATTTTGGCACATCAAAAAAATATAGTGGTCATCAAAGGTCGTGACAAAAGTTTAATTTTGTTGCATAGTGTTATCTGAAATTAAATAATTTGCCTCCCACAAGATGAATGCAATTAATGCCTTCCACTAATAAAAACCTGTTATTTATATAATTAAATTATTATATTTCTGGACCCAGAATTCCAAAAATTTGTAACCCGAACATTAATGACAGTTTGCAATTGTGATGCTATCAACCACGTTTCTTCTTCGTAAAGAAGATTGAAAACTAGAGCCATCATTAGGAAATATATTCAAAAATATAATATAAATTAAAACGATAACCACAAACAATATACAAAGACAAGATTAAAAACCTATAGCCAGCCGTAAGAGAAAATCTCTGAAAATCCTAAAGTTTTTTCTATTATATGATTTTCATGAAATTCCCAACAATATATTTAAGAGATTGTAAGTTGCAAATTATGTAAATCTAATTTTATCAACAACAAACAAAATAATTATTTTTGTAGACCCACATGGTTTGCAAAATGAAGATAATTTTGGGATTAACAAAAGATGTGTCAGCTTAACAATGGCAAACTCTGTGATTGTGTGAAAAGAAAAACAGTTTTTATGATTTGGTTTTTCAACTTTCTAGTATTAAAAATTACATAAAAACAGTAAGCCACTAAAGAAATTTGGAAAGGAAAACAAATTACCAGTAAATATATCGTCATATAAAATGCAAAAGGGCCTATTTACATTTTTAAAACTTTTTCAGGAGAGATAAAAAATTTAATATAAAGAAAGCTATTGCTATTATGAAAATGTGTTTTTCTAGGCAGTATTATTAAAAAAGTCTGAATTAATGATAATACGCGGAAAAACGCCGTTTTTATAATCACAATAGTTTGTTTTTATTGCGTTTTTTATCTCTGCTTGAATTTTTTTAAAAGTCGATAGGCCCTTTTGCATTTTATATGACGATATGTGAATGGTAATTCTTAAAAAAATGTAAAGTCTACACACAGAAAAAAACTAAAGTAAAATCATCATGTCGCAAATTATTTGTTGTTTTTGAGTGTGTTGGTTTTCATTTTCTTTGTTCAATGTTACAATGCACTTTTGTGCTCAGTTGTGTGACTAGTTGTATTTGCGTTGTAATTTGTTTTGATGTTGGTTTTGTGTAAATGTAAAAAGTTGACAAATAGCCGACAAACTTCGCATTACCAGCCAAAAATGTTCTGCTGCTGGCTTAAAATTACTATTGTTTCATATTATTTTTAAACGGAAAATTATTAATCTAAACTTAAATCTAATTGATTTAGCATTTTCCACTGATAAAACAAAATTTTTTAGAATGTTGCATTTCATTTTAAATCAACATGACTATAACTTTATATAAATGTTATGTTAAATAATCAATTAAATCATGTTGAATTAAAATAAAATTCACGTTACTTATGATGACATTTATTTTAAAGTAAATTTTGAAGCGGTTGTGGCTGCAGTGGTTAGTGCGCTGACTACAGCGATGCCATTTTTAGACATTTTTTACGATATGACAAAAACGATATGACATACTGTGTTGTCATTTCTTAAGTTTTTTACGATATGACAAAACTGCGATATTACAACTAGGGACGTAACCGATTCCGATACCGATACCGATATATCGGCGATACTTCAGATTTTCCGATACATCGGTATCGGCGATATTTTACTGTCGATACGACGATACTTTTAAAATTTTTTTCAGAGCTTTTTTTTAGAAAATTATTTATTTTTTGTTAATTTTACCATGAACTAAATTCATTTCGCTATTTTTTAAATCTTATTAATATCAATTTTAAAATTTAATAATATTTTGCGCTATTATTTTGTAAAAAAATAATTTATTTTTTGTTAATTTTACCATGAATTCAATTCGTTGTTTTTTAAATCTTATTCCCACCAAAAAAAAGACACACGACTTATTATAATCGCTATAAAATACGCTTTATATGAAAATATAAAAATGGGTAGGTTTTCAAGCAAATTGGAATAAAATCGCAAAATCGGAATAAAATAATATATAAAATTTTTCTTTTGACGATATTAACATGAAATATAAGTCAAAACAAAATCTTTTAAATATGCACGGAAAGCTTAAGTCCTTTCGACACTGTTTAAAAATTAAAAATCTGTGCAGAAACAATGCAGTTAAAATAGTTTTTGTCCGTGAAGTCCCAAAAAATCGTTTTTTTTATCGATAACTTCCGATTTTGAGGATGTATTGCAATTTTTTAAATGGCAAAATGAACTAGACCTACAAGCCCCACTAAGTAATTTTTCACGAGTAAAAAAACATGCCATTTTGTAACTGCGTTTCATTAAGCTAATAAGTTATTTAGAAGAATTTTAGTTTAAAATCGATTTTTTAAAAAGCATGGCGAGTATTTTTTTAAAATTATAAAGGAATTACAAACTTTTACTTGCTTTTCTACTAATTATCTGCATATTTTTAATATAGATTTTTTGGAAGCAATGAAGATTTAGTTGCTTAAAAATTACTTCCAATTTTTTATACTGGGTTAATATTAATTTTATATATTAATAATCTCCTACACTGTAATTTTGTATAATAAAAAAATTGCCCTTCTTCAGTTTTGTTAATCTAAACTTTAACTCAATATCTATATTCGTATCGGTATCGGAATCGGTATCGTCGATATTTATTTTTAAATATCGGAATCGGTATCGGATCGGCAAAACGGCGTATCGTTACATCCCTAATTACAACACCGTGTATGGCTATCTTAGTGTTGTTCTATCGTAGAAAACTTACGATATGACAGCACAGTATGTCATATCGTTTTTTGTCATATTGTTAAAAATGGCTAGAAATGTCATCGCTGGCTGACTACCATGCAAGTGGCACGAGTTAATATCTTGGCTGGGGCAGCTAACTACAACACAAATTTTTCTGATACCAATGCTAATACACATCACGTAAGTAAAATAATTATTAAAATACATTAATTTCATGTTGTTTCAACTTGAAATAAATTTGATTCAATATGATTGTTCGTGTTATTTCAGTATCACATCCACGTTGTTTCAAATTGAAATAAATTTAATTCAATATGATTCTTCGTATCATTTCAGAGTCAACTTGAGTTTGATTCAACAATACTGGAATATTAAATCAACTTTAAATATAGTTATTTCAAAAGGAAAAAATTTCTTTGAAGGTTATTGTAAAACCATGGTGAATTAAAATGAAACACCTGTTAAATAAAATCACAACTGAAAAAGTTAAATTAACCTGAATCTAAATTGATTATTAGGCTAAGGTTCGTAACGTTATATTCAGAAAGAATTGCGCATGATTAATATTCCAAGGAACAAGGGAAAAATTAACATCAACTTAATTTTTTAACATACACAACAGAACAGAGTAGCGCCACTTTCGGAAGCCGCTACACTTCCATCGTCAGTGCTCACGTGTATTTGCTTATCACTACTTGTCACCATCACATGGTCATATATACTTAAGTATAAAATCAAAGCAAAAAATTTTGTTCTTGAGTATAACAAATATCAGAAAAATGGGAAAGAAAAAAAATAAACCGATGGCAACGCTGGGAAAGTGCACTTTAATATCAGCTTGAGAGTGATTTAATTCTCGTATTCAATTTTCACGAAAATGTTGTATATATAAGAATTAAAATCACATTCAACAGAGCCACCTGACAAGTGGTGATAAGCAAATACACGTGAGCACTGACGATGGAAGTGTAGCGGATTCCGAAAGTGCCGCTACTCTGTTCTGCTGTGTATGTTGAAAAATTAAGTTGATGTTAATTTTTCCCTTGTTCCTTGGAATATTAATCATGCCCAATTCCTTCTGAACATAACTTTACGAACCTTAGCCTAATAATCAATTTAGATTCACAAAGCAAATACGTTCGAAATAATCATATTAATAATTAACCTTAGTTTTCGGCGATTTCAATAGGAAATTTTTCTGTGTGTATTCATTCAGGAAGCAAATAGGTGGACTTTTTTACTTCAACTGCTTTTACCGAAAGAATCCCAGAATACGGTTAACTTAAAAAATATATCACAAATTCATAGGAATTTAAATTTTCCAACTTTGGTAGAGGCAACATTTCAAATTGTAAGAAGACAGAATGAAATGAACATTATCTCTTCTCTAATGAAAAGCCAACGACAAGCATTGTATGTTAAAAATTCGCATTATATTTTTCTGGGTAACAGAAAAATTTTTATTATACATTCCAGCTGTAGTATTGTGTCATTTTTCTCTGAACTTTTTAACCACTTGAAACCATGCTGATAAATACTTATAAAATAAAAATAATTCATTTCATTGAATGACAAATAAAAAAGGGTTATTTACTCCCACTCTACTTCCTTGCACTCAAATTATGTTTAAAGGTTGACACTCTTGTGAGGTTTCTTTCTATTTTTGGACCAATTTTGGCATAATAGGCAAAATCAAAATAAAAAAATAAAGAACATTTGATAATGGACTTAGAGCTTATCTCTTTAAGGAAGACTATCTTTTATTTGCATATGTGTACTATGTGAATATTTAAATAGGTGTGTAGATATCTTATATTTTCTTAGAAAAGCTGTATTCATTTGAATATAGTCTATTGAAATGTGTTCAACTTGTTCTGGGCAAAATAATAATAACAATAATGTAAGAGTGGAACAAATTTCTATTAACTTTTAAGAGTTAAATTAGAAAATTTACAATGTGTGACATGCTATGCCATGTTAGTGAATCCGAAATTAGGTAAAGGGGAAGACACGATTAAACTCCGACAACCAACCATAAGGAAAAATTCCTCAAAATCACTATATAAGATTTTCATGAAATAATCAACATGATATTCAAGGGATTGTAAATTGCAAATTATGTAAATCTAATTTTATCAAAAACAAACTGCTTAAGAGCACATCAGCATCAAATGTAATGCTCTGAAGAAGTAAATACTAAAAAATTACGCAGCTCATAAAGCACACCAGACAATAAATTCCTTTGAATGTAATTTATCATAGGTTAGGTTAGGTTGAACAGGCTGCCGGTTTCTAAAAACCGGCCCACTTGGGTCCTTTGGTCCCTTTGTGATGCCTGGGATGGATAGTAGGGAAATCTAAAAAGGTGCCCTGCCTACCCCAGAGGATGGGTCGGTGTTAAGCTAACCCGAGTATCGTATGACTGGATTTATTCCCCTAATGTCGCATTCCCCTAGGTCTGCTAGTTCGGGTAGTGACGGATTTTCCAAATATGACGCCCTATCTCCAAATAGTGCTGGACATTGACAGAGGAGGTGCTTGAAAGTCTCTTCCTCCTCCTCATTTTGACAACTTCTACAGAAACCGTTAAAAGGAAGATTTAATCTTCTGGCATGGACACCAATGAGGCAGTGCCCTGTTATGGCCGCTACGAGTATACGCAGCTGTTGACGAGGAAGCCTCAGTATGGTTGCAGATATTTCGAAGTTATACTGGGGCTAGATGGATCTGGAAACCTCACAAGTGGTTTCATTTGTCCATCTGTTTTGCGCTTCTCTAAATAGTTGGTGCTGAATTTGCATTTTGCAGCTTTTTAGCGGGACACCTACTAACTAGTCGATGTCATTTTCATGCAGGCGGGCACCAGCCTTGGCTAGACCGTCCGCGATAGTGTTACCGGGAACCCCCCCCGTGGCACGGTATCCAAAAGAGCCCTAGGTTCGCATGTCTTGCCGTCTCATTCAGAGATGCCCGGCATTCTTTAACCAACTCCGATGTTGTGTAAACACCAGATAGAGCCTATAGTGCCGCCTTACTGTCGATACAGGTTCAGATGTCCTGATCGAATACCCTGCAGTACCTTAACCAGATATTTCAGCCTGAGTGATTGCATTTGTGGGATGTAGAAACCGCCAACTACTCCGTTGCCCGACTTTGACCCGTCGGTGTAGATCTCGAGCACATCCTCATATTGGTGTACGTAGTCTGAATCTCTCGTTGGATAGCAGAACAGGTGAGCAATAGTCAGTGTGGTCGGGAAGATCTAAGATTTGCCCTAATATTGTCGCATGGCCTACGTTACCCCGCTTCCATGCACCTGAGGCATTTAGTCTAACCGCCGAGTTCATGGCCAGTTGTTTGACCATGAGGTAGCAGGAAGCTAATGCAGTATGGTAAACAGTGCTTTGGATGGAGTAGTGCGAGGTGCACCCGTAATAAGCAAAGCAGATGTTCGAAGAACCTTTTCAATTATTTTAGAGTATGTGACTTTATGTAAGGAAGTCAACCAGACGACAGCCCCATACATTAGTATGGGCTTTACCACCGTTTCAAAAATCCAATTGACGTTTTTAGGACTTACGCCCCACCTGTTGGCGATCGCTGTTTTGCAGGTGTATAGAGCAATAGCAGCCTTGGCTGCCCTATCTTGAACGTTGGGGTACCATGAAAGCTTAGAGCTCAGTATAATACCGAGATACTTCACGCTGTCTGATAACCTAAGGGTGACTCCGTTGATAGTAGGTAACGTTTTCTCGTAAAGAGAACAAGATCAGTCTTTGAGGGTTAGCATTAAGACCACTTTTAACGCTCCATCTGCTTATGATACCAAATGCTGATTGAAGACGCTGAGATAGAGTATCTAGAAATTTACCAGATATTGTTACTGCTACGTCATCCGCGTAGGCTACTGATTTAAACCTCATAGAGTCTAGTTCCACCAGTACCGAATTTATGGCGATATTCCATAGGATAGGTGACAGAACACCTCCCTGGGGAGTACCTCGCCTAACCGTTTTGTGAATAGTCGTTTGGCGAGATACTCCCCAGGGAGGTATTCTTTCACCTATTAATTTATATAATTTATCCTAACCCTAGTGCGGTTTTTTTAGATTTATATCTCTTAAACGTTGCTTATAGATTTTTTAAAGTCAAAATAATATTCAATTTTAAAGCAAACACAAGTAGCCCAGGCAAATTAGGCAAATCGAAGGAAATAATTATCGGAAATAATTATTGGTACAATAATAGGGTTTGGGATTTGCCAGACTTTTGAGCTTCCCGGGAAACGTGAATGAAAAAATCACGTTCCCGGGATTAAAAGTAGACTTCGGGAATTCCCGGGCGGGAATTAAAGAAACTAAAGAGTCTTAGTATTTGTCGGGTGAGCTAGAGCGCGGAGGGCCAACGCCCTTGAGGTGAAATTTTTTTAGTTTATTGCTTATAGATCTGCATAACAGAGTTAAAGATAACAAAATTTCCAACAGAAATATTTTAAGTACTTTTTACTAACACCAACCATTTTGGAGTTATAAAGCCAATAACACCAAGAAAATTGGTACATTAGTGTTTTTCAATGTATAGTATTCCATTTAGTCACAGGCTAGTTCCATCAAAAAACGTTATATCTTGTTTTAAAAATAATAAAAATTACTGAGTTCTATTGATTCTGGATCAAACGAAAACACCCGGAAGTATATCTTTAATCGGCAAAGCCACTATTCGACATACCCTGAGGAGAATATCCACAATCCCAGCCGAAGACCGGCAATGCATAAGGTTTTTACTAGGGATTTAACGATACGCCGTTTTGCCGATCCGATACCGATACCGATACTTAAAAATAAATATCGCCGATACCGATCCCGATACCGATACGAATATTGAAATTGAGTTCAAGTTTAGATTAACAAAACTCAAGTGCAATTTTTTTATTATACAAAATTACAGTTTTAAAATTGATATTAACCCAGTATAAAAAATTGGAAGTATTTTTTAAGGAGCTACATTTTCTTTGCTTCCAAAAAATCTATATTAAAAATATGCAGATAACAAAGTGCAACAGTCCAAAAAACACACGGACTTGACAGTATAGATTCGATTGTACTACAACGGGGTAGTAAAACCCTATACTTAGCTTGGCGAATTTGGTGACCAATTTCGTTTTATGGATCTCCAAAGTTTTGGAAAATCAGCGGGCCCTCAAAAAAAGGTGTCATCAACTTTTGGCCAACAGAAAATTCAAACTCGGTGATACCGCTTAACTATATATGGCAATAATGTAGCTAAAAGTTCGCTAAACAGATTTTATTACCATTTTATGCTAAAAAATTATTTTTTCGTGCACCTTTTTTTGAAAAATTAAGGAAAACAATTTTTTTTCACTTTTTCCAGAATAACTTACAGGGACTCGTAATTTTTTATTAACAATATTTGGCAAAGTTGTAGCTACGGTAAGGCTGAACAACTTTTGTGAACATGTCAATACAATCTGAATGTATCTGGGCACCTAAAAAGACCAGAAAAACTAATTTCTACCTTAAAAGTTTTCATTTTTTACGAGTTAGGCTATATTTTTATTGTATTTTTTTGCTTTCTTTGTTATTGTTCCACTTCCTATGTTGCTGATTTTAGTATTTACTATTTTTTATTGTTTGTTGTTGTTTTGCCAAATAATCGTAATGAAAAAAGTGAATAAAACAATTTTTTTTAGTTTTTTTTTTTCAAAAAAGTACAGGATCATATTATTTTTCTGGGCACAAAATGTTAGTGAAACACAACAAAGAAGTATGCACTTGAATATACTATTTTCAAAAAGAAATATTTTTTAGCATAAAAAATAGTGAAAAACTAAAATTTTTAAGGTAAAAAGTGGTCTGTGTGAGCTATTAGAGTGCCTAGAGACGTGCAGATTGTATTGATATGTTCACAAAAGTTGTTCAGCTCTACCTAGCTATAAGTTTGCCAAATATTGTTAGTTAAAAGTTACAAGTCCCTGTAAGTTATTCTGAAAAAAGTGAAAAAAACATTTTTTTCCTTAATTTTGTCAAAAAAAAGTTGACGAAAAAAATGTTTGCCATGAAATGTTAAAAAAAAATCTGTTAAGCAGACTCTTAGCTACATTATTGCCATATATAGTTAAGCGGTATTATAAAGTTTGAATTAGCTGTTGGCCATATACTGATGACACCGTTTTGATGCCCCACTGATTTTCAGAAACTTTGCAGGTCCATAAAAAAAATTGGTAACCAAATTCGCCAAACTGAGTAAAGGGTTTTACTACCCCATTGTAGGACAATCGACCCTGTACTGTCCAGTTCTTGTGTTTTTCCAAAAGTCTTTATTTGTCGCAAAGTGTAATTAGTAGAAAAGCAAGAAAAAAATTTTAATTCGTTTATAATTTAAAAAAATTCTCACCATACTCGCATTAAAAAAATTGTGAAAACGGGTACTTTTTTATCCTTTTTTCTTGAGGAAAAATCATTATAGAACACCGAAAAAGAAATTTGTCCGAGCATCGCTTCCAATTCGGTGATTGGTAATCGAAAAACAGAACTTCTTGCAATGGCAAGGACATGTAAAACTAATTAGAAATGATCCAAATTTGCAATACTTCCGGGTCGCGAATTCTACATTTTCATGACTTCTTTGGAGTGTCTTTTTTTGCTGGAATAAGATTTAAAAAACAACGAATTGAATTTGAACAACAAAAAATAAATAATTTTTTACAAAATAATAGTATAAAATATTATTAATTTTTAAAATTGATATTAATAAGATTTAAAAAATAACGAAATGACTTTAGTTCATGGTAAAATTAACAAAAAATAATAATTTGTCAGAAAAAAAACTCTGAAAAAATTGTTTAAAGTATCGTTGTATCGACAGTAAAATATCGCCGATACCGATGTATCGGAAAATCTGAAATATCGCCGATATATCGGTATCGGTATCGGTATTCGTTACATCCCTAGTTTTTACTCAGCGAAGGCATCATTTGATATACTCAGATGAGAAAACAAACGTAGTAGAAAAATACAGAGCTAAAAGCACTCTTGCAAGAAAGGTCTTGCCGAACCTAAGGACACATACTCAAATTAGGATAAGCGAATAAAAAATCACAAGTAGTAGTTATAAAAATCACAAAAAAATGTGTAGAATATTTCTGATTCAGATTCCATTCCTAACAGAAACTTATAAAAATTATATGCTTATTTTTAAAATTTCTGCCCCCAAATGTTAAGCTGAAGTCACCAGCGCTTGTCGATTTTCCCAGGCGTTATTTGCATGCTACCAGAAAGATGGTAAGTGATGAACAAACAATAAATTTGTAAATAAAACATAAAGTGCCGTTCAGGGAAGTTTTATTTATACTTCCATTTATTAGTAAAAATAACAAATAAATATTTCCTTAAAAGCCAAAAAACTTTAATTACTAAAAGTGTTTGCTACTCAAACAATTTTATATACAACAGAGAAAAAATTTTTTTTTTATTTTTTGCAAAACTTATTTAATTAATTTTACACTTCGGTTTTGTTTGTTCATTTAAAAAGTAAAATTTAATTTAAAATAAATTAGAATTTATTCATTTACACAATTTCAATACATGACGACCACAAATCAAATACTATGATGTAAAAAAACAACATCAAAATGATTATATTTAATTGATTTCCAAAATAAATTGAGGGAGACAAAATAAATAAACAGAATGGAAAAAGTTTAATCCTAAACCAAAAACAATATTGAACTAAAAATATCTCAGTGGCAAACGCCACCGGATTAAACTTCAGCGTAAACAATGGACTTTTAATGAACTTTCATAGCATAAGCGATTGAACAGTTTTTTATGAAGTACTTTAATGTGTAACCTTGGAAACCGGAATTATTCCGAAAGTGTGGATTGTAAAAGCATTCTTTTTTTTAACAAACACAACCCACGACATCTGGACTGACAGAATAGCATTGCTAGGACTCAGCCACAGGGGCACCCCGCAAAAAGGATACCAATAGTATTTATATTCCATCGATATCTCAAGAAATCCGACGAGAATGTAAAGCATTGTGTAAGCTAATTTGACTTTATTTAGACTTGCAGAGATGCTAATATACGGTTCGGATTTATCTTTTTTTTAGCTGAAAATCAATCATCCTATCCTAGTTTTTAAAAAGAATGTTGTCTTCTTGCCAGGCTTATAGGTTCGCAATACTTCTTTGTAACTCACTTGCATATGAAGACCAAAGATTTCACGTGACTGGTTACCAAGGTCAGGTACTCGGTCTAGGTCAGAAGGGAACTTTTAAAAGTTACACTGGCATTGGAGGATTAATAAAATAAGAAGACGAATACTTTTTAAATTAAAAAGTGATTAAATATTAACACATTTTTTGCTCTTAACCCTCCGATGAGTGACAGTTCTGAACTTCACGGCCGTGTGAAAAAGTCCCTACGGACCTTTTTTGTAAATCATGTTTTTTTTCATATAAAAAATTTTTTTATTATTTTTGTTTTTATTGTTTATAACTAAATTCTACATACAAAAATAATTTTTTCAATTTTTAAAATTTTTTTTTTGCTTGAATTTTCTTAAGACTATTATAAAAAAGTTAAAAAATTATTGTTGGTGAGCGTGTACTTCTGGTCCCCCGCCCTGGTCCAACGCCGCATTTGTTGGCGTTGTAATCTAATATGGCATAGGGCTTCCGGTTCTCGGTTTGCTCGTCAACGCGGCAGTTGTAGTGCAATGTGGAGAGCACGTTCACCACTTTATTTTTTTTCGGCACGTATGAGCATAACACTATATCCCCTTCGTTGAACCCAAATAATGTACTATTGATGGTGCGCTTCGGGTTCTTCTTGAACTCCTGTGGAATGAATGTTTTGTTGTAGCGCACTGTACCAACATATGCGGTCTTTCTCCTCATCAAAATACGCGCCAAGTCAAGAGTGGTAAAGAAATTATCCGCGTATATAGTACGGCCAGCATCTAAATATTTTTCCACAAGATCCTGCACTACGTTCTGCCCTTGGTTTATCTCCCGTTATTGGTTTGGCAGTTTTCCAGAATATATCATTCCCTTCACAGGATAATAATTCTGTGAGTCGCATAACCACCATACTTTCAAACCATACTTAGCTGGCTTTGACGGAATTTATTGTGTGAAGCTGGTGCGGCCTCTGTAAGGGAACAACTGCTCATCAACTGTTAGTGCTTCATGAGGAGTGTAAGCTGCTGCCAAGTTATGTTGCAACATTTGCCAAATATCGTCAATAGCCGCAGTTTTGCTGTTGATGGCTCGCTGTTGTCGAATATTTCCATTGTCGAATCG
Source organism: Panzeria rudis (assembly GCA_956483635.1). Lineage (NCBI taxonomy): Eukaryota > Metazoa > Arthropoda > Insecta > Diptera > Tachinidae > Panzeria > Panzeria rudis. The sequence goes on from OY101447.1 coordinate 124,799,834, forward strand.
AATAAATTGCTTTATACACATGAAGCGATCGTACGATAACGCAGCTTTGTATATTGGGCAACGCGTCGCGCCCCATAATTCCATAGCTGGTTCATGGTTTGATCTTGTGAGTCCAGCATACAAAAGAATAGCTACAAAGGCGTCAAACTCTTTCACTGTCACTGGCTTTCACTCCTTTTTCTTCGTAGGATTCGCCAAATTCCATGCAGCTGCAACCTTCCTGCCTTTACGATTTGTTTCACGTAGCACTAACTGTATTATTTCCTGTGTCATGATTAAACGCATTATTGTATAAGGGTCGTGTATATTTCCTGTTGGTCCTGGTTTCTTTCTTGTGAAGTCGACCACGTTATGATTACGAGTGCGTGATGTTGGCGGTGCTTTTTTACTCCATTGGGTGCCATCTTTACCAATATAGTAACTTTCATTCGTTTCCTGTCCATCATTTTCTTCCTCTTCATCATCGTCGTCATCAGTATCTTCATTTAGCTCGACGTATCCTTCAGTTTCAGTATCTGACTCTTCAGCAGGTTGGTATGTGCGATCTTCATCATCCTCAACTTCATAATTATCAATTGCAGCAATATCAATTTCTTCATCCATAAAATCAGCAAATCTACTATCAGCTGCACGCCTTTCATCCGCAGTCATTTGCTGGTAACGTATACTACGGCGTACAACCATTTCAGCAACGTCCAAATTACTTGCATCTGCCATATTTATATTTTTGTTTCTATCACACACGATTGTACTCTTCGCTGTCTAAACTTTGACTGATTTGGTTTACGAAACTACAACTTCTTTTATACTCTTTCGTACGTCTACCTGAACTCAAAGACATTTAGGGATTACTTCATCATCATTATAATTTTTTTATTGTTTCAACACATAATTTACTTGTTCTGAACACAAAGACCTGAACTCAAAGACATTAGGAATGATGATAAATACAAAAAATGCTAAGAACTGGTTTATTGCTAGTAGTATAAAATTAGAATATTGTGCCTTTCCTTGAAAGCAATAAAGTTCATGTCTTCGAATTTTTCTTAGAATTTTTTGTTTTTATCATCATCCGTAATGTCTTTGAGTTTAGGTCTTTGTGTTCAGAACAAGTAAATTATGTGTTGAAACAATTAAAAAATTATAATGATGGCCAAAAACATGCATTTATTAGTGAAATTCAGTACAAGGTCCATACGGACCTATTCACACGTCCGCGTACTATTCTCACTAAAACCGCAATAACTCCTAAAGTAATGATCCGATCGGCTTGATTTTTTTTTCCAAAAGATGCGCAACAAAATACTCTTGGAATACAGAGTAACTTTGGGGGGGGGGTTGTAGTGGCCGAAGTAAGAGTAATTTCAGTTTGAAAAGGCAAAAAGGTCCCTAGGGACCTTCTCACTAATCGGAGGGTTAAACTTATAAGTCAACAATAGCCGAGTGAGTGAGTAAACTACTTGTCTTCAATTCTGAAAGCATAGGTTCATATCGCAGTTGGGTCCGAAAAAAACAAGGTGTGAAAAATATAAATAAATATAGTGTCAATAAATAAGTATTTTTATTTTACTTTGTTTATTTGACTATTTATTTATGAGATCTAAGTAAGTCAAATAAAAGCAAGTTAACTGCTGTGACAATGTAAGCGGGATACCCTTTATTTTTTGAACTTCTCAAACAAAAATATGTATTTATCAAGTCTAATTATAAATATACTCATTTGAAAATATATCTTTGCATTGGTGATGCCCTGTCATCAGAATTAGGACATCAATGCTATGACAAATTTCATCAATATAATGAAAACAGACTGATGTCTCAAATCAATCATCCTATCCTGATCACAAACGTCTTCACAAAATGTTGATATATTTTAAATGTTATTTATGCTATGACTAGAATAACATCAATATAGTGCTACATATTATACACAGAAAAAACAAAATGTCATTTTCTGTAAAAGAATTCAATGAAATAGTAAATATTTTGTCTAGGAACGGACCTGCAAACAAATTTGTAAATATAGACAAAAATATCTCAAAAATTTCATTGAAAAAAGCGTGTTTTGTTATGTTTGTTGAGTTTTAGTGAAAACTTTCATTGAATTAATGTTGAAATTCACAGAATTTTGAGCACTAAAAACCCAAAAATAGTTATTAAAAACTAAAAAAGCAATATACTTTTATATGGTATTCTATCTACAATTTTTAAATTTGTAGTTAGGATGCCTCGGTAGGCTAGTGCGTAGTGTGCTAGCCTATCGGGATGGAGGTTGTGGGATCGATTCCCACCACAGATTCTGTTTGACTACAACGAGTGAAGGTATTTGTTACTATTCTCGTTTAAATTAAGTTATAATATAATTTGTAATTGTATTTGTAACATTTAGTAAGTAAATAAATTTTCTGTAGTTTTTTCACTTTGTGACTTAGGCCACTGTTTCTCTCATCTTTAGTATATATTAAAAGTTCATTTTTAATTAAATTTTTATTTTAAGCATCATCTGTGTCTGCCTTTATTTTTGTTCTCTTTTTGAAATAAATTGGAAAAATATATATTTTAGAACCATTAAGTTATTCGTTTACAAATTAAACCGCACAAATGTTTATTTTTTTCGTATTTTTCTCATTTTATTTGAACTTTTTTTACAATATTCTATTTTCTTTGCAAACTTTTAAAAGTAATTTTTTCTGTTGTTTCTTTATTTTTTGCTATTTGCTGTTTGTCTTTTTTGTTAAAAATAATTTGAAAATCCACAATTCAATATTGCACGTTTTTGGGAAACTTTTATTTCCGATTTCAATATCTTTTATTCGTTTGTTTTTTTTTTCCTTTGCTATTTGTTGTTTACTAAACTTGTTATTGTAAAAGTTTGCACTTTTTCTTTACCAAAAATTTTTTGTTATTCTTAAAGAAACAAATTACAAAGAACTCATACCGTTACAGAAATCGAAAAAATATATAGAAAAAGGATGAAAAATACTTTTAATAAAAACAAGAAAACAGACCGAATTCATTTTACGTGCTTAAATCTGAAAATAGAAACAGGAAATGTAAGAAAAAATATATAAATTTTTGCAACAGCTGAGTTTAGATTTAAAGGATTAATAGTAAAAGAAAATGAAACCTCCTACACTGACACACATTTTGTATAAATAGTATATGGGAGCAGGAATTGTTTGTTTGCGTTTGCTATAACCGGAAATTGAATAGTTTGTTTGTGAAAGTAATACGTGTCCGTCTGTGGTATTGTAATACGAGTACAATCTTTGATGTCAGCATTTAATAACATCGAATTGTTAAAATGTTGTAAAAATTTATTACAACTCAAACGAGATGAACTTATTTTTCCAAAACAAAAAAGTGAAACTAAATTGAAAGCAAATCAATAAAAATAAATACGTTTTGGACAAAGCTGTTGTATTTACGACAAATGGAAAACTAGAACACTTTATAAGTATTGGGTGTTTGGTTGGGTATGATTAAAACTCTGTTAAAGGATAATAAATATTTAATATTTGAATTTTCTTTTACTGTTTTGGCTAAATGAAAATAAATTTTGCAACAAGGATCCAAATTTTCTTTAGAACGTTGTAAGAGATTCATAAAGTACAAAGATTCTTTTAATAAATTTTGTACTGAAACAGCAGTTGTCAATTGAGACTTTAAATTCTTACATAGATCTAGGGATTTTAATTTTATAAACAATTGACAACTATTTAATTTGTTAAGGCATAAAATATATATGAACATATAGAAAAAATGATAGTTACAACAACTATATCATAGATCTGTGGCAAACAGTAAACGATTGTACTAAACAATATATTGTTATTGTTTTATATATTTAAAATTTTGTAAATTTAGCTGCAAAAAATAGAGACGAAGATCTACTGAGCTTTTGACTAACGGTCGTAGTGACGATTTTTATCATTTTAGGCAGAGTAATCCATCGCACCAATTCACTGCATCAGTTTCACTTCAACATGCAAAAAAAAAATTGAAAAAAGCTCTACGTGTAAGGCTGAAAATCGTGTATGGTTCAATACGTTCATTGAGAAGTTGGAAACAATAAATGCCAGACTGTGTCATCAGTCGCTAAGGCTCGCCAGACTGCTCAAAAAGTGCACAATATGTGAGCAAAATAAAAGTTTCCTCTGTAAACCGCAGTTCACAAAATTTAAATTCGGTCTAGAGAATAAGAATATGAAAGCATTTTTTTCGTTACGTGAAATCGTTTATGAGATATCCGCGAAAAACTTGTTTTTTGCAAATTTATTCAGTTATTGAGAAATATCTAAATAACAGCTCATCTGAGCCATATAATTTTACACTGCTCTATTAATCAAAATATATTTTGTATTGGTTGGATCAAAATCCATTGAGGTACAGCCGTTGCAATTTAAAAATGCTTTTCCCGATGTTGTCTGCTCAATTAAGATGAGAAAACGATTTTATTAATATTTTTAAGTGAAAGACGATTGCATGGCGAACAAATGAAGCATAAAATTTTTAAGATCCGACGAAAAATAAGAAACTCATAAGATACTAAAAATTTGATGCTTAAGCATTGCCTATATGCATTTCATTGGTGCTTAACCAAATCGTCAGTAGACTTCAGCTACACTTTTGAACAGTTACAAACCCCTTCTCTTATGTGTAGACTTTTTAAAGTATTTACTCAAAAATATTTTTTCGATCAAAAGAAATTTTGTATAATTAAATCTGCTTTTTTCATACACAGAAAAAAAATATCATCAAACTGCAACTAATAATTTCAATTGCTAATGTCTAATTTAAATTCAAACACATATTTTGTTAATATAACAAATTGAGTTGTTGATACGACAAATACAGAAATTTTTTTCAACAAACTGAACTAGCCAAGTTTTTTGTTAAGTATTGTCAAAAAAATTAACAATCATTATTGTTGATATAACAAATGAATGCACACACGTAAATGAAACAAAGTAAATCAAGAAATTTTTTTCAACAAACTGAGCTAACCAAATTTTTTCTTATGTATTGTGAAAAAAATTGACAATCACCATTGTTGATATAGCAAATTACGTTTTGTGTGTATTCATTATTTGCGTATTTAATAACGAATTGCTCTGTAGCTGAGAGGTAAGAACTTTAACGTATTAGTCCTGAGGTTGCCGGTTCGATTCCGCCCAAAGACATTTAGTGTTTTTCGCAGACAAGCAAAAAGTCGCTTCAAGGATTGTGATTGTATAAAAAAACATTGTTAATACAGCAATTAAAATACTTAAAATTTTTTCAGAAAAACAACAATTACCATTGTTGAAATAACAATTATCTTAATTAAAATACATTTGAAACCAACAAAAAAAATTTAAAAAATTTTTTAAAATTTTTAAAAATTATTTAATAGATATAACAAAAACATTAATTGTACTTAAAAATTTTTTTTCTGTGTATAAGTTTCTTATTCTTTGTCAGATCTTAACAACTTTATGCTTCATTGGTTCCTCATGAAATTCTCTTTCAGCAAATATTAATAAAGTAATTTTTTTCCCATCTTAATTAAGCAGAAAACATCGAGAAATGCATTTTTTTTAATTGCCACCTCTGTAACTCCATAGATTTTCGTCCGATAAATTCAAATAATATATCTTGATTGAAAGAGTAGATCAATGGCTATAACACAATAAAGTATGCAGATGAGCCGTTTTCGAGATTTTGCCAACAACAATAAAGTTTAAAAAAATTTGTTCGCGGATATCTCAAAAACAGTTTCACTTAATAAAGAAAGAATTTCATATTCGTGTCAGCGGACCGAAATTGAGTTTTTTGAAAACCGCTAACTTTGTAAAAATTTTATGAAAGCTTCATAAAATTTTTGAGCTTTACAGAGCAAACGCTATTTTTACTCACATATTCGAGCACCTTTCGAGCAGTCTGGCGGGCCTTAGCGACTGATGAAATAGTCTGCACATTCTCAATGGATGTACTCAGCCCCAAATTGCAGCCTTACACGTAAAGATTTTCCAATTTTTTTTTGTATGTTGAAATGCATCTGTTGCATTAAAGCGCCTGAAGGATACGTGCCAGACTGAGGGTTTTCACTTAAAAAAATTGCCAGCCTTACAAGCAGACTTTTAGTTAAAGTTTCACTAACTCTTGGACTAAAAGTTCTTGTTCCAAACTTCCATTTTATTAATAACCCATAATAACTGCTTCAAAAAAGCAGCTTTTAGCTAACTATTATAGAGTAAAATTAGTGCTTACAAACCTGCCGATATCGCTGCCGCTTTGGAGTATTACATTTTTAATACAAAAAGCGCTTTTTAAGCGCTGAAAATCATCACCAATTTTAGCACTAGAACTGGAAATATATGACAAAAATGGTTCGATGTGGATTGTAGCTAACGTCATTATGAATTTTTATTATTTCGTAGATTGATTTATTTTATAATTTTAATCACTGTTTATTATTTTAACTTCAACTAGTATCGAACTAAGCTCCTACAGGTTTGAAAGCCTACGCACTAACCATTCGGCAAAACGTCGCCAAGAAGCTCACATAAACTTACTCTTCTTTCCCGCTTACAACCGGCTAATTACTACCCGATTAACTGATCGGTTAATTTATATTGTTACTAAGTAGAGTATTATTATTCTGTTAGACAGCAATGTAAATCACAAACTGCCTTGGTGTAAAAAAGATACGTAATTGTCGTTTTGTACAAAACTGCGATTTTTAATCACGAGTTTCCCTTTGAATACCTTCCTCTTTGCAATGGACGTTGAACTCGAACAAACATTTTAGTAAGACAATGGAGATGGCATTCTTAGATTAGTGCAAGATTGTAAGTAAAACTAAGCCTTTTGAAAATTCAGTCCTCAATTCAGTCATAACAAGTTGGTCCTAGATTATTTGCACTTCAAACATGTTTTTTTTTCCTTTCGTATATACATTTGAAATCATTTAGTTAAACATAGAAAGCTACTTAATTATACGATTATATCTTTCGATTTTCAAGCAATATTATATTGATAATCAAATTTTCTTTACACAGAATAATTTACAGCCGTATGATTTGAAAGCCTGTGGCTAAAATAAATAATTTTGTATTTAATTTTGTTTTATGTCTTAGCTTATTGAATTATTCGCTTTCATCTTATTGTACATTTTCATAAAATTTAAATTGGAAAATACAAAAGCAATACAATACACAAAATGACTAAATTGATAAAACTAAAAGCCTTAAAAGATTAATAAGATTTTTGTGTTGTACTTTAGGGCAGAATCGATGAATATTTCTTGTTGTTCATTAGTGTGCTATTTTGCATGATAACAGTAATATTTTATAAGAATACAGTGGCATACCCACCATAACTTGAGTAAATGCTCTTTTTTTGTCTTTTATGTCCCACAACTTAATAAACATAGCATTTTCAAAAAAAAATATTCTTTTAAAAAGTTGTTGTCTGTGAAGTGTCCAATAGCTCTTGCCTTGCCGATTTGAATGTAAACAGCATATTTAATTTAAAAAACTTGAAAATGATTACACTAATTTACAATTTTCGGTAAACTTTTTCGTTCCGTAGAACTTTAAATTTGGTATATAGTTATTTGGGATGCAGAATGCGAATCTGAACTCCATTTCTTTTTTAATCAGTTCTAGTTTTCGAGATATACCGTTTTGTCAAAATTGAAGCCACTTGCACGATATATATTAGCATAACTTTAGACGGGTTTAGCTTACTCGGTAAAAAGGAAAAAACACAAATACATATTCCTTTATAACACTTTTTTTCTTAACTAGAATAAGAACGGGTTGTACAATAACACGAGGATAATAACTGGACATCTAAACTCACTGTTAAGCCCTTAAGACACTACATTTTTTCTTCATTTTTCAAATTTTTGAGAACAGTGCAAATAGAATATAATAGGAAATTTTACCAGCTGCAAAGAGTTCAGCTATATTAAGATAAATACCAAATTGCTAAAGATCTTACTAATGTTATCGATAAAAAATGGGGGCCTGTCAAAAAAAAATTTAGGAATGTTCAACTTGAAATTGACATTTCAAGCTTGAAACAATAAAATGTTGCCAAGTTAGCGGTGCATTCGCGAATTCAGCGACTTAGCGCCTCTTTTTCAACTTTTTTTTTCTTTTGTCGTTTTATTATAAATAAAATGTAGGCAGCACTTAAAGAAGCCATTACGTTTTGTTTACATTTTGTATAGTTGTTTCTTTCTATCATTTGCTATTTCTTCCTTTCAATCCTATAGCAAAACAATGCAAGAAAAATGTAGTGTCATAAGGGCTTTAGCAAGTTCACTCGACGACGAGTAAAACAACACTGACTAGTAGGGATGCCAGATCCAGATTCTGGTTTAAAAAAGGTGGACAAACCGTCAAAAAGCTGAACATGTGAAAATTATTAGAAATTTTTTACTTTTTGTTTTGTATAAACAAATTTTTAAAACTTTTCAAACATGATGGTTAAAGATCTACTGATGAATTGTCATTAGCATCAATGAAATGCTGCCATATATGTACATATTATCTTAACCCATTACATGTAAATATTTTTTGAGCATAAGCAAATTTTATTAAAAAATATTTTTATGCATTGTTATTAGGGATGCATCGATACGACTTTTGGCCGATACGATACCAATACTCAAAAAAGGACCGATTTTTATTTTTGCGGAGAAAGACGATTTCAAAAATCTATTTGTAGAAGCTGTAGTAAAAAATAATCTCTCAGATGAGACAAAACTCATTTGAAAAAACTAAAGTAGTACTGCACGATGGTTTTCAAATTTGAATATATCACGTCAATGCGCCAGAAAACAAGCGGATCTGCATTCTTCTTTAGTGAATTAAGGCTTAGAATGAACAGGGGTTCATCTTCCTTGGATTCTATAAAACTATACAAACGCTCCAAAGCCTACTTCTCATAGACTTAGCAGAACTTGCACGTGGTGTAGAGGTCACCGTGTTGTAATAGTTGCGGAATAAATAACTCAAGACGATTTTTTAATATAGAAATAGTAGACTGAGGATCAAGAATTATGGATAAACAATATGTTTAATTACCAAACCATTAAATCTTTAGTCAAGAACCAATTCCAAGTCAGTTACTAATTTTTGCGACTTAGATCTATTCTCCCTTTCTGTAGATAGATTTTTCATGTTATCTGATAATTTCGAAGGAAATCAAGTGGCTTTTCTAATTTACTTTGGAGCCTCTTGGAAGTAACGTCAAATTTTAACCACTTTTTCTATTATCATCCATTTTTCAGTTGTAAGTTGTACTTTGCATTTTATACGAGGTAGACAAGCTCGTACTGCAACTTGTTGTGGTAGCAAAGGCCTCTCAGTTGGTGTTAAACAGAGTTTCAAAAACTGACTACTGTTAACGTTTGTTAGAGTTATTGTTGTGTACCAACTAATAAGAGTAATTATAAATTTAAAGTAATAAATTGTATCGATATTTCTTCGAAAATTCCTATTTAGCTGGACAAATTTAATTTCAGCTTGAAACTGGAAAAGCGTCAAAAAAGCTGGAGTATCCAGCCAAATCCAGGCCACCTGGCAACCCTACTGACTAGCCAGATGGCCAGCGACCCTTTATATATCAAATAATAAACTTCTGGCATCTTCGAGTACTATCTCGACGTCAGCGTTGTCAACTTTTTATAACCAAAACACGCTATTCTCCTTCTCAAAACGAGCTAAATCACAGAGTTGACGCTAAACTAAATTTAGATAAATGCCGATGCATATATTGCAAAAAATCCAATATATATTGAAACAAAATAAAAAACATATTTGTTTTTAAATTTCATTCAGTGATAGAAAATAGATGACTAATTCGAAAAATTTTCGAATCAATTTTCGGATGCATGTCAACGGATCTGAATAAGATTTTGTAGACCAATATTTCACGTACCAGCGTGCTATATGTCGTTTTTAGTTTTTTCAATTTCGCTACAGTTTCAGAATGATCGTGGGCCAAAATTCGATTTTTACAAAAATTTAATAAAATACCTCATATTAAAATTAATATAGCTTTACAACCTATAATGCGATTTGAATAAGTAAAATATGTATGAAAAGCTTAAGTCGTAGGGTTTCGAAAACTAAAACTAAAAATATACAGTTTCTTTACAGAAGTATTGCAAAAATGCAAAAATTAAATAAATTTGCAAATATCCCAAAAACTTCTTCTTTAATTTTTTAATAAAATGTCTGTTGATTGGGCATAGCTTTATGCATAACATATCCAAAATTTGGAGTGGGAACTCCATGGAATTAAAAAATAAACGTACTTTACTAAGAGGTTCTCATATTATTTTCTAAGAAAAATTACTTTAAAATTACTTGAAAATTAGTACTTTTTACTTCCGTTTTAAGCAAAACTAAAATTTTTCTAATCAGTTTGAAGAGCTAAAAAAATACTGTGTCCTCAGTTTTTCCTCATTACATAATATTTCAACTGGGTACACCAGTATATTTCAACTTACCACGAGAACAGTATGTCCGCTTTCGACCCACATAACAGCGACAGATGCATAATTAAATTACCTTCAAACTATGTTAATACAATTACTAAACAAATCTCTGGTTTTTTATTTATTCAAAGCTTTAAACAGATTTAAAACTGCAATAACTTAGACTTTTAAATATCCTTCTTAATGACAGATGTTTTACGAACAAAATAAGCCATAAGTCATGAAGATCGATGGAAAATTTTCGATTTTATTCATAATTAAGTGAAGGAACTCAATTGATAAATATCACAATTTCTAACAACAGTAAAATTTTAATTTGTGTGGGTGTGTTTGTGTAGTGTAATTTTTATCAATTGAGTTCCTTCACTTAATTATGAATAAAATCGAAATTTTTCCATCGATCTTCATGGTTTATGGCTTATTTTTTTCGCAAAACATCTGTCCATTTTTACAGTTGCTAACTATTATTTTCATTCAGTCTTCTCTAGGGATGGACAAAAGGAAACATACCGATATATCGATATTTTCTAAAAAAATATATATATCGATATATATCGTCGATAGTTTTAATTGCAATATATCGATATTTTGTTCAAAAATATCGAGAGTATCAAATTCGATATATTTAGCTTAGGTTTTGTTTTGCATTAAGTTTTTTTAAAAAAAATTTCGATAAAATCTTCATTAAATAGAATATTACAACTAAATCTTTTGATTTATTTATAATCTTTTGTGTGTAAGAAAAATTATCTTTCTTTGAGTATAATTTTGTTGCTGTATTTATATTCCATGAAATATTGGTGAAACAGTAAGGGTGTTAGATATTAACTCTTTTCAGATTAGTTGTTTATAAGAAAAATATTTTTTCTTTGCATTTTTTGTGAGAATGAATATTCGTGTGTGAAAAAATATTGATATTTTTAATTCGATATATATCGATGCTTATCGATTTTGAAAAATATATCGATATCAATATATATCGATATATTTTTTTCGCTTGCCCATCCCTAGTCTTCTCGAACAATCTTGCAAGTTTGTTTGTAAAAGTTTTGCGAAAGTTCCATTTCCGTTATTTTAAATTGAGTAATCCACTTACTTACAAACTCCGCTAAGTTAAAAATAAATAAAATTCCTTTAAAGGCCGCCATTTTCCGGTGCATTGTTGAGTTGCTGACAATATAAATAGTAAAAGATATATAACTTCTAAAGTACTGATTAGATTTATTTGAAAGTTGGCACTTCAAAAGCTATACATACATCTTTGCACAATATACTTAACAAAATTTTGCGAAACATGAACTAGCGACTCTAAAAGTTTTTATATTAGCGGTATTTAGTATTTGGTGCGAATGGTCTTTCAAAGGAGCAACTGTGAAATATCGTAATCGAACAACAAACTATATTGCTTTGCACTCACAACACTTTTGCAGCTTCGCTGTGCCAAATCGGTGAAGCTTTTTTTATGTTGCAATCTCGCAACTAACATTTTGACAACTAAAAATATTAAATAAAAGATTGTACAAAAATTAAAAAATGTATTCAAGAAATATTAACGAAAATTAAAAAAAGTACATAAATTTGGATTAATAAGATAATCAAATTAGCTTGGAATCCGGATGTAGCAATAGAAGTGCATGTGTATGTGGGTATTTAAGTGTATGTGCAAATGTTTTATTTAGTGTTTCAAAATGAGTAAAAGAAGCGCTCACGTACAGTAACAAAAGTGTTGCAATTGCGCACAGTTGCTATAAAAAATGCACCCAACATCGAATATCTCTATTCTTTAGGCTTGGGACAGTTCACTTCTTACGTAATGCCATTTTCGCCTATTTTGAGCCCCTAACGGAAATAGGAGAAAAAAGCTCAATGTTTCAATTTTATTTATCAGCACAATGCTAACTGCCAGGGCAGAAATGTAACGTACATATACATGATCGCATCGTTGTCCACAGTAGGGTAGCAAAACCAAATACGTGTGCCTGGCAAATTTTGCAACCAGCTCCAAGCTTCCACAACAGTGTTGCCCCAGATAAATTGAAAATTGCAAAAGCTAAATATATATTAACCCTTAATTTTCTATAAATAAATTTAAGAAATATAAATTCCCTTTTTATTTACGCCAAAATTAATTTTTTCGATATGAAAAAATTTTTTATATTCAGAACTCGTTACGGACTGTTGGCTATTTAAATACCCATTTTCATTATACAATGTATGTCGGCCACGAGTTTTGATAAACCGCTTTTAATTTTTTCGCATTGCTGAGGGGACGTCTAAAGCTATCCTAGAACAGGCTGGTGTTTTCAATTTTTCGGATTGTCCTTTATTTGGTAACACTTTTTCCGAGCATTTTTCGACAAAGAAAAAATTATATTTTACATTTATGAAAACTAAAGTCAAAATGCAAAAAATTTTACTGTTTAAATTTTTTCCAGGCTTATCACAATATCTACTTCTAAGTAAAAATGCAAATTGCAGCAATAATCTCTCATCTGTCCCACGCTAGAGTTTTTTTACTACCTTAATTTTTTGGGTAATTAAATACTCATTAGGCAGGAATGGGTTAAAGGTAATTTTATTGCAAGTTGTTTAGTGTTTTTTGTAAAGAAATTGGATAGCCCCTTGCAAGTTATGATGAAATTTGCGTAGCACACAGCAAAAAATAGACAAGAATTATATTCAATAAAACCATGTTATTAAAAAAATATGAATTTCAATAACATTTATCTTTAACATAATAAAATATTTCGTTGTAAGTATTTCTTTTCCATGCTGGTTATTTCTTTTCTTTTTATACATAAGTACTTAAAACAAGTTGTATCCCATAAAAAAATAAATGGGATATGGCTCAGCTATAGAGTGTATGCTTTACGTCCGGAAAGCCCGGGTTCGTATTGCAGCCATGTCAACATTTTTTTAATTTATATATATATTTTTATTTTGAAATAATTTTGTTATTAATATAGGGGAATTCTTTATCACAGGAAATTTGAAAAAAAAATTATTGAATACCGGGATTTTTGTTATCAAAAACGAAACTTATTTTTTTCTGTGCAGGCTTTTCAAAAATACCAAATTTTAGAAGAAAAAAATTTAAAAAATAACGTATCCATAGAATTTTATACTTCGACTGTTTTTTTAGCTAGGGAACAATAACACATCAAAAAATTATAGTAGTGATCAAAGGTCATGACAAAAGTTTCATTATGTGTCATGTGTTATTAGTCATACAATACATAGTTACAGTAGTCAGCTTCTTACTACACAAGATAAGCTAGGATTGTAAGTAATGGAATTACGTCCACTTAAAAAATTGTTTTTATGAAAAGTCTTGATTTCATTATTTTTTCCTTTTCCATTAAAATAACGAAAGTTTGAGATATGCCTTCGATATAGTGTTTAATAGTTTGAAAGAAGGAGAAAAGAGCACTAAGTTTAAAGTTGAATTTAGAAATAACAGTCAGTCAAAAATGCTATTGCAGCCAATTTATTGATGTCGCCTTGCAAACTACTTTAAAAAACACAAGTATTTTAAGCCACATCAATATTCAGCTGATGCCTCTAGGGTTAAAACCAGAAACTGATTTATAAAAAAGAATCTAATAAATTTCTTGGAAATTTATTGTTTATCATAATTTCTTTCGATTGTTTAAGCCACCGTGCCATATATTCAGCTTTCAGTTATTATGTTTGTATCTTGGCAAAATGAGAAAACTATTAAACTAATCAGGAGGTCAACAATATCTAAAATATTGAAACATTTGTTTGAGCCTTGCAGCAAAATTAATTATTACACGAAAACAATAAACGTAACAAAAGGACAAGATTACAAAAGTGGCAATGAAACTGAAGACAATCTAAAACTTGTGACAGTAAAAGGAAACATTTTTATTATGCCGAAGGTTAAAATGACACACACACACACACACACAACAAAAAAAACAAGAAATAAATAAATTTCCTATTAAAACACACAAATAAAGCGAATACAATTTATTTAACTACTAAAGATTTGCAAGAGCCTTTAAGTGGGTATAAAAGGCAGACAGATTTTCCGTAGATTTTCATATGAGCGAAACTTTCTCTCACACACACAAATACACGCATTCGTCAAATCAAATTCAAAGGAAAATGAAATTCCTACAATTACAATTGGAGTGAGACTGAAGAAAATATATTTATCACAAAAGTGTACAAACATGCAGTCACACATAAAGATGCTTAAATCTGGCAAAGATGAAGAGCATGATGATGATGATAAAAACGATTCGAAGATGTTTATATAAATGCTGATAATCAGATTCACTGACACTGCTGGCATTTTACGGATGACTCTGACACTGGTGATGGCATGACTGATAATGATATTAAATATGAAAATGTTTAAGACAAGGATAAATCGTTGATGGAGGAGGTGAAGCGTATTTTGTATTGAAATAGTGTTGATAATATACTTGTGCCTGCTGATTGTATTGAATGGAAAAATATATGTTGATAAGAGTAAAATTTCATAATATTAAGTTTAATGTGTATTTTAATTTACTTATATATAATAATGTCTTTCTCTTAGTGGGTAGTTTGAGCACAAATGATTCTGATTGCAAATATTTTCTTCGAATAACCCAGTGAGCAAATTAAATTTTTAGTTTTTGCATAATAAAAAATCCAACGTTCTTATAAATTTCTTCATAGCAACTGCAAGCTATGACATTTAGCTGAAATTCGTTAATACAAACAATTAATTAAAGGTTTTTTTTTTACTAGAAATAAAATAGAGGTAATCTGGTCTGTTCTGTATTAAATTTATAATGAAATTGTTCGGAATTATCAAAGAATTATTATTACTAATTAATATTTAAAACAACAATGCTATGACAATTACAAAAATTTTCATTCCGATTACACTACAACAGAATAAGACAACGTGCTTTTCCGGAAGCAACTACTTTCCCTCATTCTTGTCAACTAGCAGATACTCAGTGCAATACTTATGAACGTGACATTAATAGTATTATAATCTGCAAATAGTTATACTGTCAGAAGTGCGGCCTCTACCTTAACGCCCTGTGGCGGCAACTGGAAGCACTAGGGAAATTCACTAGCTTTTAATGCTTGAATAAAAGCCAATTTTTCTACCATATTTACTGTTTGCATTAACTTACTTGATTCATTAACTTCGTGTTAACGCACTCACAATATTGTGACAGTAACGGAATGTATTTTGTTCAAGAAGTATTCCGTACAATCGTTTTTAAAAGAATAAACATTAGAATTTCAAGCAATCTTAACTGATTCTAACATTCAATAAAATAAACTAAGTACATATTAATAAAGTTTTTATGTTGCTTTTAATAGTGTCCGTTGTTTATAGCATACACAGAAAAAAATAGACAAGAATTATATCCAATAAAACCATGTTATTAAAAAAAATATGAATTTCAATAACATTTATCTTTAACATAATAAAATATTTCGTTGTAAGTATTTCTTTTCCATGCCGGTTATTTCTTTTCTTTTTATACATAAGTACTTAAAACAAGTTGTATCCCATAAAAAAATAAATGGGATATGGCTCAGCTAGAAAGTGTATGCTTTACGTCCGGAGAGCCCGGGTTCGTATTCCAGCCATGTCAACATTTTTTTATTTTATATATATATTTTTATTTTGAAATAATTTTGTTATCAATATAGGGGAAAATTATTGAATACCGGGATTTTTGTTATCAAAAACGAAACTTATTTTTTTCTGTGTAAGTATCAAAAAAGTACATGCAGAGAAATATCACACACATAAATAATCAAAATAGTCTGTACGTAAAATTAACGGAAATTGCAACTGAAATTATATAAATAAATGTTTTTTAATTTGTAATGTTAAATGCATAAAATTGAGTAAGTTTATGTTGTCTTCGTGCAGCTAATTTATATACTATAATTTGGCTGAGTGGTTGGTACGTTGGATTGCAAACCTGAACGAGCGTTGTTCGATTCCCAGTAGAAGTTAAAATAACAAAAAGCGAGTAAAAACATAAATTTAATAATAATAAATTGACAATTAAAGAAAAAGATACGAGAAATAATAAAATAAGCCTCTAACATTTAAAAATAAAGCAAAAATAAATTATTTTTACAGAACTTGAGGTCGATTATTTAACAGTTGAAAAAGCAGAAACAAGGAAACCTCTTTTATTTTTACACGTCTTTGGGTGCTTATAACCGAGAAATGCATTTATAAAAACTCGCTTATATGCATCGGCAGTGCTTATAAAAAAAAACTCGCTAATATGCCTCAGTGGTGCATATTAAAAAAAACTACAATGAGTAAACAAAATACAAAATTTTGTTTTCAATGCCTCGCACGCAGTTCCGCCTAAATTTAAGGTTTGAAAATTTTCACTTACTTCTGCCAAAACTCATTTAAATTTCTTAATTACAATATACAAAACACAAAAAATTTATTTACAACACGACACAAAATGTCAAAAATGCCTTTAAAAACAATTATCTGAATATTATGGCATTTTCTTTTCTACAAAAGTGTGTTGCACTATTTGCCCTTTTTAATGAAAATTTGCAAAATAATCATGTTTCGAAGAAGTGAATTTATTAGAAATTATTGCATCATCCCTTACGAAGGGAAATTTTTCCTTTAAAGGAATGCTAAATTGCAATTTTTTTAATAAAAAGTAAAAAAATTTCACTTTTTTTGTAGAATAGAAAACGCCATTAATCTTTGTATCAGTTGACAGAATAAATATTTTCGCTAACCCTTTGTCTCCACGTAACAATTGTTATTGCCGGCAATTGTTAAATTCCGTATGGAAAATTATACTATTTTGTTAGTTAGTATTTTCTAAATGAAGCTTGACCATTTCAGCAATAAAAATTGATACGTGGAGACGTATGGTAATATATTCAAAATCGTTTGATAGCTCTCATGTCTCTGAGTAAAAACAATCTATGAATGGTCACAGGTTTCCTCACAGGCCATTGCAGACTGAGAAAACACCTCAACAGACTTGGCATTGAGAGTAACAATCTGTGCGGATTCTGCGATTATGTGGATCAAACTCCAGAGTATATTCTGATGGACTGTGAAGCGTTATGCCACAGAAGATATAGCCAATTGAGCAAGCACCTGTTGGAGGATTGAGCACACCCAACACTAGAACCACTGGTAATCTTGAGATTCCTCAGGAGAGTAGGTCTATATGAGGTGCTCTAGCACCTGGCAAGGTATACAACAGATCTTCTTTGGTTGCAGTGTCCTGTGATTTCCTTTTAATTTAAATTCATTCATTCATTCAGGGGAATAAATATGATTTCCCTGTATTAGACATAAATGTTTAGCGGCCCACCCACTTGCAAATAATTGTGCAATTTTTCGTATTGTACAATAATATCGCTAATATATATGTCATATTCGAAGGTGGCCCAATATATTGGAAAATATCAAAAGACATTTGATTTTTATTGTACAATGACGACAATTCAAATTCAATTATAGGGCAGAAAATGCATGCTAGAAACTTTGCACTACATGTCTTCAAACAACATGAATCACTTCGGCATAGTGGTTTGCATAAGAATCGACCGAAGGCTGAAAGTAGATTGTTGACGCAGTTTGCGTACTTTATTCCATGTCATATATTTGATCTTGTTATAGGTAATATTTAACCTAAAATTATATTCGAGAATAAAAGCCGTATAAAATAGAGCTTATGAAAAAAGATTGATGTAAAGTAAACATTGGTAATTCAATAAAAAGTTGATAATAAAAAAAATAGCTAAAAAGTATTAATTATTCGAGGGATACAAGCGCAATGTTCTGATAAATATGTTTGTGCAAATTGGTGGATTTTGAAACAAAATACTCTTAGCAATAGCTTGGATACATCTCTTTAAGATACAAATTTTTAATTAACTTTTATTTCAAAGCCAAAACAAAACTATTTTAATAACTAAATGTGAAAAAAACTCTTGACAAAAAAACGCCAATTTAGCGCTTTATTAAAAAAAGCGCTATAGAGAAAAAATTCTACTTTTGCTACATCAAATAGCGATGGGCTGCTTTAGTGATTTGTCACTTCAACTGCGTACAACCAAACAGAAAATTGCCAAAACAATGAATTTCAGTTTGTTATTTTACACTTACTTTTTATTAAATTGAGAAAGAACTTTTTGTTTCCTGCTGAAAAATTGGTGCACAAACTTTAATTTTTGTAAAATGTACTTAACATGTACCATGCATAAATAAGCATTTTTTTAATACATTTTGAAAATATTTACATCACTTTAAAGTGCTTAAAGCGAGAAATGCATATAAGCGAAACGCAAATACAAAAAATATGTTTGCTTTTTTTAATACCAATAGAAAATTGCCCATGGTAGGATGCATATAAACGTTAAATGAAAATAACCGACGTGCATATAAGCGATAAATACTGTATTAGTTCTTTTCACAGCTGAATTGATCCAAGCAAATAAGGAATCACTCATTTTTTATGGTTTTAAGTCTGTTAACTTTTTAACATTTAAAGTTGAATACACTTTTTGTTAAACTTAAATGAAAAATAAGTAGACCGGATTTTAATTGAGTTTTGATTTTAAGTATACAATATTTTGAGCATATATATTTATCTATCTGTGTTTTTGTGTACCTGTGTTCATGTCTGCGTAATCGTAGAGCCCAAACAGCTGGACCGATTTTGATATAGTTTTTTGTTTTTGTTTGATATATGACTTGATAGAGAGTGTTTTTAAATATGTTTGAAGAAAATCGTTTCAGAGGCTTAGAAATTTTATAATAAGCGTGTATGTGGGACCGCAGCTCCCAAAGGGCTGGATCGATTTAAGTCTAGTAACTTGATCTAAAATCTTCTAACCTATATTTGAATAAAATCTATCCAGCCATTTTAAAGTTATCATCCATGATCACAAAAGGACATGATCGCCCCAGTTATTACAAAACAGTGCAAATTTACGAAAACAGAAAAAAACATGGTCTTCCTTTTTTAATATTCCATCAAAGTTAGTAATTTTTTAGAGCTTAAGTGAATAATAAGCAATTTTCAAACCCATAAAAAATACTTATAGGTACAGCGTCCACATTAAATTTTTTACAGTTAGTTCTAAATATAGTTAACTATTATAGAAAAAAATTTGAGTCCTCTACTCCCAAAAATAAATTTTTTACAATAATTTTCTTGAAACAATACAAATCCAACGGGATTTGTGATTTTAGCGCCCTCTTGTAGCGAAAAATAAAGAACAAACGCAAAATTTTTTATACATATTTTGCTTTTTGCTGTTTTTTATCAAACAGTATTAATTTGAATTTATATTTCACAGGATTTCTAGTTAACTTTCTTTTAAGCTCCTGAAAGCTTTGGAAATTTGAGCTAAAATCAAGAAAAAAAAACACATTTTTTAAATTAATTTTTTTTAAGTTGTGGTAAAATATTTTTAGTTTTTGCTTTCTGTATTTATTAGAAAATAGCACAAATTTACGAAAACAGAAAGATGGAATATTATCAAAGTTAAAAATTTTTTAGAGCTTAAGTGGAAAATGAGAATTTTTCAAACCAATAATAAAATCTTATAAGAAAAGAATACACATAAATTTATTTTATAGTCAGTTCTAAGTATAGTTAACTATTACAGAGAAATTTTTCAATCTCCTACTCCAAAAAATAAATTTTTTACAACTGTTTTCCTGAAGCATGTAAATCTCATGTAGTTTGTTTAGCGATTCTTACTCAAAATTCTCTGAAAAATTCTAAAAATCGCTTAGCGCCATCAAAAAGAGTTTAATCTAAAAAATTCTTTAAAATTAGTTTGAATTATAAGCTGTATTCGTTTACTCGAAATTCTTACTATTTTTACTAAAATTGGAAAAATTTTTTTACTTTTTGTATTGAAAACTTCCAGGTGTAGTAAAAATAGTAAATTGTAGTAAGTAAACGAACAGACATATAATATTTATCGATCGATACATTTTTATTTACAATATAAGAAAATAAATTTTTTTGTATTTTTGTCTATGGGACACAGCACTGTGCGACGTCCTTTAACTGAACGCCTGGTTGTTGTCTATTTAATAACACCACAAAAATTATTGTCGTTGAGTTAACAGCAGCAAATACCCAGAAAAGACATATGTCATTTTTGTAATCGGTAGTACTTTATTAATAGGTTACAAAGTAATGCGTGGTTCTTATTTATCTGGTTAATATATTTCAAGTTAGAACTACTACTTAGTTGTTAATCAGATTATTATGTATTTTTGTCATTATCTGAAAGTAATTACAATTTGTTGACATATATTAATAGACAACCACTTTTTAAGTCAACATGTGTTTGTATATGAAAACTAATTTTTGTCGCTTAAACTTACAAGTCAACAATAGCTGAATGGGTAAAGTTCTTGTCTTCATATCAGAACGAGCACAGGTTTACGAACCTGGTTCAAACAAAAAAATTAAATAAAATTGAAAACATATAAATAAAACAAGTGTATAATTTTATTTCTATTTTTTTAAATTTGTTTATTTGAATACTTATTTTTTAGCTTCAAGTAAGCCAAATAATAACTAGTTAATTGCTGTGAGAATGTAAATACATTTGTAAAGGGGACTCCTTATTTTTTGGACTTCTCAAACAAAACTAAATAGTTATCGAGTCAAATTGTAATCAGTTACGACTTAAATCCTCATATACTTTTTCGCCTAATCCTACTAGGAAAAATTGAAGGCCATAGAGGTATTGGCTGCAAACAAAAGTCTTGGCTCCGCAATATACGAGAATGGACCGGTTCAAACTGGCATCAGATAGAGAACAATTTTCCAATTTCGTCAGCAACATTTTATAACTGTGATTCGCTTACATCCTACACAGGATATGCAGCCAGAGAGAGGAAAGAAAGTAAGCAAAATTTTTGCTCGGTAGTATTTAAAAGTGTTAACGAATAGAAAAAGCTAAAATTTTGGTATCAACTTCTTTAAACGACTCGCTTAGCGTTAAAATAAGTTTGTGAATTGCACTACAGGTTATGAAGTTTTGATAACAAAAATATGAGAGTTAATGTGGGAATGGATCCAGCAACTATTTTCGTTTCCAGATTAAGCAGCCAGCGACTTGCTTTTATTACCAAATTTCAAGAAATTTCTCAGTTTAATAAGGTTCGATTCAAATAAAGAACCAATTTCTAATACACAAACCTATTTCGAGAAACTTGCGACAAATGTTACTTTATAGACATTTAGAGAAACGTTGTAGTCCCTAGAGTCCCTAGGTGAAATGTTTCAAACTAAATTCTACAACCATTAATATATATGAAAAATTAACCCAAACCATGTAATTTTCTTTGCTATTCTAATTCCCTTTGTAGCTTAAACTTAAATTTTGCGAACTTCACAAAAAATACATACACTTTACAAAACTGTTTACTGGGTCTTACGAACTTTATTATTTCCTCATACTGTAAAGAAAATCTGTTTATTTTTCTGTTTTTCAACAACGATTAATTATATTTTGTTTAAATATTTCTTATACGAATAACTGAAATAAGACAAATAATGAAATTATTTACTAAACGTAATGGAAAAATATTTTATAACTATTGATATGAATTGAGGGCTACAATAATATTTACATTCGTTATTCACTATTAATTATATTTACATATTATTCTTATCTTTATCGATTTTACATATCATATTCATTTTTTAAGTTTCTTAAACCTTAATTGCGTTTTAATTTGTATATATTTATAGCAACGAATTTGACTGAAACATTAATATGAGATCATAAATAACACTGTGCTTGCATTTCGAACTTTTTTCGGGCAAAGGTTCTTGTAGTTGATCTTGGCTGAAAAAAATTATAAAATAGATGGTACATTGCTTTATTTTATCTTATATTATGCAAACATAAGGTTATAACCGTTTTCTGTTCACATAATTTGGGCATAAGATCAATTGTTAATGAATACTAGAGTATACAAATAAAAATATCAAAATACCACTATCTCAAATACTCGAACCAATCTGGCAAAACGGTGAATGTCATTCGACTCCCTGGCCCCAAATTATATAAGATCAGTTATCAGAATCTTTGCCCGACTTTTCGAGTATCACAGTGTAATTAAACTTGAAAAAAATATATTAAAATAATTTCCATTTATGCAAATACAGCTGTTACATACACAAATACTTTTCTGTTCTAAATGACTCAATCAATTTGATAGATGCCAAGTTTAATAAATACAATTGCGTGCCAATATGAAATAATTTCTGTTTTGACATAGAAAAACAAATTGAGTAAATATTTTTTTAAAGAACTCTTTTTTATAAAATAACATACAAATAAACAGTTTTTTAGGTGTTGTCAATGATAAAATACATAGGAATAAAATTTTATTTACACAAAAATATCAGTAGCCACATTCAATTGCATACACCAATACCAACAACACCATACATGTGCAAATACAAAAACTCCATATTAATTTAAAAACTGTTAAAATAACAAAAATACAAAAACTAAATAAAATAGCACTGAACAATAAATAAGCAACTTTTTTTTGTTGTTAATTCATATTGATATATTTGGAAACACAGAAAAAATTATCACCAAAAAGTTTTCAAACAAACCTTTGTCTAAAAATAAATTTCATTTTCAGCACATGTTCTTTGCATAATCAATGAATTGTTTGTTTGACTTTTATTTAGGTCGCAAACACCAAAAACAACAAGAAAAACTGTGTCGTAAGAAGAACCCCGATGACGACATGCACACAAATAACAGCAACAATGATAGCAAAAGGAATGCGATGTACCAAGTTTGTTTACTGAAGATTTTTTAATGAATCAATTCGTTAACGTCGTTGCATTAATTCTCATTCATTTTTTTAGAGTCTTTAGATAAACATTCAGACTTGAACATATTTAACAAAGTGAAATTTCATAAATGCTTAATGGGTGATGATGATGATCCAGACAAAAATTTTGTTTGATATATTACAAAAAACCCAGTAAATATTTTTGTAAAATTTTGTTTAGTATTTGTTAGTATTTTTAGACTAATTGTTTTATAGATTCAGACAAAAGTATTGTTTGATATTTTTCAGAAAATCCAGTAAATCTTTTTGTTTGATCTAGTAAATTGTTTTTTTTTATAATTTGTAAAATTTAAGTTATGAGTTTAGTCGAACTGTATGGGTTTATATCCAAAGAAATTTTAATTATTTTGACTTAAGTTCGGTTTTAATTTAATTTTTCAATTAAATTATATTTTTATTTAGGGATAAATGTAAAGCATGTAGACAAAGAAAATTTTGACTGCGCGGGGGTTGAACTGTTGTTTCGATAGCTCCCGCTAATCTCATCAGAGTTCTTTACCGCTTAGCCCACTCGACCAAAGTCGGGTGTTTGCAGTCAAGAGCTGAATATCATCTACTTTTAATCAATTCATACTGTCACTCTTAGAGCTGTATTTCATTTGATGGTTATTGATATTCAGTTTTTCTTTGTCTTTGTGTCCATGTCGAGTGGGCTAAGCGGTAAAGAGCTCTGATAAGATTACCGGGAGCTACCGAAACGTCAGTTCAACCTTCCGCGCAATCAAAATTTTCTTTGTCTACATGCTTCACATTTATCTCTAAATAAAAATATAATTTAATTGAAAAATTAAATTGAAATCGAACTTGAGCCATAATAATTAAAATTTGTAAAATTTTTAGACAAATTGTTTCATAGATTTAAATAATTTGTTCACTGGAAAAAAATAGGATTTTTTCAATGAAATGTTTTAGATATTTTTGTCTATATTTACAAATTTGTTTGTAGGTCTGTTCCTAGACAAAATATTTACTTTATTATTGAATTCCTTTACAGAAAATTAAATTTAGTTTTTTCTGTGTAGGAATTATAGAAAATAATTTTCGGTTTTACTATATACTTTATTTTACCCATTTTCTTATTTTTTGCTTTAAAGAATTTGGAGTGTACATGTAATCTTGACAAAACTATCTTTCTTTTGCATAAATTTGTGAATTTTTTTTATTCAGGATATCCTAGTGGTAGTACCAGACATTTGAAAATATATTTTTTCTTATAAATTTTGATTGCACACAAAAAATATATAAAATATTAGCTGTTAACTAATGATTAGTAATTAGATTATTTTTGTTCAAAATGCTAAATTATGATTAGGATTACGATTATTTTCAGTTTGTATTCGTAGTCCCATGATTACGATTACAAATAATAAAGACATAATCGAGATTATTTGGGATTACTTTTAACTTTTGATTAACTTTTTTTTATTATTTTCAAAGTGTGTTGCATTTATCTGTTAAAAATACTAGCAAATTTGAAACGTAAAGCATATTAAAAAAAAACCATGAGATTGAATATTTAATTTGAAATATATCGAGGGCCTATATTCCAATAGTGCTATCTGCAATTTTCTCGAAAATGCGTTTATTATAACAACGTGTTCTCTGACTGAATTGTCATCTGTCATTTTAATTAGAAAAAACAATAAAGTATTTCTTAAATTTCTTTTTAATAAATTTTGTATTGTGCTATCTAACAACCACGTTGTTTTGTCAGTAAAAAACGTGCCATCTGCAGTGCCTAGACGGCTCAAATGTATGACCGACCCCACTTAGTTTTTCTTTCTCAACATTTTTTTCTAACATATCTAACCAATATATCCATTCCTTAAGGGGGCTCCCATACAAAATGTAAATTTTTTGTATGGGAATCCGCTAAAGGATGGTGATAAGTAGCAAGTATGTTTTGAGAAAATGTTCTAAATAAAAAACCAATGGAGGTCACTCATACATTTAACACCCGTAGGGAGAACTACTAGGCAGTAGTGAAACTTTTTCTTCTACCTATTTCTAGCCTGTATTGTAAATTTTGTATGGGACCACCTTTAAGGTATGGAGATACGAAGTAGGTGAGTTCTAAAGCACTGGCGACGCTAGAAAACTAATGAGAGGTGTTCATAAGAGTTTAAAGTTCCTAATAATCTATTCGCACATAGTACACATGTATGCTTTAGCTTAAAAGTAAAAAAAACAAACAAAACATGTATACAGAGAATATGTTTTTGCTTCATATGTATTTCATGTTAGCTCGTCGCTATTGTAGAAGAACCGTCGGCGAAGTAAAAGAACTAATAAAATGGCTACACAGCTTAAACAACGCGATGCCTCTACTTGATACCAGAGAGGCTTACAACACTACTCTGAAAAAAACGCGCACCACCTGTTCTCTCTACTCTATCCCTTTCCCAAAGAAGGTAACACATTAATTAATTAACTGGTATGAATTAATTGCTTGACTGAGCTACTTCTCTTAAAAAAAAACATTTTTCTTTTTAAAATAACAATATTTCATGTCGATTTAATATTCCAGTAAAGTTAAATCAAAATTAAGTTGATACTGAAATAATAGGAAGAATCGTGTTGAATCAAAGATATTTCAAGTTGAAACAACATGAACTTCATGTAGCCATTTTATTAATTATTTTACTTACGTGATGCGTATTATCATAGCCATCAGAAAAATTAGTGTTGTAGTTGGCTGCCTCAGCCAAGATTTGAAATTGGGTCACATCGTTTATAGCCAACGCGCTAACCAGTGCAGCCACAACAGCTTCAAACTTTAGATATACACTTAATACATACTGTCGTATGTAAAATGAATTTCGTTTTATGTCAACATGATTTAATTGATTATTTAGCATAAAATTCATTCATAAAGTTATAGTCATCTTGATTTTAAATCAAATGTAATGTTAATAACAATGTTATTTTCAGAATTTAAGGTTAGATCAATAACACGCTGACACAGTGAAAATACTCGTGACAAACGACTTAGTGGGGCTTGTAGGTCTACTTGAGTAGACTATTTTGTCATTTTGAAAAATTGCAATACATAATTAAAATCGGAAGTTATCGCTAAAATTTGTTTTGTAGGATTTCACGGACAAAAACATTATTTATTGCGTTTTTTCTGCACCGATTTAAAATTTTTAAACGGTATCGAATAGAGGAGGCCTTAAGCTTTCCGTGTATATATAAAAGATTTTATTTTGACTTATATTTCATAGAAATATCATCAAAAGAAAAATTTAATTTATTATTTTTTCCGATTTTTTCAAATATTGCGTATTTGTTTGCAACACTTTGCTTGAGAACCTACCAATTTTTTTTAATTTCTTAAAAAATTTATCTTATAACGATTACATTAAATTAAATCCTAAATTAAATCGGTTGAGAATTGGCGAACTTAATATTTTTTAAAAAATGTCAATGTAAGATATCGTGTAAACCTTACAATTAATGTATAATTTACGTTCAGCATTTTTATGCAGAAGTCCACGAGAAATAATTTAATGGAACATTTTAACCCTCTAGCGCTTCACTGTATTGGTCTTTTAGACCCTTTCTTAAAAAGGGGCAAAAACACTCCCCTTCGACGGCATGATGGCGAGCTTACAAAAAGCTCCTCATAAAATTTTATTACAAGTTTTTAAAGACAATAAATTTCTAAACTTAACTAGAAGGCCAGAAATCAGTAATAACTTAAAATGTGCTTGAGGACTAATTTTGTATTTATTCACAATTAGTTTTTAATGATTTTGGCGATCCAGTTCAGTTTAGAAATTTGTTGTCTTTAAAAACTTATAATAAAATTTTATCACAAAGTTTTTTGTAGGATATTTTATCCTTCTATTTCGCCGCAGAAGGTTTTTTGCCCTTTTCCAGAAAGGGTCAAATAAGACCCAGACAGTGGGGCGATAGAGTTAAAATATTCAATGAAATTATTTACATAAAAGTGCTGAACATACCTAATACATTACATGTAAGGTTCACACGATATCTTAAACCGATTATCTATAACAGTGACAAGAAAGTGAGATTCATGTAGAAAAAATTTTATAACTTTTAAACTTATGGAGATTCCGTTATCAAACTTTTACAGTATAATGAAGACATCCCAGGATAATTTTTGCTAAAAATATAAAAAAAAGACATACGAAGCTAATAAAAGCGTATTAATTTGTCATATCCTGTTTTGATCATGAATTTTTTTTATATTAAATACTTTTTTAAAAATCAGACGATTTCCTATCAGAATCGCTTATTTTAACTTTTTTTATTTTATTTTTTTCTAGTTCGAAATAATAATAAAAAAAATTTTTTTAAACGTCAACACCTTAGCACCCCATAACTCGACAAATAATTATCTTAAAAAAAAATGGTTTTGCATGCACATTTATACCTACTAAAACTATAGTTATGCCAAATATGAAGGAATTTCGGCAAACAAATTTTCTTGGGTTGTCCGGTTCAAATATAATGCCCCATATTTGATTTTAATATGGACCAAACGGTTAAGTATTACATTGATTGAAAAATAAATCGTAAATAACTTTTTTTATATAAATTTATTTAAAATCCTTTCGAGTTGTTCGCAGTGAAATAACATTTCCAATAATAATTACACAGCGGAACAGACTTTTTGGTGCCCTAAATTTGACATCCGTTTTGTACGTGTTGTTAAACCCTCGTTACTCTGTTATACCAGTTTTTCTTTCAGTCAGCTTGCGTTTCCGAAATATCTCGGTTTCTTTAATTACATTATATACCCTATTTCTTGGGAGTTTTCATCTAAATTTTAATTTGCTAGACCTTAAAATGAGAAATGTTTTGGAAAGAAATTTGTCTACGCAAACATTTGTTTCTTTTGAGTATAACAATTCTGGTGGTTGCTTCGGGATATCTTTCTGATCTTTCAAAAATGTTGAATTTTAGCTGTTTTTGGTTTTAATCTTAATAAAATTGTGTATCACAAAAATTCCCACAAACAAAATTATTAACCATGTACAAGGCGTTACAGGGAACAAAGTTTTTAATTAAAGTAAGAAATTAGTTCAAAATGTAGCGAATTATCTAGAGATCAGCTCGAAATTTGAGTTTATTTTCCACATCCTAAAGATACAAATGGGTAAATGTAATTTTGTTGAGTAATCATATTATTATTCTTATTTATTAACCGACTTCAAAAAAAGAAGGAGGTTATCAATTCGTGTGTATGTTTTTTTTTTTACTTTTTTATGTCTGTACACGCATAACTCTGTCATTTTTTAACCGATTCTCAAAATTCTTCTTTTGTTAGAAAGGGCTTGCTGGCAGATTGGTCCCATATATTTTTTTCGAAAATCGGGGGGGTGGGATATTTTTCTACCCCAAATATTGATTATCGCATAACTCCTCCATTCATGCACCGATTTTCATAATTCTTTTATTGTTTAAAACGCCTTGCTTGCAGGTTGGCTCGAAAATCGGGGGAATCCCAATTTTTTTGGAGTAAATATCTTTCTTTCGAATGATTTTTAAGTAAGTACTAATCTGTACAAAAATATCTATCATTTGAGTATAATAATGCAGGTGATTTTAGCATTAGACTTTGATGGTATTTTAATGACATTTAGTGCTTAATTTTGTCTTGTTTTATTCTTATTTCAGGATATTTTATATATGTTCGAATTTTTTTTCATAAAAATGTGTTTATTGTAGTATTATGTATGTGCTTTGTAAAAATATTTTAAAATGCTAATCAAATGTAAGACTTAGAAGGATAAAACTGAAAATATATTGAACAATCAATATCCTTGCAATTTCACCAAAATATCCTGGAACGTACATCAACACTATTATACCTAGAAGAAAGATAATTTTGTGTAGATTAATAATCTTAAAAGTCTTATTGAATTTTAAAGTCCACTTTGGAAAAATTTGGCGAAGAAGCAAAAAAAAAAGAGATAGAATGACTAAAAAATAAAAACCGATATATTTTAACAACTGGAGCTGATGAAAAAAAATTTAAGCTAGTTTTGAAAATGGTATGGCCCATATATGTCTTATTAATTATAGTTTTTGCTGCACCAAACCAAAATATCCACTTTGTTCCCCTGTGTTATCAAAGTTGTAAAAATTCCACTGTAACAAACGTCCATTATGTTGTTCAATATACATTTGTGGTAAATTTTTTGAAAACTTTTGTAATTAAATAATCTAACAGATTTGTATTATTAAATTTATAATCACATGAGTCTATTACAAGTTTAAAATTATTTAGTGTGTTTATAGTTCCAAACAATTTTGTGGTAAGTACTATATTTAACCTTTTGTGTATATTTAATATAGTTTTTCATAGTAATTTATAGAGTTTTGTAATATTCAAATATTTCAATATTATACATAATAAAAAAGGTATGAATGAATATGAACTTTTTCATAATCACACTCTCTATTGCATTTTCGAATAAAGTTCTATTAAAATTATTAAAAATGACCACAAAGTTGCACATAATAAAGTTGAAATCATTTTAAATAAAATAAATACCATTGAGATTTAACATTTTTATATGAACATGTGTATGCCAGTTTGCAGTCATAAATACTAGTGTATGTATTAGTTTATGCGTGCATATGTGTGTGTGTGTGGTTTTATTGAATTTTAGTAATTATAATACCAATTACAATTAGTTTAAAAATAATGACTAAATATTGTTAAACAATTTTGACAGGTATGCAAACACAAACACATACATATACAATATATGTATGTACTTAAAATATATAAGTATATGGTTAAAAATATATTCTAAATTCTGTCTATTAAATTAATTGAATAATAAAATTCATTATTTATAATCAAACTATAATGATAGGAGAGTGCTGAGCGCATTGGGAATTAAAAGTACGTATGATTTGTCAATTGTTAAACTTGTCAAAACGGATTTATATATTTCCACAAATTGTGGAACTATTTATTTTTAAGGCATGGTACTATTTTATAAACAAATAAATGAAATTGGGCTTAATACTGATACCACCTACCATTCTTAAATTAATACAAAATATAGTTATTATTATTCATTAAACCACTGTTTAGCAAAAATAAAATTATACATAGACATAAGCTGCATATGTATTATTATATTATCACATCATTGACAGGTTTAAAAAGAAAAAAAACTATATAAGTTAAATATTCACATGTTTTAAAATTCAGAGTGCACAGTAATGAGTTCAATTATATAAATGAAGTGAAGCAGAAAACAATATGTTGTCACTCTAACATAAACATTATGAAAAAGTTTCTTTCACTTTCCCAAAAATAATGAATCATAAAATACATAATAATACTAAACGTCATAGGAATCAATTAATAAACATTGCACAGTGCGGCAGAATCAAAATATTTGAAAATAAATCAGGAATTTCGTTCAATCCAAATAAAATTCAACATGGACATAGCAAAAGAGTATTTAAAATGAAGTTTTAAATATCAGATCTCTTACTTGCTCAGGAGCGGAGCTATGAAGTCTCAGAGTAGGGCACTTCGGCCATGTAAAATATTTTATTGCTTGGCATTTTTTTTTTGTTTTTCAGCCGATCTCAAAATATGTTTGCTGTGTTATATATGTTGGGTTGTATACTTATCTGTTATAATTAGTGAGTTATACTCATTTGAAAATTGAAATTTCTCAATTTTTTAAAATCATCCGATCTATAAAACTTTTTCGTCGTTAGTTGAAGACCTATATTCCAAAGAGTTTAACAAAAATTTCATCAAATTCTGCTGTTTGAATAGAAAAATATTAAATTTTTGGTTTTGAAAAAAAGTGAAATTTTCAACAGTTGTTGCTAAAAAACCTTCAATAATCTTTTACATATAATAATAATTAAATTTCCTAACACAGTTGAACCTAGGCTCATCCTAATATGACCTATTTTAGATCCAAATACTGAATTTAGTACACATGCTCTAAAATCCAAAAGCTGACATTCCAAAACCACACAGCAAAAACTTTGCTTACTGGTAGGCAAAAAAATA
This sequence comes from Panzeria rudis, assembly GCA_956483635.1. Classification (NCBI taxonomy): domain Eukaryota; kingdom Metazoa; phylum Arthropoda; class Insecta; order Diptera; family Tachinidae; genus Panzeria; species Panzeria rudis. The sequence continues at coordinate 124,831,256 of OY101447.1, forward strand.
TATGAGGATTTAAGTTGTAACTACTTACAATTTGACTCGATATCTACTTATTTTTCTTTGAGAAGTCCAAAAAGTAAGGGGTACCCACCCCTTACAAATGTATTTACATTGTCAAAAGAATTAACTAGTTATTATTTGGCTTACTTGAAGCCAAAAAATAAGTAGACAAATAAAAATTTAAAAAAAATTATACGCATTATGTTTTATTTATTTTTTTAAATTTTATTTCATTTTTTATTTAAATTTTTTTGACCCAGCTGGGATACGAGCCTGTGTTCTTTCGGATATGAAGACAAGAACTTTACCCGCTCAGCTATTGTTGACTTATAAGTTTAAGCGACAGAGATTAGTTTTTATATACAAGCACATGTTGACTCAAAAAGTGGTTGTCTACTTATTTTATTAATACAAATTGTAACTTCTTTCAGATAATGAAAAAATATACGTGCTGCTTTTATTAAAAACTAAGTAGTAGTTCTTATTTAAAGCATAGTAATAATATAAATAAATAGCACTCATTAATAAAGTACTACCGATTAAAAAATTACAAAAGTTTTTGTTGGGCATTGTTATTTCTAAAAATCCTTATCTGCACGTAGTTGTTTGGTAAACCGTTAAATGAGCCTTGTATCAAGTATGGACGCTATGGGCAAAATTGTTGAAAATTTAATTTTTTTGATTCTTTTGAACTTTCTTTAAGAATTCTGAGACTCTCAGAAGAAAAACTTTAATAATTGTTTCCTTCCTAGTATTTACTACATAGACTCCTATGTAACTTCAAAACTTCATTCGAAATATTAACAATCAACGATTTTACAGCATTAAGAAAAAATAAATATGCTGACGACACCACATAGCAAAATGTTTCCCTTTGTGTTACTAAAAGTCTTTTAAAAAGCTTTAAATTGTTGATATCTCAATACACTATTGAAAACTACACATAATTTTTTAAATTTTGATATGTGATGTGTCTACCTTTCTATTTTATTCGTGTAAAATTTATTCACTTGTAAGTAAAACCCCGTACTGAAAAAACTTTACATGGCCTGAGAGATAATGACAACATGCCGTATAATTAATATTAAGTATTAAATATAGGTCATACTGGCGCAAAAGTGCTATATATGTAACTTAGTAGATTTTTCATATGTATTAACTTTTTGTTAATGCCATAAAATCGTTGATTGTTGATATTTTCTAATGAAATTTATCAGAATCTCAGAATTCTGAAGACAGTTGCAAGAAATCCAAAAACTGCAATTCTGAACAATTTTGCCAAGGCCCATTTAACACTTCGCCAAATAACTACGTACACATAAGGATTTTAAGAAATGGCAATGGTTTTGGTATCCCAGCTTTGGGGTTTTAGAACATCTGTACTAAATTCAAAATTCCGATCTAAAATAGGACGCGCCCAGGTCCAACTATATTAGGAAATCCAATTATTTGTTTGCCGTCGATTTACGTCTGTACAGATACCTTTCGGATAAGTATACATTTGCTATATATTGCAAAAGATTTTTTTTATAGATGTATATGTAAAAAAGTGATGGTGCTTTTTTAGCAAAAATTTTCGAAAATTCAAAATTTAAAATTAAAATTAAGTTCTGCCGTTGGAGTTGAAAAATATTAAATTTTTAAATTGAAATTTGAACAATTTAAAAATTTAATATTTTTCAACTCCAACGGCAGAACTTAATGAAATTTTCTTAAATTCTTTAAAATTTTGCTCTTTAATTTTTTTATTAATCGGATGATATTTGGATCCGATATCTGGAAAATAATGGACCAAAATTTTGAAGAATTGAGAAATTTAAATTTTCAAATGAGAATAACTCACTAACTATAAGAGATAAGTATACAACCCGACCTCGTACCCGAACTATTTTAGATCTTATTAAGGGCTACGAGCCTTAACCACTATTAATTCGTGCGCCAAGCTTTTTTTTACAGATCAACATATACAAATACATATTTAAGAAAATAATCGGCCATGTCACAGAGCTCAATTCCGTTCGGAAACGGAATTCAATCTAGCTTAATATGTCAAGCTCTAACTGGAGAATACCGCAGAATAGTAGCGCCGCCAACAGTCTGGACACACCTGACAAATTTGCGTATTTAAGTTTTCTTTTTTAGACACCAGCTGCTACAAAAACGGGGTAGGTGGAATTCCGTTTCCGAACAAAATTGAACTCTATGACATGGCCTAATATTGACTGAAAGTTGAATTTTTTGGAAGATGATTTTATTGTCTTTAAATGTTTAAAAAGATTTTTGTACATATTAGTATAAATGTTTTGAAAACACAAACTAAATCTAAAGTTCATTATTTTAAAAAAATTACGCATTTTTGTTCTCTGAAATTTCTCTCCTTTTATTATAAACGCAAGTTTTCATGATCTAATTTTTCGTGTATCCCTTAGACGAATATATATAATGAACGAAAAAATAGTGGTTATACAATTAATGAACTTTAGTTTTAGTTTGTGTTTTCAAAACATTTATCCAAATATGTACTAAAATCTGTATACAAATTTAAAGATAAGAAGCCAACCTTCCAGAAAATGTAACTTTTGGGGAGCAGTCATTACTATTATTTTTTTTTTAATATGTTGTTTTGAATGTTGATTATTGAAAAAATTATAGTATAAAATTTCACACGCACTAAAATTTTGTTTTAATAGAACTATTCATTTAGAGTTGCTTGATTTATGTTCCAAATAGTTTATTCTGCCCCACTGTCCTAATCATGAGTTCAAATAAGCAACTTAAAAATAATTATAACCGCAGATAATCTAAGCATATTCAACATTTATCGTTTAATTTACACCAAAGATAATAATCTGATTTCGTTAAAAACGAAACCTGTTGCAGATCTTAATTAAGTTATTTCTAAAATTAATATCTGAAAGTCCTAACGCAGAAACTATGAGAAACTTGTACTTTTTTGTAGTAATTTCAACATCAATAAACTTAATGAGATGGAACTTTACTACAAAAGGAACTTTAGTGTATATTTTTACCAGAAGTATATAAATTTATTAGTTTTTTTTTTTGCACTATGCATCCGCGATATGGCGTAAAAGCAATAATAATAATTGGTGCTTTTTTACTTATATTGTAAAATTTTTCACTAATTGTCAATATATTTTCCATTTAAACAAGTTTTATGCTTTTCCTGTAAAATTTTTTAAATTTTAGATAGGGCTTTTTACATTTTCTGTGACGACATATAATTTCAGTATTGATTTTTATTAAGTAAAAGTAAATATCAATTACTTACCATTTGAAAAAATCTTTCCAATAACCAAATATGTATATTTGCAGAAATAAAACTGTAAAGAAAAGAAATTAAAAATAAGTAATTAATATTTAATATTAACATAGAAAGTTAAAGTAAATAATCTTAAAAGTTTATTAACACTTTTGTATTAAAAAGTTTTTGTTACACAGACATATTCATTTAATACCTTTAATAAAAAAGTGCTAAAATGAATACATATGTTCTAGAGGTATTCAATATTGAAAATCGAAAAAAAATCCTATTGCGATTTAAATAAAAGTCGGTACGGCAAAAGCAGTTGGAAACTTCACAGAGAACAACTTTTTAGAAAAAACATTTTTTTTTTTTGTAAATATTTATTAAGTTGTGAAGAATAAGGGACAGAAAAAGTGCATTTCCTCAAACTTTGATGGGTGTGCAGCACGCCTTAATCTTAATTTAATGACCTGCAATTTTTTAAGTTTATTTTTTTATATTTTCGAAGAATGTACATTAGGACATATCGCAAAAAAAGTTCGCCGTACACCACCGAATATAAAGTGTTGTTGCAAGACAGCTTCGAAAAATATTTTTTTATTTTTCTGCCGAACGTAGGGGTCGCCAAAATAAATTTTTCGTTATATTATAGGCATTTACAGTCGGATCTTAAAGTGTGATATATCGATGTTTTTGTCTCGAAGAGCCCAATGTTTTGCTTTAATAGCCACTAGCCTCAAATATTCCGTTCTAGTATTTACCCACCAAATCTCAGTTCCTACCACCCTATTGTACCACCCTATTATCAGGAAATTAAAGCTCGCAAAAAATCATTAAACTTTTTCTAAGGAAGTATTTCGATAATTCCGAGGCTATCAGTTTTATTTGTATCGTATGGTTCGAGCTGTTCATACCGGAGAATGCAATGAGAAATTAGCCAGCGAGAATCCCGGTGATATTAGCACAGCGCGCTGGCTAACAATAGCCGTCGATTATACTGAAAAAACTGGCAGGGGTCGTTGTGAAAGTTTATGCACCATTCTGGTTTCTTGTGAAAAACCAACCACTGGCAATTCACGGAAGTCGCCACGTTTTCAAATATATATCTTGGATTCGTAAGTTTCCGGATGACGTTCAACAGGCCCTTCGCCCGTTCATAGAAAATAACCCCGAGAATGTGTTATTATCGATGATGACAGACCAAGACCCGCTACTACGTACAGATGGCTATACTAAGATTTTATCAGCCCGAAATGAAGAAACGGGATGCATTCGGTAAATGTTCGGTCCCCAAGTTCATAATTTTATAAGCTTCGAGAGTGAATCATGATTCGATATGATTAATTGGAGCAAATTTGAATTGAATGAGCCGCCATGCTTGCAGTTCTATACCCAAGACCAGCTGGAAGCATTACAATTTTCAAAAGAAATAATCGAATTACCAGGTTAGTACAAGGACAATAAGTTCATTTCATAGTTTTCTATGCTACACCTAATTATTTTCACAGCTTATCCATGCCATTCTCAAAACACCGAGCGTTCTGTTCATGTAGTACATGAATCTGCCATGACTGTCACCGATGAGCAACTCGAGAGCCGTCAAAAATACAGCCAACTTGAATCACCTCAAAATATTGTAGATTAAAGTTCCATTATTTAGTTTTACGTTATTTTTTTAATTCTTGTTGTATAAGTTGAGATATAATGGGTAAGTAATAGAAGAGGGTACTTGATGTCAATGACTATTGAAGAAAAAAAGAGCTCCTCGAAAGCCGACTGTAAATACCGTAGATATGACCAAAAATTTAAAAAGGCAACCCCTATGTTCGGCAAAAAAACCAATAAATTTTTTTTAATATTTCTGCTGGAATTATTGAAATACTTCCTTAGCAAAAGTTTAATGATTTTTAGCGAGCTTTATGTTCTTATGTTCAAAAATATGATAAATTTGATTTTACATTGCAGTTTCACGAAGATCTTGAAGAAGCAAAACTTCTTTTAAGGTCATATAGTCTTTTTTTTAGCCCATTGCATACAAATTAATGGCATCCTGGGACGAAAAAATTTAAAAGTTGCATTTAAAAAGTCACAAATTTTAGGCAAGTTGCATACACTGAGTCTACAATGTATATATTTGAGTTATTGCAATAATCGAGCAGTTGCGCTCATCGGGAGTTGCATATCCTTGGGCGTACTGTATATGATAAAGGTATTGCGTATGAGTAATATATGTGTGTTATATGCATGGATGTATTTCGGGTGCGTATGAGTGATATACAAAAGAAGGGAACAGGGCTAAATCGATAAGGTGCAACTTAACAGAAATGAGATTATGATGGTATCGGTCGGCTACTCGTTATACATAGACTTTTATATAGACGGCACTAGGGAAGAATAATGATATTTTGCGAATTTCTTGCAGAGAACATGTGTAAAACGAAGGAGTTTCAACAACTCCACTGTGCTTGAATTTGCAACTTTTTTTGCGACAAGAAGGCAGCGTTGCCACTTTCTGTACTATAGTACAAAAACTGTACAATTTAAAAATTTGTGTACTATTTTTGTACTATTTGCTTAAAAATAATAAATAAATATTAAATAAAACAGAAAATTTTTCGGAACGTTTCATAAACTTTTGTTTGAAAAGATACCTTTTTAAAACCTACTCTAGTATTAACATTTGGCAGTACTGCTGCTAATAACCTTCCATTTCTCTGCCTTAAGAACATTTTGCCCACTTTAGAGATGTTTTTAGGGATTCAGAAATATTAAAAACCTGAATATGCATAAAACTAAGGCGACAGCGATTATGGGTAATTTATTAGGGCTGTTTTTCCTACGGATTTAGTGATGAAACAAAACACGACTGTAAAGTCGACCGAAAAACATACAGAGAGAAACAATGTAAATAGACACAGCGCAAATACTCGCACCTTTGTAAAAATTAGGTGCCCTCAATTTATTATGACTAAAATCAATATTTATCCATCGATTTTAAAAAAATAAAGCTTAATTTTATTTTTACGTAATTTTATTTTTGAACTGAATAAGTATTAGTCTGAAATTTTATTATTTCGGCTTTTAAGTTCAATATTTGAATTAATGTAAATTCAAATTATTTTTATTAAGAGTGGAGTGTTGAAATATTTAAATCAGATTAGCAGAAAGCATCAGTACTACTGACTTCGACAGATAGGGAAATTTCGGCAAAACTTATTTGAGTCGGAATAAAAATTAATGCAAGAATTTACATGAAAAAAGTATTGTATTCTATTTGGAGATAAAAATTAGTTAAATACCTGATGTTTCCTTGTAAAACGCATCCACCGTCATAAGTAGTACAAGTGAACAAGAACGCTGATGAGACGGTGTAGCGACCTGTCGAAAACAGTAGTACTGCTAATCTCATTTGAATATCCGACACTCCACTCTTAATAAAAATAATTTGAATTTACATGAATTCAGTTATTAAGCAATGTTAGTAGAAATGGAAAGATTTTGCCATTTCCCATTTTTTATTAATTTTTAAAAAATTAAAATTGTACAATTTTGCATAAAAAATAATTTATTTGTCATCATTGCAGTATGGATAATTCGGAAGCCACTAAGTATATAAAAACAATATTAAAACGGCTTAAAGGTACTTTTATTCCAATTTTTTGTAGTTAAGTTGCGCTACCCCCGGTGTAGCAGCATCTTGCAAAATCCCAAATTTTAGAAGAAAAAAAACCGTATCCATAGAATTTTAAATCTCGATTGTTTTTGTGATTAAGCGACCATAACATATCAAAAATATATATAGGTGATCAAAGGGCATGACAAAAGTTTAATTTTGTTGCATAGTATTATTATTGACGACTACTGAGTATTTTATAAAAAAAAAATATTGAGTAGCATTGAGTGAGTACTCAATACTTTTATTTTGGGTACTCGATTCTACTTCATGCTTTTATTTATTTTGAGATGATCGCTCAAATACAGATACAAGGGTTTTTAAGCAGAGTTACATTCTTGTTGTTGTAGTTTTCAGTTCATTCCATAATAAAAATACAACTCTGAATGTATCGATCAACTACTTTGCGGTAAAAAGCAAGGAAAATTGATAATCAGTTGGCATTATTACGCCAAATGATTTTTGTTTTTGCTCGTATTGGTTAGACCGCATGTCAAATTTTATGTAAAAAAGTTGTTAACAAGCGAATTGACCACAACGAGTTGAATTCGCCAATGACATTGCCTTGTATGGCTTTGCCTTGGGTATTTAGTACCAACAAAAATAAGCAAATACTTGATACTCGGTAACTACTAACACTTTTTTAGCAATATATTTTTGTAAAATTGTTACAAGGCAAGGAGTTCTTGCATCTCCCTTGCGATCTCTCCTGACAAATCTAAACCGTCTAGAGGTTATGGGACCATAAACATCCATAAATATTTACTTAATCAAAATTAAGGAAAACTAATAGACAAATCTAATAATGGCTCAAAGCCATTAAAACATAAAAATAGTCCAGCCATCTGCTCTGATACATTTTGGTTATTAGAAATAAATAAAAAATGGTTTAAAGTATTTTCAAATAAAAGCAGTAGCACACTTTAAACATTACTAGTACATATAACAAGAAATGTTGTAAACAAGTTTGATGCTCAATAGCAATCAGCATTAAAAATGAAATAGAAAATGAAAAAACTGAAAAATTAAATTGACAATTTAATTTCGTTTTTATTTCGCAAATGAAATTAATTTGTGATAGACAACACGAAATATACGCAAGGAAACGAGGTCAATAGTCAATTTTTCATTTGTCTTTTTTATTATTTAAGAATCTAATATCAAACTGTTGAAGAAACAAGTTGCAATAAAAACAAACGAACTCAAAGAGGAAACAAATATTAATTCAGTTAATATTTTTCTTTTACTAGCATTCTTTATGTAGACCAACTGATCTATTTCAGTTAGTTACTTTTTATTGACGGAAATAGTTCCTTGTTTATTTGTAAAAATATGTGTTAATATAAATATAATAGAAAATGGATATATAATGATTTTTATATCAAGGTAAGTATTAAACGCAAAAGGGTTTAAAACAACGAAAATAGGGTCACATAATATGTAAACACGCATGATCACGCATGCTCCCGACTTTTTTCTCAAATTACGTATGGGTGCATGATTAGAGTACAAGAAAGTTCGGAGAAAGTGAACGAGCATGAGTTAAAAATCTTTCTATTCTTAATTGAAATTATAGAAAAATAAATAGAAATTATTAAAATACAAATAAAAATTATACATTTATAGTGGTTAGCATGCGTGTTTTACCAAACTTTTCATTACATATTATTTACATATATGGCACAGTAGTTCCAAATGGAAAAAATTATAATAAATCTGTGTCTTAAAAACTTGCGATCCAATTACAAAATTATGTACATATGTAAAAATAATGGAGAAGGGCCTAAGCTTTAAGAATGTTGAAAGTTGGGCCACTCTGTTGAAACACAGGTTGAGCTACAGGGTGTCATAGTTGACTTCCTCGGGCAATGCAAATCATGTCGGTCTTTCACAAATATTCTTCGCCTTTAATGAATTTAAACTTGGTGTAAAGTTTATAAATAGATAAGGCAAACGCAGTTAACTTTATTAAGATATCTTTAATATTTTTAAAGATATTTGGCTTTGAATTTTAAAATTTTGGTTTTTGGCCTTGACTTTGTTCTCTATTTCATAACCAAAATTATCAAAAGAAAAAATGTTTATGATTTGTATGTAACACAAGACTTCACAACACGCAAAAAATCTTTTTAGTTATCTCAATTCATGTAGTCGTGAAAAGGAATCAAAGTCGAGGCTTTGAAATGAGAGTGAAAAATGGATACATTTTGACAAAATTAGACATTTTCGACGTTTTCTTAAAAATTTTTGAAAACTAAAATATTTTATTTTCAATATTTGAGACGAATAAACTTCAAAAATGACTGTAGCTATAATTTTAGGACGACTAAAGCATGCACCCTACATCCAGCATTGGATGAACATCGAGTTTTTCAAATTTCTCTACAACTTTTATTAGATATATTTAATATAATTTATCTGGGTTTTAATTGTTACTCGCCCGCTCAAAAATGTGGCCAGAAAAGCAGATTTTCTAAAAATAGTCAAACTTTCAGCAGCAGGTAAATAACTGCATGAGAACTATACTAAACTTAATTTTTAGGGTTCCGTACACCAAAAAAAAACGCTAAAACGCAATATATCACCACAACTAATAAGATCACCAAAAACTAAAAAAAACGCCAAAAACCGAAAAAAGTCAAAACGAAAAAAAACTACAACATTAAAAAATCTCCAAAACTAAATATATCATTAAAAAAAACGAAAATATCGCCAAAAATGAAAAAAAAAGACACCAAAACGAAAAAAGCCCCAAAACCAAAAAAGCGTCATAACTAAAAACTCGCCAAAAACCAAAAAAATCGCCAAAACGAAAAAAAGTGTCAAAACAAAAAAAATCGGTAAAACTAAAAAATCACAATAAACCGGAAAAAAATTCCCAAAACCGAAAAAAGCGCTAAAACAGAAAAATCCGCCAACACTGTAAAAAGCGCCAACACTAAAATAAGTCGCTAAAACTAAAAATATCGTCAAAAAGGGAAAAAAACTTTAAAACAAATCAAAACCCCAAAACCAAAAAAAAACGTCAAAGTTAAACATATTTGCAAAAACCAAAAAAAAATTCAAAAAGCAAAAATCGTCAAAAAAAACCGAAAAAATCCCCAAAACCGAAAAAACCGCCAAAACTGAAATAAATCGCCACAACTAAAACAAATCGCTAAAAACAAAAATAACGCCAAAAAGTGAAAAGAATACCGTTTAAAAAACGCCAAAACCAAAACATCACCAAAACTAAAAAAATCGGTAAGAAAATTGCAAGAAAACGAAAAATCGCCAGAGTCACGAAAATTAAAAAAGCGCCATAACCAAAAAAATCATGAAAAACAATGAAAAATACTTAAAAAATAATAAAATTTAATTAAACAAAAAAGCACAACGAAAAACTCCAAAAATGAAAAAAGGGGCAAAAATGAAAAGGGATATGCATATGTGTATTCGTACGGAACCCTTCGAGTGCGAGCCAAATTCGCACTCCACTTAATTTATTTAATTTTCATTTATTTACTATTTATGTTTAACAAATTTTAACGATATATTTAACGGGCATTTTTTATGAATTTTTAATACCGAAAAAATATGTGAAGATAATGATGATATCCATTATCTTAAGCCAAATTGTAATACAAATGAGTAATATTATGGTAGTACCCTATATCTCAGCGCATTTGTCAACACAACTTCGCCCAAATTTCAACATTCTTAAAGCCAAGGTCGTCCTCTATGATTCTCACATAAATTGTTTTGTTGTTTCCAATTGAAGCCATACACAGGGCAAGGGTAACTACTTGTGCCGTTGGATATTCTAGTTACGAAATAAATTCCCTGAAGGAAATATAAATAGTAAAACTGTACTGATTCACTATTGACTTTGTCCCCAGTACTACTGACAATGTTACGTGCTATACACATTTAGCTTGTGCTTGTCATTAAGATTCCACTATTGACTTACTATAGACTAGGTGGTTTTTATGGGACAAAATTGAGACATTGGCAGCAGAGATTCACTAGTGCATTATAATGATTCTAGTTAACACATATGAAACTTTTTACTAGGTAAAGCAATGATTAGTTTTTTTTTTGAACACTTTTAGTTTTGCATGCAGCCGCATTTATTTTCAACAGAACGAAATGAAACAATACAACCCCGTTTTTTACCTGTTCTCTTCCCCTTAGAGACAAAATAAAAAGTATAGACGATTCGTTGACAATGTCAAATAATTTGTAGACAAAAGTGGTGTCTTGGAGACTCTTGGCCCCTAGCTTCCTTCAGTGTTGTTTTAAATCTCAAAGACAAGCTCCTTGATGATGATGTGGAATGACTATCCAAATATTGCTACATATAGTAGAGAATGCTAATTTGCTCCTCAGACTGACCTTTCCATGTATACGTATAGCAAAAGATAAGCAATAAATTACTAACATTTTAACTTTCTTTAAATAAATGTTCTGCCCATTAATTAAATTATTGACATTAATATCCTTATAAAATTCTTTTTATGCCATTTTAATTGTACAATTTAAAAATTAATATAAAAAACTATAATTGTTGTAATTATTTACGGCTGATGTGCCTTTTCGACAAAAAGAATAAAAATAAAAATAAAAATGCATACTGCAATAAAAACAGAGAAACATTTAAATACATGAATGAATAAAGGTAAACATGAATGAAGATATTTAAAAAAATTGTGAATGAATAAATGGCTGTTTAAATGTGTTGGGAAACAAACATGCAGCTATTGTTTGCAATATAAACACTTGTCTGTTTCATTTCAATTAAAAAAAAATCTACAACTATTTTAACAATACAACTTGACTAAAGGATACTATTTCCCATCCATCGCACAGAGGGGGAAAAGGCCAATCTAGCGGCGGAATAATAAAATAATTATTGAATTTGAAAAAAATTTAAACGCAGCATCAAATCGGACAAATCAGTTTATTTAAAAATCAAACTTATATATCACTATATTACCTGGTTCGGAAAATATGTCCTTTTAAACATTGAAAAAAATTGGATTGTAATTCTTTATTGATTTTTATATCAAATTTGTTGGCGTATTGAATTGCTAATGATGGATGTTTTCGGACAAATTAACTTTTTTTTATAAAGTGTTAGATATACAGTGTTATTAAACGGCCTTATTTTATTTATTTACTATTTCAGTTAAGGTTTACAAGCGTAAATACAAAAAATAAAATTGTTTTTACTTTTCTAAATATTTGTAGAGATACAAAAAAAGTATGCACGAGAGTACTTGAAGAGTTTGTGGAATCTTAGTATAGATATTATAGAGTAATATTTTTCCAAAAATTAGCTGCGGAGACTTGTGTATGCGACTTTTACATCAGTTTTTCTAAATATTCATCTTCTTCAAATATTTCTACTTGTTTGTACTTCTATTTGCTTTTCTTCTAAATTGCTTCCGAATCCACTTGTTATTAAATTAAAATACCAATGAAGTAATCCTTTTCAGTTTTAAAATGAATTTTTAATGCATTTTGAAATTTTAATGTTCTTTTTTTAATGAACTTTAAATTTTTTTTATGCATTTTGAATTGTTGGTCGTTTATAGCAACATATAGAGCGCAATGTGTTAAAATTAGCTAATTTATTTAGAGACCTTATAGCCTACAGCCTTTCCAGATATAAGTTTTTTTGCAGATCGGACTATTTACTTGGAAGATATAAGCTTTCCGACGACAAAATAATTTTATTGGTAAAATTCGTCTTATATAACAACATGTAGCGCCCACCATGTTAAAAATAGGTGTCTAATTTTTAAAAAATTTATAGCCTACATCCTTTCCTATAAGTCATCTATATATATTTTTATACCTGACTATTAGTTTGAAAGGTATGGGTTTTCCGAAGACCTAGGAATTTTATTGGTAAAACTTGTCTTATCTAACAATATATAGCGCCCACTGTGTTAAAAATACCTTATTTATTTACAGACCTTACAGCCTTTTCAGGCATACGTTTTTGTGGATCAGACTATTAGTTTTGAAGATATAAGCTTTCCGACAGCTAAAGAGTTTTATCGGTAAAATTGGCCTTATATAACAACATATAGCGACCACTGTGCTGAAAATAGCCACCTAACGTTTAACACACCTTGTAGCCTACATCCTTTCCTATAATTCATCTATACATATTTTTAGGAACAGACTATCCGTTTGGAAGAAATGATATTTCCGCCGCTATGTTGGCCTTTTTTCCCAGTGTGCATCGTTGCTGTTTTATTTAAAGTATGATAAAAATAAAAAACACATTGCCTGTAATTAAAAATATTAAATATGATAAAAACAATTATGATTATTGCTGTTTGATTTTATATACAGAGATGGTCGAAACATTTACTATTTTTAATAAGAAGACATATTTGTTTCCATGGCACAACTCTGGATGACAATATGTTGTTAGTAAGTCATGGCTTCGTATTTCTTCCGAGCATTTTGTAAAGGAATTAGATAATTAGATGCCATTTCATTAACATTCCATTTGATTGCTTTTTCAACTGGGAAAAATTTAATTAATTTTTTTGGAATAATATTTTAAACACAATTGGGGGATTCAAACGGGTGTGTTATCTAGTCATATTGTCATAATGTGTTAATATTTTACAATAGTTTTAAAACGTTGTTGTTGTGCTCCAAACAAAAAAGTCCTAAGATAATAAGACTTTGTGTGCTGTGTTTATTGTGTTGTCATAACTACACAGTAGAAATCTGAGCCGAACGGCCGAGTCTTTAGTGGAGCCGGTGATAATATTTACATGCCGGCGCTATTGATATATGATGTATGTATGCAATATGTAAGTATACCTGAAAATTGTTCACAGTTTTATATGTTCATACATATCTACATATTTATATTTTTAAATAGGTAAATATAAATTAATTCAGCAAAGTGCGACTTTTTCTCGCACACGAAGGTTTCACATATATCCTTTTCGTTTTTGCCCTTTTTCATTTTGGCAATTTTTTCGTGTTGCTTTTTTGTTTAATTTTAAGTTTTTTTCGTTGTTTTGCCGATTTTTTTGGTTTTTTCGCGTTTTTCATTTTTGTGATTTTTTTCGTTTTTCGGCGATTTTTTCGTTTTTTGCAATTTTTTTTTGCTTTTTGGCTTAAGTCAAGAATACCAACGCTGTTGAAAATGAAAATAAAAAATCATGAGGCAATAGCCCTTTTTAGAACAACAGTTTTTGCCAAATGTTTTTTCGGCGCTCTCTTTTGGTTTCGGAGTTACGGGCTCAAAACTTTTATTTTGAACTGGGCATAACTCCTACAATTCTGCACGGATATAAACGATATGTATATAATTTTAAAGTGCTCTAAAATACCTTTCTACTGGTATATAAGCTTTTTAAATCCATTACCCCATTGTGAACCAAATGCAATTTAAAAAAAAGTTAACCCGACATTTTACGTAAAAACACCGTTATCTCAAAAAGTGATCCATATAACGCTACTTAACCATGTATACAAATTTATAGAAAACCTTCCAAGCTTTCATTTGGTATATACTTTAAATCTGTCACTTTTTAAATGCTTTTTTATTTTCAACAGTGTTGGTATTCTCAACTTGCTCCCGATTTTTTTTAGTTTTGACGATTTATTGGTTTTTTTTGACGATATTCTTACTTTTGGCGATTTTCCCGGTTTTGAGTATTTTTTTCGGTATTTGGTGATTTTTTTAGTTTTAGAGATTTTTTTGGTTTTGGCGATTTTTCGGTTTTTGGCGATTTCTTAGTAGTAGCGCCTTTTTTTTTTTGTTTTGGCGCTTGTTTTTTGTTTCGGTGTTTTTTTTTTTAATTTTTAGCGATTTTTTTGTTTTTGATGATATTTTTAGTTTTAGCGACTGTTTTAGGTTTTAATGCTTTTTTTCCGTTTTAACGACTTTTTCGGGTTCTTGCGTTTTTTATTTATTTTTTTGGTTTTGGCGATTTTTCGGTTTTTGGCGATTTCTTAGTATTAGCGCTTTTTTTTTTTTTTTTTTTTTGCGCTTGTTTTTTGTTTCGGTGCTTTTTTTTCAATTTTTAGCGATTTGTTTCGTTGTTGATGATATTTTTAGTTTTAGCGACTGTTTTAGGTTTTAATGTTTTTTTTCGTTTTGACGACTTTTTCGGGTTCTTGCGTTTTTTTAAGTTTCTTGGTGATCTTTTTAGTTTTGGTGATTTTTTGCGTTTTAACGATTTTTTTAATTTTGGTGCTTTATTTCTTTAAGCGCTTTTTCCATTTTGACCACTTTTCGTTTTGCATTATTTTAATTTTTGAATTTCTTTGTTATAGCGTTTTTTTAAACTTCAAGAATTAGCCTTTCACGGTTTCCAAGATACAGCAAATTGTCTAAATTACCTAGTCAAAATTTTGTTTGTATACTTTTTCTTTCTGGCCGCCACCGATCGTGAACAACAGCTGGTTTTGTTAATGTTTATTTATTTTAACAATTTTGTATGTACGAAAGAAACATATCTAGATTTTAGTTAAGAATGGAGTGTTTAAACGATAATCAGGTAAGGTCTTATGTATTACAACGTCCAATATGTAATTTTGGCACAAACCGACTATTATTTTTGTTTTTTTTCGCTTGTTCTTGGCATCTTAATTCCAAATGTATATAATTGTTTTTTTTTCTAATCAGCTGACTCAAATTTGAAATAGCACACTTAATTATGATGGGGTTCTAACACCAGTCATATTTTCTCGTGTTATTATTTTAAGACATATGACTTCATGACAACCGTTTGAATCCCCCAAATAAGTATTATAACAAATTCAAAAAAATGTAATCCTTCGTGCCTGAGCATTACATTTAAGTAGATGGAATTTAACCGTCACTTAATGCTTCGTCTAATAACAGAAGTGCTTCAAAACTTTCAGCAAAAATCATTTATATAGCCAAAATACGAAATTTTCGCAAACACAATGCAGCGACTATGTCACAAAACATATATGGTATATAATATGTTCTTTTTGTTTCTTTCAATTAATTTCTCTTTCCCCAATGTGCGCTTTTGATAATTCAATTTAAATTTGAAAATAATTTAATTTAAAAATTGTACAACACGATAAACACTCCAGATCTTTGGTGTTGCTGACATTGTTATCTTTGTAATTAATTAACCTAATTAAATTAAATGGCCAGAGGTTTTTTTGTCTATTTTCAAAACCGCATAGAATAACAATAAGAAAATATTCAATAGTTTTTTTAAAAGTATTTTTTAAGTGCCCATATCGTCTCGAATACAATTGCTTAATGAGCAGGAGTATTGGAAAGGGGTAATGAGAGGGAGGGTCACATTGATGTTCTATATGATGTGTTATTATTATGTGTATGTTATATACAGCCGCTTTTACAAGTGTAATAAAACACATGTTGCGGTTCATGTTTTCCTCTTAAATTTGCCGCATTTTTAATAGTGAGGCTTGTACTAAATTTTTTATGACTGCTGATGCTGACAATTAAAGTTGCCAGAAGCTGGAAAAAAGCAATGCTAAATCGAATTTTTCAAAAAGTACATCATTTAAAAGCTGTAAAAGAGAAACATAAACCATAAATTTCTATGCTAACACACGAAGATAAAAACTAAATTTAAACTCGAAAAAGCAAAACTGGCAGCACTGGTGATAGCAATGAGCATTCAGTAGCTGTTCGTTCATGTGATACAACATTGTTTAATTAAGTTTGAAGTGTGTGTTTACAAGATGTTTTATTTTTTAATATAACAAAAATATTAATAAAGAGCGGGATGCACTTGGTGGTAATTTTATGAAAATTAAAACAATAAATGTGATATTTTTATAGATAACAAACAAGTTCCAATTTACGATAAAGCATTGAAGTATCATTTCAATATTAATCAATTATTCGATTCATAAAATCTGCATATCTGGCCGATCCATGAAAACTTTAAATAGTATGAAGTACTATCAAGCGACATTGGATACATGCGGGTGCTGGGCCCTTTTTTTAAAGAAAAGCCGGTCAAAATGTTTTTTAATCGATTTGAAAAATAGATAACCCAAACCAAGGTAGTATATATATTTAACAGGTAAAAAGAACATGTATTTTATTGCTTAAATTTATTTTTTTTAGGACAAGCACTACCCGCGAAGCGATTAGCTTGTCTGCGAAAAACACCCAGGGTCTAGTTTTTTTCATGCTTTTCCTTGACATTATTATGAGAGTTTGTAAAAATTATAAGAAAATTCTGAACATTTTCTGATTTTTTGACAGGACATCCTTTCGATATTGTTCAGAATTTCTTCAATAGTCTGTAGAACAAATTGCAATAGTTCTAGGGATTTCTTCAGACCAAGAGGTCGGCTTTTATACGAATTACTTTTACGATTTTTGTACGTTGTCTGATCGACTTTAGACTGAACTCCCTCCGAATTAAACAGAAAATGTGTACTGGGTTCTTTATTGAAAAATTTTTTAACAGCCAAAATTTTAAAATAAAAACTATCAACTGAGGAACCAATTTTACCTGTTAAATAAATATACATTGACCCAAATCAAGCAATTTAATATATATTTTGATTACACTGTGAAACAAAATAAAACTTTTGTCATGACTTTTGATCACCACTATATCGACCACTTAGCGCCAAATGATCGTAAGTGACAAAAACTAAAATGTTCAGGAGAAGGGCTTTTTGTTGTATTTAAACATGATTTATGTTCATAACCTGTATTTGTTATCAACAATTTTGACATTTTGACGATTTTAAAGTATGAGTAGGCTTTTAAATTTTTGATATCTCCTGATTACGATGGCGTCTTTAGATTTTCCTGAGCAGCTCTAGTTTTAAAGATATAGTGTCATTTAACATTTGCATAATTTACACCACTTTTTTATTATTCGCTTAATATTTCACCACTCGTCCTCCAAACTTTAAAATACTTTCCGGATAATTAATCTCCACAAAATTCTCTTTCATTTGGGTAGAGTCACATTGATGAGTATATCAGGATATCTGACTGTTATTGCAAGGATGTTTAAAATCGTGTGTTTTTAGTTTACTATTTAAAACTTTTTTTTTATTTTAATATATTGGAATTAAAATAACTGATTCTTATGTATTTTTAATTAATCTCCACAATTATTATTAATTATTAATCTCCACAAAATTTTCTTTCATTTGGGTAGAGTCACATTAATATCAGGATATCTTACTGCTATTGCAAGGATGTTAAAAATCGTGTGTTTTTGGTTTAGTCCTTAAAACTTTTTATTTTGATTTTTTTAAATTAAAAAAACAGATGCTTATCTATTTTTGTCCGCTGATTACACCTCTAGTTTCCGAGATATTGTGCATTATATAAAAAAATACTTTGCATTTTTCTTTTCTCAGGCCATCCAAAAAAATTGTTTTTTTAAATATGAGGTCGCGGATTTTAAATCTGGCCTCTAGTTCTTGATACGTTGTGATTATATTCTAATAATTTTACATAAAAAATTTTAATTTTTTTGTAAATAGTTTTTTGACATCGTAAAAGCTGCAAATTTCAAAAATATATATACCATATCAGCACAAATTAAAGAAACATTTTCAGGACTGTTCATACAACATTTTTTATACGTCACAATTGAGATAATGGCTTGTAAATTGACAAATGCGAAAAAAGCAAATTTTTGTTGGATGGCCTGAGAAAAGTAAAATATAAAGTATTTTTTTATATAATGCACAATATCTCGAAAACTAGAGGTGTTAGAAATATAATAAAGCCATTTTCGTAATCAGCGGACGAAAATAGATAAGCATCAGTTGTTTTAATTTAAAAAAAAAATCGAAATAAAAAGGTTTTAAGGACTAAGCGAAAAACACACGATTTTTAACATCCTTGCAATAACAGTAAGATATCCTGGTATACTCATCAATGCGACTCTACTCAAATGAAAGAAAATTTTGTGGAGATTATTAATCCAGAAACTATATTAAAGTTTGGAGGATGAGTCGTGAAATATTAAGCGAATAATACAAAAATTGGTGTAAATTATACAAATGCTAAGTGTCACTATATCTTCAAAACTAGAGCTGCTATGGAAAAACTAATGACGCCATCGTAATCAGGAGATAAAACTACGTAAGAATTGGCTATTTTTATTGAAATACCACACAAAAACCTCCATTTTGTTGTGCTGTGTTATCATTGATAATTACAAGAACTAGTGTGTGTGTGAATGTTTGCTTGCTCAGTTTGTTTGAACATGTACATCTTTTTGCTAGCTGCCTTTAGAGTTTAAGAATTAAGCTATGAGTTTAGTCGAACTGTATGGCCTTATATCGAAAAAAATTTATTTTTTTTGGCTTGAGTTCGCTTTTTTAATTTAATTTTTCAATTAAATTATATTTTCATTTAGTGATATATGTGAAGCATGTTGATAAAGAAAACTTTGACTGCGCGGAGAGTTGAACTGACGTTTCGATAGCACCCGCTATCAAATGAAATACAGCTCTAAGACTGACAATATGAATTGATTAAAAGTAGATGATATTCAACTCTTGACTGCAAATCATCGACTCTGGTCGAGTTGTCTAAGCGGTAAAGGACTCTGATGAGATTATCGGGAGCTATCGAAACATCAGTACAACCCTCCGCGCAGTCAAAATTTTCTTTGTCTACATGCTTCACATTTATCGCTAAATAAATATACAATTTAATTGCAAAATTAAATTAAAAACCGAACTCAAGCCAAAAATAATTAAATTTCTTTGGATATATTTTAGTGGTTTTTGTAATAATATTGGCTAATAGATTTTTTTGTATATCTGTACAAGAGTGAAAATTCAACTTTTTTTGAAATTGAATATTTTTCAATTCATATGACAGAATTTCATGAAATTTTTCTTATACTCTTTGAAACTTTGTTCTTTAACTGGCGAAGAATACATTTTATAAATCAGTTGATATTTCGATTCGATATCTGGAAAATACTGGACCAAAGTTTTGAAAAATTGAGAAATTTAAATTTTCAATTGAGTATAACTCACTAACTATAAGAGATAAGTATACAACCGGGGGGGTTACTCTGTATTTCGAATCGAAAGCAAATGCTTTCCAATTGTAATGTAAATAAGATACAAATGTAATAAGATACAACCAGGCATGTATATTTTGGATCTTAATAAGGGATATAATACAGCAAAAAGTTTTGATATTGGATGAGGAACAAAAAAACGGCAAGCAGTAAAACATTTTACATGGCCTAAGCGACCTATTTTGAGACTTTATACCGCCGCTCCTAAGCATGTACAAGAGCTAATATTTAAAACATAAATAGAAATGCTCCTCTGCTATGTCCATGTGCACTTTTATTGCGAAAGAACTATCGGTTTATAAATGACTGATTTATGTTCCAAATATTTTGATTTTGCGCCACTGTGCATTGTTTTCTAACTTGATAATGTATTTTGAATCAGATATTATAAAAAAAATCATTTTTACTGTTGCATAATAATTTTGAGTCAGTTTTGATACGTGTGATAATAAATTTTAAACCCAGCCTTTTAATAACGATTTTGAATTGACTAGCTCTTAAATAAACAATAACGGCCGAAGTTTGAAAAATCTGCCGAATTCTAACCTCAACATTCCGTCTGACTTTTCTTATTTTTAATGCACTTTTATAAAGTTCCAGAAAAGTTCTCTTATTTTTAAATTTATTTCCTTTTTTATATTTTTTTTTCACATCATGATGATGTTGCCATAGTAAAATCCGCAAACTTCCGAGGTATCAGTTTGTTACAACAATTGTAATTTTCTGTTGATTTTGCTGTTTGCTTTTATTCCTCTCTTGCCTATTATTTTTTAGCTCCTCTTTGGAGTGCGTGTAACATGGTCTATGTTGGCAACCGACAAATCGTTTCTGCTGAATATGTATGCCACCGTGTTAGAATTGAAACATTTTTCAGCAACTGTTTTTGCGTGTTTTTAGTGAATGTATTTATGTCAATTTCCAATTTTAAATGCAGTTCAAACAAAAAGTTTTTTGTCTTCTTTATTGAAATCGTTACGTATGTATGTATGCATGCATGTTAGTAACAATACGAGAGGATTTTCATTTAGTATTCAAATGCTGTTTGCTTTAAAAAAAAACGCAGTTAAGTACCCTGCAGGCAGCTGCACTCTAAAACATTACTTCAAATTTACGATCATATATTGTCTAAATTTGTGTTGAAAATTTCTCCTTGTCTAAAATTACATCGATGTTGTAGTTATTTTATTAAAGAAAAAACCTTTATAAATTAAACATATTTAGTCCAAGTGGAAAAAATGTAATATAAAGTATAATACGGCTATGGCTGAATGGTAGATACGTCAGACTATCAGTCAGTAGGTCGCGGTTCAAACATGCACGCAATCAATCGCCTTTTCTTTAGTAAAAAGATTTTGTTCAAAAATAGTGCGTGTTTAATTTTAGGTCGATAATAATCTGTAAAGTGTTGCCGACCTAATTTTCAACAAAAGTGTTTTGAGTGAGTATATTGAACAAAATAAAAGTTTAAGCATATTTAAATTAAAATTTTATGTGCCTGGAGATAAATATGCCGAGTTAAATATAATTTACGTAAGAGCTTACGTCAAATATATTTAACTCAAAATTGATATATGTTTTGACGTTACCTTACAAATAAAGTATTTTATTTATACTCAATTATCATGATTAAAAAAAATGGAAAACAATATTAAAGAAGTACAAAATTAAAAAATCTTTTAATTATATTATGCGAACTTATTAATTTTATTTTTTTATTCGACCTTAATGGTTTAAATTTATCTTTCTGTTTTTTAATTTTGAATATTCAACTTTGAAAATTATATATGATCTTTAAGAGATTCTGGCCATATTTGGGCTTATCTTTCCTTGTTGTTCATTTGGACTAAATGGAAATTGTAGCCAAGGATCCAAGGTATTTGAGAATATAAGTCGCATTTTTCAATTGTATTTGTAAATTTTTTACAAAACTTTGAAATTTTAACTTAAGTAAAATTTTAACGATCTCTGAGAGATTTTGGCCATGTTTGGACCATCTGGAAATTATTTCCAAGCATCCGCACTATTCGACAATATATGTCGCAGTTTTCAATTATATTTGTGAATTTTTTTTTTGCAAAACTTTGAAAATTGAACTTAAGTAAAATTTTGACGATCTCTGAGAGATGTTGGCCACGTTTGGCCACATCGTTAATTGTAGCTCATTTGGACCATATTGGTATTATAGCCAAGGATCCACACTATTCGAGAATATATAAGTCGCATTTTTCAATTGTATTTGTGAATTTTGTTACAAAACTTTGAAAATTGAACTTAATAAAATCTTGACGATCTCTGAGAGATTTTGGCCATGTACAATGATGGAACCATCGAAACTCGTGCAGGTAGACAGCGAATTCATCAGGTACAACATGATTATTTTGGGTCTGTGTGAGATAAGATTCCCGGACGACAAACGGCTCTACATTGGTTTATTCTGGGAAACCATCAGACCAACCGAGGTCATGTGGTGTCGGATTTCTCATAATAGCCAGGTTTAGAACACGCGCAAGATATCTAAGCTATATTCAATGTTACGCTCCAACTGAGAACACAGATCTTGAAGAGAAGGAAATTTTCTACAGCAAACTGTCGAGTGTGCTTGCAAACATCAGACACGGTGACATCAAAATGTTAATGGGGAATTTCAATGCGCAGGTCAGAAGCGACAATTACGGCAGAGAAAGCGTAATGGGAAAGCATGGAATCGGGCGGATGAATTCAAATAGAGAGCTGTTTAGAGAAATATGTTACAATTTCAACTTAGTAATAGGCGGTACTATTTTCCCGCACAAGAACATCCATAAAGTTTCATGGGTCTCCCAGGAACATGTAACAGAAAATCAAATCGATCACTTGCAGGATGTGGAGGGGTTCACTGCAGGATATAAGAAAAAAAAAGAGATGCCGACGCTTCCAGTGACCACCAGCTTCTTATAGCTGAATTGCTCCTTAAAGTAAAGGCTATAAAGCGAAACAAAGGCTCCAACAGAGGAAAGTTTAATGTGAAAGGCCTGGAAAATCCTGTAACGAAATGCTCTGAGATACAAAACTGTACACATTACAGAAGCCCAGGAAGAAAATATATCCTCATACTGGGATGACATTAAAGCGGCGTTCATCGAAGTCGCCGAGGTCGAGCTAGGCTTTAGGAAAAAACAAAAAAAGCCTTAGATTTCAGATGATGCGTGGCAACTTATTGAGACAAGAAAGATCCATAAGGCTGCAATAAACAATGCAAAAACACAGCAATCTAAGCAGGAGGCGACCCTCAAATACAATGAGGAAAACCGAAAATTCAAGAGAAATGCAAGAGCTGATTAAACAAGATGGGCTGATGACTTAGCAAAAGATGCCCAAAAAGCAAGTAAAATAGGTCGACCCAATGAGCTATACCGAATCACAAAGGATATAGCAGGCAGTAACCAATTCGACGTCAAACCTCTTAAGGACACGGAAGGTGAACTGGTCTATTCCAAAGACCAACAGACGGAAATATGGGCTGATTATTACAGAGATTTTCTATCGCCCTATCCAAACAACGTATCCAACCTGTGTGATTGCGATCCAATGCATCACACTGGAAATGTAAACAACGACATATTTACATCAACGCCTACACTAATCGAAGTAGTTGACACAATAAACCACCTCAAAAACGGCAAGTCAGCAGGGCCTGATGGAGCCCCACCGGAGGTCTATAAAGCTGACGCTAATCTCTCAACGACGTTACTTAAAGCAGTAATTGAAAGCTTCTGGAGAAACGAGGAAATACCTAATTCGATCAAGGAGGGCTTAATCATAAATCTACCGAAAAAGGGAAACCTCCAAGAGTGTGGAAACTGGAATGGCATAACAATTCTGAATACCATTAACAAAACAATAGCGCACATTCTACATAACCGCATTGCATCTGCACTGGAACCTTAACTAAGAAAAGAGCAAGCGAGATCTAGGCCGAACAAATCCTGCATTGATCACGCAAACAGCATAGGAGTCATTGTCGAGCAGTCTATCGAATGGCGCTCACCATTATACTTGCTTTTTGTCGACTCCAAACGCGCTTTTGATTCTCTTCAGTACAGCGCAATTTGGGAAGCTTTGAGGTGTAAGGGAGTACCCGTAAATTTACTAAGACTCATCAAAGAGCTTTATAGCAGCGCGCAGTGTTTTATCTCACATGACGATTGCGTGAGTACTGCCATTAACATAAACATAGGAGTCCGTCAAGGCTGCATCTTATCTCCATTGCTATTTAATATAGTGCTTCGCGTGGTGATGAAAAACTCTATGACGGGGAATCATGGCATAACTTGGGGTCTGTCTGGCAACCTTGACGACTTGGACTAAGCGGATTATGTTTGCTTTCTATCCCATCGATTTTCATATATGCAAGCCAAGATAGAAGCTTTTGCTGAACGTGCGGCTAAGGCTGGCTTACAAGTCAACATTACCAAGACTTAGTGCATGCGCATCAACACGTCAGTTGCTGAAAGTTTTCAGCTTACAGGTTAAGCCATTGAAGATGTCGAATGCTTCTGCTATCTGGGAAGCTTAATATTTAAAAGCGAAGGCAGCAAAGAGGATATCGAAAATAGATTATGCAAAGCTAAGCAGGCATTCGGCATGCTTAATAAATTCTGGAGGGCTAGCAGCATGACAACTCGGACTAAGGCCAATGTCTTCAGCTCCAACGTCAAATCTGTTGTCCTCTACGGCTGCGGGACATGGAACTTATCAAAACGCGAAATCCAAAGCTTACAAGGCTTTGTCATATATATTGTATAGAAGTATCAAAAACTACTTTCTTTGCACTTACTAAAAAGAACATACAAAAATCAAATGTTCTTAACATCACGAACAATACTTCGGATCCAATGAATAGGCATCAAAAAAGAGAATTTCTTGCAAAGACAAGCCTTTGTAAAAATCAAATGATCCAAATTCATACCCCTTCTGGATTATAGGTTCAGGACCTTATTAGCTTCCATAGAAACTCTTTTTTTTTTTGTTGGGTAACTAAAAAATTCCGTTTTTTAGTAATGACACTCTTGCCGCAAATGCTCGATTTGTATATAAAATTATTTAACTCTTCCAATTATAGTGTGTTTAATGTTCATTTTGATCATGGTTTTATTTGCATTGCACTAACTCAATAACAGAATGTGATATAAAAACAAAAACTTTAATTTACCAAAAAATAAAGTAAAAATAAGTTTTGTATCAATTGTAAAAATGGTAACAACAAAAATTATGTTTAATTCAGTTCAATTTTGCATTTTCAATTGTATGTAAATTTTGCCATTTCAGATGGAAAATATTTGTACATATTTGTGTAACAACCAAATGAATTTGGAGTAAAACAAAAGAGAGGGAAAAAAACAGTGATTTCAATTTAACATATCAAATTTATTGCAAAAAAGTTTTAGTGTTGAAAAAATTCATGCAAAACTTAATATAAACTGAGGTTTTCCTTTAATAATATTTTTCATTACGGGGTTATTTATTTCGAGGAACTTTTTGGCAAAATTAAATTAAATAATAACTTCAAATTTGTCGTTTATTCTTTCTCATCATACAAAAAGCCATTCTTAAAAAGTACATTCTTTGAAACTTGACCCTAGTCGATCCTAGGATTTTTCATTTTGAAATAAAAATTTCCGATAATTCGTTGGAGCATTTTTATAGCGCAAAAAAATGTAAGCTTTTATTTGCTTTATTATAGCTAACCATTGCCCAAACCCACTGCTAAACCTTATTTATTCGCTAAAATATTATCTTAATAAAACCATAATATATTATTCTGTGTAGCTTATTTTCGATATATCTTGTAACACTCTGCCGGACCAATTTTTCTGTAATGAAATGTCGTACAATGTAAGCTTGAAATAAGTCTGCCGGCTAGCAGACCTTGCTAGTAGTCGAGAAGTAAGGTGATAGTATATGGCAATTAGTGGGATAGTTATTAAGCTCCTAGTATTCAGCTCTTATTAAGCTAGTACTCACTAATTAAGCTGGTAATCACAGATAATCAGATAGCAGTAGCAGAGAGTGGTTTTATAAAATGCAGTATTTAAAAAATTACCTTAAAATAAGTCATTCAACAAAACTAAATAACACAGATTTACTATATAAAATGTTTATTATAATTGAAACTCTTTTTATGGAATAAATACTCAATTCATAAAAAATATTTTTGATTTACAAACGATTTATAACACAAATAGTGTATGGTTTTCTATAAACCTTTAATAAATTTAAACTTTGAAAAAATTTGTAAATAATTCATATAAAAAATATCAGCTTCAGGAACTTTAGCAAGCAACTTTTTTATGAATATTTTTTTAATTCCGTTGTTGTATCTGCGAGTATTAAGGCAAATTAAACTGTTGCACATATTTTTATTTTATTTTTTATATTTTTTGTTAATTAACTGTTGCAATTGAGTTGTGTTCTTGAAGGCAACTGTGCGTTTCAGATTTTCCTTTCTTTTATGAAGCGTATTACACTATACGATATAAAATATAAAAAGGTCCCAATAACTGAGTACACATTTTATGGCAAATTACATTTCTCCTCTTTTTCAAATTTGTTATACTGAATCGGCATAGGAAATCTTGTAATCGGCACATTTTGGGTATACGGTGATTTCAGTACTTTTTTGTAAAACTCTACGAGAAAAATTTTTGTTGGAACATTTTAACACTCTAACTCTTTTCTGTATGGCTCTTTTTCTCCATTTTATTGGAAAGGATAAAAACTACTCCCCTTAAACATCAATATAGCGAGCTAAAATATCATTAAATTTGTTTTTTCATAAACTTCTGCTAAAACCAAATTTCTTAAGAGATACTACATTAAAAAATTTCGTACTTGTTCACAATAACATAAACCAAAAAACCGTTTCCAGCGAAAAAAATAGCGAGTTCGTAATAGAGTATAATTAACAGGCAGGACGATTATGGCGGTCGATGTCCTAGGGCTGGACTATATAACTCAGCTTTGCTCTATATAGGAATAATTTCGAAACTACTCTATGTCAGTACATGATGAAGCACTCAAGTGTTCGTGTTTTAATGATTGCAATCGTTAAAACGTGAGCACTTATCGCTTAACCTACAAACTCTTGTTTCCAAATGACATGATCCATGCCTCTATTCCATAGGACCATGTTGCAACTATTCCAGCTAAAATTGACTTCGTAGTCCAAGATTTTATTTTACTACTAATATATGCACATATATTACACATGCATGTACACTAGACCGCGTCGGTCCCCATAAAAAAGAGTTGTGCTAGTCACCCCCTAGAATGAAAGATTGTCTATAACGTTTCTAAAACCGGAAATTTTTAGCCACGCCCCAAAATGCAGCCCTTTTTGCTTTATATATAGCGCCACTATTTAAAGTCCGATCTCATTATATCGCATGCTGTTGTTTATGACTTGAATTTGGCTTAATTTTTGCCGCTGATGACTTTTGACCCCGACATCAAATTCTCGGCGCCACTTACACCAATTCGGATCATTCTCTCTTAATGTCCAATTTTTTGCACGTGGACGAAAATCCCTTCTAAAACTTTGTATGTCGTGTAAAAAATTTAGCATTAGGAGGGAAAGATCCGAGATGTCATAAGTGGCGTCCAGAATTTTATGACGGACTAGGCACCCGCGGAAAAAATTAAGCCACAGTCAAGCTATAAATAATGACCAAATCGGACTTTAAATGGCGGCACTAGGGATTGAGGACCCAGAGGTGCCGAGCTGAAGGCAACCGGACGGGTCACAGGTTGCGGATAGTGAACGGCCTTTAGATATGAAGGTTAGCTGCGAATAAGTGGTTCTCCGCAAATAAGCAGTCCCGGACAATCAGCGGATGTTTGTGCCTTGCAACATCGACAAGGTGAGTGGGTACCGCCTTTCATTATGTACCCCAATACCACATATACCTCAACAACGGCTAGCGCTTGTGCATCTAGTTGGTGCAACTGCAAGCGAACGTCTGTACTTACATTAAGCGGTTCGCTATATAAACGTGTACTATGAAGAGCCAGTCTGTAGGCTTAGATGGCAGCCCCATCGTCAGACTGGGATGCAGCAGACTAATCATCTACTCATCCGAGATCCTATGATTAACGAAACCTCAAATAATTATATGAATGAACAATTGAGGCCCTATGCTCCTTATAGGATCGATGGGAATATATTATTATTATTACTATATATAAAATATTTGGGGCGTGGCAAAAAAACTGACAGTTCTAGAAACGTCATTGATATAGCTTTCATTCCAGGGGATGACTGGTGCAAATTTTTATAATGGGATCGACCTAGTCAATGTTATATGTATGTGAAAAAGATAAGAGGCTTAATTTTGGGGCGTGCCATAAAATTAGTATATAGAAGCTGGATATACAAAGTTTTAGAAGGGCTTTCTTGTTACGTTCAAAAAGTCGGATTAAAAAGCTATGCGAGGAAATATTAAAACCCAGTCAAGCCATAAACAACGATTTGCGATGTGATTAGATCGGACTATAAATGGCGGCGATACACAAAAATATTAAAAGTTCTGTATTCTAGGCGGTGGCTGGTGCAACTCTTTTTTCGACACTCCTTAATGTACATTATAAGGCTGCAAAAGTGTACTCAAAGGTATTCGTAGAAGGTACTCGTATGAATTATGTGTGTGCATAGACGTATATTCTTATGTATATACTTATGTATACATGCATGTATATGTGTGTACATACATAGCCACGACCAAATATACATACCCTGCAGATAAATTTATAGCTAGTTACGTTTTGGGACAGTCATATTACTAGTTGCAACGTTACTAGTCAACAAAGCACTGTCATATTACTAGTTGTAATGTGGCTACTAACGATATTAGTCAAAAAACAACGTTTTGCAACAGCCACACAACTAGTTGTAATGATACTAGTAGTTTAAATAATATTTTATAAATTGAGATATTTTCAGGTGTAAATACATAAAACAAAATTTTAGCCCTAAATGTAATAAGTAGAAAATATAATAAGGAGGAATATAATAAGTAGAAAGCGGCTCAGTGGATAGAGTACATGCCTTGAAATATGAGGGCTGTGTGTTCCCGGTTCAGCCAAATGTTTTTTTAATATTTAAAATCTATAAATAAAGAAACTAGTAAGCGCATTTGTCTACAATAACTAGTATTTCAACTAGCATATAACTATGTACAAATGAACTAGTTGGGCTCCTATGACAACCTAATGTAAAAATCAATAGTTCGATATATGAAAAAAGGACAATTAGGCAACTAGTCTGAATAAAAAAGCAACTAGTATATTTCTAACCACATACTAGTCATTTTGTCTGCAGTGTATATACATACATATATACATGCATATATAAAAAAAAACATACATGCATACAGACACAAACAATCATACTAGTGCTTTCGAAGATATTCGTGCAGCCCACTAATGTACACATTAAGCTAAAGCAAGAAAGTAAATAAACCATGAATGTGCGTTTGTCCTATTTTTTTTTTTTTTGTACAAAAAGAGAATAACAACAAAGCAAACCATGAGAGCAAACGGGAGGAGAGCTTAATACATTTATTTAGGTTAGGACTTGCACAGTGGCTGCCATTGGAAAAAAGGATAATATATATGTATCTTTGAAACTTGCGATTCGATTAGAAAACGATGTATGTAAAAATCATAGAAGAGGACCTAATCTTTAAGAATGCTGAAACTTATACCACCCTATTGAAGCACACGGTAAGGTACAGGGTGTGAATGGTGAAAATTTTTGCTGCATATTATCAAGGATTTCGTTTAAAATCATAAAATATTTTTAGAAAATTTTGGCTATACTATTATCGGAGACATTTACGAAATCAGAAACAAAGTCGCGGCCAAAAACCAAAACTGAAAAATTCAAAGCCAAATATCTCTGAAAGTATGAAAGATATCCCAATTAAGCAAAGCTTGTTTTCTTTGTCTCTTAATAAGCTTTACAAGTTTAAAATCATTAAGGTCGGATAATATTTGTAAGATTTATGAGGCCAACAAAGTTTATTACACCCGAGGTAGTCAAGTTTGTCACTCTCTAGCTCACCGTGTGTTTCAAAAGAATGGTCTTCATTTCATCATTCTTAAAGCTTAGGTTCTCCTCTATGATTTTTACACATATCATTTTGTAATCGGATCGCAAGTACTAAAGGTACAGATTTATTACCATTTTTCCAATTGGAAGCACTGTGGACCGTTTGGCCGTTTTTGTTTGATGATATCACTCAAAAAATGTTCTAATTTTTAATAGCACGAAACATACAAAAATAGGTCCATTAGGTGTCTACGATCGCAACAAGATCTATTGCGTTTCTAAAAAAAAACTTAAATATTATATGTTTCATTTATCCGCACCTGCATGCGGCACTTCCGGGGAAAAATCCACTTTTCGTAACGTCACGCCAACAAGCAATTAAGCTTGTATTTCACAACCATGTCGTTCGACACAACTATATAGAGAAGTAAAAAATTAGGTTTTCTTGGAAATAAAAGCTTTATTTCTTATTGTCATGACATTACGAAAATTATTATTTTACCTGGAAAGGCACATATATTCTTTATAGTTTGGCAAATGAATATTTTAGAAAGTATTTTAATGGAATTATGCGCTTTCTTTCCACTTATAGTGAAGGCTACAAATGTATTTATCCAATAACATTTGGAAGCAGTTTTTAATTGCCATATTTACAAGTTCATGCTTCAAACAGTGTTTAAAAAACTACATTACCAAAAAAAATTTTACTATTGCTAAAACTAGTACTCCAAACAATTATAAGTAGCGACAGCAGGAGCATTTGTCGTGTTTTGTAGCATTACCTTTTATGAACTACTGCTACATGCAAAAAAAAAATTGAAAATTAAGTAGCAGTAAGAACGACAAAAATAAAGTAGCAGCTTAAAGAAATAAATAGTACTCTACTGGTTTGATTGAGGTTTTTGTTTTATAACTACTACTATAGTTGGAGTTTTAGTTTTTATGACTAGAAAATTTTGAGGTAGCGAACTATTAACATGTAGGTAGTGTTCAATAACATTGACGTAACATGTTAATAACATTAAAGTAGTAATATAATAACATATAGGTATCAGCAAAAGTAGTCAAAAAGTAAAATCATTAGCTAAACAAGAAACCAACGATGAGTACTGGTGTCATGTTGTTGTTTTAATGGTTTATAAATGGCTCGTTTGCATTTAATTCGCTGAAGATTTTACTGGTTAACTACTTCTGCTGCTACCTAAATGTTACTTTATGGCTACTTCAATGTTATCTTAAAACTACCTAGTGTTATTAAATTGCTATATAAATGTTATTCCAGCGCTACTTCATATACTAGGTTATCTGATCCTGCTATAACTACTAAAGTAGGTAGTAGTAACAGTTTTAGAAATAAAACTACTTTTACTGCTACTAAAATTTAAAGGTAGTGAGAGCAATAAAAAATTATTTACTAGGCTACTCCAACTTTTTCTTTTTGAGCTACTACTACAACTACCGCTACCAAAACGTGACGGTAGTTGTAGTAATAGTAAATGAACGGCAGCAAGTTTTTAACATATTTAAGCTAGACTATTTAGTGTTTTTTTTTTTGGTGCTATAGCTCTTGGAGTCTATTTTTGCAGACACTGGCATCAAATACTGGAAGACACATAGTTTTATAAGTTTTGTTCTTATTTTATTCAAAGCACTGTGAGCTGTTGCTACCATGAAGTTAATATTTGTGTTAATAACTTAAATTTTTTCCTAGTTGAAACTATAAAATCCCTTTTAAATAACGATGGATTATATTCGTTTGAATAAGTCATAAAGCAAACATTCAAACAAAAATTTCAACTTGTGTATGGATGGTGTGTATATTTGCATATCGTTATCAATTTGTTTTCATTAACAATGATTTAATTCTGTTACAAAAATATGAATCATTAACGGTTTCGCCGCCGATTTCGTTTTGCTGCAGTCAAGTCATTGGTTTTTTATGTAGTAAATGTTGCTGTAGGTTTTAATTAAAATATACTTTGATGATTATAATCCTTTTAAAATATGATATCTATGGCAATATGGAATAAGTGCTTAAGTCGAGATAAACAAATTTGATTTAACATAACTATTGTATTCTCCATATTCAAAAACACGTCTGGGCAAATTTTCACTTATTTCGTACGATTTTTCAGGAAGTTATAGCGTAATGACTAGTTGCTTATCTTTGTTCTGCTCAAAATCTCATATGTAATAATTACAATATATTAAATTTCAAATGGAATATCTTTATTATAGTAGATAGAATCATATATGCCTACCTTAAGAGAATCGAAGAACGAAAAGTCAACATTTAGGTGCAAGAGGAATAAATTTCTAAGAATCCACTAGAACGTTTAAAATTGGTCTGCTACAAAACTATAAAATATGAATTAAGCACTTTTTCCTTATTGCCACAGATATGTACAAATATAAAAAAAACATGTGCATATACCCTGCAGACAAAGTAGCTAGTATGTAGTTAGAGCTGTACTAGTTGCTGTTTACTTCAGACTAGTTGCCCATCTGTCTTTTTTCAAATATCGAACTATCGATTTTAACACTAAGTTGTCATAGGAGACCAACTAGTTCATTTGTATACAGTTATATCCCAGTTGGAGTCCTAGTTGTTGTAAAGTAGTGCTCTTACTAGTTTGTTTATTTAGATTTTGTAACTCTTAAAAAAAGCTTTGGCTCAACCGGCGTACGGACACACATTCCTCATATTTCAAGGCAAGTACTCTACCCACTGAGCCACTTTCTATTTATTTTTTTAAGAACTAAAAATATACTTTATTTACAAGTCGTATACATAAAAATTTGGTCCCTTTTTGACTAGTATCGTTATTGTCTCGATACAATTAGTAATATGATTGTTCTTTTTTTACTAGTATCGTTACTAGTCTTGCTACAACTGGGAATATGACTGTCCTTTTTTGACCAGAAACATTACAAATAGTAATAAGACTATCCCAAAGCGTATCTAGTTGTAAATTTAGCTGCTGGGTACATATGCAAAAAGACTCTGATACAAACACATTCAAACATTAAACTAAAAAGGAAATGTAAGGAAAAGGGCCGGGCCAACATTTTAGATACTATATTCAATGCAATATTTCTATTCAATTTGGTTTTTCTATATGTATCTACATATATAAATTACTATGCATGTATACATATATTTACAAACACATTAAATAAATTCAATTAATTTATAATTGATATTCAATCAATTTTAATTTATTTCAGCACAAAAGCATGTTAATGCATGTCCATTTAATTTTATTAATGAAAACATCATAAAGATTTACACTTTTATGCACACACAAGTGAACAATGACGCACAATTTTGTTAATCCCATCAAGATTTTATAGCAGAAATACATACACACAATGACAGACAGTTTTACAAACCCCTGCAAAATAACCCAGGAGACATTTTTTGCCGACTTGGCTAAAAATTCCCTCAGTCATTTGACGGAATAGAAGGCAGTTTGCCGGTACGACGTTTCTGTAGATTTTCTAAAATACACTATACAACAATTTCGAATTTTTTTTTAAATAATGGGGTTTTGTAAACCGATTCTGGCAGAGGAGACCCAAAAATAATATACCTGTGTCGGCGTTTTGTAAGGTCACAGAGGAATTTTGTTTTAGTAAGGTTAAAGTTTCTCCCCTTTTGGCCTGCTCATGCAGCATAACGGTAAATGAAACTATGTGATCTTTACATCTGAGGGGTATCAGCAACTTTGTAGAAAACATTTTCTTGGAACATTTTAACCTTCTAACTCTTCGTTTTATGGCTCTTTTTGTATATTTAAAAAACTCCCCTTCACCGACGATATAGCGGGAAAAAATCTGGTACGAAAATGTTCCTCGTGGTCTTGTACATAAAAAAGCTGAACACATCTTATACATTAAACGTAATGCTTACAAGATTTTCTATGCAGAGTACAAATTGTGCGTAAGTACGAAATTAACCCTTAAATACATTTTAAGTTTTTAATGATTTCTAGCATCCGAGTCAATGGTGGAGCTTGGGTCTCTTTAGAGACCTATAGTAGAATTTTATGGCGAATATTTTTGTTTAACATTTAAGTCCCCTATATCGCTGTTGAAGGAGAGTTTTTTGCCCTTTTTTGAGAAATATACAAAAAGTCACATAAAGCGAAGAGTTAGAGGGTTAAAATATTACAGCAAAATTATTCTCGTGATGTTTTACATAAAAGTGTTGAACAAATTTTATACCTTAAGCCTAAGACTTACAAAATTGTCTATGCCGAGTACTAATTGTGATAAATATGAAGTTAACCCTTAAACTAAGTTTAAGTTTTCAATGATTTCTGGTGTACAAGTTAAGTATGGAACTTGATTGTCTTTGAAGATCTATAGTAAAATTTTAATGCCAACATTTTTGTAGAACATTTTATCCCAGCACTAAACCTTTTTTAGGTTTTTTTGCGATTTGTTAGAAAGGAGCCAAAAATGACTGTTATTTGGTGGTCAGAGGGTTAATATGTTCCACAAAAATATTTGCGCAAATATTTTCTACAAAATTGCTAAACATACCCTACACCTCAGCTGTAAATAACACATAGTTTCATGTTCCGATATGCTGCACGATAGGGATGTGACCTCGAGTCGGAAAATCGGTTACTCAATAATCGATTTTTTTGTGCAGAGATAAATCGATTTGTGAAAAATCTATTTAAAAAAATTATAGATATTTTTTAAATCGATTTTTTGAGAGTAATTTTTTCAGTTTACTCAGTAATTACTCATTTTCTGCATTTTACTGTAAAAGTAAACAAACGGACCTATTGTAGAGACATTTTGTGAGCAAGCCTTATTTGAACACTTTTAAGCCGAACTTTGTTTTTAATACTTCGCAAAATTTAAATTAAATTCAGATAAAAGTGGCATATATACGAGCGGACGAATAGGATAAAATATTTTATCATAATAAATGAACTGCAATAATGAGGTTTTCTAAAAAAAATTTATATATTATTAATTGTACTAAATAAGCCATTGGTGTACCATTGAAATTTTAAAATCCGAAGTGTACCAAAAATGGTCAATTGTACCAACTTTCCCATCCCTGTTTTGGTCTGCTGTTTTTGACAGATTAGGTTTATTCAAAATGGCCGAACTGCATATTGTTTTTGTATTATTGTACTTGTTTTAATGACGAGTTTAACTGGGGCTCGTTTCTCAAAAAGTACAAATTACAAATCTACAAGTAAAATACACACAAAATAACAATAAGATTTGTAAGAGTGTTGTTGTTTTGTGTGTATTTTACTTGTAGATTTGTAACTTGTAGTTCTGAGAAACGGGCCCCTGGTACTGAATTCACCTTGACAACTAATTATATATTAGTCCATACAGATGGCGCTGATTTTTTTTATCGACTTGTACAGTAAACTTACCCATTTTTTATCCATCGCACAGATGGCACTATTTACAAAAATCCATTAAAAATGGGTAATTCTTGTAATCGATTTATTAAAAATCGATGTTTACCTTTAATAAAATCGATTATAAGAAATCGACAATGAAAAAAAACAGTCGATTAAAATAAAAATCGATTATTTATTAATTTCCTACTGCACGATCAGGCTAAAAGGGCGAAACTTTAATCTTTCAAAACGCCAACACACGTATATTTTTTGGTCTCCTCTATCAGAATCCGTTTACAGAATACCGTAATTTTTTTCCGTGTTGTACAGTGATATTATCCGAATAATATTAGACTAGTCTGCACATTATATGAAGGCAATCTAATTTTCTTCAAGACGTTTAACATTTTCTAACCAACGACTTGAAAGATTTAACAGTCACTTCTGCACACTGTCAGATTTTATTTTTTGTAATATGTAATTCTAATTTAGCTGTTGACAGTTTTTCGAAATTGTTCAGACATGTCAAAAATTCCCTTAGAATTTCCCTGGAAAATTCTTCAGAGTTTGTGCAGAGTTCTCTTGAACATTTCGGCAAACTTCTTAGAATTTCCTCAGACAAAGAGTTACCGAAATCGGCAAA
Source organism: Panzeria rudis (assembly GCA_956483635.1). NCBI lineage: Eukaryota > Metazoa > Arthropoda > Insecta > Diptera > Tachinidae > Panzeria > Panzeria rudis. The sequence continues at coordinate 124,867,354 of OY101447.1, forward strand.
AAAATGTTTGATGGGAGTATTTATGCTAACACGCACACTCATACCCAAATGCAACAATTCACACGAAATAAATGTTGGATTTAATGGGTCAATCAATAATTGTGCTTTAAGTTTAGCATTTTACATTAATGTTTGTGAGCATTGGCATATGTGTGTTTTAATTGCCACAATATTAAAATTGTGTTACTGATATTTAATTCAAAAACGTTATTAAAGTCTTGTTAATATGGTGCGAACTACATACATACATATATACATATGTACATACGTATACATATGTGAATTTTACAACAAAACATCAACCAACAGTCATATAAGAGTATTAATTATTTGAATGAATTGCCAATGAAAAATTAATTTAATTATACAACTGAAATACATTAGAGTAGAGAATTGAAACATTATGGAATATAAAGAATATATAAGGATATTTAAGCACTTTGCTTTTAGATAAATGACAGAAGGATTTAATTTAATATTTATAAAATACGAAACAAATATATATTATCGGAATTTAATATAATGCAAAATTTTCATTGCATTGTTGTTTAAAAAAATATAATTGTTCAATTCACAACTTGTTGGAGGTGTTGTAGATCGTATAAATGTTGTTGATAATTTCCATATAAATATGTTTCTAAATAAATATTTATATGCAAATTATCAACAACATATATGCGATCTACAACACATACAACAAATTGTGAATTGGTCAAATATGTATTTATATTAATAATGCCATGAAAATTGGTATTATATTCATTTTTTTATAAATAAATAAACACAACCCGCGAAGCGATTAACTTGTCTGCGGAAAACACCTAGGTCTATGGCCGGAGTCGGACCCACGACCTCTGGACAGACAGGTTGGCATTGGTACCACTCAGCCATAGGGGCAGCACACAATAGGGCCGTATGTAGTTAAAAACCAACTTCACGCGGTCGGCAAGACTTGAAAGTACTTATATATGTTAGCAATTTATTTATTTCGTGTGTGGCTCACTTAGCTTAATCATGTAACAAGAGATAATCAATCCAACCACAGCCAAAGCTTTAATTCTCATTAATAATCCTTTTTCCGTGTCCGTTAAAAGTATAGTATCCCAGTGGAATATGTTTTACTAATTTGTCTTGAAAGCACTTGTCGTACGACTGGTGAAATTTGGAATGGCGCAAAATGTTTCTGAGTCGTGTCCGGTGAAAAGAGAACGTATCAAAAACCTGGAACAAAATTCTTCGAAAAATGCCCTAAGATTTTTTCCAAATCACAAATATTTGTATAAAGTAAAGTAATTTGTTAGCAATAAAGAATACACCACAGTACTACTACCTTAATTTTGGATCTGGGACCTATTATTGATTATTTTAACTATGTCAATTGGACCCCTCAAATGGCAGCTTCATGTAAAGTTCTGGAACTCAAAGCGGCTGACAGTCTTTGGGAAGCAGTCCCGTGACCTGCCTTGTGACGCGTTATTTTCGATCTATGGGTATTATAAAAATCGCATATCCTGATAAATGAAGTCAGCGTTAGCGCAGTGGGGCAGAATCAAAATATTTTTTTAAATATATCATTAATTAAGTTTAGTCGAACTGTATGGGTTTATATCCAAAGAACTGAACAAACACAAAGACAAAAGAAGAAAATTAATATCAATAACTATCAAATGAAATACTTCTCTAAGACTGACAGTATGAATTTATTAAAAGTAGATGATATTCAACTCTAGACTGCAATCAACCGGCTTTGGTCGAGTGGTCTAAGCGGTAAAGAACTCTGATGAGATTAGCGGGAGCTATCGAAACGTCAGTTCAACCCTCCGCGCAGTAAAAATTTTCTTTGTCTACATGCTTCACATTTATCTCTAAACAATATATAATTTAATTGAAAAAATAAATTAAGACTGTACTCAAGCCAAAAATAATTAAATTTTAGTTGGATATAAATCAGTAATTTCATGGACATATCTGACAAATACTTTATATTTAACCTAAAAGATGAGCCCGAAGTAGGGAACTACGGGAATGTAAAATCATTTAACGTTTGTCATTTTTTTCTCCCCCGATTACAAAAATTATTGTGTCCTTTTAGCCCTTATATTATTCTAAAAAAATCAATCTTTTATCAATCTTTTATAGTCAGTGCAGCATACTGGTTTGAAAACTAAAATTTAAAATTTTTCAAAACCTTTCCAAGTAACAAAATATTACACAAGGCAACAATTTTAAGTTTTTTGAAAGTTTCGGAGATCAAAACATAATAATACTTATGTATTTGCATCTGCTGAATTCAGAAATCACCATAAAAGATTCATATTAGCTCTAGTTTAAAAGACATAGTGCCTTTAATACCTTTAAAAGTTACAGCATTTTTGTATTCTTATCATCATATTTCGAAACCGGTCTTTAAAATCATAAAATTATTTATGTCTACACAGAAAAAACTATCACCAAAAAATTTTCAAACAAAAGTTTATCTAAAAATAAATTTCATTTTCAGTATATGTTCTCTACTAAATCAGCGTTTTTTTGTTTGACTTTTATTTAGGACACAAACACTAAAATCAACAACAAAACCCCGTTTTCTATGTCGTAAAAACCATCCGCGATGATGACACACCTACAAATAACAACAACAACCACAGGAAAATGAATATAATTGTACCAACCCAGTGGTAAATGAAACGAAGTACCTAGATAATAATCAATGATGTCAGGATGACATTCTAAGCGAGCAATATAAGTACATAGATTGTAATGTACGTGTAATCTAATATGTCGGAATTTCGTTGTATTTCATAGAATTTATCTCTTATATGTACAAAGTAGAAAATCGTGGCCTACTTTTGGGCTTTATTTCAACAACAAGCTCGCTTACAGTTCCACTTATTATGTAATCACACAGTAGCGACAGGTACTGACATCGTAGCTTACATTTTAAGCAAGAACGCACCGATTAAACAGCCTATGACAGACCTATGTTAAATCTAAATAGGAAAATAGGCCCAAACGTCTCCGCTAACAGCTACTAAGTATTGCTTACATCAGCGATTACGTAATAGGTATTTTTACCACTGGTAAGTTTGTTTACTGTAGATTTTTGAATGAATCAATTCGTTAATGTTGTTGCATTAATTTTCATTTAATTGCTTAGAGTCTTTAGATAAACATTCAGACTTGAACATATTTAGCAAAGTGAATTCTCATAGATGATTAATGGATGATGATGATGATGACGCAGACAAAAGTTATGTTTAATATATTAAAAAATCCAGTAAATATGTTTGTTTGATTCAGTAAACTAATTTGTTTAGTATTTGTTATATTTTTGTCTCAATTTATAACACAATTTGTCTAATTGGGTGTTAGTTTTGTTTTTGGCCAATGAATTCTTTTAGTATTACCAAGGGTTTTCTTAGGCTGATCAGCCTAAAGAAGCCCGTAGTAATACTAAAAATGTATCTAATGGTTTTATAAATTCAGACAAAAATATTGATGGATACATTACAGAAAATCCAGTAAATATTTTTATTTGATTCAGTGCCTTATTTTGTTTAGAATTTGTAAATATTTTTAGACAATATGCTTTAAAGATTTGTTTACAGCAAAACAAAAAATTTTTTTAAGAAGTGGTTGAGCAATTTTTGTCTATATTTACAAGTTTGTTTGTAGATTCGTTTCGAGACAAAATATTTACTAATTCATTGAACTTCTTTACTGAAAATGATATTTAGTTTTTTTTTTGTGCACAAAATTATTTTTTGTTTTTGGCGTGTAATTTTGGCTGATATGAGTTTCAGGATACATTACTGGTATTGTCATGTAGTTGGAAATTGTTTATTTTTACTTTAGACCTTAAAATTTTAAAAATTTCAAAAACAAATTATCATTTCAAATGTAAGTACAAAATATACATTTCACAATGAACAGACTTTTTGATGAAATTGAAAATCCATTGACAGTGTTCATAAATATTTAGAAAACGGCTTAAAATATCAAAAAACAATTTACATGCTTGAGTACTACAAAAATAGTTTTATTTTTACAAATTTTTCGTACTACTTTATCATGTAAAAATTTTTTTTGAACACCCAGAAAAATTTCAATGCAAAATCGTCGAAAAACAGGTTGATTTAAAATTTTTCGGTAGCGATTTTGCTTCATAGGTGTTTCATGTTAATTTAACATGATTTACAATAATCTTGCAACAAAATGTATCCTTTTGAATTAACTATATTTCATGTAGATTTAATATTCCAGTACAGTTAAATCAAAATGAAGTTGACACTGAAATAACACGAAAAATCTTGTTGAATCAAAGTCATTTCTAGTTCAAACAACATGAATTTGATATTGGAACAACACGAAGAATCATGTTAATACAAAGTTATTTCAAGGAGAAACAAGATGAATTTGTTATTGAAGCAACACTAAGAACTATGTTGAATTATAGTTATGACAAGCTGAAACAACATGACTTTAATGTAGCTTTTTTATTAATTATTTTACTTACGTGATGGCTATTAGCATAAGCATCAGAAAATGTTGTGTTGTAGTTGGCTGTCCCAGCCAAGATTTGAACTCATGACACTTGCGTGATAGTCCACGCGATAACCACCGTAGCTACAACAGCTTCAAACTTTACTATACCGGTACACTAAATAAATACCCATCGCATGTAAAATGAATTTCATTTTAATTCAAGATTATTTAAATGAGTATTTAACATAAAACTTATTTGAAATAAAGTTAAAGTCATGTTGATTTAAAATGAAATGTAACATTTATAACAAAGTTGTTTTAATAGTGAAATATTTTATTCAAAGAGATTTGAAGTTAGATTAATAATATTTCATTCAATATTAATTAGTTAATATGAAAGAATAGTAATTTTAAGCCATCAGTAGTAAATTTTCGCTGATAATTCGTTTTTTGTCGTCTACATAGCCGACACATGTAAGAATAAACAAAAACAAGTCACACAACTAAACACAACAGTGAACTGTAGCAATGAACAAAGCAAAGAAACACTAACACACTTAAACGACAAATTATTTCTTGTAAATTTAATATGATTTCAAATCGCAATTGCGTCAAGTTGATTTTACATTCCGTTTTTTTCTGTGTGAAATACTAAATAATTTTTCTAAATATTTCAGGACCCTCTCAATGGATTTCTAATTTTCAACCTGCACGGCTTCAAATTTAGCTCAGTGAATATTCTATATTTTCTTTTAGTGTAAAGTCTAGTCCAAACTAAATTTTCTAGCTCTTCCATGAGAGGCACCCTAATAATTTCACAATTATGTAATTATTTACGTACACACAAATTTAACTTAACTGTTGTCATATTTTCTATTGTTTTCTTAAAATATTTTATCGTGTATGCATTGTTTAATGGTTTTTGTTGCAAAAGTTAAATTACAAAATGTTTTACAATTGTTTTTGAAATTCATTAAAATTCTTATCAATTTGAAATGTTAATTAGAATTATCTAAATACTCTATTAATAGAAAAGTGAAAAAATAATAATTTATACATAATTACAAGCGAAATTCGGTGGATAATAATTCAGAAAACTTCCAATTATATACATATAAGTATATGTATATACACATATTTTTATATGTATGTATGTATATTGAAAATATTTCCATTGAATGCAAATTATAATTTTTTATCAACTCAAAAGTTCGTATTTTATTTAAAATTTAATAATTATTGTCCAAATACAAAACGCAAGCGGTTGGATTGTCTGCACAAAAGACCTAGAGTCTTAGGCGACTATCGTGCCCGTGAACTCTAGACTACTAGGCTAACTTTACTACCAATTAGCCACAGAATACACGTTATATAGATGGCCTAAATATTATATATTCTAGCGATATCAATTACTTTCTAGCATAAAAAGCCCCTAAAGCTACTGGGGAGGTGAAGGGATATTTTGTTTTTACCTGGAGATGGAGCCCATAAAATGAGTGATTGCGAAACATGTTTGTTTATGAGCTGTTAAGAAAACAAGCTCCAAACACATTACTTTCATTTACATACTTTATAAATCAATATGTACTGAAAGCAAATGCCAATATGTACATAAGAATATTTTATTGGTGCATAAAAATCTTTTTTATAATTTGTTTTTGCCATTGAAAGAAAAACAACTGCCAATTAGCAGTATAAAACTCATTAACGCAAAATGGTTTTCTAACTGCTCCCTTCCTTAGCAACAACGAACATCTGTTTTTTTTTGGTAATATCATTAATCTAATTAATTTGAATTACTTTAATATGAAAAAACGAAAAATATACTTCATTTCACTTTACTTTATACGACTCAAAATAAAACACTTGAAAGGGATAAGCCAATTAAGTCTATTACGAATTCAATGATGATCTCTACAGAATAAATTTTTAGCAAGAGCGAAAATCTCCAGAAATTAGAGCAGAATAAAATATATGGGTGATTCTAATTCTAAACGTACATTTTATGTGTTTAGCAGTGAACATACGGGCAAAAATATATCAAACCGCGCAATAAATCAACCGTCATCTTTTGATAAGAAATATTTGTACCATGGAAAGGTAATTTTCTATAAAAAAAAGTTATTAAAAAAACACATAAATAAAAAAATTATAAAAAATATATGTTGTTTTCTCAGTGTATGTGAATGCTATTATTATTTTTTGTTATTTCCCTGTGGAAAACTTTTGTACCAATCGTTTTCAACGTAATTGTACTTTCACTGGTGAAAATGCGAGTGAAAATGGCGATATAATCGGTGAAAAGGAAAAATGGTCTTAATTTTGGGGGCGTGGCATAAACTGAATATATTAAAAGTTAGACATACAAAGTTTTAGAATGGTTTTCTTGCCACGTGCAAAAAATTTGATATTAGGAGGGAAGGGTCCGCTATGACATAAGTGGCGCCCAGAGTTCGATGTCGGATTAATAAGCCAATAGAACCAAAAATTAAGCCACAGACAAGGCATAAACAACGACATGCAATATGATGAAATTGTACTTGAAATGGCGGCGCTATACATAATTAAAAAATAAAAAGTGCAGTATTTTAAGGCGTGGCAAAAAAGGAAATTTTTAAAAACGTCATTGATATATCTTTCATTATTGGAGGTGATCGCTGCAACTGTTTTTTGAAACACCCACCCTAGAATACTACCAATATTGGAAAATATATAAAATGTATAAAGTGCAAAACTTAAAGGAAATGCAATATCGCAGAAAATCGCTTAAAGCTAAACTTGGATGCAAATATAGACTTTCTGTTCTTTATTTTGTATATAATAGATATGGGGATAATTGGCGATCTCTATAACTTTTACGCTTTTGAAATATTAAAATGTAGAAAATATATTCCACAATTATACTTTGCATACCCAGTAAAAAATTTGCTTCCAATAAAGCAGGTTTCTATTATTATGGAATAAAAGTAGCGCTGACAAACCTGCTGATATCGCTGCTGATTTTTGTATGGCAAGTTTCCGGATTAGAGTACTACATTTTTGCTCACAAAAGCGCTTTTAAAGCGCTGAAAATCATCAACATTTTCAACACTAGAACTGAAAATATATGAAAAAATGGTTCGATGTGGATTGGCGTCGTTAATGCTATTTTGAATTTTTCTTATTTTGTTACTTTATTTATTTTTATTAATTTCATATCTTTACTCAATGTTTATTTTAACTTCAACTAGTATCGAACTAAGAACCTTCAGGTTTGAAGTCCAACGTACCAATCACTCGATCAAAAACACTGTTGCAAAACGGCACCAAGAAACTCAAATAAACTTACTCATCATTCTCGCCTATAAACCTGCTTTGGATCAGCACTATAAAATCAGCTTTTTTGTATAGCTTGTGCACGAAGCTATTGTATAAGTAAAAAGCAAATACTTTTCTCGCTTCAAAACTTGCATTGTTGTGATGCTATGAAATCAGCTTCTGAACAGGCTCATATTTTAAAGCGAATTATGAAGCGCTTTATTTCTTTAGTGCTTCAAAAAACATGAAAATTTTTTACTGGGTATAAACATAAATAAATAAACATAAAAATATTTTTACACAGATCCATTCTCTAAAAATCATACCAATACAATGGGAAAACAAAAAAATATTCTTTTTAATGAGAAACGTAATTTTTTCGTGTCAAACTTTTATATTAAAATAAAAATTTAAAACTTTGAAAATAAAATTGGTTACTTGACGACTTTGGACTCTAACCTGGGATTACAGTAAGACATTTAGAAAAAGTTTAGAACACAAGTTATGTAAAAAAGTGTTCTCTCTCAAATGATATAATAATTTTTTTTAAATCCCATTTTTAATTTTTGATTTATGGCGTGAACAGCCCATATGTCTGCCCCTATATGCAGTGTAACTAATAGAAATATGAGAATATAGGATTCATATTACACTTTTCGATTTCTTCAATGAATCCTGAAATAAAATTATATTTCTAGATTTGTTAAATGTTTTTGTGTATTGAGCGTTACATTTGCTTTCGCGGTTGTTCTGGGAATGGTTTTTGGCGAAAAAATGCACCACAAAAAAATTATAATAGAGGGTTTGAAAGCACTTTAAATTTACTCTTTAAAAACAAAAAATTATAATAATCGCAGGACGAAATATAAAATTATGACCACTTTTTCAATTTTGACTTGGGTTCACAATGGCGGTGCCAACTTTACCACTTTTGAGGTAGATCTACCTCTTTTGGGTATCTGACTCAACTCTACCACTTTCCGAGGACAATCTAGTTTTTCAAAAATAATGCTAATTATACTAACCCGCATTTTTTAACAGATCTAAGGTAGAAGTTTAACTGAAATGTATTTTTAACAATTTATGTAAACAACGCTGCACAAATTTTCTCTTACTGGTCCAGTTTGTGAGAAAATGACTCGGTCTTCTACACACATAGTAGTGCGATTGTTGAAAGTTAATTTGAGAAGAACTGTTTGTAGAATTAAACTATACTGATAATCTGTAAGGATTATCAGCGCTAGCGCTGGGCAACGCACACTTGCAGAGGAGCATTACAATTTATTGAATGAAAATATATATATATATATATATATATATATATATATATATATATATATATATATATATATATATATATATATATATATATATATATATATATATATATATATATATATATATATATATATATATATATATATATATATATATATATCTAAAGAAATTTTAATTATTTTAGCTTGTGTTCGGTTTTAATTTAACTGAATATCAATAACTATCAAATGAAATACAGCTCTAAGAGTGACAGTATGAATTGATTAAAAGTAGATGATATTCAGCACTTGACTGCAAACACCCGACTTTGGTCGAGTGGTCTAAGCGTTAAAGAACTCTGATGAGATTAGCGGGAGCTATCGAAACGTCAGTTCAAAATTCCGCGCTATCAAAAATTTTCTTTGTTTACATGCTTCACATTTATCTCTGAATAAAGATATAATTTAATTTTAAAAATAAAATAAAACCGAACTCAAGCCAAAATAGTTACAATTTCTTTGGATATAAATCCATATAGTTCGACTAAACTCATAACTTAATTAATATATATTTCTTTAAATAGAGAATAATAAAAATATGCGCTATATATGTATGTGTTTCTTATACATACAAATTAATATTTACCCTCACAAAATATTTCAAATTAATTAAATAACACTGGCATAAATAAATTCTTTAATATTTTAAATGTTTTTATATTAAAATTTTCAGTATCAACGATCCATAATTATGAGCTGTCTAAGCTTCCTCATAAAATGTTCCTTATCGAAAAGAAAAATTAATTAGGGGTAAAAAAATCGTTTTCTAAGGTGTTTCAAATACCCTAAAAATAAAAATGGTAGATCTACTACTTTTCATAGTAAGATTTGTTTGAAACAACCTCTTTTTCGAATATACCTCTAAGGCAGATTTTGGGTTGGCTTCACTGGTTCACAAGAAAAAATAAAAAAATGTTATCTTTTAAAATTATTCTTTACAAATATTTATATGTGAACGAAAAGTCGGCTAACTCTTCGTTCAAACAAGACAATAATGTTAAAAGTTATGTCAATTTCAAATAGTTATTTGTACCAAAGCACCACCTACTTAATACATTCTTTGAAAATATAACAACTCCCAGTGCGGCAGAAGCAAAATATTTTCAAAGCAAAACAGAAATTTGTAAACGGATAATGTTCTCTTTATCGTTTCTGTCCTTCCGTTGCTGTTACATTTTTTTTTTTTTGCCATTCTAAAGTTAATAGATGAATTATATTTAAGAATATTGTTAACGTAACGCTCAACACATTTTCTTACGAATTCGATATATTATTTAAAGCATACACTATATTTTGCATTTAAAACAATTCAGATATATAATCTTCGATGATCTTTGATATAAATACTAAAAGATTTTAATTAAATTAAAAAATATGGATAACACTCAATACATTTTTTTCGGATACAAACCGTGATTTCTTCATGAAACGTTTTGCAATATAGTTCAATTTAATAAAGTTTACAAAACTTTTATCTACTTAGAAGTACAATTTTAATAATTAAACGGAGTAATGAACCATACTCAAAAAGCGTAACACTCAATACACAAGACTGCGGACAACATCAATTTAAAAAAAATTACAATTTCTAAAAATTTTCAGAAATTTGCTTTGTGAAATAAGAGAAGCAAATGTAAATATTCCAAGGCCGTTGTAAATTTAATCTCGTTTTTGGAAAAATGCATAATTTCTTAATGTGGAAAATCAACAGCATACCATTTTGTATGAAGAGAATATAAACAGTATTTTCGTTCTTCGTCTTACACAAAAAAAGCTTATGTACAATTATTTATAATCTATTAAATCATGCTAAAGCAGTTTTGATTTTAAAATTTATGCACTTATTTATGAAATATATTACTAACTTGCAACGGATACGAAAAAAGCATTTGAAATGAGAATCACCCATATACAATGTACGTTTTTAGACCATTTCGAAAAAATGGTTTTAATAATTTTCTACAGGTTCGTTGAATTGCAATAAAAATAAAACACTGATATTTAATTTCACAAATGATGACTTCTTTGCAACCCTTTTTATTTATTTCCCAAGTCGAATAAATACACGTGTGTCGAAACACGATGCTACACAGAGAAAACAGATTCGTTGTGGTAACCGAATTCGTTGCCAATCGAATTTTGTCAGTTCCATGTACTATCGGATAATTCGATTGTCGTTTCTGAATGAATTCAATAATAGGAAACGGATATGTATAACAGGATGAACAATATAATAAAATATTACTATTGTGAATTAAAAACAAAATATTTAAAAAATTCTTATTAATTTTTTTCCAAGACACAAATCAATAGTTCACAAACAAGATAAAAATACATAGTATAAACAGTACTTGAATATGATGCTTGAGATATTAAATCTATATCTCCACGAATAGGAATATTATCGATCAGCAAAGCACTCAATTGATTACATAACCCCATCAAAGAAGAGCCCCAAATAAAATACACATACCGATTGGTTATCTTAAAAGTATGCGGTTCGAATCTACATGAGCAAAAGATGTTAATAAACATAATTTTTTTTCGCAATCTTGTATATAAGAATCTTACCTTTCTTTACAGACGTTTTATGGAAATCAGTCTTGTTTGCCGAAACAAAGGAATGCAGTTAGTTTTTAGATCTTGCAAAGGCATAAGGGATGTATAAAAATCATGCAAAAACTTAGCACGGTCCGAAGATAATATAGTTAATTGATAATACTTACGTATTCCCACAACATTTTTAGGACAAAGAATTAAGCAGAATGATTGGCTCTGCTCGTCATATAAATGGCGTCCAAATAATAATATTTTGCAACTAAGCTTTATATGTGATATTGCCCGTTAATGATGAAAACATAATTTTATTGCGAATATGTTGTTTATTGTATCAATTCCTTTATTAAGATTTTTTATTTAATTCCAAAAATTTGACAAATAAATTTATAGCATAAATATTATGTTCTGCATAGTTCTTTATTGGCTGGAAACACCGAATTGTTTTTAATAAAATAGATTACTACCGAATTTAGTACTACTGATAACTAAAAATTCAATTAGACCTAAGTATTAACTAATACAAATAAATATTTAATTGTTGCTAACAACATATGGTATGTATTTGAAAATTTTATTGGCTGTCTCTTTGGATTTTGTTTAATTTATTTTCACAATTAATAATTTTGCTATCGTAACCTCCATGAGATCTCGGATAATGTTATGTGTTTTACAGTAACGATTTTATGGCTACAGAGAAAAACTAGTTTTTCCAGTAAGGAAATTTCAATAAGTTTTACTGTATATTGGTTGACTGAACTAAATATTTACAACTGGAACCATTTTCTAATCAATTTGTTTTCTCTGTGTACCACTAACATTTCTGGGCGATATTTACTAAGCCTTATTTCAAAAATACGCTGACTCGGCAGATATCGCAGAACGGGTTTTAGATAATATCGACTTTGTTGCGTAAAAAGGGCCAATCTGCTATGTAAAATGGGCTGAAACTGGACCTTTTTACTCAACAGAGTCGATATGTATAGAAATGTGATTTTATAATAGTCATAAACCAAATTTATTTTAATAAATATGTACATGCTATAATTGATTTACATTGTATGAGCTTTAATTAGAATTCCTAATATCTCTTTTTCAACATCTCTATCTTTTTTTTTTTTTTGTGTGGTAAAAACGACGATACTTTTGTTGTGGTGACATTAAATGCCTGCTTCTGTTGCTGTCGCATATCATCAGGATTTAATTTTATATAACCACAGCTTTATAATGCTCAAACCCTTGTTTTAATATTTAAATAACAGTAAAGTCAAACCGCATGTTGTATATGAATATATTTTAATGCTACACAATTTCATGGGGCTCTGAATACAAGTAAATATTGTATAATGTTAATGACAATGACATATTCTTATATAAAACATAATATACACACATACAAAGATGAATAAGCACATGCATACATAAAAGATAATTTCTGGTATGTGTTCATTGACACAAAAATTCTACACCTTTAAAAACACATTCCTTCCTCCTTTACACATGTTATGTAAGATACGTGTACATACACTGAACTTCCGAGATAAGATATTAAAGCTACAGTAAGATTTATTATTAAGGGACACCTAACAACTCCTAAAGGAAAAATTTTATATATGAGAATTTCTTTTTATGTTTTACTTGATAATACTATCGACTTGAGGAAATGAATAGCAAAGCGATAATAGCAATAAATTGATGTGTAAAGGCGGAAAGAAATATCATATATTTCATTGAACAATCGATAGAAAAAGAAAAATACTATTACATACATGTCTACGGTAACAATAATTCTTTTTAAAATATTTTTAGTATTATTTTAAAAATTATAAAAAAAATCCCTGTTTAAAGTTTATCAATGTGTGAAGATCCACAAACATAGTAATTGAGTTCTGTTTGTGTTCTCAAAATATATCAGCCTTTCCTTTATAATTTCAGTTAACTAGCCGAGACCTGATTTACCCAGCATACAATTTTTACCGATTTCGATCCGAAGTCGGTCAGAAAGTCTGCACAAGATGCCGAATTCGTATCCGATCTCTATCAGAAAACGCACCGAAAAGCATATGAGTGGTTGACAAGAAACCGGATCTCTTTGTCTGAAGAAATTCACCGAAAGGTCTAACAGAATTCTGTACGAATTCCGACGAATTCCCAATGGAAATTCTAAAGCAATTTCTGACATGTCTTATAAATGTCGGAGAAATGTCTGACAAAATATCAGAAAATGTTCCGATTTATCTGATACGTTTTACGTCCTGGCGTATTAATATCAGAGAAAAGGCGGAGCTAAAATTAGAAATTTATTAGAAATGTCGTTTAAAATTATCCATGCATTGTTGTGCTGCAGCTCATCAGAAAACATTTACCCATATTTTACACGTTTAAGAACTCAAATATTTGTGCGTATAAACTCAAGAGATAAATGAGAATCGTAACGAAAACTAAAATTAGACAATATGCAGAAGTGATTGCTAAAAATCGTAAGACGTAGATCGCAAAATGTGCAGACTACTCTGTTAAATGCCTTAAAGGAAATTAAATTTCCTTTGGATAATGTGCAGACTATTCTGATATTAATCGGATAATATTTCAGATAATGTGCAGAAACGTCGTACCAGAAAACTTCCTACTGCTCCGCCAAATGTCTAAGGGAGTTTGAGACAACTCGGCTGTCTGGTTGTCTGGTAAAGGCTCAGATTTTGTCTGCTGTTAGTTAAACATGTCGGCCAAAATTGTTTCCGGGTTATCAACTTTTATGTAAACCAATACATGTATGTATGTACGAGTATGTATGTACACCTAGAAAAAAATAAATGTAAAATCAACATGACGCAATTGTGATTTGAAATCATATTAAATTTACAAGAAATAATTTGCCGCTTAAGTGTGTTACTGTTTATTTCCTTTGTTCAATGCTACAGTTCACAAGTGGCACGAGCTCAAATCTTGGCTGTGGCAGCCAACTACAACACAAAGTTATCTGATGCTTATGCTAATAACCATCACGTATGCAAATTAATTAATAAAATATCTACAACAAATTCATGTTGTTTCAGCTGGATATAGCTATAATTCAACATGATTGTTGTTTCAATATCAAATTCACGTTGTTTCAACTTGAAATAACTTTAATTTAACATAGTTCTTCGTGTTGTTCCAATATCGTTGAGGGTGATATTGGCTGAGTAGTTAGCGCGTTTGACTACAAACCCTGAGGTCTTGCGTTCAAAACTAGTTTCAGGCAAGCCAACAACATCATGCATTTTTCTCATCAGCATTAGTGTGTCATTGTGTTGGTTGTTGTTGGACTGTTAAAGTGATGAAGGCATAGCACTAGTTACTTTGGCAATACGGGCATCGATTAATACTAACATATCCTAATACACTTTATAGCACCCTCCTTCATCGGTATTGTAGCAGAATCGTCGGCGAAGTAAAAGAACTAATACAATGGCTGTACAGCTTAAAAAGAACTCAATGCCTCTACTTGACAACAGAGGGGCTTGCAACACTGCTATATAAAAAACGCGCAATAGCAGAGTTGTAAATTAATTAAGCTTTCTATCTCTCTCCCACTTTACCACCTGTTCTCTCTAGACTATCACTTTCCCAAATTAATTAACTTTCTATCTCTCTCCCACTTTACCACCTGTTCTCCCTAGACTATCACTTTCCCAAATTAATTAGCTGGTAGGCATTAATTGGCTGATTGTGTTACTTCTCTTGAAAAAAATAAATAAAATTCACGTTGTTTCAACTCGAAATAACTTTGATTCAACATGACTTTTCGTATTATTTCAATATCAACTTCAGTTTTATTTAACTATACTGCAATACTAAATCAACATGAAATATACCCAGCAAAAAATTTTCATGTTTCTGGAAGCAGTAAAGAACTTTCATGCCTTCCACATGCCATGTTTTAAAGCGCATCCGAGGATGCTCAAAAAGAAGGCAGAGATCTCACAGTGTTTATAATGTTTAAATTACGAAGTTAGTCAGCATTTTACATTTATTCAACACGAACTCCAAAATAAACAAAAGCATATTCAGTAGCATTGCAGCTTTCAACAATATAGGCTCTAAAGAATTGTCGCACACACTGTTTCAAATAAACACTAACACATTTAAAAACTCAAAACCCATTTAAAGAATGCTCTCTTTCTATATCTCTCACCTTTTGCATGGAAGAGAGAATTTTATAATAAAACACGATTGGTTTTGTCTGTAGCAATAAGACGAAGAGACATGATTTTAGAGCATTTTTTGATGCTTCGAAAGAAGCGCTATTTTATATCAAAAACAAGAGCTCCAAAGTGGGACATCGCGAACAAAAATCATGCATGTTCCAAGCGCTTTTCGAAGCAGGAGAACCAACAAAACCAGCTTCTCTCGCTTATAAACCTGCTTCGGCTGAAGCAGTAGTTTTTGCTGGGTAGTTAATTGAAAACAAATAAATATTCCTTCAAGATTATTGTAAATCATGTTGAATTAACATGAAACGCCTATGAAGTAAAATCACTATCGAAAAATGTTAAATTAACCTGGTTTTCGACGATTTTACATTGAAATTTTTCTGTGTGTACATTAGCACGACTCACAAATGAAAAACCTCTGTTACCTCCTTTAAATTATAAATTATTCTGTTTTAACAAGATTGTCAGAATATTTTGGGGTTCTAGCGGTGGCCGTTCGTGACCTGTACCGCTACTAAAATAATTTAATTTTTGTAGCTTTGTGCATTTCTCATTTCTCATGTTTTCTCCCTCCAAGACAATATACAAAAATTTTTACATCATTCAAAAGATGTTTTGAAGTCAATAGAGCTTGTCCTACCGTGCCATCGGTATTTTTATATCATGTAAAATCGTTTACTTATTAAAATTTTGGCGAAATATCATATTGTTGGGCATTATGATACAATTTTTATACACTAGTAACGGGGCTTCAAGAAATCGTTCAAATAATATTCTATAAATGTTTTCTTAGGAGAAAAAGGCAAAAAATTATAAACGTAAACTACGTACGGTCCAGCTCACGCACGGTCATCACATTTTACGGTATAACAAATAAACTTTTTTACTTTTGCATTACATGAGTAAGTCTCACTTCCGAGTAGAGCCCTTCAAAATCATAGTTTTATCGAATATCGCATTTACGATCCCACGAATGGTCAAGTTCAATAAGCTTGAACATAACCTTCAATTGATATACAATTTTGTATATGTTGCCTTGAGAAAGTAAATGAAAATATTCCGAAAAATTTCGTGAAATAACACTGGTTAATATATTTTCAAGTTTTTACTATAACCTCAAAAAACGTTTCTTGAGCTCATTTGGGGTCACTGAACGCGTATATGCCATTCATTTTTTTTTAAGAAGCGTTTTCCAGATATTAGCGAAAACATGTTTTTCTGCAGTTTTTTTTAGCTACTTCTCAAAATCTTGAAAACTGTATTTCTGAATTAAACAAATTCTGCACTGTTACAGAGATACTGTTTTCATGTTTCAGCCAATATATAAACTGTGGTGATCAGACCCAAATGTGAATTTTTTAGGTTTTTTCAAAATTTATCGTTTGAAGCAGGTCTCTTAAGGCAAAAAAAATTCCAGGATATTATTCCATGCTACCGATTTTTGTTATTAATCTCCTTTCTTATAAGGGAAGCACACTCGAATACTACAAGAAATTTTATTCATATGCCAATATTAGTTCTGCCATTCTTGGCAATCCACTGTATTTTTTTTTTTTAATTTCTATACACACAAAGAATTGTTTATTTTAGAAACATTATTATTTACTTTATTGTATTCATAATAAAAGCAAGACACTTAGACAAACGCCCTTGCAAACTCACACTTAATATTGTATGCATTTATTTAAAAGGATTTTGTATCCTTTTTATTTGAGATATTTATTTTTGGGGGGATTTTGTACTAAAGACAATAACATACATAATTTTGGTTTTTGCTGGTTTTTTAAATGATTATTCCCCCATAACCAAACAATTTGAAATTCTGTTGCGACTTTGTATTTGTCTGGTGTTCTGGCTCTGTTTCAATACAAATATCCAGTAGCTTATACATATGCAGAAAATATATTAGGATGAACCTTTTTTAGAAAACGTATTATATACAGTATTTGTCAGAAATTATGTGAATGGCAAAAACACCTCCAATGCATTGCAAGGTACCTGGGTACCTATAATATAATAATAATAATAATTTTTGAAAATCATTTATATATTTGTAAATTCTCAAATGGTTTTTGAAAGTCTGTACATAAGAAAAAGGGTTTGTTAGTGTTCAAAATTGTGTTTGAAATCTACTGACGATTTGGTAAAGCACCAAAGAAATGCTGCATATAGACAATGCTTAAACTCCAGCAAATTAATTTCATTTAAAATAAAATTATGGCAATATGTCAAATAATAAATTTCTTACTAATATTTAAAACAATAAAAATTAAAGGGTGTTCTATCACTTAATGTAATTTTACTATGTAATTTAGACAATCTGCTGTATCTTGGAAACCGTATGAGGTAAACTCTTGAAATTTTCAAAGACGCTAAAACTAAACAATTCCAAAATTAAAAAAATGTCAAAACGAAAAATTGCCAAAATGGAAAAATAACGTTTAAAGGAAAGAAGCACTAGAATTAAAAAAATCGCTAAAACGTAAAAGATCACCAAAACTGAAAAGATCGCCAAAAAAACTAAATATATGTGTATTCGTACAGAAACCTTCGTGTGGCACTTTACTTAATTTTTATATATAAAACATCAATTTTTGTATTTGTTTCCTTTCCTTAATGAAATAAATAATTTATCATATCTACTTTCATTTATTTTATTATCAGTAGCAGACGTTGGTGTGTCCGTACTTTGGCTTTGCGACATTGCATTTAGAGTGACGCGAAATTATTTTATATTGGAACATTGACTATATTGAAATTAGAGTAACTTGATAACTATATCTTGAGGTTGCATAAAAAGTGATTGGTTTGCACATCTTTGATAATTTGTTATATTGAATTTATAATGACGTTGTTTAAATTTTCATTTGATATCCATATCATAGTGTTACACTAAATAAAAATTGGTCCGCCACACTAGAGCGTGATTGCAGCACCACCTACCGGTACCAATTAAAAATCTGGGCAATTCTTGGACCCACCTATATACACACACACACAAAATTTCATTTAAATTGGTCCAGCCATTTGGGAATAATTAAATTTCAGACAAACTTGCAGAAGAATTACATATAAAACGTATGAAGGTACCCAGTTACCTTGCTATACTGTTAAAGCTGTTAGAAGTAAATTGGTCTGTAACGCTTATTCAAAATAATTTTTCAATTCAAAGTCAGTATTAATCTAAAATCTATTAAAAGTTAGGAGTTCTCAAGAAGTTGCAGGTTGTGAATCATCAGCTTCAATAAAAAAAATTAAGCTTAAAATGCTAAAGGTACCCGAGTACATTGGTATTCACATAAGGGTTAAAAAATATTTTTGGTAAATTTTTTTAGAATAAGTGGACTCTAATAGGCAAAAAATAGGCATTGAAAGAGAATTCGTTTACCATTTTATTTACTGTTTTAGGGCTCTCTTATCCACACTTGCTGCCAGAGTATGAGAATCTAGTCGGGCGAACATAGGGGTCGCCTTTTTAAGTTTTTCGTTATATCTTCGGCATTTTCAGTCGGATTTTAAAGTATGATATATTGCTGTTTTTGTCTCGAAGGTACTAATGTTTTGATCTAAGGTCCATTGACCTCTAGTATTTCTAGGGTCCATTGATTTCTAGTATTTACCTACCAGTCTAAAGTTCCTATCCCCTATTGCACAACCCTAATATCAGAAAATTAAAGCACGCAAAAAATCATTAAACTTTTTCTAAGGAAGCTTTTTGATCATTGATCATTTCAGCAGAACAATTAAGGTAACCTCACAACAAAACCATCGATATATCGATTATAAGTGTGTGCATCACTACGCATACTTTATATAGAATTGTGATTAATTAAATATAAATTATACGCTCATCTCCATTTCATCTGGAAAATTCCTGATTGTCTACCCATTTGTACAAAATAAATCGAACTTTAAAAAAAAAGGACTAAAATTATTCAGCTATCCTAATAAATATACGATATAGTGTTAAAGATATTTTTATTTAAATTCCTCTACAAGTGAACAAACATAGAAACATGCACATACATAGTATGTATGTATAACTACATGTATGTATAACTACATGTATCTATAACTACATGTATGTATAACTATTTATATTTAACTCAAATAAATATCCACACAGACATTAAATTATAAAAAATTGACTTTAATTTCCACAAACCAACAACAACAGCAAAAGGAAATACATGGAGCCGGAGAGAAATCCCATGAATTTGGTTGAAATTTTTTAGTTTTTTTTTCAAACTTTACTTTTTAATTTTATATTGAATGTATGCGAATGCATTTTGGGTCATCATGAGTGAACAAAATGAGCAAATAAATACAGGAAATATTTGTTGAAAATATTATATTTTATAGAGCAATATTATTCGTTATTTGTGATAAAACTTAAAATATAGTTTGCTGCTGACCAGAGAGGGTCAAATATGGGGCTGTTTTTAGAGAAATCAATGAATTTTTGTTAAATTTGTTTTTAGACTTTAAAGCTGCAAGTGTAAAAAAAATCCGAAGAGTTTACAACAGAAAGCGAGCTTTAAATTATCTAGAATGTCTTTGAAGCTATAGGGTAATACTGTTGGATCATAACAAGGCATTCGACACAGTCGACCATTCAATTTTAACGAAGAAACTAGAGAAGCTTTTTTATTTTTCATCAACAGCCTGCAAACTTTTGGACAACTATCTCGCTGGATGCTCTCAAATAGTCGAATTAAACGGCAAATTTTCAGAATTCCTTAATGTAAATAGAGGCGTTTCACAAGGATCAATAATTTACCCCTGATGCGATAGAACACTGCATGATACAAATGTATGCTGATGATGTGCAGATTTATAATAGTAGTAATGCAAATGATATTGACTCATGTGTGAATAACATTACCAGCGATTTAACGAAGGTCAATAAATGGGCTGTGAGCAATGAACTTTGCATCCATCCTTCTAAATCAAAGTGTATTTTTCTCAATAATAATAATAATAGAACCCCAATGATATTATTGAGTTCGCAAGTTCCTGCAAAAACCTAGGGATTGTATTTAACAACACTAAGCTATCCTGGTCGAGCGACTGTAGTTGGTTAAATATGCGGAATGCTTAGGAACCTTTGGGCCGTCCAACATTCAAGGCCTCTTGATATACGTACTCTGCACGCTAAGACATACCTCTTACCTAAACTTAAAGTTGCTTACAATAATATAGCAAGATATGTTTGCAACAAAGGAAGACGTGAATCAATTTCGCTCTTTTCGTATCAAATTAACCTGATGAGCTTTGAAAACATCCTAAAATTTAAGAGTCTTATCTTCCTACACAGCAACCAAACTATCTTTTTAATATCTTAAGATTTAGAAGATCTGTGCGAGGAAGATTAATTTAGCAAAAGTATAAAAGTGCTTTTTCACAGCGCCTATTTTTTATTTATAGCACTAGTCTTTGGAACCAGCTTCCAACCGTAATTCAAACTATTAGCAACGCAACCCAGTTTAGAAATAAGCTTCTATCCTTAATTTGTTTATTTATTTTGTTTTTTTAATGTATAATTAATTTCCTGATAAATTGCTTTTATTTTTAATCGATAACTTTATTTTATAATTTTTTTATTTTATCTTTATAATTTTGTATCAAGAAATAATAATCAAATTTATATGTAATTTATTGTTGATTTATAAGAATGTGATCTAAATATGAATCTGTAATCTTGTGCATTTTCACTAGCACTTTAATTTATAAAATCTTAATCTTGCTGTGCTAGACTCACTAAACAAATAAAAATACAAATACCAAATAGAGCGGGTATAAACTCACAGTGTTTGCTAAAATGTTGTAAAATATAGTTCCCTGATATTATAGAAAGGACCCTAATTTCATGAGTGACCATTATGCTCTTTAATTATACTCCAGGCATAAACAAATATAATTGTTATTTTCACAACTTTGAGTAATGCTTAACCATCTCTGGATGTTTGCCTATTAAAATAATTGATAGGAAAACTGTAACTACAGTATAATAAAAATAACCATTTAAGTTTTCAACAAATTCACCAAACCCATAATACTAGAGTGCAAAAATTGATAATAAGGCACCACCGAATAATATATATATATATATATATATATATATATATATATATATATATATATATATATATATATATATATATATATATATATATATATATATATATATATATATATATATATATATATATATATATATATGTATATATATATATATATATATATATATATATATATATATATATATATATATATATATATATATATATATATATATATATATATATATATATATATATATATATATATATATATATATATATATATATATATATATATATATATATATAGAAAATTTAAGTATATTTAGCTATTTTAAACCGGTATTTTTCCGATTTTGCTTTGTTTTTAACCGACTCAAAGAAATTTGTATTTGCCAGGATATGCAATTGTATATCCTGGCAAATAAAAATGTACATTCTAAAGCAGTACCACCTAAATAAATATTTGTGTGTCTGCATTAAGCCAAATACACATAAAAATTTTTATATATTTACTATGCCAACATTAATTCAATTTTATTTTATTTAATGCAAAAATGAAATTTACGTCCAATATTTGGTTGGCCTGCAGTGTGCGTTCAATAGGACATAAAAATTGGAGCACAGTAATATTACTCTGGAATGTTCAATAAAAATAATTACAGAAAAAGGGATAAATATTTAGAAAAAAAATAGATTAAAACCAGCAAAATGTTTTAAATAAAGTGAAATTTTTAACTTAGGAGAATCTTACGGTTGTTTCAATTGGACAGCTTAAAAAAGTTCAATCCATTACTGAATCTAGTTCTTAAGAACCCCGTAAGACTTTTTGAACTAAGATGTAACATGAAAAGAGCAAAAGTTCTTCAGTTAGTATTTAGTTATAATAGAAGTAATATTTTTAGTAGCAAAAATTTGTTTTAGTAACAAAAACTCCAATTACACGCTGTAACAGTGAAAATACTCGTGAAAAAATACTTATGCCTGTTTTACACTATCTCACAAGGCGTTTTAAAAAGTTTTAAAAAAGCAATAACAACACATTATATCAGGGTTGCATTTTGTGCAGAAGTAGAACAGCTTGTATAAAAGTCTAAAAACAGCTTTAGTGAGGGTTTAGGTCTACTTGCGTAAACCATTTTGCATTTTAAAAAATTGCAATATACCCTCAAAATCGGAAGATATCAATAGAATAAAATATTTTTTTTTCGAGTTCACGTACAAAAACAATTTTCACT
The DNA here is from genome assembly GCA_956483635.1 of Panzeria rudis. Taxonomy (NCBI): domain Eukaryota; kingdom Metazoa; phylum Arthropoda; class Insecta; order Diptera; family Tachinidae; genus Panzeria; species Panzeria rudis. The sequence continues at coordinate 124,890,501 of OY101447.1, forward strand.
TCATTGTTTCTAGACCAATTTTCAATTTTAAAACTGTGTCGAATAGAGGCGGACTTAAGCTTTCCGTGTATATTTAAAATATCATCAAAAGAAAAATTTAATTTTTATGAAATTTATTTGAAATATTGTCATAATTTTATTTTAAATGAAATTTATTTGCTGGCGTTTAAGCATTGTATATATGCCGCATTTCATTGGTGCTTTACTAAATCGTCAGTAGACTTCAAACACAGTTTTGAACAGTTACAAACCCTTTATCTTATGTACAGACTTTCAAAAACTATTTGGTACGATTTAAACGATTTGGTAAAGCACTAATGAAATGCTGCATATAGACAATAGTTAAACACCAGCAAATAAATTTCATTTAAAAGAAAAATTTAATTTTTTATTTTTTTCCGAACTTTTAAATTTTGCGTATTTTTTCTCACACTTTGCTTGAAACCCCACACCTTTTCTTATTTTTTTCAAAAAGTTTGTCTTATAGCAAATACAATAAATCCCAAATCATTCAAATCGGTAACGAATTGGCACAGTTACAATTCTATTCAACAAAATTTCACTGTAAATTTATACATGCAAGACATTCCCAGTGTATTTTGGAGCTGGTCACAAAATAAATGGTACAAAATTTATAACTGCCAAATGACTGTTTCGATTTATTTGAAATTTAACATATCAAAAGATGAGGGGCTATACTTACTTGTACAATATAGTTTGCGAAAATTTGCAGAGTTTACAGAAAATAATAGATAAGAATTATATTCAATAAAACCATGTTATTGGAAAAAAGTATGAATTTCAATAATATTTGTCTTTAACTTAATACAATATGTCGATGTATGTATTTCTTTCCCATACCGGTTATTTCATTAGTACTTAAAACAAGTTTTCTCTCATAAACAAATAACTGGGATATGGCTCATCTGTTGCGAGTATGCGGGAAGCCCGGGTTCGTATCCCAGCCATGTCAAATTTTTTTTTAATTTATATTTTTTTCTTTTGAAATGATTTTGTTATCAATATAGCGGAATTCTTTTTCACAGGAAATTTGAAAGAAAAATTATTAAATAGCGGAACTTTTGTTATCTCCTCCACAGTGGGGTAAAACTAAACTCATCGCTTGTGTGAACGATTTAAAAGTCATGTAACTTTCGCAAATTTCAACCGATCTTAAAAGTGTTTATACACTTTAGCTTTGGAAAAAAGGAAAATATACTAAAACAATTATATTCTAAATACTCAAAAATTTTATGGTTAAATGTGCAAAATAGATTTTTGCACTGAAATATTTCTTAAATTATGAAAGGTAGCAGGGTATAAGGTTCAAGTTTTTACTTCGCCATTTCGAGCTGAACAAAAACCCAGCAAAAGTTATTGATTGCTGGAAGATTTTTTTTAAGGGAGACTACAAAATGGAATCACTTCCAATTGCGCTTTTATAATGCATGATTTTTGTTCGCGATGAGCCGCTTAGAAGCAATAGTTTTTGCTTCCATAAAATGCTTATATTAGTGCTGAAAATCATGAAAATTTTCAGCAATAAAACTGAAAATATGTGGATGGATATAATTCGATGTGGGTTGGCGGGTCTGATGGATTTATTAACGTCATATGATAGGCTTTTTACTTCTTATCTTTAGTTATCAATTTTGTATTTTTATTCACTGTTTGTTATTTTAATTTCAACTAGTATCGCACTAAGCATCTTCAGATTTGAAATCCAACGCACCAACTACTCAACCAAAAACACTGTTGCAAATTGGCAGCATAAAGTTAACATGAACTTACTCTTATAAATACATAATTTTAAAACTATTTACTTTATTTTTAAAATATACAAATGTGCATGTAAGTGTACTGTTCGTGTATATAATATTAGAACATATTTTAAGGGTCTCGCTTCCGTTAGCGCTTCCAAAAAGCACTATCGTCAGTGAGCGAATTGAAATATTAAATATTTATGTTGCGTTCCATATATTTTTTACATTTTAAAATTATCGTCAAAAGGTAATAAGTATTCGTGCATATTTGTTCGTAGTCTTTTGCAAACTTTAGTGCATTTGTGGTAGCATTTTTGGAAGCATTTGTTCTTTCATAAGCAATGCATTGCTTCTGACAGCTTTTAGTGCTTCTAAATGTCGAATATTTTTTGCTGGGAATATATAAAAAGTTATAAAATTGGTTGAAATTTACGAAATTTACAAGACTTCTAAAGCTTTTCACATGCAATACAATTCATTTTAGCCCACACTGTAGATTTGATAGTGCATATCCTGCACATTTTTGGAAATTACGGTGTACAGATATAGCCCCTCATCTATGAATATGACAACTTCTAAGAACTTTTAACCAGTAGCTGAGCAGTTATATACTTTTTGCCATTTATTTTGTGAGCAGCTTCCACAATACACTGGGAATGTTTTGCTTGTACTATTTTACATTAAAATTTTAAGTAAAAAATTTTAAACTTTTCCTATTCCAAAGATATTTTATTAATTTAGGGCTTATTGTAAGCGTTCAAAGACACACCTTTTAAAAAAAGAAAAAATGGATAGATCCTCAAGCAAACTGTTGCAAAAAATACGCCAAATTTTAAAAAATTTAAAAAAAATATTATAAAAAAATTTTATTTTTCTTTTGATGATATTTGGATGATATATAAGTCAAACTAAAATCTTTCATATACACAGAAAGCTTAAGCCTTCCTTTATTCGACACCGTTTTAAAACTGAAAATCTACGCAGAAACAATGCGGTGAAAATTTTCTTGGCCGTGAAGTCACAAAAAATGGTTTTTTATTGAAAACTTCCGATTTTAAGAGTATATTACAATTTTCAAAATGCCAAAATGATCTACTGAGCTAGACTTACATGTCTTACTAAGTCGTTTTTCACGAGTAACAAAAACTTGCTATTTTGTAACAGCGTGTAATTTTTTATTAAAAATATGGAGAATTTTTCGTCTTTCTTTCTTACAAACTTCATATCAAAATCTTTAACAACAACTTAAATCAGGAAAATTTTGCGGGGTTATATTTCAATACTTAACACTAACAAACAATGCAACTATTTTGCATTACAAAGTTCTACATGGTTTGAAAATTAAAACCAAATATACGATGTATTTTAGGAAAAGATTTATTATTTTAGAAAATCTGTAACATATAAAAGGATTTCTGTGTAGAGGAGCAAAAACTTTTTTTTATTTTGTTGATTTGACCATCAAACAGAATTTTAATTATTTGTTACGGCCGATTTTGGTTGTAACCAAATTATTTATGTACATTATTCTTTTATTTAATATTTATGGAACTCATTAAGGGAAACATAACAAGGATTTGTAAATTTCATTTGATGTATCTACTTGTATTAATTAAATAAAAAAGGGATTTAAAATAGTGAGTGAAATTTATAATACAATATGCATTTACGTATAAATTTGTTATTAAAAATTTAGTTTTTTCGCGTGGAAGAATAGAAAATAATAAAGAATCCTTTGTTCTATATTTCTATACTGATTTCGGGGCTTAACGCTTTTATTTGCCCCGCAGAAGGTGCTTCAGTAGCTTCCTTCAAATATTAGCCATGCAACTCAAGAATATAATTTTCTGGCGTAAATTTTTATTATATCGTCTTCAATATATCACCATTCTTTGACTGCTAAATTCCTATCGTCTTACAGGTAGTACTAGCCTAACTTATTTGTTTTACTACTCTTTTTCTTCTACCGTCTCCCATATATGAAATGAACAATACGTATATCCATTTTGCCCCAAGTGAGCGAAACTCTTTTCTTTCCTACACGGAAAGAATTTTTTCACAAATTCTGTGAATTTTGGCATTAGTCCAATTAAAAACTCAATTACAACTTAACCAGCATCACGCATCGTTGGAATAATGAAACAAGTTTCATTAAAATTATTTGGATTAAAAATATTTGAAATAAATTCATTGATCCAATGTAATAACTTATCTGAGCTAATGAAAATATTTCAATTATTTCAATTATTTCATAATTCTAATGAAATTATAAAATATTTTAATGATATTATTTCATTGTTTAAATGAAATTATATAATTTTTAAGTAGGCTGTTTTATTGACTATTTTGAGTTATTGACACCTCAGCTCTACAAATACGACTCTAATGCACATCCGAGAAATTGTTAATGTTAGACTTTGATTTTAATCAGTTGCTTTATATGCAACGCCGTAACTTCTTCAGCCAACAGCACTCTCAAAAAAATTAGCGCTATGAGTGCATAATAATAAGAAAGAGTAAAATAATACAAAAATCAAGCAAAATTATTTTATGCAAGAGAATATGCATGTGATTTGTTTCATCCGTCTTTCATAAATACAATGAAATGTTTCATTAAAACTATGAAATACGTTTCATTGATGTTAAAAATGAAAAAATGTTGTTGTCATTAATCCAATGAAATTTTCTAACCAAACTCTATACAAATGATGCAATTCGTATGAAATTCTTTTACGATATTTGTAAAATTTTCATTAGGTTTATAAAATTGTCATTGAATTTTTATTGTAATGAAATCATTTCATTGAATTTATGAAGCAAAACTCTGGCAGTGTATCATTACTATCCTATCTACTAGAGGGCAGCACGAATATACTCGAAAGTACTTGCATGTATGTTTGTGTGTGTATGCATGTATGTTTGTTTTTCGTATATATGTGTGTATTTATGTATGTATATATGTACATTTGGTCGTAGCTATGTATGTACACACATATACATGAATGCATACATAAGTATACAGTTGGCCAGATTGCCTTGCACTACATTGTCATCTACGATTCTTGCACGAACCGTCCTCTGTCGATTGGTTTTCTACTCGACATTGTAAAGGAAATCGTCGTTCACGACAATCTGAGCGATAAATTCCTGCAAGTTGTCCTCAATCCAACTTTGTTGAGGACAATATGAGCGACAATGTCTTACATTTTGTCCCCTTAACATTGTGGAGGACAAGATGAGTGACAATGTCTTAATTGTTGTCCTCAATCCAACTTTATTGAGGACAATATGAGCGACAATGTCTTATATTTTGTCTTTAATCAAGCAAATGAATATGTTGGCCTTTTGTTGTCTATGTTTTAAGTGGAGCAGCAGCAGGGTGGTAAACACGAAAACTTATAACCATACAGCCTCAGTTCGAATCTCAGCTAGTTGTTCAGTCAATAATTTAAATGAAACGGAAAAACAGATAAGCAAAAATATTCAATAATTAATTAGGTGGCATTGTCGCTATGTAATCGTTAACGACAAGGTAAACGACATTTTAGTCTATGCAATCATTGACGACATAATAGGCATTTGTCGTCTAGAACTTAACATTGTCGTGCACCCGTCATTGATGATGCCTTAAAGACGTGGCCAACTGGGTATATACATAAGACCATACATCTAAGCACACACGAAATTCATACGAGTACGTTCTACGAATACATTTGAGTACACTTTGCAGCCCTCTACTGTCTACGCATTCTGACCTAGTAATTAAAAACTAATAAAACTTCTTTCATCTCTACTAATTACTAGAGAATCATTAAATGTAATTTCAGTGGTTAATATTTCTACCACGACTATATGGCATATACATTTCTAAACAAAAAACATTTTACAATAGACTTTGAGTTGATAATGATTTTAACATTAAGTACAATTTATTCACTTGAAGATATAATTTTGAAAGTTCAAAAAACAAAAATTGTTTGCAATCATAAATTGCAATTTTCCATTATGGAAATACTTTTTTTGTATATTGGAGAAATTTTTAGTAATATTTGGGCAATAATAAAAATAAGATAAAAAATTTTTGTTTTACAAAATTGCACCATTTGCAGTAAATGTTCTTGCAAACTTAATGAGATTACAACAATTTTCTATTATTTGAGTAATTGGTGCAGATGCAATTTTCAAATTATTTTTCATACATTTTTAGGATAAATAAATTTCTGTTAATATGTGTTTTATTGGCATAATGCCAAAGATAATAGTCTGAATACAGACAGACAGCTCTTTTAATTTTTGATGTTTTATAAAACAAATCAAATTTTTAGTAAAAACAAAATCAATTTTATTGGATTTTAAATTAAGATGAAGCATATGAGTATGAGAAGATTTCAGTTTTTATTTTGTTGCAAAAAAAACAATTGCACACGGCATGTTGTAATGGTCGTTTTGTTGAGTGTTTGTTTAAATAGATTTAGAGCATCATAAAATTTTTATTAAATAATTTTGTTTATTTTAGAGAATGTTGAAAATTTTTGATTGAGGTCAATGCACTTGTAAACTGAATTTATTTGTTTAAAAATTTTGTATTAACAAGTTTATTTATTTGTTTAGAGGAAATATGTTATTCTTTTTAGCTTTAAATAGAAAATAAAATTTTGCATTGGAATCTATACTCGCAATCGAGCAAAAGTAAATAAGTTCATTAAATATAAAGTGAAACTTCGTTATAACGAATCTGAAGGGAATCGAAAAATACTTCTTTATAACCAAGACGTATTAAATTTACATGGTGTCAGACACTGCACAGTGGCTGCAATTAATAAAAAAATTAATAAATGTGTATCTTTGAAACTTAAGATCCGATTACAAGACGATGCATGTAAAAATCATAGAGGAAAACCTAAGCTTGAGTAATACTGAAGTTTGGTCCCCTCTGTTGAAGTACACGGTGAACTACAGGGTGTCAAAGTGGACTAGGAGCGAGGTTTTTCGATCTTGGACTTATTTGTCTTTTTTTATTATTTACAACTTTAAAATAACGATCAATACCCATTTGGATTTTTGGATTTTCTGAATCAGTTTCTAGGGGGACATTTTCTGTCGTTTTTTCTTTTACGGTTTGATGTTGGCTCATATTGTTGGCACTTGTGCTTTGCTGTGAAGCTGGTTTCAAAAAATTTACTTTTATATTACGACCTGTCATAGACATTAAATTTGAGCGTACCCGTGTACGCAAGTATAAATTTTTGTTTACTGGGTTATCACATTCTGCAGCAACAACAGTAACGTAGTCATTTCTGTTGCTTGTTGCCGTTGTTGTTTTGGTACTCATATATGTATGTATATGAGTACGAAATATATTTGTTGTTTGTGTGTCTGCTTGCTTACAAAACAGTGTTTGTTAATACTTTGTTGTTGCGAATATTTGTCTCTTTTTTTTAATATTATATATTTGTATATTGTTTATTCTGTTCACCGGCGGTAAATTAATGCTTGTTTCTACTTCCAGAGTAAGTTGCGAACAGTGAAAGTGCACTACCTTGGGTATGAAAAACTTTGTTGGCCTCATAACTTTTACAAATACATATTATCCGATGTCAACACGGAATTTTATTGATTCTACTTTATTGCTTGCGTGCAGTAAGTGGCCACGTATACTCATCCGATTTTATAAAATTTTGCCCTAAGAAATTGGAAATTCGCGTTTTCTTCACATTTCTTTTTAATTAAAAATTCGTAAAAAATGGCCGTTCAATATATTGTTAAAATTTTTTAAACATGAGGGGATTTCTATGTTTCTTTAATAAATAATAAAGCAATAAAAATTTAAAAACTAAGTTTAGTACTATTTTCATGCAAGTAAATACAATACAATACAGGAGAAAAAGAATCTTTTCTTATTCTGTATACACGGAAGTTTATGCATACATATGTATGCATTTATATGCACTTAAATTTGTAGAAAAAAGGCTTCAGAAGGATCCGCAACTGCTTAAGATGATATATGCATGAATGTACATAAATATGTATAATCAGCTATTTTTCAGATGGACAATAACAACACATATATTATTTTAAGGAGTTTTTATGTAAAAAGAAAATTGCTTATTTGTTTGATGTAAACATCCAAAATGTAATGGCTTCGTTTTTGGACTTCAAAAACAAAAATAAATAATTTTTCTAGTACAGCTGTAATGAGTTTTAAAACTTTTTTCGAATTATATTTTTGGTGATTTGGTAACTGAATTTTTGTTGGGTCTCATACCAAACAAGTCTTGATTTTGATTCCTTTTAACGACTACATAAATTGAGATAACTAAAAATTTTTTCTGCGTGTTATCAAGAATTGTATTTGAAATCATAAAATATTTTTTTCGAGGCCAAAAACCAACATTTTAAAATTCAAAGCCAAATAACTTTGGAAATATCATAGTTATTTTAATGAAATAACCTGTAATTTTTTATCTATTTATAAACTTTAAATAAAGTTTAAACTCATTAAAATCGGATAATATTTGTAAAAGTTATGAGACCGATAATTTTTTATGCTCGAGGTACTCCATTTTGACACTCTACACCTCAGAGTGTATTTTAACAGGGTCGTCCAAATTTCAACATTCTTAAAACATAGATCCTCCTCTATGATGGTGTGGAATATCCCGTCCCCCACCCTTTGGATCCGCGCGTGGCCTAGACACAAACCTGGTACAAGGCTTCCCAAAAACTTGGACAATAATTTATCCAAATCTCTGAAGTTCTCCGGATTCCCACAAACCAAGCCAAAATCTCCCAAAAATTTCGGAATTTTTATGTATGCTTAAAAACTAGGTTAAAAATCTCTCCAGAAAACTTAGAAGTGTCAAGGAAAACAAAAATACTAAAGCGGCAACACTGAATTTTCAAGAAAATTAATAGAGTCCGACCGAAACCAGTTTTTTGAGGCCGAACCCGAACCGAACCTAATATTCGGCAAAAAGGCCGAATATTCGACCAAATCCGAAACTTCCCGAAACTTTTTTAGCATTAACTGATATTAACATTTTAAAAACTTACCAGAACTGAAAAGTTATTTATTTTATTAACGGCCCTTTTCACAATGTGATTAAAAGTTCACGTGGTCTTTAACGGCAAATTCGGCATACAAAACTCTCTGTTAAAGTATACGTTAACTTTTAACTGTACACTGTGGAAAAGGGCATAAGAGTATTTCTACATACATACAGTGTCAGTCAAAATAATAGTAGAAATTGAATATATCTGATTCCATCCAGCAAATATAAAACTTATACATTTACGAGCATATAACTAATAAAAACTTGGCATGAAATTAGCTTAAATGATGAATAGAACTGAAATATTGGGTTCGGTACATATACATTGAGGAGTATTTTTCACTCTATTGATGACGTTACAAGAGCACGAATCAAAAAGTTGAGTCGGAGTAACTAAAAAGATATAAAGTGGTCTATTTACCTATTTTTGATACTAAATTTATACGATTTCATTCATTTTTACTAAAGTGACGTTTTTCTTTGTTTACGCCCGCGTTTTATCGATGATATATACAAAAAAGAATTTTTCTCGACGGTATTGAATTTATCGTGAAGATTGAAAATGAGCTTTCTTCATATTTTGAAATTATAAAAGAAAATCTCTTTTAAAAAACAAATAATCAATTTCAGTGCAGAAGTAAATTCGATTGTGAAAAATCGATTTATTATAACATAAAATAGATTTTCGATTGCAATCGAAACCGGCTTACCATTCTCTAGTTTATGCTATTCATTTTGGCGAAAAACTCTTGAATACTTTATGTTACTATGTGCATATATCTTTTGGTTGCGCTTTATAAAACTAAGTAAAATTTTCATTAAATTTGAAAAGATATCGGACGGGAAAAACAGATTCATGGTGGTGACATATTTTAAATTTTAAAAATACTATTTCGATTAACTTCCTTATTTATAGAGAATAAAAAGTTTCAGTTTCGATATTCGGCCAAAAAGTTGGCCTAAACCGAATATCAGCCGAAAATACTATTTTGGTCGAGTCCGAAACCGAAACCGAAACCGAATATTCGGTCGGACTCTAATAATTAACATTCGCACCGGCCTGTTGCCTTCGTTTTGAATTGTCGTTACACGTCTTTCTTACCAGTATTCGTTACACGTACCCCTGTGGCTGAGTGGTACCGAGCAGGGATAGGCAAAAAATATCGATATATCGATATTTTCTTAAAAATATATCGATATATATCGTCGATATTTTTAATTTCGATATATCGCTACATCGATTTTTGCCATATATATCGACAGTATCAAATTCGATATTTTTTAGCTTTGGTCTTGTTTTTCGTGCAATTTTTAAAAACATTTCTTCAGTCTTCATCAAATAGAATATTACTAATAAAATCGTTTGTTTTATTTATAATATTTTGTCTGTTCGAAAAATTATCTTTCCTTGAGTGTAATTTTGTTGATGTACATATGTTCCGTGAAATATTGGTGGAACAGTAAGGATCTTGGAAATTAACTCTTTCCAGCTAAATTATTTATAAGAATGGTACTTTTTTGTTTTATTTAAAAAAAACTGGGGACTGCGTAAGAATTATGATTGTTAAAAAAATATCGATATTTCGATGTATCGATATTTTTTATTCAATATATGTATATCGATGCCGATCGATATTTAAATATATATCGATATATATCGATATATTTTTTTCACTTGCCCATCCCTAGTACTGAGCTAGTGGGTTCTATTCCCGCCATAGATCCTATGTGTTTTCCGTAGACAAGCTATTCGCTTCGCGTACAGTGTTTGTATAAAAAAACGTAGTTTTTTCATTAAAAAAAATAAAGATTTATTTGTTGAGGATTAAGCAATGTCTATATATATTTCATTGGTGCTTTACCCAGTCCTCAGTAGAGTGAAACCATACTTATCTTATGCACAAACTTTCAAAAACCATTTGAGAATTTACAAATAATAATTTTTGAAAATCACAAACGAATAAAATAACCTTAGAAGAATTTATATTCGATATAAATAATATATTCCCATCGATCCTACAAGGAGCATAGGGCCTTTATACAATTAGTCGCCCATCGGGTGACAATAACAATTTTGTTTTACCACACAGCATAGAAAAAATGTAGATGCTGCATTTCATATGAAGAATGACCAGGAACTTCGTTCCAAAAATATAATGGCTTTCAAATATTATAAATAAATTTCATTTTGCTGCATAGTGTTATTAAATCTTTGATTAAAGCACAATATTCTTGTGCATTATATTCTCATCTTATTTTTATGTCACTTTCATTCAGGTATTCAAAATTCAAATACAAAGTGAAAATGATCTTAAAATATTTTCATTACTTTCTTAAAATTCTCACTTTTTCGTGAGATTCTATGAAAACAATTCACACTTTTAATTTTAAATCAACACAGACACCACATAGAAAATGTTTTCACTACGAGCTGCTATTAAATATATATGAAAGGGAAAAAATGCGAATGCATTTGCCACATTAAAAATCGAGAAAAAAGAGCATCAGAATTTCCCACATTAAAGAAAAACAAAAATGAGAAAAACATGTAAACTAAAAATAATAGAAAAAACGAAGAAGCTCACATAATAGAAAATATTGTCATAGAAACTGGAAAATTATTACGAGCTACATAGAAGAAGACGCAGAAGAAACTGGATTTATTTTAGCTGCTGCAACAAGTGGCAAACAAACTGTTTAGAAATTTTCTTGTCTTTTTGTATTTTTTTTTTTTTGTTCATTACAGGTGTTGCAATTACAATTTGTAACACGCTGTGGCTCAAATACGTATTTGTAGTGGCATGCATGTACAACATGCATTCGTTCGTTCATTCATTTCTTTATGAGGTTTGGCGTTTTATTTTTTCTACTTCCACAAAGATTGAAATTGGTTTAATTGTGTTTTTGTTTTTCCTAGATGTGTTTTTTTATTATTATGTTGCCACCAACACCAAGCAATAATGGAAAATGATTGTTTTTTTTCTAACTTGGTTGGGAGATGCGGTTGATTGAATAGTTAGCCACAATAGTGGTGATTATATTTTTTATATTTTTTGCATTATTATTTTAGATTATTTTAGATTAGTGGCTTGAGGTTTTTATATATATTGCATTATTTGTTTGCCATCCCATGCACTTGCTGAGTTAGCTGACAAAGCCAACTCTTCATCTAGTTAAAGCATAATGGGTGAAGAGGCTAAGGGTATTTCTGCTATAGTTTGCATAAAATTTATTCAAGCATAACAGGCATATACATAAATCAAATTTGTATGCCTTGTCAGTCCACTATACCAATGGGAAATTAGGTAATCTACTCGCAGTTCAGAAAGACCAAGATTACGCAGAGTAAGAGTGTATTAAATTAAAAAATAAATTAAACTATTTACCAATACTAGAACGATGTAAAGTTTTTATGTACACTGAAGAAATTTTCTTTATATATTCTTTGAATTTCGGCATTGACCTAATGAAAAACTTCATTAAAACTGAAATGAAACAAGTATTGTTGAAATTAAAATTCTACCAAATACGTGAAATAATTTCATTGATCTAATGCAATCAAAATTTTACAAAATACATGAAATATTTTCATTGATCCAATGTTAGATATATATTTCGAAAATAATAAAAATGTAAATATTTCATTATTTTACGAAATTATTTCATGACTCCAATGAAATTATTGCATTATCTTAATGATATTATTTCATCATTTTAATGAAATCATGTTATTATTTTAAAGGAACTATTTTATTGTTTTAATGCAATTATTTCATTACTAAGCAGGCTTATGAGATTAAGCTGTTTTATTGAATAAATTAATCTATTACCAATTTCATGCTACAAATACGTATGATGGACACTGATGCACATAAGAAATTTTTTTTCTGTTGATGACGGCAGTGTTGTCAACTTTGAAATAAAAAAGCACTAAAATCGAGAACATAAGAAATTTTTTTTTATGTTGATGACGGCAGTGTTGTCAACTTTCAAATTAAAAAAGCACTAAGACCAAGAAAAAGCGCATAATTCTTGAAAACAAGCACCAAATATAAAATTTAATTTTTACTTATAGTTCACTGCAAACCATAATTAATGAAAAAGGTTTGGAAATTATTGATAGCGCTGTGTAATAGTAAGAACTTAATTTTAAAATTATAAATTTCTACTATGCTTCCACCGGCATGATTTCGTCAAATTATGTTGATTTATACATGATTTGCCATAAAATTTTTTGTACCTCAAAGCAGTTGATTTATTTTAAGTTATATCGAAAATATTATTTTTCGAGCTCGATTTATCTATAAGCCCTGCCTTGTTTTGAATTTTACAAACTCCATCCCTGGGTCATCCATCAATAGTGATTGACAATTTCGAAAAAATTACATTGAAGATTATTTAATTAATTTTAAATGCCTAACTATACACGAAAAGAGTTCAATTCTAGCTTCAACCCAAACCGTATAGAGTAGATGCATCATTTGACTATGAAAATTCGAACACCAAATCACTTACAAGCTTGGTGGAAAGACTTCGAAGTAATTTACTTAAATCTAGTTTAAGTCGGCGGAATTATAGTATTATTTTGGTTAGTTAACTTCACATGCAAAATTAAATTTGGCCCCACGTTGGGCGCTATATCACAAAAACCATTACTTGCACGGGAATTAGCTCTTCTAACCTCCCCTGACATTTCTGATCAAATTGGGAAAGGATTGCCGACTTTCCGGCATACAAACAAAGGGTTTTGCAACAACTTTATAGTGGCTAAAGTTATTCCTTGTTTATAAAAATGCACTACGATTGGAAAAGTTAAAATATTTTAGCAAAAGTTTTAATATCCAATAATGCTACATTCCTTCTACAATGTGGAACTGATACCGATATAAAATGGATTTATAAGGCTTCTAATTTTCTGTTCAGGCTCACTTGAAACTTGATATATAAATAGATTTAGATAGTTAGTTAAGCCCAGAGAGCGATAAAATACGCTAAAACTAAACTGTGAAAAACTTTTCGCGTCTTTCGCAAATCTCAGCATATTTTAAATATGTTAACACTGTGATGTTTGAGCAGCCCATTTGCTTTATTCTAGATTAAGATTTGGTGTCCCCGAATTTTTTTCCCACTAAAAATAAAAGTTGGAAGCACCGAGCGAGCACCAACTGAAAAATACGCCGTGTTGAAAATTTAAAAAAGCACTAAAAACACTCCTAAGAGCACCGATCTGACAACGCTGATGACAGGTCACACAGTATCGAACTCATACTCTCGATTTTCATTATTTGCTTTATAGAGAAAGTCTTTACTGCTTTAGCCAACAGCAGTCTCAAACAATGTGTCATGTGAATGTATAGTAAAAAATGTACAATAACAACAATAATATAAACTTATTTTTGTTGTTCTCTTTGGGTTGACAACTGTTGAAGTAGATAAGGATGTTTAGAAGGCTTTTCCGTCATCCCACGTCAGATTTTGGTGATAAACAGACCGCTTTCAGCTATTTGTCATATTCACTGTTCCCGGCATACAAGAGAACACTGAAGATGGGAAATAGCGGAGACCGGTCTATTTATCAACCATACTTTGATGTTTGATGACGGAAAATCTTTCCAAATCCAAACAAATCCCATCGCAGGAACAACACAACACTTAAAAATAAGGGTGCGTTTTGTATGAAATAAATATGTGCAATGAATTTTTTCATCAAGACTATGAAATACGTTTCATTGTAATTATAACATTCAAAAACTTTATTTTTACTTTTTTTTATTTTTTATATATATTTCAAGATTTTAAAGTACCCATTAAAACATTACGTCAAAACTTAAAGGGGTTTCCACAAAATGACAAAATCTTGTCGGAAATCCAACGAAGCTTTCCAACGAAATCATGAAATCTAAAGAAAGAATTCCAATGAAATTCTTTCACAATATTCGTGAAATTTCACGATTTCATTGGAATTGCAAGAAAAGAATCTACTGGAATTGTTTCATTTACAAAGCGTAATTTTTTCAGTGTAGATTAGGGTGCAACTTATTTGCCCTAAATTTCTTCTTATACTAAGGACAGCATTGCTGAAGGGAGTTATTAAAACTTTCAAAAGCTTTTGGCCCATAGAAATAAAATGTGTCCTAATCTGCATTAAACTGGTCTATAAAAATGTTTTTCTTTCTGATGCCAAACATTGGCAAACACAAAGCTAAAACGTCTAAAGCAGTGGTGTGCAAACTCTCAATTTCCTATGCACTCGTGCATAAGCTGTTTTTTTTCAACATCACAACACGTATACTGTGTGTGAAACTCGCATCCTATGGATAGATCTATTTAGCCGCAAAGCACACTCACAATTATAGATGTGGTAATGCGCGAAAAGTCTTCCTCTATTTATATTATTTTATTTTTAGCATTTTTGCACCACTGTGCGACGATATTATGAAAGTTATTTAGGCAAAGCAAAAACTTCAGAATACAAACCCAAATATCTTTTCATGTTCTTATTTTTACTAGCTTTATAAAGACATAAAATTTTTAAAAATTGGTTCTTCAGGCATTTCAACAGGAATAACAAGAATTAATATTATAAAATCTAACAGCCTACTCCATGACTTTAGTATACATCATTTGTAATCAAAGATACAGATTTTATCTAAATATGCACACAACGAAGAACCTGCCTTTATTGGAATACCCATTATAAATAAAGCTGGCTGGCAAGTAAGCACAACCACAATTGCAACTAGATTAAAACCAAGAAACAAACAACATCCAACAAAATAAATAAATGTTATAATTTAGACGGTGTAAATTTAACCACAAAAGTATTTAAATACAATTGTATTGCGTTTAGATATGCACATTTACACATAAATGAAATTAAAAAAGATCAAGCAAATGTTTTTACTATAAAACATATACAAATTAACTAATACATAGTTACTTGCGCATATACATAGATGCATATTATTCAACCATATTTTTGAGCTTTGTACACATATTGCAGTTAATCAAGATTTTATAAAAATTATAAAGATAAGATACAAGAACGGATACGCAGTGGTTCCAATCGGAAAAAATTAGTAATAAATCTGTATCTTTGAAAGTTCTAACCCTATGAGAAAAGGATGTATCTAAAAATCATAGCGGAGGACCTAAGCTTTATGAATATTAAACTTTTGATAACCTTGTTGAAAGACAGGGTAAGCTATAGGGTGTCAAAGTTGATTACCTCGAGTATGGAAAACCTTTTTGGTCTCATAACTTTTACAAATGTTATTCAATTTAACTGAATTTTATTGAAAATTTTCGCAATGTTATTACCGGAGATATTTACGAAATAGGGAATACGTTCGAGGCCAAAAGAATTTATCTATCTATAAACTTTACAACAAGCTTATAAGTTCATTGAAATCGGCTAAGCTAATTTAAAAATAATTAGCGGGATATGCGAATATGAACCAACTCGACTTGGATACCGAGAATTTTCAAATAAGTTTTAAGCTATTGTTCGAATAGATTTAATGCGGTCCGTTTGGCCCATTACCCCTCCAATTTCGAGTAAATAACGAAAAACATGTAAAAATATCGAAATACTTCTTTCCTTGAAAGTTACCCGAAATTGGAGGGGTAACGGCCCAAACAGACCTCATTTTCGGATTCAGCGCGTCGAAATATATGTAGGAAGGTGAGTCTAATCAAACAAACAGCCCAATTCTTTTTTTATACTTTGTGTCTGCTTGAAAATTGTGCATTTTCTGTTATTTTTGTCTTCTTTGCTACTTACACTACGACTTCCATATCTCGGGACCGGTAAAATGTAAATTAATAATTTTTTACACGTAGTTAAACAATGCATTTGGAGCTCGCAGTAGAAATTTCAGAAACAAATAAAAATTGTTTCCTAGTTATTTTATAAAATAAAAATTTTCTTCCTGAAATTTTAGTTTTTTTTTTTACTAATTTTGCCCTAGCACCTAAATTTATAGCCAGGATGGCTTCATTTAAAGCAACAAGAATGTTAACTACCTACCCAATAAAAACCTGTTCATGGCTTTTTTTAAGCACCCTGTGCAGAGTTTTTTAAGGCAAGTAAACCCAAAAATTATTTTGAAATTGATGGTTTTCGACCACTGCCAAATGTAGGGTGGGCGCATGTCCGAAATGAACAAAAGTATCCGCTAAATTCATCTTTACACAGAAAAAACTAATTTCATTTTCTGTAAAGAAATTCAATGAAATAGTAAATATTTTGTCTGAGAACGGACCTACAAAAAAATTTATAAATATATACAAAAATATCTCAACAATTTCATTGAAAAAAACGTTGTTTTTTCAGTGAACAAATTGTTTAAATCTATAAAACAATTTCTCTAAAAATATTTACAAAAACAATTTACTAAATCAAACCAAACGATTTACTGGATTTTCTGAAAAATATCAAACAATGTTTTTATCTGAATCTATAAAACAATTAGTCTAAAAATAATAACAAATATCAAACAAGATATTTTAATTAATCAAACAAAAATATTTACTGGAGTGTTTGTAATATATCAAGCATTTTCACTTTGTTAAATGTGTTCAAGTCTGCATATTTATCTACAGACTCTAAAAAAATGAATGAGAATTAATGCAACACATTAATGAATTGATTCACTAAAAAATCTTCAGTAAACAAACTTGGAACAATCGCATTGTTTTTGCTATCATTGTCGTTGTTATTATTTGTATGTATGTCGTTATTGGGGTTGTTTTTTTACGACACAGTTCTTCTGGTTGTTTTTGGTGTTTGCGTCCCAAATAAGATAAATAATTCATTGATTATGTAAAGAACATTTACTGAAAATGAAATTTATTTTTAGAAAAATTTTTGTTTGAACATTTTTTGGTGATAATTTTTTCTGTGCAATACATGGCCTTCCAGAGTGTATAAAAATAAAATTAACATTTCTAACAAAATTTTTTTACAATTTTTAAACCTATGAAAGCACTTTTATGGAAAAATCGAAGATTTTTCAGTTAAATTTCAAAGTTTTGAATTTAGACCTTTCTTGCGACTTAACGGCTTAAGATACTTCGAAGCTTTGTTCTTAGAATTTTATCAGCAATTTATTAGTGTACTACAAGTTGAAATCAGAAGCTTAGTAAAAAAGTTACAACAAAAAAACCAAAAATGTTGAGACAAAAAATTTTAAATTTCAATTTCGAACTGAAATATCTCTTAAACTACAAAATTTATAAAAAATAATTGTGAATCCATTTTTTCTTTATTTTGTCTAGCAAAATTCAACGCGCCTAAAATTTCACAATTCCGTTAGTATTTACGAGAGTTACAAGCCGCACAATGTTTTTCACACCTGAGGTAGCCAACTTACAGCCCTTGTAGCTCCCACCTGGTACAGCTAAAAACTTAAAGAGATATGATTGTGAAAGCCTGGATTCTCCTCTGCAACCAATTCAATTATTATGCAAATCCATTTAGTAGTTTAGAAGTTCCATACTTATTGCCACTTTTTTTCTAATTTATACCACTGTGCAACACTAAACGGAGCGGAATTTAAGTTGTCTGACCGTGCAGAGTAACTGGGTATTTACCTGTGTTCCAAACTGTCATAGCACAGTAACGTCCAGTCAAGGACGGACGTAGAAAGTCCATAGGGAAAACTGTAAGAATAATTCCCAGAAACTTCAAGTGCATCTTCAACATGGTAATAAAGCCTATACGTACGTATGATGGACTGCATTAGATTACGTTAAATATTATTGAATCGCGGATGCTGCGTACATCAAGCTTCACTATTCTGCATTGCCTGCCAGTTAATCTTATGGTCTTATCTATGTAAGTGTCTCCCAACTTTTGAGCGGCAACGCTGTTTTCAAAAACGTTTGCGGCATTTTAAAGATTTCGATTTCATTAAGATATTGTGCGAATTTGTACCAATTCGACTTGGAGATTACGACAATTTTTAAATAAGTTTTAAATTATTATTTCGATTGAGTTCGAAAGCTCAAAAAACAGCGATTTCTGCAAATTTTATTAAAATTGATTCACCGGTCCAAGAGATATTGTTGACGAAATTTTCGAAAAGAGTGATTTCTAAAATGATCCCAGGAGGTTTTCTCCTTTTAATTTTCGAATGCAGTAAATCTTAATAGGTTAAGTGGCTCTATAGATATTGCCTTCGAAAAAGGTCAACCGTTTTTCATATATTTTTAAGATTTTCTTAATATATTTTTTTAATATTTCTTTTGATAGTTTTTCTTTCAGCAATTGCATGAGTCTTATTAAACAAACAGTAAAGTATATTACGGGTATGTTTCAGTGTCACATTTTTATATCGTTCATATTTGGCTTTTTGTTTTTCTTTGTCATCACTTTGGCTTAATTGTTGTAGCTTTCAGTTTATTTTAATGGGTCATATCATTACCATCATCGTCATCATGGACAGCCGTATGGCAACGAAGATTATTACAAACCCCCTCGGATAGACAGTTGCATGAGAGGAAGTTTAAGCAGAAACAATCAATGAGGCTACTTGGCTGCCTAGTTGATTTCAAACAAAACAACTGCTTAAATAAAAAATCTTTGAAAATTATAATTGTAATAGGATCCTCTGTTAAATAGAATGATGCACCCGTTTATTTTTATTATTTCTTTTTTTTAGTTATGCGGCCAAGCCTTATTGTTTGGCTACTTAAAACAATTTTAGATACCCAGTAGAAATTTTAGAGCTAAATGGAGATTGCAAATATTTTTGGCAAATGTAATTAAATAACTAAAGTCATCTGATAAGAAGTCAATTTAACAATAGATGGAGATTTGTAATTCCAAATGAATTTTGAAATTTTAATAGTGCTTATTGGTTTCAAATCAAGGGTTTAATCGGCAAAATAGGTCACATGTGCCTTTTTACTGTTTAATTGCCACACTTTATGTACCCACACCTATTACCTAAATGTAAACAAAATCAATCAGTCTTGCATGAGCACTCAAACAAGCAGGTTGTGTTGTTGATTGCTTTATACACTAACAAAAACTTTTTAAGAGCGAGAGTTGCAAGAACCCATACAAGTGCAAAATGTAATAGGGGGTAACCGATACCGATATATTGGCGATACTTCAGATTTTCCGATACATCGGTGTCGGCGATATTTTACTGTCAATACGACGATACTTTTAAAACTTTTTTCAGATTTTTTTAACAAATTATCTATTTTTTGTTAATTTTACCTTGAACTAAATTTATTTCGTTTTTTCTTAGATCTTATTAATATCAATTAAAAAAATTAATAATATTATACTCTGTTATTTTGTAAAAAAATTATTAATTTTTCGTTAATTTTACCATGAATTCAAATTCAATTCGTTTTCTTTTTAATTCTTATTCCCAGCAAAAAAGACACTCCAAAGAAGTCATGAAAATGTAGAATTCGCAATCCGAAAGTATTGCAAATTGTTATCATTTCTAATTACATAGGTTTACATATCCTTGTCATTGCAAAAAGTTCTCTTTTTCGATTACCAATGACCGAATTGGAAGCCATATTAGGCCAAATTTTTTTTTCGGTGTTCTATAATGTTTTTCCTCTAGGAAAAATTATGGAAAATTGCCCATATTCACAACTTGTTTCTTTTTATGCGAACTTAAACACAAAACTGTGTTTTCATGTAAATTTAAGTGATTAAATATAAATTTTTACACTCTACAACATTATTACAAATTTACGATCATATATTGTCTAAATTTGTGTTGAAAATTTCTCCTTGTCTAAAATTACATCGATTTTGTAGTTATTTTATTAAAGAAAAAACCTTTCAAATTAAACATATTATTTTACGTAATTTTTATTTTATTTGAACTAATAGGTAAAGTCTGAAAATTTTTTTTTATTATTTCGGCTTTCTAGTTCTGGCAAAAATTAGTTAAATAGCTGATGTTTCATTGAAAAAAGCATCCACCTTCATAAGTGGTAAAAGCGAACAAGAACGCTGATGATGACGAGCGTAGCGGCCGTCGAAATCAGTAGTACTGATCCGTTCTGCTAATCTGATTGGAATATTCCAGCACTCCACTCTTAATAAAAATAATTTGAATTTACATTAATTCAATTATTGAACTAGAAAGCCGAAATAATAAAAAAAAAATTTTCAGACTTTACCTATTAGTTCAAATAAAATAAAAATTACGTAAAATAATTACTATGCAATCGGCCCGTTGCAATAAGTTATATGCATGTGTTTACTTCTCGGTTGGCTGCCTAGAACTAAAAATCAAGACAAGCAACTGAAGACTGTTAAAGGCATGTATAATAACAAAAACCAAACAAACAGCTTTGAGTGAATGTATTAAAAAAGAATACTCATCAAAAGCGAAAAACAATAAGTGTGGTAGTGTTGGATATTAATCAGATAGGTGAAATTTCAAAGCTGACTAAATTTAGTTGAAATAAAAATGCAAGAATTTACCATGGAAAATAAGTCTTGTATTCTATTTACTGGCAAAAATTAGTTAAATAGCTGATGTTTCATTGAAAAAAGCATCCACCTTCATAAGTGGTAAAAGCGAACAAGAACGCTGATGATGACGAGCGTAGCGGCCGTCGAAATCAGTAGTACTGATCCGTTCTGCTAATCTGATTTGAATATTCCAGCACTCCACTCTTAATAAAAATAATTTGAATTTACATTAATTCAATTATTGAACTAGAAAGCCGAAATAATAAAAAAAAAAAAATTTTTCAGATTAAACATATTTAGTTCAAGTGGAAAAAATTTGCCATAAAGTATAATACGGCTATGGCTGAATGGTAGATGGGTCAGACTATCAGTCAGGAGGTCGCGATTCGAACCTGCATGCAGCCAATTGCTTTTTTTAGTAAAAACATTTTGTTCAAAAATAATGCGTGTGTAATTTTAGGTCGATAATAATCTGTAAAGTGTTGCCGACTATTATCGAACTAGTTTTCAACAAAAGTGTTTTTTTAGAGTGTGGATGTTGTTGGACAGTTAAAGTGATGAAGGCATAGCACTGGTTACTTTGGCAGTACCGGCATCGATTAATACTAACATATCCTAATACACTTTATAGCACCCTCCTTCATCGGTATTGTAGCAGAATCGTCGGCGAAGTAAAAGAACTAATACAATGGCTGTACAGCTTAAAAATAACTCAATGCCTCTACTTGACAACAGAGGGGCTTGCAACAATGCTATACAAAAAACGCGCAATAGCAGAGTTGTAAATTAATTAAGCGTTCTATCGCACTCCCACTTCACCACCTGTTCTCTCTACACTATCCCTTTGCGAAATTAATTAACTGGTAGGCATTAATTGGCTGATTGTGTTACTTCTCTTTAAATAATATATCAAATTCACGTTGTTTCAGCTCGAAATAACTTTGATTCAACATGATCTTTCATATTATTTCAGTATCAACTTCAGTTTTATTTAACTATACTGCAATATTAAATCATCATGAAATATAGTTAATTCTAAAGGATAAATGTTCCTTCAAGATTATTGTAAATCATGTTGAGTTAATATGAAACGCCTATGAAGTAAAATCACTACCGAAAAATGTTAATTAACCTGGTTTTCGACGATTGCACATTGAAATTTTTCTGTGTGTGTACATTAGAGCGACTAACAAATGAAAAAAACCTCTGTTACCTCCTTTATATTATAAATTGGTTTGTTGTAACAAGGTTCTCAGAATATTTTAGGGTTCTAGCGGTGGCCGTTGGTGACCTGTACCGCTTCTAAGATCATTTCATTTTTGTAGCTTTGTGCAATTCTCATTTCTCATGTTTTCTCCCCCAAGACAATATACAAAAATGTGTACATCATTCAAAAGGTATTTTGAAGCCAATAGAGCTTGTCCTACCGTGTCATTGTTATTTTTATATCATGTAAAATCGTTTACTTATTAAAATTTTAGCGGAATATCATATTGTTGATGGCATTATGATACAATTTTTATACACTAGTAATGGGGCTTCAAAAATCGTTCAAATAATATTCTATAAATATTTTCTTAGGAGAAAGTGGCAAAAAATTATAAACGTAAACTGCGTATGGTCCAGCTCACGCAGAGTCATCACTCAATAAATAAAATTTTTGGTAACGTCATAGTCCGACACAACCTATGATTTTACGGTAGAAAAAGTAAACTTTTTTACTTTTGCATAACATGAGTAAGTCTCACTTCCGACTAGAGCTCTTCACAATCATAGTTTTATGGAATATCGCATTTACGATCCCACGAATGGTCAAGTTCAATAAGCTTGAACATACCTTTCAATTGATATACAATTTTGTATATGTTGCCTTGAGAAAGTAAATGAAAATATTCCGAAAATTGTGTAAAATAACACTACTTAATATAATTTCAAGTTTAGCTATAACCTAAAAAAACGTTTCGAGCTCATTTGGGATCACTGAATGCGTATGACTTTCACTTTTTTTAGAAGAATATTAGTTGATAAATGTCCTTTAGAAAATCGATTTTTTAAAAAGCATGGCGAGTATTTTTTTAAAATTATAAAGGAATTATAAATTTTTACTTGCTTTTCTACTAATTTTCTGCATATTTTTAATACAGATTCTTTGGAAGCAATCAAAATGTAGTTCCTTAAAAATTACTTCCAATTTTTTATACTGGTTTAATATCAATTTTAAATATTAATAATCTCTTACACTGTAATTTTGTATAATAAAAAAATTGCCCGTTTTGAGTTTTGTTAATCTAAACTAGAACTTCAATATTCAATATTCGTATCGGCATCGGAATAGGAATCGGAATCGGAATCAGCGATATTTATTTTTAAGTATCGGTATCGGATCGGCAAATCGGCGTATCGTTACATCGGTAGTTTAAATCAATGAAACAATATAAAAATTCAGAGAGAATATAATGAAAATTTATTTATTGGAAATGGTTGCAGAATTATCAAATATAGTGCTTAATTAAAAAAAATTAAGTTTCATTTTTTTACAAGATTTCTTTAATTTTTAGTTCTGGTTTTAATTAAATTTTTTACTTAAATGATATTTGTATTATTTAAGGAAAATTGCGAAGCATGTAGACAACGAAAAATGTTGACTACATGGAAGGTTGAACTTACATGTTTCGAGATTACCCGGTCTACACATCAGAGTTGTTTACCGCTAAGATGACTCGACCAATGTCGGCAGTTTTCAGTCATCTACCTTTAATCAATTCATGCAGTCGTTCTTAAAGAACTATTTCTGCTTTTTCATTTCATATTTATTGATATTCACTATTTTTCTTTATGTCTTATGTTAAGCTTTTTGTTTCGCCCTATTCTAGTATCTTTCGCCCTCGGCAATTACGAATACTAGTGTGTGAATGTTTCTGTTCGTCATTAATTTAGCAGTGTGCATTCTCAGCTATGTGCCTTTAGAGTTTATAACAAATAATTTATGAATTTCAGTCGAAGTGTAGCGTTAAATCCCAAGAATTTTAATTATTTTGGGTTGAGTTCTGTTTCTAATTTAATTTTTCAATTAAACTACGTTTTTATTTAGAGACAATTGTAAAGCATGTAGACAAAGAAAAATTTTAACTACACGGAAGGTTAAACTTAAATGAACTCAAACCAAAATAATTAAATTACTTTGGATTAAATCCATACATTTCGATTGAAATGCTTAACTTATTTTTAAACAACGCGCTTCACAAAAATCAATTTAAAATCAATTTATAAATTAACATCAAAATCTAAATTTAATTAAATTAAAAATTGGCTTTTTTACACTAATTCTTCAGCTGTCATTCCAACTGGGTTAAAATTTAATTTAAGGTTGGTTTTCAGTTCTCCTCACTAGTGTGTTATTATTACGTGCTCTGCCTTCATTAAAGTAATCATCGTGATGGAGGCCAATAAGGCTGGCGAAATAAAACAGCGTGTACATACAAATATTTCCTTAATGTAGGCCTTTGAATACAAAAAAAGAAAAGAAAAACCTTTTAATTCTTCTTTTCTTTCATGAAATTTAAACAGTTAAATTAACCATTGATTTTAGCATTAACAACGAAAAATATACCAAAGAATTTTGTTTAATCTTTTGTGTCGATTTTTTTGTTTTGTTTTAGTTCTATACGTTTTAAATTAGACGAAGCATAACGAATTTTCTGAAATGAAACAAAGGAAATATTTCAGTATCCGGCGATGATGAATTTCTCGGTACTCTTCAGCTGTTAGTCATTCTGGAGATAGTGATTTTGTAGTTTTTGTTAATTTTTTTGCCAACCCCAACCAACCCCCGTTACAGGTAATGCTTAAGAATCACTTCAAAATTAAAATGTTCTTTTAATATTTTTTTATCGAAGTAATAGAAACCCAAATTTCTATTTATTTGGGAGCTACGGTGACATAGATAAATACACACTTCAATCTTATTACACTTTTCGTTTTTGATCCATAGTGAAACATTTTAAATTAAAAGTGATTTAGGGAGGGTAGAAGAAAAATTGCGAGGTTTTTTATTTAAAAAAAAGTTAAAAAGCTGTCGTGGACACATCCAATTTGAAGAAAGTTCCTGCTCTAGTCTTGACTCCTTAAGGGAGAAAACCCTTAAACAGTACCCCGAAACATTTCAGGCATACATATAAGTCTGTCCTTTGGAACGGGTGATCGATCTTTATTCAAGAATGAAGATAAATTCAAATATGCTACATATCAGCATCCCAGCATGCCTACACTAAAGGCAAATCAATTGAGACTTCACTTCACATGCTTATTGATTTTGTAGAGAAATTTATTGAACATAAAGAATATGCATTGGTGGCCTTTCTAGATATAGGAAATTGCTTTAGAAATGTGAAACCAGAGATCATCATAAAGGCTCTAGGAAGACTGAATATCCATTCGCCTGTCATAAATCTAGTTTTACTGACACACTCTGCCCTAGTGTGGTGGCCAAGAACTAAACAAGTCACTATTACGTTATCGCATAAAAATATTTCGATCAACGGGGCAATGAAATCATATCCCACATATTCTCTAGGTTAAATTCTGTACATTCCGCCTTTACACATTTCAATGCAGAAGGAGGCCTACAAGACTTCCCTTCGGTTACCAGACACATCTATTATAAAAATCGGAGATTTGGTAGGACACATGAGAATACCAGGAAAGCTCGTTAGCAACCCATATAGTCATTGGCGTAGCTAGAAAGTTTTCGTTTGGTGGAGGGGGCTAAAGCCCATTAGTCCTTCAGTTCGCTTATATTATCAAAATTGCTCCTTTATTTTGAATTTCTAGGTGGGTGTGTGGCTAGAGCGAGTCTGGGGGTGGCTTAGCACTACCAGAAGAACCTAGCTACACTAATGCATATAGTATAATAGAATGAATGATCACATATAAGCGACAATAGTCTTGAACAAAAACTTTTATGCTCTAATTGCTGCCAGGACTCAATGGCTGAACCGAATTCTATGGCACGAAGATGCTGGCCAGATTTGGTTCCTAACAGTTCCCAACAGGAAAATGGAGATAAGGGTCCAGAGTATATGCCCTTAACTTTAAAAGAGTATTTCCATGATTAATACCCTATTATTTTCCAGGCGGAACTCTACGTCATCCCCATTTGTGCTAGAGAGTGCTTGAGGAGAAAAAGTAAAGGTATTCGAATGTCGTTGATGTCAGATAGCCGGGCAGCAGCACTCAAGGACTTACTATCATTTGATATAATTTGGGGTGTTCTCATGGATTAAGTTACATACTAAATGAACTTGGCGCTTAAAATAAGCCGTCCGCAAAGGCCATACAGGATACGAACAGACTGACTGTCTACATAACAGAATTGCCCAACGTAGATTTATATAAGCGGAACACTTTTTTGACATCTCACGTGGATAAGTAAAAGAGAAGAATAGTTCCAGGGCTCAGATGGAACTTGCTAGACCGTTAAGGGACTCCTTAACGGTCTAAGGCAAGCAAAACTGTTCATTATGTTATCCCGAAACAAATCTCAAAAGTTACTGCTAATGGATTAAAATGACATCACACTACACTTATTATTGGTAACTAGACCAAACTGTATAAACTATGCGAAACGCAAGAAGAGACACTGGATCATATTATATGTTATTGCCTGGCAGTAATGGCGCACCATGGCTGAAGGTCTATGAAGGAATCCTGATGGCTCTACGGGAAGTACATAATTTCTCACCGTGTAGAATAATTGACTTCATGTGTAGCTTCAATCTGCTTTCGTGACCTTTAGGTCGCGGTGCTTATCACCTATGAATAATAATAAAAAGCCTAGTCTGAAAACTAATTAGAAACTTGTTCATTATATCCACTCTTTGGCGGGCAATGACAAAGTACAAATCACTCCACAGCGACGAGTTCTGGCGCGTGCCTTAATGAACTAGTTATGCCATAAAATTTATGCTCATCGAACTTCACAACATGATATTTAAAACTGTGGCGTATGCTGATAACATTACGCTAGCAGTATTCGGCAAGTTAATGGGTACTATCTCACAGCGTCTGCAGGGTTCACTGAGAATCATTAGTAGGTAGAGTACCGAAAGTGGTCTCGTATAAATTTCCAGAAAACGGATCTTGCAATCTTCACAAAAAGACATATGCTACCAACTTTTGCGCTTCCACCACTAAACGAAGTGGAAGATTGTCTAACAATGGATATTTAAATTCCAAGCTTTCATGGCACCGTAACGTTCACTCAAAGACTGTTAAGGTCGCTTGGAAGTAGAAGGACCATGGTGAAAACTGGAGGAATAAATCCTAGGACCTCCAAGTGCTTTTCAACATGGTAATAAAGCACATATTTTTGTATAGGTCGCTAGTATGGTGGACATTATTATATAAAATCATCCTATGTATATCAGCTTTAATGATTACCATGATGCAGTGACTGTTAGCTGATCTTATGGTCAAGAAATTGGCGATAAACTTTGCGACTAGAAAGTTTCTTTCTCTAGTCTTCTGGCAACTGGTGCAAAGAATAGGCAACCAGAGAACGTTTAAGGACTACAAACAGGCATTACGAAAAACAGTCATTACTGCTCTCCCATACCTCTTCCCTACAATGCTCTAGGGTACATCATTTACGATCTCTTGTCATCGTCAGAAGGTATATGTATATATTTATTCTCATCATTCCGCTCCAGGTCTTCCGTGCGAAATCTACCTCCTTGTCCAATTGCCTTCTCGATATATGGGCCGGTCTCCCTCGTCTCCTGTTCTCCTGTGGAATCCACTCAATGGCTCTTCTTGTAAGATCATCTGCCGGTTAATAATGTGTGATCTAGCTGATAGCATTTCCATCTTAGGATTTCGGTGCGCAAAGGTGCTTGGTTTGTAGCTGCCCATAGGTCAGTGTTGATTATCACGTTTGGTCAGAAGATTTTCATTATTCTTTTTCGACTTCTTTTGGCAAATATCTGCAGCATGTTTATGTCACTGGCATCCACATTTCAAGTCTCACATCTATACAATAAGGTACACTTCACGTTGGAGTTAAACAGCTTAATTTTTGTTTTCTGGATGCATGCGAAGACTTCACACTAGATTAAGGAGGCCAAACGAGCGCCTAGCATATTTCAGCCTGGAGTTGCTCTAGATTCCAGAGCATACTAATGTGGCCTGAGATACTACTGAGGTCGAGATACCCGCAACACGAATGCACATTTAGGATATGAACCTAGTCATTGGCATTCTGTTAAAATACTGCAAAGCTTTAATTCAGCAGAATCAATTTTGGATCGCGAAGACTAGATGTTCTAACGACGTCACTTGCTGGGTACAATTTTTGAAGGGATACCTCGTGAGCGTTTATGCATTGTTGTGGCAATAACTTCCGGGTATTATTTTATAGGTCTGAGTGATAGGATATTGAATCCACCGCATAATGACTTCTATACAAGTTTTTAAAACGAGAGGGAGAAGGACAGCAAAAGGACAAACTCGTTTTTTTAGTCGTAGCGATGGTTCAGTGCTGAACCTAAGCAGAGGTGTAAAAGTGCATACATACTTTTTCAACTAACACATGGTGACCAAGAAGCATCTAAGTCTTCCGGTCTAACATTTGTATAAGAATGAAAACACACCAAATACGACAACACGTTTTTGTCTCATACGTCAAACACACTCGTATGATTATAACGCACATCGAAAAAAAATTTTGTGTGTGTCGTCTCATAAGAACTAATGTTCTGTTGTCGTATAAGTCACAAAAAACAGTTTTGTCTTATTCGGTGCGGGTTCAGCGTAACTGGCAACCTGTGCAACCCAACCTGTGGTACAGACATACACCAGTCAGTTATATCGATATTACAATAATAGAATACAAGGGATATGTTTACAAAAAAAAATTATTTAAAAAATCATCACGAAGATTGTTGAGCACTTTGGACACCACTGTGGTCACCTGTTGGCTGAAGTTAGGTTAGGTTAGGTTAGCACGTTGACTACAAAGCAAACTATTACTATGAACGTGAGTTCGATATCTACTCAGGGCAAGCCATCAACTTCATGATTTTTCTGATGTGCATGTAGAATTGTGTTAATTGTATAGCACTAAGCAGTACAGGCTTCAATTGATACTGTTCTATGTTAATATAAATCGTCGGCGAAGTAAATCAATTAATAACATGGCTGCGTATGCGGTGTAAGAATGTTAATACGTCTACTTAACACCAGAGGCGCTGATATAATATTAACAAAACGCGCAATAGCAGAGTTTTAAAAAAGAATTGAACTTTCTTTCACATTATCACCTCCTGTCTCGTCTCCACTTCACTAGTCCTTTCCCAAAGAAGGTAACAAATTAATTAGTTAAGTAATAGACATTAATTGTCTGAGTGTTACTTCTTCTTTCAAAAAATATAAAAAATTAAGAATCGTACACGTGCAACGCTATAAATAAGTGGCAGTCCAAAGCGTCTTAAATGATACATTGCACAGAAAAAATGACCAAAAAATTTTCAAACACAAATTTGTCTAAAAAAAAATTTCATTTTCAGTAAATGTTCTTTACAAATAATAACAACAATGATAGCAAAGGGAATGCGATTGTATCAATTCGGTAATTTCGTTGCATTATTTCTCATTCATTTCCTTAGCGTCTTTAGATAAACATTCAGACTTGAACACATTTAACAAAGTGATATTTCATAAATGCTTAATGAATGATGATGACCCAGAGAAAAATTTTGTTTGATATATTACAAAAAAAAAATCCAGTAAATACTTTTCTTTGATTAAGTTGTTTAATATTTGTTTAATATTTGTTAGCATTTTAGACTAACTTTTTTATAAATTCAGACAAAAATATTGTTTGATATTTTTAAAAAAATCCAGTAAATCTTTTTGTTTGATTTAGTTAATTGTTTTGTTTAAAATTTGTAAATATTTTTAGACAAATTTTTTTATAGATTTAAACAATTTGTTCACTGAAAAAAAACACGTTTTTTCAATGAAATTGTTGAGATATTTTTGTCTATATTTACAAATTTGTTTGTAGCTCCGTTCCTAGACAAAATATTTACTATTTCATTGAATTCCTTTACAGAAAATGAAATTTACTTTTTTCTGTGTGTTGGTTAGATTTTTGCCGTAATTTCGAATATTATGGAAATTTTATGAACGTTTAGTTAAACATAGATATTTTACAGGGATTCTCCTTAATGTTACATACATTTCCATAAACTTAATGTGCATGCCAAAATTTTTTGAATATAGCTTTTTAAAATATTACATCCAACTCTTTGGTAGCGTATTGTACCACAAATTTAAGCTGTAAATTATTGCTTAGAATCGTATTTACATCTACTATTTATTTTAGTTGTTTTTCATTCTTTATTTTACGTCCCAAAAAAAACTCTATGAAACAAATGGTAATTTTTTATTTTTCGTTACGATCTTGTTGGCAAAAAAAGATATAAAACAAAAAAGGTTCTAATTATATGCAAATACAATTCGGATCGGCGTTGCCAAAAAGAAATGTTTTTCCTATAAAAATTTTGCTTAAAATCTACCACAATTTATGTGTGTGAACACATAGAACAACAATAAATTGGAAATTAGTTAGGTATACTTCAAAAGAGAGCCATATGAACATATACATTTACACAGTAAAGGAAGAGTTTCCAAGGAAGTCAATAAGATCCTGAATTTGTGATTCCGAAGTTGTGCAA
This sequence comes from Panzeria rudis, assembly GCA_956483635.1. NCBI lineage: Eukaryota > Metazoa > Arthropoda > Insecta > Diptera > Tachinidae > Panzeria > Panzeria rudis. The sequence continues at coordinate 124,921,507 of OY101447.1, forward strand.
ATCCGTATCATTTCTAATGATTTTTACATAGGCTTATCATTGCACGAAGCTCAATTTTTTTATGCCTATTCATTGGATCCGAAGTCATGTTAATGATGTTGAGAAAATTTGATTTGTTGTATGTTCCTTTTAGTAAGTGCTACGGAACTAGTTTTTAATTACTTCTAGAGAGCTATTTTTGTTTTTTCTAAATAAAAGTATGATAGTTCATTTGCTTAACAGAATCAAGGAACATCGCATGTATCTGAGAAAATTTCGAATGAGCCTCAATGTTGTATAAGTAAAACAACTTTTTAGTAAATTATCTGGATGTTATTGATAACCACTTCCTGAGAAGTCGAAAATACGCACTTATTGGTACATTGGAAATATATAAAAAGTAGTTTCCCAAAATTTACTTCCATTTTTTTTCACTGGGTAGCCATGAAAGGATTTTGCTCAAAATTAAACCCAAGCGTCAGCACTGGTCTATTTTTTGTGGTCCACGTTACGTTTCGTTAAAGAATGATTCTATTAAGTTGGGGTTTTTCCCCCGTTACTAGCTGCTATTTCTATTCGTTTTCCTTATTTGCTCTGTAACCTTAAACTTTTTTTTTACTTTCTTTCGCATCTTTTTTTAAACTCCTTCATTTGGTTTATTCAATTGAGTTTTTTTTTTTAATTTTTGCCCTGTTAAACTGAGTTTATTTTGTGCAACAATTTGACATACATTTTCTTATCTAATTTTGCAACAAAGCATTTTTTCATTATTCATTTAGATCAGATTATAATTTTTTCGCTTCGCTTTTGAAAGAGATTTCATTACACCCAAATCAACTTGCATACAAAATTTAAATAATTACTTTTTCCCGTTTCTTTCGGGCTGTTATTTTTTAAAGAGATAAATGTTGAAAAAAAAGAGATAATTAAAATAATTCTTTATGTTTGCATTTCATGTCAATTTAAGAAACCAAAAAGAAATATTTAAATTAGAGAGAAATAAAAAAGAAATTTAAGCGAAAATAAGATCGTTTTAATTTAAGTAGCAATTAAAAACAAGAGAGTAAATAAAATATATAATGTTAAATAATTTGATTTAATTAAAATTAAGTTTACCTTAGAGGGAAAAGAACCATTCACGTGACTGGTTCGGAAGGACTAGCAACCGGTTCGAGTTCCAGAACTTTATATGAAAAAGACCGGTAATTTTTACATGGTGTTGTCGTAAGAAAGGGTCAACTGACATAATTAAGCTACTCACTGATAGGTGGTAGACCCAAACTTAAGGTTATTCTGTGGTGCATTATTTAATGCCAACCAGTTACTGTACTTTATATAAATGTTTTTGATTTGAAAAAAAAAAAAAGAAAAATCTGCTCGTACAGTGAGGGTATTATGTTAACATTTTTGTTTTAAATAAATAAAATAAAATTACGTAAAAATAATTATTAAATGCGACGGCCCGCGCAAATGTATATGCATATTTACTTCTCAGATAACTGAGACAGTTTAAGCATGTATAAAACAAAAACAAATAAAAAGATTTGATTGCAGTTATTGATACTGTTATTCATACAACTGCCCATCAAAGAGAAAAACAAAAAAATAATAAGAGCTTTTGTGAGTGTTGGATTAAATCAGATAGAGGAGATTTCGGCTGAGTTGAATATGAATGCAAGAATTTACATGAAAAAGTCTTGTATTCTATTTCGTGACAAAAATTAGTGCTGATGTGTCCATATGAAAAGCATCCACCTTCATAAGTGGTAAAAGTGAACAAGAACACTGATGATACGGTGTAGTACTGATCCGTTCTGCTTATTTGATTTAAATATTCGAACACTCCACTCCTTATAAAATAGTTTTAATTTACATTAATTCAAATATTAACCTAAAAAGCCGAAATAATAAAATTTCAGACTTATACCCATCATACAATAAAAACAGGTAGAACTATCCCTACAACATTTACAACAGATATGTGTTTTGATTAGCGTCGGTACCTGTCATTACGGCGTTATCCGACGGTGTTCTCAAAACACAGAGTGAAGTTGAGTGTTCACCACCACCCCCGAGTTACCCCGAAGGCACACCTTGTGTGGCTTGCAAGGCTCACACAGGTAGCAACTTCTCATACATGGCCTGCCCCTCCATGCATAAACACCTTGTTAGAGTGTTTGAGGTATCTAATCTCTGTTACATCAGCAGCTTAACGCGATGCATACAAGGCTTCCGGGGAAACAGAAGCTGGCAGGTATCTATACCATGTGTAGATGCCCCCAGCAAAATATTCCCCTTCCACACGCCACAAAGCACTACCGAGTGTAACTTCTGTTGGTTTAGCAACAGTACAAAGAGGCTTTTTGTTGGTGGACCGAAGTCCACCCACTCACTAGCACTGGGCGAGCATCAGTCTTTTAACCAACACCTCTCCCAGCGATTTTGGTGGCAACCACAGCCACCACGTGGACTCCCGAAGGAGGACACAGAATCATCCTTCCTGGTGAGGATGAGACAAAGTCCTCCGGCGACACCATCCAAGATGAGCTCGCTCATACGGCGAGTATTATCTATTTACCCTCGGAAGGCAGGTCATCTGTGGGGTAACTGGTTCCCGTGGTACCAGTTCAAGCTACTGGTCAAGCTTCAAAAGAAAACCGCTAACATTTACAACAATATAAAACAACGGCATTTTGTGAGTGTAAAATGTTTCCAAAGTGTCAAAAACAGAGCAACAAGTCGATCGTTTTAAAGTCGACCGACGCAAAATACATCGGCGTGTTACCATTTTTTTATGTAGTTAGGCTGTGAAAAATGCACAATGCACGATTAACGGCCCTTTTCACAATGTACGACTAAGAATCAACGTGGACTTTAAGCCTGAAAACACACCAAATACGACAAAACGTTTTTGTCTTATACGTCAAACACACTCGTATGATTATAACGCACATCAAAAAAAATCGTGTGAGTTGTCTCATAAGAACTAATGTACTGTTGTCATATACGCAACAAAAACAGTTTTGTCTTATTCGGTGTGGGTTCAGCGTAACGCCAACTTTTGTGTATCGAACTTGCCTTTAAAATCCACGTTAACTTTTAATCATACATTGTGAAAAGTGCCGTAAAAGTTAACGTGGACTTAACGGCAAGTTCGGTATACAAAACTTGAAGTCCCCGTTAATTTTCGATATAATATTGTGAAAAGGGCCGCTATTATTAAGATATAAAACGTTCCTTTACAGCAGAGAACTAACTTTATGTTTCATATACAAATATTAATGTAAAAATTTATTCGTAACAGGCGGCTTGTAATGAGTGATTTTTTTGCTATTATCTTTTTGGCAACACTAGTTTTGACAGCTCACGCACGTTTTGTATCTTGTGTCACTGTCAAACATCTTCAGTTTGGTCTATAATTTAATCATGAATCGTCTTACAAACGAACAACGCTTGCAAATTATTGAATTTTATTACCAAAATGCGTACTCTGTTAAGAAAGTTCATCGCGCGCTTCTTCCATTTTATGGTCAGTTTAATCGACCTACTGAGGCTTCTATTCGGGCTATCGTAAAAAAATTTCGCACCAAATTTACATTGTTGGACATTAAACCACCAACACGTTTACGTAGAGTGCGAACTGAACAAAATATCGCAGCCGTATCGGCCAGTGTTTGTGATGACCGTGAATTATCGATTCGGCGCCGTTCGCAGCAATTGGGCCTCTGTTACTCCACTACGTGGAAAATTTTGCGATGATAACAAACTTTTTTCTGCCCAAAATGGAAGAGCTTGACTTGCATGACATGTGGTTTCAACAAGACGGTGCCACATGCCACACAGCACGCGAAACAATGGACCAATTGAGAGGCGAGTTCGGTGAACAGTTTATTTCACGCTTGGGACCAGTCAATTGGCCGCCCAGATCGTGCGATTTAACGCCTCTAGACTATTTTTTGTGGGGCTATGTTAAGGCTAATGTCAATAGCGACAAGCCCGCTTCGATTGACGCACTGAAAGCCAACATTGCCAACATTATTCGTGAGATACCGGCCGAAATGTTGGAAAGAGTATGCCAAAATTGGACTAAGCGGATGGACCATTTGAGGCGCAGCCGCGGCCAACATTTGCATGAAATAATCTTCAAACATTAAATTATATCGACCCAACTATCGATCCAAATAAATATTTCATGCATTTTTCTGAATTTTATGTGTTTTTTTTTTTTACTTTCCGATAGTTCTTATAAAATCACCCGTTATTTGCCGTGGCAAATTTTTCGTAGGCTTGTTTCTCTGTTAATATAATATAAACTCACAACTACAGCTGCGCTGACAGTTTTACCTTGAGTTATTGTATCATGCTTATACCTATTTAGTTAAAAAAAATAATAATAATAATAATAATAATAATAATAATAATAATGATAATAATAATAATAAAATAAAATAAAATTGCGTAAAAATAAATTTTTGTTCTAGGTTTGTAATATTTTCGGTTTTCGCCGGTCACGAGTCAGGAACATATTTTGCCAATTCCGTTGTCACCAGTCATAGGACACAAGTCCATATATTTAAGACAATTGGTATAACTGTAAAATCTCTTTCTAACTTATTCTCTTTTTACTTGCCGACACATACCACAGAGAGTTGGTGCAGATCCGTAACAGCTGGTAATGATATATTATTTAAGTCTTATTACACTATTTTCGTTTATGGTAAAGAGCTTCTTTCTAAAAAATAAAAATAGCTCAAGTTTGTGAAATTCAAGTTAAAGAGCTATTTTTAAAGAATGGCTATTTCCACCTCCGTCCTTTAAATTTGGTAGTTTTTAAACGAAGCACTTTCTGCGCCTAAAGAACTTCAGTTCAATATAATGACTATTTTATCAAAATTTAAGCCAATTAAAAAAGGAAGACACAGCGTCACGAAAATTCGCGCGGACAAAATTATTTTAACAATCGTAGTCTGCGTTTCAAATGTTTTTGGAATAAAAACAGAACAAATTTTAAGAAATAATTTCAATATTTTAAAAACAGTTATCAGATGTTTCCGATTTATTTTGTTTGAAAGTTTTTTTTTTTGTAAAAGTGTTGCTGGCTTTATTGTATGGAAAGACTAGGAAGTAGCAATTAAACTGTGTTCTCAATCATTATGGGAAAAATTTTTAATTCTCCGATATGTGTTTCTTGTGACATGTTCTTCAATGATTACTCTTTTTTTTTTTTTTGCTCTTTCTACCTCAAAGCAGAGTTCCAACAACGGGGAGAAAATTCTAGCATCTACTTTGCAATTGAGCCACATACAAATACATCTTGCACCCCTGGTCAGAGTATTAGATAAACAAACTTTATCACTGGAGACATTAATAATAATAATAATAATAATAATAATAATTTCCTGTAAACAGCTCTTGAACGTTTTTCCTCATTATTCAAATTTTTGTTAACATAGAAATAAGCCTTTTTGACAAATCACTTTTCAGTTGTTCTTATCAGAACAACATATTATTAACCAGACTTTATGCTGTAAAAGTATGATCTATTTTGATCTGTTGGCTGAAGTGGTTAGCGCGTTGACTAGAAAGCAGTTTATGTAAGAGCCCGAGTTCAATACCGAGCCGGACCAGTCACCAACATCATAAATTTTCCTGATGTTTATTATTAAGTATCTATGCTAATACACATCATAGCTTAATGCTTTGCCGATATTTGTAGCATTGATTCGTCGGCGAAGTAATACACTTAGTCAACATCATAAAGAAAAAAATATCATCGAACTGCAACTAACAACTCGAAATGTTAATATTTTATTTGAATTCAAAAATGTATTCAGTTAATATAACAAATTAAGTTTTAGATACGACAAACACAGAATTTTTTTTTCAACAAACTTAACTAACTAAACTTTTTGTTATGCATGGCCCAAAACTCAAAAAAAAAATTAATAATTTTTTGATTAAAAATGTCACCCAAAGCTTTTGTTGAAACTTGTGAAAAAATTAATAACAATCATCATTGTTGATATAACAAATTTAAATTTTCCAACAAAATTATTAAATTACTCAACAAAATTATTTGTTAAATTATATCGCAACGGAATGCGCACATATAGAAGAAACATAAGAAATCAAGTTTGTGTGTATTCATTATTGGCGTACTTAATAACGAATTGCTCTATAGCTGCGAGGTAAGTACGCTCGTCTATTACTCCAGAGGTCGCCAGTTCGATTCCGCCCAAAGACATTTAGTATTTTGCGCAGGCAAGCAAAAAGTCATTTCAAGAGTTGTGATTGCGTATAAAAAATAGTTAAAATAACAATTATGACAAACAAAATTTGTTCGGAAATGCAAAAATTCACATTGTTAATACAACAATAACTTTAATTGAAATAACTTTGTTGTAATCTAACAAAAACAAATTGTTAAAAAAAATTTTTTTTTTTGAAAACGCAACAAATGTTAACGAACAAGTTTATTAAAAATAAACAGTAAATTTAATTGGAAATAAATGAGTTGAAAATTTATTTCTTGAAATTACAAACACGGTATTTGTAAATATTTTTTGTAAATATATTTACAAAAATCATTATAGGCTCATTTTCAGTGAAAGTTTTAAATGTATTTGCAAAAAAATTAATTGTATTTACAAATCATTTTTTGTGAAGAGGCGCTGCAAAAACTGCTCTAAAAATTAACAATACGTGCGATATATGTCCTATTTGCACTATCTCTTTCAAAAAAGGTAACAAATTGATTGGCAGGTTAATTAATTGCCAAACTTATAAAGTTTTGCATCACCGGTTCATGTGGAAAGTCCCCAAAATTAAAAATTCAATATTTTTATAGCAATAATATTAACATGTGCTATTTTAATTTCATTTAAACAACTATTAAATAATAAATGTATACGTAAACATGTATGATTTATTTGCTTTCTTAATATACCAATTCGTATTTGTATGCATTTCCTTTTATCAATTAATAAATTTTACTCTTATTGCAAAATTCACAGTTCATTTATCATTCGATAGCCTCAAGGGCTCTTTTCTTTTGCATATAATTCAATATTTAATATTTATTTTTAATTATTTAGTATGGTTTTTTGTATTTGTTCTTATTATTTTGCATTTTTCTCTCCCCTCTGCCATGTCGATAAGAAAAAAAGACAGTTTCAATTAGAAGTTGGTCGAATTTAGGTTTATTTTTAATTAAAATCTTTGAGGAAAATTCAAGAATAGAAAGAAATAAAAGAAAACATTATTTTTGCATAAAATGTGGTGAAATATCTTGACATTTTATAAATGTTGTATGCAAACAAATGAAACTTATAGTTTTAAGGGGGTTTGTTTGTCAGCCAAAAGAGAACTGAGTAAATGTGTTAGCAAAGAAATTTAAAATTTAATTAAAATATTGCAGTATGAACAAACTATGTACATAGTTTAAAGCTTAAAAATATATTTAAATTTTTTGACTCTACTACTGCTACTGGTTCTCGCAACATGCCAAAATTAATATGTAACAAAAGTTCTGCAAAAGATGCTGTCTCTTTACTGAACTAGAACCGATCTGGCATCAGCTATAATATGTCCGAAAATATATTGCAAAAGTTATTTTAAAAATTTACCTTTTCAACAAATCCAATTTAATTGCAATGAAAATGAAATATAATATTTTTATCTTTTAAATGGAACAAAGTAATTCTGTTATTTTACTTTGAAAATGTATGTACATAATTGCAATTGTATTATTAATAAAATGAAAGCAAAGATTTTAAGCCATTAACATACAAACCAGCCGTTTACAGATGTGATCAAAATATTTGAAACTGCAATCACAAATTGTTCCATATTCGGTCTGTGGTGCCATCGAATTTCAATAGTTTTATATTATTACACGCTAAAAGCAAATTTTTTTTAGCAAAAACAATTTTAAACAACATGTATAAATGCTGCATCGGCTGGGAGTTCCACTAAAAGTATTACGCTCCAAGTAACTGATGCACAGAAAAAAAACGAAATCGATCTGTATCGATCTGATTTGGATTTATTTCTCAGTTAGTAAAGATTTCCTGCACAGAAAAAAATAGACAAGAATTATATTCAATAAAACCATCTTATTAAAAAAAATATGAATTTCAATAACATTTATCTTTAACATAATAAAATATTTCGTTGTAAGTATTTCTTTTCCATGCCGGTTATTTCTTTTCTTTTTATACATAAGTACTTAAAACAAGTTGTATCCCATAAAAAAATAAATGGGATATGGCTCAGCTAGAGTGTATGCTTTACGTCCGGAAAGGCCGGGTTCGTATTCCAGCCATGTCAACATTTTTTTAATTTATATATATTTTTATTTTGAAATAATTTTGTTATCAATATAGGGGAATTCTTTATCACAGGAAATTTGAAAAAAAAATTATTGAATACCGGGATTTTTGTTATCAAAAACGAAACTTATTTTTTTCTGTGTGTGTACGTATATGTGAAGCCAAGGTTAGACATATTCCAGAAAGACAAAGAACTTTAAAATATGAAGCTAACTTAAGCTATCATTACACTGTCTAAGTTTTCGTCTGATTTCAATACGTCTCTAATATATAATTCTTAGGGTTCCGTACACCAAAAGTGGCCGTCTGTCCGTGTGTCTGTCACAGCTGTTTTCTCGAGAACCGTAAGAGCTACGGACCTGAAATTTAAAAATGAAAATGAAATATGTAAAACTTTTACCTCTACAACAACAAATATATTGCAGTTAAAAATTAAAGGGTGTTCTAAAGCGAGCAACGAAACATGTTGAAATACTTATGTGATATACAGACTCTTATATCTGTGGCTTTGTGCTAAGAGGGCCAATGTCAAAATATTGAGTTTTGAGAAAAAGGCAATTTAAGTTTATGTTTTACATATGAGTTCATAGTGACATTGGCAAGCAAAACCCTTATGAAACTGTTCTGGGTTACATCAGACATTGACTGTTTCAGCTAAATAAAAGAGAATAAGAACAGAAACCTAATGCAATGATTAACTCAAAACAGCAAAATATTGACATTGGCCCTTTTAGCACCAAGCCAAAGATATATAGACACTTTAAATTTTCAAAGTTTGTGTTAATTGGTGTAGTCTCTAGAATAGACTACACCAATTAACACTGATATTTAAAGCAATAAAAATTAAAGGGTGTTCTATCAGTTAATGTAATTTTACTTTGTAATTTAGACAATATGCTGTATCTTGGAAACCGTAAAAGGTAAACGCTTGAAATTTTCAAGAAAGCTAAAACTAAAAAATTCTAAAATAAAAAAAATGTCAAAACGAAAAATCGCCAAAATGAAAAAACGCTTAAAGGAACAAAAGCACAAAAATTAAAAAAAACCCTAAAAAGCAAAAAAATCACCAAAACTAAAAAGATCGGCAAAAACTAAAAAAACGCCAAAAACCGAAAAGAGTAGTCAAAAGGAAAAAGGGCATTACAACATAAAAAAATCGTTAGAGGTAAAAATATCACAAAAAAACGAAAAAATCTCCAAAAATGGAAAAAATCGCCTAAAATAAAAAATCGCCAAAACAAAAAAAAATTGGAAAACAAAAAAAAACGCTATAACTAGAAAAATCACAAAAAACCGAAAAAACCCCAACTAAAAACTAAAATAAATAGCTAGAACTAAAAAATATCATCAAAAAGCGAAAAAAACGTTAAATCAGAAAAAACGCCAAAACTAACAAAACGCCAAAACTAAAAAAATCGGCAAAAAACAAGAAAAAAATCCAAAAAATCGCCAAAAACGAAAAAAAATTGTCAAAACAACGAAAAAAACTTACAAATTATGTAAACTAAAATTAAACAAAAAGTCAAAGCGAAAACATTTTCAAAATAAAATAGGGTAAAAACGAAAAGGCATAAATGTGTATTCGTACGGAACCCTTCGTGTGCGAGCCAAAATCACACTTTACAGAAATTATTAGTATTTCGTCTGAGTCATATTCTTAAAATTAGATTTTGAAATCAGACTAAAACTCTAGAGTTGGGAAAATCGTTCCTTTTGTGAAATCGTTCCGACCGATCCGAAAGACTAAAGTTACAGGTCGTTCCTTTCGTTCATCGTTCGGGTTTTTTGTTTGAACAGTGAATGAACGAGGAGCGAGAGAATGCCTCTGTCGCTCCTAAAAATGTCAACAAACATTTTTCATGGTTTATTTTCATTTTCTGACAATAACAATAAAAAAAATTCTTTGTTTTCGTAAAATATTTGTAAAAACAAACAAAAAAAGCTTGAGGGATAAGCAATAAATTTTTGAAAATAATAATATCTAACACAAACATAAATAAATTAATCATTCACTATACAAAACAGTGTACACAAATAAGCGAACGAAACAAATGTAACACACGGTCTTGAACGTTTGTCAAAGCAAATTAATTACTCCTCAAGGCGGTTTGCAATTGTGGAACGAGGAACGAAAAAAAGTAACGTTTGGATCGGTCCATACCGTTCCATTTAGGGAATCGTTCCATGGAACTAGGTCGTTCCGGAACGACTCAACTCTAGAAAACTCGCCAGAAAAAACGTTTGTCATTTTTGTAATCCGTATTTTTTGAGAGTTCCAGTGCAGTGTTACACAATCATGGCCCAGCAAAAACTTTCTTAATTTTTGTAATCGGTAGTACTTTATTAATGGGTTACAAAGTAATGAGTGGTACTTATTTATCTTATTACTATGCTTTAAATTCGAACTACTACTTAGATTTTAATAAATTTAATACATAAACTCATTATCTGAAGATAATTATAATTTGTTGTTATGTATTAATAAAAATGGACTTCTCGAATAAAAATAAGTAGTTATCGAGTCAAATTGTAAGTAGTTATGATTTAAATCTTCATATACTTTTTTTTATACAGTAAGCAAAGGTTTTTCTGGGCTCAGACAGTATAAAGACGGCAATAGCGAAGCCGGTTATGCTAGAAGATTTTGGATATGACCCAGAAGAGAACTATATTATATTACTGATATATTTAGTAGTCAAAGCCGGATTGCGAACATCCCATAAGTTTTTATTTCAAAATTAAGAACTTTTTCATAAGGAACATAAAAATTGCATTTGATTTTTAAATGGTTTTATCGAACTTCACTGCGTCTACGGCTATTCTTAAATCTTGCGAAAGCTTTTCCAACTAATAAATTAATATAAAACTTTGCGCACAGATTGGCCTCCCATAACAATACAAATTGGCTTAGAGCTGAAACATACTATTTTGTAAAAAATTTATTAGAAAGCGGATAAAGAAATTGGGTATATTTTACTCGTTTTATGAGGGGTATCCCGTGAATTTTAACGTTAAAGTTTTTTAACGTTAAACTTTTTCCACTTAACCGATTCCGATTAAAGTTTGCACATACATATATATAATATCGCTCCAAAATTCTAATTTTTGACTATTAAAAGTGGGCTGTGCCACGCCCATACAAAGTAAATATTCATTTGTAACTATTTCCACTTAACCGATGCTGACAACAGCAATTTATGATTAAAAAAGTGGGCAGCACCATGCCCATAAATAATAAATATTATATTACAACTACATATACCTATTGAAACGATTGCTATGATGAAACTTAGCACACATGTTGCATTCCCTTAACAATACGATTATATGGCTGGAAAAGTGGACGATGTTATTTTAAACTTTCTTGGAATTAACCGATTCCGACGAAATGCTTGCAATAAAAAAATGTCACTTGTCAATGACAAGTTGTCATCAGGCGTGACAAGTTGTCATCCGGCGTGAGAAAAATGTACTGCTTATATTGCACAATTTATCCACAGATGTCAGAGTCTCAAGAATGTTCAGGTTTTCATTTTCATTATTTTTGAGTTTTTGATACAGGTCGTGATATAAAAAAACCGTTTAACATACAATCTTTGTTTAGTTTATTTGAAAAATTGGTTCACGATTTCATTACGAATTCTGTCATTAATCGTACAAAAGGTTTATTACGAATAGCCATTTGAATATCATAAATCAGAAAAATCTTTATATAGTACATATTTTCTAGTTATGCCATCCAAGTTCCAAATGTTTTGACCACTTCTGTTCTGTGTTAGTAAATATGAGTGACAAACAAAATGAATACAAGTAGATAAATGTTTGCTCTAAATTTATTATTTCCTTTTTCTATATTTCCATTTCGTCTAATTAAGATATCATAATTATCATCACACTTTACATACTTTTCAAATAATTGTCATTCTTAATTATGATCATCAGCTTAAACAAATGTCTCATGTTTGTTCCATAAGCTGTTCGTATGTAGGATTTGTATAAAATCTTTTATGTTTTTTCTTTAGCTCAAAATATAATGAATATTATATTATGTTTCTATGGCTTCATTTTTTGTGATTTTCACAACCATGGCAATAGCAAGAAAAAAAATCAAATAATTTTTTTTTCTCATGTTTGTTCTAAATAACATTTTAATTGCCTTGTCTTTCCTGTCTTTCTCTTATTTTTTCGTAATATAATTTTTAATATTTTTATAAAGTTGTACCTGTGTTGAATATAAGTGTCGTATGTAAATCTTCTCGAAACATTTTAACAATATGCAACAGTGTTAACATATACGTTAGCCAGATAATTACCTGAAAGCAAGAAAATGGAAAAGAGAGAGAGAGAAAAAATTATTATTCAAATGCTATTAAAAATATTATAAAAAAAATGCAAGTAATGTTTAGAAAAAGATACAAATGGTTAAAAGCAATTTAAGCTGCTTGAAAACAGTTTAAATGAACTTAAGATAAGGAAGAGGTAAATAGATATTAAAAACAAAATATGTATGTACAGATAAAAATTACCAAAGTTGTGAGTTGTTTTTTTAGAGGCATAGAAATTAGAAGTAAAAAATATCATCTATGTAATTTGACGAAAAAAGTTGTTTTCAATTTTTATGGTCCTTAAAATCCATTATTTGACATAAAAATTGTATATATTGCTAATACAAAATGTATGCATATTTGGATTGGATATTACTTTCAGCATATGGCATCTACTGCTGGGTGGAATGTAAGACAATCGAAAGGCGTACTAAATATTAAAAGAAATCTTATACTTGCAAACGTATTTTTGGTGCAATCAATTGTTACAGAACAACGAATATGCTAAAACTATATATTTTTCAGTTATAGCTAATCAATTCGGCAACAAATCATAAACAAATAATGTTAGAAAATTTAACATTTTTATCTCACACTAGAGGGCTGCAAAGAGTACTCAAATGAATTCGTAGAATGTACTCGTATGAAGATCGTGTGTGCTTATATGTATGTTTTTATGTATGTACGTATGTATACATCAGAGATATGTATGAGTTGATTCAATTTCGCTTTCCACTCACATTTACAATGCTTTTATTATGTTTTTTAACATCAATATGTGCTAATGATATTGCTCGCAGTGGTAACTCTCTTACAACTAACTGACTGTCATTAACCCACTCTTGTTTTTTAAGTGCTGTTAGCAAAAGTAAGTAAAATATTGTTAGTGTTGTTTGATTGGTTTGTATAGTAATCAAATAACTCACAAAAGCATTTTGACGTACGTATGTAAATATGTGTTTTTACACATTTTTAATTGTTGTAAAAAGCTTTTTAAGGGCCTGTCCCACGATGTCGAAAAGTCGATGTCGTTCTCTTATTTATATTGAAAACAATAATAAAAAATGTTAATTTGTTTTTGCTTTCAATATAAATAAGAGAACGACATCGACTTGTCGACATCGTGGGACAGGCCCTAAAATTTTTTATAGAAAATTTAACATAATAAATGTAGAAAATAAATAATAAAAAATAAATATAGCGGAAGCAAAATATGGGATGTTTTTTGCCAAATTGAAAAAAAACGATGGTAGTAGGATTTTTCAAGAAGCATTCAAAACCATCATACTGATTCATTGCTTTTGTGAATCATATGAATAAACAGACATGGCAAGCAGTGACAGGTATTTATTAACAACAGTCTCGTTGACATGAGTCATGAATTAGCATCATTCAGCTTTTTAATATTCATTTTAGAAAATGCAAAGCTATGCCGTTTATTTCATCTTATTTCATCACACAGATCACTTTTATACATGCATGTACATGTGTGTACATACATAGCCACGACCATATATACATACATATATACACACATACATGTAAAAAAGCATACATGCATACACACATACATACGAGTACTTTCGAGTATACTTCTGCAGACCTCTATCTCACACGCATAAATTAACTAGAATACATAATCAGGGAACGAAGCCGACACTGATTTGTGGGCGGCGGCTGATCACATATATCATCGGCGGCGGCTTAGAGTCGACTAGCGCCGACAAATTAACTCAACGGCGGGTAGAGTATTTCGGCTAAAAGTCGGCTAATGTCGACAAAATCTCTGACGTTACCATTGATGGCAAAAGCAGGCACATATTTTGCCGTTCAATTAAAAAAGGGGATTTTATTTTTTAAAAAGCGGCTCAGCCGAAGCCGAAAATTAGCCCTATAGGCCGGCGGCAGCTGTGGCTGTTAGCCAACTCACAGCCGATCGGACTCGTTCCCTGTTCATAATCCCAAGAAATTTCATCTAAAAAAGACTCTTTCTTTTAATTCATTTTTGTAAAGCTTTGTGTTAAATATAAGCAGGAAATAGTTCCCGTTAACTTAGGAACTTAAAATTTATATATTTTTTTTAAGAAATATATATCCGCCAGCATTAAAATTGAATTATTTAGTAAAGCTGAACAAATTATTGATTTCTGAAACTTACCTGACTTCTCGTTTAAATGTTTGTAAAGCGAATGCCAGACAGGTCAATATTCGTCTTCAATATATGTATGTGTTTGTGTGCGTTTGTATACAAAAAATAGTCACACATATACGGAGGGGAAATATCGAAGAAGCAAACATTGGTTGCAGAATTCGGATACGAATTCGGCATCATGTGCCGATCACATTATATGGGCGGTAAACAAGAAATCTGATCTCTTTACTTAAAAAAGTTCTGGAAACTTTGACGAAATGTCTAAGAGAATTTTGAAGGAATTTTCTGAGGAAATCCGAAAGCAATTTTCTATATAACTAAACAATGTCGAAAAATTTTCTGACAAAACATACGCATATTTCCGGATTTCTCTGATACTTTTACTTCCTGCCGTATTAATGGCGAAGAAAACTCGGAGCTAAAATATAAAATTTATCAGAAATGTCGTATAAAATTGGAGCAAAGAATTAAAAAAAAAACTTTAACTCTAATTAATCTTACAGTTTCTTCGTACTGTTTCAGTGTCAACTTCATTTTGACTTAACTGCACTGAAATATTAAATCAACATGAAATGTAGTTATTTAAAAAAGATGGCTTTGATGATAAGATCCTATTGAGTTAACATGAAACACCTATTAAGCAAAATCACTACCGAAAAATGTTAAATTAACCTTCTTTTCGACGATTTTAATATGAATATTTTCTGTGTGTAAGGCTTACAAGATTTACTATGCCGAGTTATTATAAGTATGAACAAAAGAGGGGAAATTTTACTTCCCTTAAAAAGAATTACAGTTGTAAAATTTAAAAATGCCGCTACACATGCACATATATTTTTTATGCCCTTTACCAGAATCACACGTTAGAGTCTTGTTATTAAAAAATAATATGACATCATATATTAAATTCTTTGTATGACAACTTCTTTGAAAATAAAACGTGTTATTTGATGTACTTTTGTAGAAATCTTTTTGGTGTTTATCACTGACATAATCAGACACTTCACAAATGTTAAAGAATTTCATTCAATCTTTTTAATGTTTCTATTTCGTGTCTCTTCTTATTGTTGAGTTGAATAAACTTCTTTTAACTTCTTTAAAATTAATTTGGTTTGAACTTTGAAAACTCAGGCAACAGAAACTATTTCTATTAACATTGATTTATTACTAAATGATTAAAAACCAGCTTAGTCAGATTTTGAACTCTCAGCAACTGGATTTACGATTTATTTATTCTTATATTATTTTATTCTTATATTATATATGCGGACTTTTGGCAAAAGAGCTTAAGCAAATCTCGAACTTTTATTAACATTAAATACAGATTTTGAGTCGCGTCTTTTTTTTTTGAGAGAAGTAACACAATCTGGCATTTAATGCCTACCAGTTAATTAATTAATGTGTTACCTTCTTTGGGAAAGGGATAGTGTAGAGAGAACAGGTGTGAAGTGGGAGAGTGATTGAAAGCTTAATTCGTTTACAACTCCGCTATTGCGCGTATTTTTTATATTTTTTTGTTTGTAGAGTTGAGCATTGAGTTGTTTTTTAAGCTGTGTTGAGGGTGCTGTGAAGTGCATTAGTTAGTATTAATCGCTGCCGGAACTGCCAAACTAATCATTAATCAGTGTCATGCCTTCATCACCTCAACAGTCCAACAACAACCAATACAATAACACACCAACAATATTGTTATGTGTCCGCTACTGAGCACTAAAATGATTGGCCGACTAGCTCTATGTGGCTGGTTCTCGGGTGTGTTCCCTCCCTCATTTTAGCCACCGAACCATAAACAATGAATAAAACGATACACAAAATAACTACTAGATCTACTCACAAGACATGTACAGAATTGGGAGGAAGATGTAACCCTCCAACCGCCCTACCCTTCCATGGTCACTTGTGCATCCGCATCTTCTCTTCTGATGACCCCTTATACCCGCTATTCCAGCGCACTTACAGTTCACCATATTGTTATGTGTCCGCTACTGAGCACTAAAATGATTGGCCGACTAGCTCTATGCGGCTGGTTCTCGGGTGTGTTCCCTCCCTCATTTTAGCCTCCGAACCATAAACAATTAACAAAACGAGAAAAAAATGCATGATGTTGTTGGCTGGCCTAAAACTAGTCTTGAACTCAAGACCTAGTCTTGAACTCAAACACGCTAACTACTCAACCAACAGCACCCTCTTTTGGTCTAATCGCCATGTTCCTGCGGTGGTTATTAATAAAAACATTAATATTTCAAAATTCAAGCTCATCCCGATTTTTCTTAATTTGCGACTGCTCAGCAAAGAATTTCAAATATGTTCAAAAAGAAAAAAAAAACTCAATTTGAAACTGTAATGAAAATCACTTACTTATACTTAATTTTCACTTTTCTTAAAGCGCATATACAAAAAATTTTGTTAAGCACTTTAACAGTGTTTTTTGGCTTTCGTAAGTTATTCTAAATCAAAGCTCACTAAAATTGGGGATCCTCAATTATCTAGTTTTCTATAGCTCTTTTAGTTTGGAAAACACGCTTGTTAATTATTTATGTTTTTCCTGTCTACAACAAACAATCTTTAAGTATAAAATACCATAGAGGGAAAAGAAACAGTCACAAGACAGGTCACGTGACTGGTTCCCAAGGACTAGCAGCCGGTTCGAGGTCCGGAACTTTATATGAAAGGGACCGGTAACTTTTACATGGCGCTGTCATTGGAAGGTGTCAATTGACATAATTAAGATACTCAGTGACAGGTTCTAGACCCAAACTAAGGCTACTTGTCCTGTGATGGATTTTTTAATAGTAGCTGAATTACTGTACTTTAAATAAATATTATTAATTTGGAAAAAATCTGCTTGTGCAATGATGGTTTTTTCCTAACATTTGTTTTAGTTTTGTGATATGTTGTGATATGATTCTTTTCACCGGTCACCACTCACGAACATTTCGTACCATTCGCATTTTCACCAGACACAGGACAAGTACGTTCAAGACAATTGGCACAACATTTCCTGCAGGGTACATTCTCTATATAGAATGCATTATTATTGTCGCTAATGCAAAACGGCATTTATTTAAATATTAATATGATTATTTCGATTCACATTTATTTAAATTTTTAGCATTCGCTTATTTTTTTATACATTTTTTACTTCAATAAAAAAATGAAATAATTTTTACAACGTGTATAAAACGTATCAAATACTGCTGACTGACCACAGCACACATGGGTCATTGACCAAACAACACATGCACACACTTCAACGTTTTAAAACATTGTCCATCGTCACTTCGCCACAGTAAACACAATAAACGCTACACGCTGCTTAGCCACACATTCGCCCAAACATGGTTTGTTTTTGTTTTTTATTTATTTAGTAATAATCTTTTATAGAAAACGTTAAAAATAAAATTATAAATAAAGCTTTTAGCTAATATTGTTATAATATTATGACTTATTTTTTATACTATAAAAAATGTTAAAGAAAACGCAGACAAAATAAAATGAAAACAGATATAAAATATCTTTAGAGTATTTTTTTCATTTTTTATTTTTTATTTTGCTTTCCATAGAAAAAAAGTCTACCTATAAAATGTCTTGTTGTTGCTGGTGTTGTTATTTTAATTACTTTCAAGTGTTGAGACGTTTAGTCAGCATTTCCATTTTAATTTAATTTTTTTTCTTTTTTGTATAGCAGGCAGTGTTTTGTTAATTTCTGATTGCTTATAGTTCTAGACATTTTTCTATAATATTGTTAATTCTTTAATAAAAATTATCAGTAATTTTTCTTGTTGTTTTGACTTTGATTATAGTTTTGTTGCCTGCTGTCACTTATTTTATATATTTTTATGTCATTTTGACATAACCTGTCAAAATATTAAAAAAAAACTAGAAACTTGTGAGAATGATATCGAAAGAAAATAATATTGTAATGTGTTATTGTATGTAAATGCATTAAAAATGCTTTTCATAAAAATAAAATAATAAACATAGGCATACATACATTAGGGTAACCCCAATTTGGAAAAAAATCGATTTCAAACATATGCTGTTTGCAGAGTAGTTAGCGTGTTTGACTACAAACCCTGAGGTCTTGAGCTCGAGACTAGTTTCAGGCAAGCCAGCAACATCATGCATTTTTCTCATGTGCTTTAGTGTGTTATTGTATTGGTTGTTGTTGGACTGTTAAAGTGATGAAGGCATAAAACTGATCAATTTGGCAGTACCGGCAGTGAGTAATACTAATATACCCTAATGCACTTCACAGCACCCTCCTTCGTCGGCATTGTAGCAAAACCGTCGGCGAAGTAAAACAAACAACTAATAAAATGGCTACACAGCTTAAACAACTCAATGCCTCTACTTGACACCAGAGGGGCAAAAAAACCCGCAATATCAGGGTTGTAAATGAATTAAGCTTTCCTATCTCCCACTTCACCATCTGTTCTCTCTAAACTATCCATTTCCCAAAGAAGGTAACACATTAATTAATTAACTGGTAGGCATTAATTACCTGATTGTGTTAGTTCTCTTTAAAAAAAAATTATAAAAACGTTTTGTAAAAAGAAAATGTTGCAAGTGAAGCTTACAACATTTTATTCCCAAAATCTAATAGTTAACAAAGTAAACATAAAATGTTTAAGCATCATTAGCTTATTTTAATTCTTCATTCGTCCTTCCAATTCGAGACAGCTAAAAACACAAATTTACAAAGCTTTGGAATGAAGCAATTGAAAGTGGTTTCTTATGTAATTTAGGGCGCGGAATCCGAATATGCAGTCGGCTTTTTTATCTTCGAGATTTACAATTAAGACAGAAACCAGGGTTGCCAGTTTAGCCTTTTTGAGGCTAGATTTAGCCTTTTATTTTGTCTTTTTTAACCTCAAAATTTGCGTCTTAGCTTCGTGGCTTTTTTCTATCCTTCTTTTGTTTTTCATTTAGCCTCAAAAAGGCTAAATTTGTTTCACAATATAAATATTTATTTCTAGTTTTCTTATTTTTAAGGTATTTTAATGTAAACTTTTGCAATAAATAAATAAAAATTCATTTCTAGTATTCTTGTTTTTAAGGCATTTTAATGTAAACTTTTGCAATATATTAATATTATTTTAAACTGGACACTTTTCTCTATAAAATGGTGCCAAAATTATTTTTATATTCCTTTCAGTTACGTTGTTATAGAGATTATATCTATAACAGGTTTAGAATATTTGCATTTGTTTCTCTTATCGCACATAACAAATTTTTGAAACATATTAGAGATTGCATATATTTTTTATTATTGTCTGCAGTCTTTCGTATTGAGCGTTACGCTTTTTTAGTATAATTCATTACAATGTTTAATTATTGAAATTGCATTAACAACATACACTAAAAAAAAACAGCATAGGTTTGTACTTCCATATCGAGCCATAACCGCCAAAAAAGCTCAAGCGACATGCTTTTCGAAAATCGTTTTTGGACGAAAATCGATTATTTACGATAAATCGGACTATCTGTCAAAGTTTCAAAGTCCTGCCATGTACCGTTACGGAAATACAGCAAAAGAAATTTTAGCTTAAGTGCATTTTCCCTTTAAATTTTTAATTTGTTTACATTTTTTTGTAACTGCAAAATGTCGCTTAAGCTAAAATTCTTTTTTGCAAATACAGCAAAACTAGTGTCAAAAACCCTTACAAACATGCGTTGTCTTATAGGAAATTTAATAAAACTATTAACATTACATATAACAGTCCACTACAATCCTATATAGCCAATAAAAGGGCTATACTTCGATTTAAACCAAGGTTAACTAAAAAATACTTCTCCTGTAAAATTTACTTTATGGCGCTTAAGCTTTTTTGGCGGTTATAGCGCGATATATTTAAAAGTTTTGTGAACTTTGTTAAATAATGTTATATTGCAAAACGTTTCATCAATCAATAGTGGTTTGTACCCAAAAAATTTATTAAGTGTTATCCATATTTTTTTTAATTTAATTGAATTTTTTATTGAATAACTAAGGAGTTAATGCTAAAAAATATACGAAGATTGAATTGTTTTAAATTTAAAATATAGTGTATGTTCTGAAAAAATTTTGAATTTGCATAATAAAGTATTGAGCGTTACGTAAAAAAAAAAATTTTAATATATTTTATCTGCAAATTCTAAAAATTTTAGAACGTTGAAAAAATTAACAGCGGCTGAAGGGTAATAACGATATAAAGAGCATTATCTGTTTACAAATTTCTGATTTTGTTTAAAAAAGTTTTGCTTCGACCTTACTGTGGATTGTTATATTTTCGAAGAATGTATTAGGTAGATCGCATTTTGCTATGAATAATTATTTGACATTGACAGAACTTTTAACATTGTTTGTCGACTTTATTAAAATTAGTCTTGTTTGAAAGAAGAGTTAGACTACTTTTCGCTCATGTATAAATGTTTGTAAATAATTATTTTGAAAGATACAAATTTTATATTTTTCAAGTCAAAACTGAAAAAGTGTCACAACTTTTAATTTCGTCCTGCGATTATTATGAGTTTTTGTTTTTGGAGAGTAGATGTATAGTGCTTTCAAACCCTTTACTCCTACCTTCTCATATTTCATTTAGTTAGATTGGTAAAAAAAAGCACACAAAATATACGTTTAGAATGAGAATCACTCATATATGTTTGTATTTATTTAGGCTTGGTTTAAAGAAAAAATATGTTTGACTCAAATCTGAAGCTTGCTTGTAAACAAACAATGACTTTATGTCGTATAGGGGCGCGAAACTCAATTTAATGTGACATCACATAGCCTAAAACCAGCGGATGATCAAGGCGCTTCCAACGATACCACATTTCTCAAATTAAAATAAGTAGTTGAGAGGTTATGAGGGAACAGATGAGCACCCATAAATGCAGGTTAAACACATAACCCTCCATTTGTCGTAGTCGGGTAAAAATCAAATTCAAACAAAACCATTATACATACAGTGGTGGAAAAAATACTAGAAACATGATAATTTTCAATGTATATGTAAACAATTTTATTTTTGAATAATTTTTTTTTAGCAAAGTTTTTATGATATTATTTTAGCAATTTATATTGATACTGAGACCATATACAACTATTTACAAAGCACTCTATTGAACATAATATTTTATTTATTTTTAAAATTTCAGTTGAAAATAAAAATAAAAACAAACTATTTAGTTACTTCAATTAGGAAAAAATAAGTGACACTTTTCATCATTGCGATGGCAACCTTTGCATCAAATGCTCATCTTGTCCTCAATGCCAATGATGACAATTCTGTCATCAATGCAATGAAATGACGAGTTTGATATTAATACTATGTCAAGTGTCTTCGATTTGGATCCCATGACCCGTATCATCATTGCGCCTTTAATCCATACTTTCATCAATAGTAATAGAATATCATCTTTGTAATGATAAACTGTAATTGATATTATGAAATAAATAGGGATTATAATATATGTTTTTATTTTTTACTAAAAACAATATTTTTATTCATAAAACCATGTGATTGATGCTGTTCAATTAGCTTCCAGCAAACAACTAAACTATAAAAAAATAATATCACAATAGTTATCTCCTACAACTTCATTTAATTCTTTTGTCTCAATGTGTCATGTTCTCCTTTTTACCCGACTGCGCGACGCAAGGAAGGGTATTGTGTTTATCAGTCTATGTATGTATGTATGTGTTCCTTTGCGGCACTATATAAAACGAACGTTAGGCCGATTTTGATGATTCTTGCGTTAATCGATTTGTTTTAATCCCAGGAGTGTCACTAAAGATATGACAGTAGTCAAAATTCAATATAGCGGCCAACAGGCGCCATTTTGTAAATGCGAAAAAATAAAAAGTCGGCGAACAATATCCAAATAGATATCATTCGACAGGTATTTAAAAATCATCTTTAGGTTTCTCCTATGATTTTTAATTTCGAATAAGCATTTAGGATCTGTGACGGTTTAAAATTGTTTTCTTTTGTTTTTTCACGCAGTCGGGTTTTTTTTATTTTTTTAAATTTATGTCTTGTTTCAAGGTTTTGTCTGTGCTTGTATGCTGTATTGTCTCAGTTTTTAAAAAGACTTGTATATTTTATTGTTAGTTCTGTCATAGTAATGATGATACGTTTACATGACATGTTTTTTAACTAGTCAAAAATGCATTTAAACACAAAAATAAAACAATAAAATTTATATTAAAATACAAACTACAAAAATTATAAAACTGTTTCCTTTTTTTCTTTTGTACATTTTTTAGACTTTAATAATATGAAATATGTGTCTTCGTATTGATGCCATCCCAGTCATAGCTAGGATAACATGTAAGCTATGACAAAATTCTAGGATGAAGTTTTTCATCAGACTGATGTCAGTTTTTCGTTTTATTGATGACATTTAGCATAGCATTGATGTCAGTATTCTGATGACAAAGTTTTACCAATGCGAAGCTAAGTTTTTCTATGAGTGTAGTAACTCAAATTTAGGTTATGTTGACTCAAGCACTTATTCCTCTTATTCCTTATTGCCAGAGATGTGTTATTCTTACAACCGAATCTGTTTTTATTACTTTATAAAAATTTATATAAAGAAATTCTGGCTAAGTGGTTACATAAATTCCCTTTACATTGCTTAAATATTTTGCAACCCGTTTTCCAGCAAAACTAAAACTAATTTAGAAAAATTTTCCCTACAAACCAAAAAAATAATAGAATTATCTTCTTTCGACTGCATTTCCATTCGACATGAATGATTGCTGTAAATAATCGTAGTTCAAAATGTAATTTTTTTTTTGCATTTAATTATGCGTTTGTTTCCTTTCCATCCATTTATTGAAATGATAAATAAGAAAAACGAATAGTTCTTACCCTGGCATATCAGTATTAGACACAGAGACTCAAAAATACTTTTAATAAACAAAGAGCAGAATTCAAATGGAACCTAAAATTCATCATTATAATTAATGATAAAACATAAAGATATTTTAGTCTTGCCACAGAAACCATAAAATAAAAAGTAAAAATACAGTTTTAGTTTTATTTTTAATTTTTTATTCTTTTTTTATAAAAGTAACGACTTGAAACTGAATTTTTGGTATTTAACTGTTTAACGAAATGGAAACTAAATGAAGAACAGAAAAAACCAAACCTTAGTTATACAACAATCTAAAATACGAGTGCTTGGCTAGAAAGAAAAGAATAGAGAGGAGTGAAACAATGTATTTTCCCACAAAAAGGCAAAAAACCTCAAATTCTAAAGCATTAAAACAAAAGTCAACCATCAAAGAGGGGTTTAAATATGAAGAAATACTTGTATAAGGTAGAATAACCTTTATAATGTTATTCTCAAAGTACAAATATTACAACAGATAGCGATACATTAAGTAAATTAGTGCGATTGAAAGTTAGTTCTTATGTCAAGAATGAGAATTACAGGAAAATTTAACTTATTTTGCTAGCACTAATGCTGAAAGTAACTGACTGCTTACGGTTTTTGAAGATCGCAACACAATATAAGCAGTGTTCGTATGCTACTTTATATGTGTCTGTCTGTAGTCAGGAATCTCAACTTATCGCTCATTTACTCAAACAACGTTCGAAAATCGAATTTTTCGAGCTAATAATATAGAATTAATCTTCAATTTCGTAAAAATATTTTTTATATTCACCTCTTGAGAGAAGAATACAATTTTATTTTTCCATTAAGTTGTGCGTAAATTGCAAACTAGAGGGCTGCACGAATATACTCGAAAGTACTCGTATGTATGTTTTTGTGTGTATGCATGTAAATTTTTTAGTATATATGTGTGTATATATGTATGTCTATATGTATATTTGGTCGTGGCTATGTATATACATATACATGGATATACACATACGGACAAACATAAGAACATACATATACGCACACATGAAATTCATACGAGTACATTCTACGAATACGTTTATGTACTCTTTGCAGCCCTCTATTGCAAACTTTATAGTTGTTTTCGGCAAAACTAATTTTTTCGTTTATGAAGTTGTTTGATTAAATTATTATTGCTAGGATCTCGCCCAGTGGTCGAAACTCGATCACTTTATCTGAAACCGGGTTTGCTTGGAACCGGTTTTTTTTAATATATTGTGCATATCTGGAGAAAAATACCTGCTCATACTGTAAATGTGAAGCATGTAGACAAAGAGAATGAGAACTAGATAATTTGTACTTTATGCAGCCCTGTGTTCTTTTAAAACATTAGTCTTGTTACACAGGATAACAAATAAATAAATAAATAAAAAAAATTTTGACTGCGCGGAGGGTTGAACTGACAATTCGATAGCTCCCGCTAATCTCATCAGAGTTCTTTACCATTCGACCAAAGTCGGTGGCTTGCAGTCAAGAGGGTGCAAACCACCGACTTTGGTCGAGTGGTCTAAGCGGTAAAGAACTCTGATGAGATTAACGGGATCTATCGAAACGTCAGTTCAACCCTCCGCGCAGTCAAAATTTTCTTTGTCTACATGCTTCACATTTATCTCTAAAAAAAAATATAATTTAATTAAAAAATTAAATTAAAGCTGAACTCAAGCCAAAAAGAATTAAATTTCTTTGGATATAAACCCATGCAGTTCGACTAAACTCAAACTTAATTTAAAAACACCTTTTAAACCAAAAATGTTTCAATATTGGTGGACAATAAGATACTTAAAATTGTACGACAAAAAATTGTGTTGCCTATTTATATACGGGTATGTTCTGTATTCCACGCGGAATTAAAATTTGCGGAATTGCCAAAGTTTTGTTGTTATAAATACATAATAAATTGCAACAACAATGCTATGCTAATTCCGCACATTTTTATTCCGCATGGAATACATAACCCACCCGATAGTATGTATATATAAGATATTTCACATTATTGTTATCAAACAATATATCATTAAAAATTTGTTCTAAAAAAACGGTTTATTGCTGCGAAAAATATTTATATACTCAACTCCAACAAAAAACATAATTAACTCTGACCTGTTTTAAGTACAAACTGTAAAAAAATAATATTTTACACAATTTTAATTGTTTTTGTTTCTGTGCGATAAATGAAAATTTTAATTGGCAGTTCTACCCTGCAGATAACGCGAATAGATAATACACGCATGTAAAGTATATTCCTTAGAGGACTAGGACTAGTCCAAAGGTAATTCAAACGTATGAAAAAAATATGGTCGATTTAACATTACAATGTCCTAGAGCTGGACCATAACTACTCTATGTCACTACATTATGCAGCATTCAAGTGTTCGTGTTTTAACGATTGCATAAATGCCATGGTCCAAGACTGCATTACATGCGACCATGTGTTGCAACGTTACTTATCCATTTCAACTAATATGGACCACCTAGTGCAATATTATCTGCAGGGTAAACATCCAGTCAAGCAAAACGAGACAAAAGTGATAAGAACATGCAACTGTCGCCTTGGATAACAGCGTAGTTTATTTTAAATAGCCGGAAGTAAATTAAACGATGAGTAGCACTGTCCTTATTGCAAAACGAAACTAAAATTAAATAAGGTAATAATACAAAAAGATAAAATTTAATTAATACTAATCGATTTTTGTTTGAAAGCAAAATGTCAAAATAATTATAAAACATATATTCAAAAGTAATGCAGAGTGTGTTAATAAATACAACATCTTTGTTAAATGTGTAAAAAACGCAACCACACAATAATATATCGAGCCGAATTGCCAAAAAGCAATGCTTATCGATTTTGTTTTTTGATAAAATTCGATAGTTCTCGATCATTCGCATCATGTGTCAAAAAATCATAGCTGAGTAATTCCATTAAGCCGGGTGTGACCATTTTGCACACAGTTTTTTCTTGTTATAAATCAAGAATATAAAATTTGGTACTTAAAAAAGGCTTAAAAAAGATAAACTCTTAAGAAAATAAAACATTAAATTATTTTCTATCCGTTCTATTATAGATAGCAGAATAATCTAACTCAGTATTTTTTACATTCAATAAAAAGCCAAAAAATATATATAATTTTCTGAGATAACTGTTCTTATTACATAATAATGAGAAGGGGAATAAACGAAAGTTTAAAAAAATATTTAACATTTTTTATATATATAAAGAGCTGTTCTCCCTCTTTATATATAAAAAATGTTTGGTATTAAATTATTAAAAGTATCTCCAATTGATAGAAAAAATATATTAAATACAGGGTGGCCCAAAATTAACGAAGGGGTTTGAATAGTCTATAACTTTATTATTTTAACATTTTTTTCTTGTATTTTTTTAGATTGTTACAAAGAAGATTTGGGAAATTTAAAATAGAAAGGTTTACTTCTGAACAACGATCATACCGTAAGAGAAACAATGATACTGCTACGGAGCGTTTTCATCGAAGGCATTATTTCAGGAAGCAGTGATTTTATTAGTCGGACTAAACCGCTCCCGAAGCTTTTTCCTTGGTGTATTTTAAAGATCGTGCATACGTAAATAAGTCACAGAAAATGACCCAACCTAAAAAAAATAATAGTCGAGAAATTCGAGCGATGGCTTCGAAAATCTTGAAAAGAGCCATTGCAAGGCACGAATATGTCCCGTAACTGCGTCATTATTTCTTTTGCTGTATGTTCGTTGTTCAGTAGTAAACCTTTCCAGTATCAATTTCCCAAATCTTCTTTGCAACAATCTGAAAAAAACAAGAAAAAAAATTTTAAAATAATAAAGTTATAGACTATTCAAACTCCTTCGTTAATTTTGGGCCACCCTGTATTTAACTTTTATTACTTGTCTATAATTATCATTTTTTATTGACATCAATTGAGTCATTTTTATTAAAAATAAGAAAATTATTTTTCTTTTCCTTCGGTAGGGGCATTTAACGTGGAATTGCTCAGCTGTAAAATGTACCGTTATGATTTTACAGCGAAAATAATATTGACGTACATACATATTTATGAACAATGAATTCTTTGTTTGTTTACATATTTTGTTACCGCGAATTGGCGTTTACAGCTTTATTTTATTCAGCAAATTAGCTTTTTTCGACGCGGCGATGCACGGACTTTGAACATATTGAAGAGAAGTCTTTAATGCGCAATTTATCGTCTATCTGGTCTTACAATATGGGCGAAATAACTCTGCCAAAAAAACCGACTTACACACACAGATCCCGTTAAACAGATTACAAAACGGCCGCAATTTATCGTTAGATCAAAGGGTGTGTCGTTCTACTAATTATGTGCTCATCCGCTATATTTTATAGTACCAAACCTTTCATGTCCTTTCAAATAAAAATTTTTGAAATTGCTCAGGAAATGTTACCAAACTTCAAGCAAACCCTTTGAAATAAAAAAATAATTTTGAAATTCGGTTCAAAAATTACAGAGTTAATCATGGGGGGGGGATCAAACTTGCCCAACGATTTTCGAAAAAAAAATTATGGGACTAAGCCGCAAGCAAACCCTTTCAAACCAAAAAAGAGTTTTGAAAATCGGTTGAAAAATGACAGATTTATGCAAGGGGGACCAAACTTCCACCATCCTCCTTTTTGGAAAAAAATTATGGTACCAATGGATCCTAACTGCAAGCAAACCCTTTCAAATCAAAAAATAATTTTAAAAATTGGGAGCAACTTTCCACATCGATTTTCGAAAATATATTATAATATAAAACTACACTCTAAAACGCTTTTGTTGAAAATTAGGTCGATAATAGTCGGCAACACTTTACCGATTATTATCGACCTAAAATTAAACACGCATTATTTTTGTTGATTTTGGAACAAATTGTTTTTACTCAAAAAACCGATTGGCTGCGTGCAGGTTTGAACCGCGACCTCCTGACTGATAGTCTGACGTATCTACACAGAAAAAATTATCAACTAAAATTTTTCAAACAAAAGTTTGTCTAAAAATAAATTTAATTTTCAGTAAATGTCTGTCCATAATCTATGAATTGTTTGTTTGACTCTTATTTAGAACGCATTAATTCTCATTCATTCATTTAGAGTCTTTAGATAAACATTCAGACTTGAACACGTTTAACAATGTGAAATTTCATAAATGCTTAATGTATGATGATGACGATGATGACGCAGACAAAAATTTTGATTGATATATTAAAAGAAATCCAGTAAATATTTTTGTTTGATTAAGTAAACTATTTTATTTAGTATTTGTTAGTATTTTTAGACTAATTGTTTTATAAATTCAGACAAAAATATTGTTTGATATATTTCAGAAAATCCAGTAAATCACTTTGTGTGATTTAGTAAATTGTTTTGTTTACAATTTGTAAATATTTTTAGACAAATTGTTTTATAGATTTTAATAATTTGTTCACTGAAAATAAACACTTTTTTCAATAACTTTTTGAGATAGTTTTGTCTAATTTGTTTGTAGGTCCGTTCCTAAACAAAATATTTACTATTTCATTGAATTCCTTTACAGAAAATTAAACTTAATTTTTTCTGTGTACCATTCAGCCATAGCCGCATTATACTTTGTGTTGAATTTTTCCCACTTGAACTAAATACGTTTAATTTGAAAGGTTTTTTCTTTAATAAAATAACTACAAAATCGATGTAATTTTAGACAAGGAGAAATTTTCATCACAAATTTAGACAATATATGATCCTAAATTTGAAGCAATATATTAGAGTGTAGCAAAGACTTTCACATGAAAAAAGAATTTTTAAAATCAGTTCACATATGAGAGCGTTAATCAAGGAGGAGCAAATTTCCCCACCGACATTCGAAAAAATTTATGGGACTAAACTTCAGGCAAACCTTTTTAAACAATAAAATAATTTTGAAAATCAGTTCAGAAATGACAGAGTTAAGCATGTGGGGGGAGGGGGAATTTGTGCCAACAGCACAAATCAGGGTGTTGCTGACTGAGTAGCTACCGCGTTTGGCTACAAACCCTGAGCTCTTGAATTCAAGACTAGTTTCAGGCAAACACTGATTTCTTTGGCAGTACCGGCAGCGATTAATAATAACATATGCTAATGCACTTCACAGCACCCTCCTTCGTCGGTATTGTGGCAGAACCGTCGACGAAGTGAAAGAACTAATAAAATGGCTACACAGCTTAAACAACTCATTGCCTCTACTTTACACCAGAGGGGCTTGCAAAACTGCTGCTCTACAAGAAAGGCGCAATTGCATAGTTGTAAATGAATTAAGCTTTCTATCTCTCTCCCACTTCACCACCTGTGCTCTCTACACTATACATTTCCCAAAGAAGGTAACACATTAATTAATTAACTGGTAGGTATTAATTGCCTGATTGTGTTACTTCTCTTAAAAAAAACTCTAAATAAACTAATTGAATTTATTGAACTCCCGGAACAGTTTTCAAAATCGGCTGTATAATGTGACATTAATTTCTCTGTAGATCTTAGGGTATTCATTTTACTCGACTTTTCCATTGTTCGATTACTCAATTAATCGAAGTTGAGGTTTTTAAATTAATCGAACAATCGAATAACACTTTTATTTCGTTCGAGTTATCCGAACTGCTAAAAATTATTCGAGCTAATCGGAAAATTTTTTAATTTACTTGGTTTTCAGCACATTTTTGTGAACAAAAAGCAAATAAATGCAATTTCTTCGCGTTTCATATGTTTTGATAATGAAAACAAAAGAAAAAATATTTCTACGTCAATTAGACTCAAATGTTTCGTTTTGAGAAAATTTAGCATCAGGAAATATTAAATAATATTCAGACCGGTTCTGTATTCAATGAGATATAAAAATAATCATAAGCATTTTTGTTATAAATATTAAACTGTAACAGCAAAGCTTTTACAACTCCGAACAATTTTATTTAGCATGGAGAACAGAAGAGGATAGATAATTCAATAAATAATCGAACGATATTAATGCATGTATTTCTTTATTTCATAAATATTTTTTTCGATTGAAAATTTCTCACATTACTAAGAATGATCTTTCACTAATCGTAGACGCTAGAAAATTTGAGAAAAGTGAATTGAAAAGCATTTCCAATTCATCAGATCAATTCACGCATAAAGTAATATTTTATATATTACTGAATTTCGCCTTTAGATTACATTCGATACCTTAATACGAAAAATCTAGTTAACTGTACATTAATCCCTTGATTTACGTCGCCTCGATTTACGTTGTAAAATTTTTTTTATACCTATCACATTTGATTTGCGTCTCCATCTGATTTGCGTCGTTAAATTTTTGATGCCTTCCAAATTCGATTTGTGTCTCCATTCGATTTACGTCGTCTCAGTTGCTCGAAAAGTTCTTAGCAAAACCTGGGAAATGCCAGAGTTTAGTTAAAATCTTTGTTTTTATGTGGTCGGAAAAAATTGTTTTTCACTTCCATTTCGATTTTCATTGTCATTTCGATTTAAGTCGCCTCAATTGTAAAAAATACATGGAAATCCAATTTTTATTATGTGCAATATCAAATTCGATTTACGTTGTTTCCGGAACCAATCACGACGTAAATCGAGGGATTACTGTAGTTGCTCTTGAAATCTTTTCTTTATTTCAAATAATTTTTCTTAATATTTCCGAATTTTTGTACAAGATATTTATTGCCACTGCATAATTTACTTAATTCTTTGATCATGCGGTCTATTAGTATGAAATAACGCTTGAATTGAATTGCAAATTCCACATAACTTCAAAAATTTATTAAGAAATCTACAAAAACTTTATCGAAAAACGGAAAATTTACATAAAAGTTTTTAGTCGAGTTATTCGATTACTCGAATACATTTTTAATCGAAATTGAAATTTTTTGTTTCATCGAACATTATTTGACTTCAATTATTCGATTAATCGAGCACACGTTATTCGAGTGAATACCCTAGTAGATACATAACAAATGGATACCTAAAAGCTTTTCGAAAGATATTGGAGACTTTAATAAATTCTGAAGCTTTTCTCTCGCTATAAACAATTTTGAACATTCGCTTATTTCCTACTGGTCATTTCCCTCAATCATAATCAATAATCAAAGAATTTTTCCACACACACTTACACACACACACACACAAAGGAACATAATTAAAATATCCGCACAGTCAAAGACAAAGAAGAAATGTTTAAAACAAAAAGAAGAAAGTCATAAAAAATAATTATTTTATAAATGAGTCAAGAGTAATTATTGCTTGTTTTTTCTTCAAATAATCATAAAATTAATTATTGGCAATACAATTAAATAAACAAATGAAGGAACGAACGCTCAAACAAAATGTATAAATAAATTGATGTGTTTCTAAAAGAAGCACTTGAACACACTTGAAAGTTACAATTACAATCGAATAACCTGGTTTCCTTTTTTCAATAGTGGTTATTTTTGTTTAATGATTTTTTTATGATTTTCTTGTATTTATAATAAAATTATTTTTGCTTATACTTTGTTAAAAAATCAAAAATATTATGTAAAAGTTATATGAACAAATGAAAAGAATTAACCCAGTTTAAATGAACTAATGGAAAATGTTAAAAATAGTTTTTTCCGAGAAAAATTAAAAGCAGAATTTTACATTATTTAGCAGGTGGTAAAGTATTTTTATTTTTATTGTGTTTTGTTTTGTTATTCGCCAATTGTAAAAGCATTTTTGTTTTCTGCAGTTTTTTGTGGAATTTGAATCAATTTTGTACAAAAACTTTTTGATAAATATGTCCAGATAACATTTTATCATTACAAATAACGCAACATTGATATACCGTCCTCTTCCTACGTCATTCTCGTAACTACATTCTTATTCGAAATAGATATTACTAGTGAAAAATATTGTATAGCACCCATATTACGTTAAAAAAAGACGTGAAGTGTCTTTGAGACACCTGGGTAGAGCTATGCTCATTATCTTGTTTAAAATTTATAGTGAATATTTACATGAATTAAGTAAGAATAATTGAGGAGATTGATTGCGATAAAGAGCTATCGAGGTTCCGGCGAATACTGTCCAAAGACCTTAGGGCCTTTGGACATATTCAAAGATTGGATGGCTCATGGACGGATCCTAGGATCTATGATCCTTTCTGTGCTTATGGACACCCTTCCCTGCTGTAAGGAAGTCAGAGAGTAACCCCCTATCGGTACCACAATTAGGTGGGGCAGTGTACGACATAGCAAGGAAGTAAGAGATGAGGCAACGAGGGATGTTACTTTTAATACCACAATTGGGTGGGGCAGTGGACGACATTGGAAAAAGCAGCGCCACCAATAAGTACCTTTGAACCATACAAATTACCGCGCTCGGATGGCATTTTTGCGGGAAGGCTGTAGAATGTTCCCGAGCACGTACTACTGTCTCTGGTGAATATCTTGAGGATATGCTTGTCTACGAGGTTTAGGATAGACTGCGCCCGAAGGATTTCAGGCAAATATTCTTTTGTCTTTTCTCCTGAAAACACTAGAATGATGGATTGGTCTTAGGAACACAATTGATACGAGCGTCATCAGAGTGCTCAGCATGCCTGTCTAAAAGGCAGGTCTGTTGAGAGCGCGTTTCATGATGTGGTTGTTGCTATTGAGCGGGGACTGCAGCACAAGAATTACACTTGGATGCGTTCTAAGACATTAAGGAAGTCTTTAACAACATTAGCATAGAGGATATTACGGAGTCGCTGGAGATACTCAGTGTTTGTAATTTTCTGGTGCAGCAGAATTATCAACTTGAGTATGGGAGGCGACAATTTGAGGAAAATAGTGACTAAGAGTACGCCACAAGGAGGAGTGCGACCACCTCTATTATGGCTACTGGCGATGAACGTAATTTTTAGGCGTAAGGCTGAACCTACACCAACATAAGACAAAACTGTATTTTGACTAATACGACAAGAGTACATGAGTTCTTATGAGACAACTCAAACCAATTTTTTTTGATGTGCGTTATAATCATACAATTGCGTTCGACTTTGTTTTTTTTTTTTTAAAAGGCAACTAATGTCTACCAGCTAATTAATTAATGTGTTACCTTCTTTTGGAAAGGGATAGTTTAGAGAGAACAGGTGGTGAAGTGGGAGAGAGATAGAAAGCTTAATTTATTTACAACCCTGCTTCACGCGTATTTTTTTTTTTTGTTTGTTTTGTAGAGCAGTGTTGCAAGCCCCTCTGGTGTCAAGTAAAGGCATTGAGTTGTTTAAGCTGATAACAATTTTTTACGTTGCCCGAGTTATAACCAAGGTACACACAAACCTGATACGCTCATAAGATATTCGTTTATTTATCTTGCGTTTCGTAACTGTCAAACTCCATATAAAACCTCAATAAAAAAAAATTTTTTATATATGGAGTTTGCCTGACAGTTTGAGAATGCAAATAAGAATGATTGTTTTCTGCCTGGGTTACAACTAAACTCATCTAAAAAGGGACTAAAACATATTTTTTAGCATATTTTTGTAATGAAAATAAATGCAGAAGGTAATAACATGTAATTTAATTTTAAGTAATTTAATTAATCAGTTAGATATATAAAAAAAATTTCTATTAAAAGAGACGGATTTACTAGGAAATTAATTTTACTCGATTAATGGGCCCTTTTCACCAGTGATGCCAAAATTAGGGAATTTTCCCTTTTTGTAGGGATTTTTTTAGATATTTTCAGGCGTAGGGAAAAAGGACAGATTTTTAATGTTGAGGAAAATGTAGGGAATTTATAAAGTACCTATATTATTCCTTACCAATAAGAAATTTTTATACCTAGTAAAACAATAAGCAACATAAATAATGCGATTAAAACAATCATAAGCAAAACTCCTAAAGTTTTTACGGAGAAGCTAAGTCATGGTTACAGTATTTATTTTAATCGACCTTTCAACAGTTTATTTATCTGTTAATTGGAATTGAGGTTAATAAATTATTTGGCAAACCGAGTAAAGCTTTTATTTCATTTGAATTATTAGAGTAATTTTCACCTTTAAGCATTACTCGAACTAATCGGAAACTTTGAAAATTTATTCGGGTTTCCAATAAAACGGATAACTCTTTACTCGAAGTCGGGAATTTTTATTTGATCGAACATTATTTGACAATACAATTTTTGGGGTTAATGAAACAAATATTATTTGGTTTTCGCTATTTTCGTTTTTATTGCTTTTTTAAAATAACTTTTGTACCTGATGAAATAAATCTATAATATTTACAAAATGTAAAAGCAATTTTGTTAGATTTTCTCTAAATCCAATATATTTTTAGCGTAGGGAAAATTTATTTGGTTGTAGGGAAAAAAAGGAATTTTTTTGTGACATGTAGGGATTTTTCAAAATTTCCATTGGCATCACTGCTTTTCACAATGTACGATTAAGAGTTAACGTGGACTTTAACGACAAGTTCGGTATGTTGAACTTTCCGTTAAAGTGCACGTTAACTTTTAATCATACATTGTGAAACGGGCCGTAATTGCTTAATTGTTCGAGTTATTCGTTAGTCGAAATTAGCTATTTTCATTATTCAATAAAGTAATGGAAAAAATTACTCGATTAATGGAACAACGATTAATCGAGTGAATACTCTAATCTTTATTGAAATTGAACGAACAAAAAGTAGCTCTAAAATTTAAAATTTTAAGTTGCTTACGACTCTGGTGTTCGGCTGAGAGCAAGAGTGTCTCTCCTTCTCAGCCGAGTGTGGCCTCTATAATTTAGAATGTTGCGGACTAGAGGGTTTGGGAGCAACTCTAACTTCTTGATATATGTTACCACATGTTTTGAAAATACAGTCTTTATCATCGGGATATCTAGATATTTGAGAAGGATTTTATTTCGCCGCCTTTAAATTTAGTCTATATTTGATGCCGATAGAGTACCCCATAGCTGAATTCCCAGTTACCATCCCAGCAAAAATAAATTTGGAACAAGGATACAATAAGATTAAATAGAACGGCTTCGGAGATGCGCAAAAGCACACAGTGCAATAACGTAAGCGAATGAAGAAATTTAACGCATACACGGGGAACGTGGTCGCCCAGCAAAAATAAATTTGGTACAAGGAAGCAGGTAGATTAATTAGAAGTGCTTCGGAGATGCGGAAAAGCACACAGTGCATCCCCTCTGCCTTATGAGGATGCAATAACGTAAGCGAGTGAAGAAGCTTACCACACACACGACGAAATTTGGTCGGCTATTTATGTTTTTTCATGTCTTTTAAACACAAAGTTTTTTATTCAACTCAAACTTTTTTATAGTGCATCATCTCTCGCTTACGTGGATACAAATATGGATGCGAGTGTGATTTTTGCTTCGTAATTTGATTTTTTTTATTCTTCCATTGAATTGTGTATGAAAATAAATGTGCCTCGATAGCTTAGTGGTTAGTGTTCTAGCCTACCATGCGGAGATCTTGGGATCGATTCCTGATTCAATACGCGAGCAAAAAGTATTTAATAAAAGTAAATTGTAGTGTAATATAATTTCCAATTGTGTTTGTACCACTTAATACATAAATAAATATAAAAGCAACATAAAATAATTTAAAA
Organism: Panzeria rudis; assembly: GCA_956483635.1. Taxonomy (NCBI): domain Eukaryota; kingdom Metazoa; phylum Arthropoda; class Insecta; order Diptera; family Tachinidae; genus Panzeria; species Panzeria rudis. The sequence continues at coordinate 124,957,754 of OY101447.1, forward strand.
TAAAAAATTTATCCAAGTGTGGTTGAAATTGTGATATAAAGTGCAAAAATTTGTTTAATTGTATACATATAAAAAAGACATGAGGTTAATGCATCTAAGATGCCCAAAAAGAAGCTCATGCTTCCAGACCTACCAAGTGGGGTATCCGATACAAAAATCATGTAATACGGAAGCAGGTTGGTAAGGGAGAGTACCGAAATCTCTCCCGTACAAACCTGCTTCCGGTAGACGGATATTTTTGCTGGGATATTGATTTAAAATCGTGTTCTATAATAAAAGTTTACAATCCAGGCTTAGTGCACATTTATACCAGTAATCGAATTAAGTTGATATGCTTTCAATTGCATTTGGATAACTTTTGCTTCTATATGGCGATTCCATGTTAGACGACGATCAAGATGAATACCAAGGTATTTAGTCTCGGACTACTACAGTATATGCTTGCTGTTAATTCTGGCAAATATTTTGTAAATTATAACAGATAGACAAAACAATATCCCAACATTTCATTTTTACTTCGTTATTTGCTTTCCAAAAAATCAAGCGTTTTTAATTTCGGTCTACATTTTGGGAGAGTTACAAGCATAGGAATGTGTTCATAGTTCGAGGTGGTCAGCTTTGACACCATGTAGATCATCTTGTATTGAAACAGGCTGTGTTAAGAAAACACTGTTTATTGTAGCTCAAAAGATGCATACCATTATTTTAGCGTTAGGTGCCACTGTGCGCTATCTGTATTTGCTGTACTGGCTAATACGTGTCATGACACTCGAGCATGTTAATAGTGCGTATAATTTTTGTGGTAAAGCTATCAACCTTAGTAGCAAAAAATTACTAATAACTGGCAGTTTAGCTGTTTTGAACAATTTTCTATAATTTTTCATACATTAAGCACGTCATAATATAAGAAACATTGTGGCTACAATTAAAATTTTAGGTGTACACAATTTAACTGCTACATGCATCAAGTTTGGTTCGACTCGGCATGGGCATTTTTAATCATCTGTTGGTTTTATAACTTTTTAGTCTATAGTCAAAGTAAATTTATTATTTAAGTGAGATTAAATAAGAGCTAAAATTAAAAATAAACTATTTGTATTGCCGTATTCAGAGAACTCAAATTTATTTAAAAATATTGGCAAAGTAGTTTAATTTTTTTAGTAAGTTTATATATTTACATTTATTTTGTCTATTTGTTTGCTCAACATGTGTTTGTAGGATTTTTTCACTTTATGCAGCTTTTCTGTTTTTCCCTGTAAAAAGCTTTATCCTTTTATTGAGTGACAAAAATCTCATTTGGGTAACGGTTCCCTGACGATTTGCATTAGCACCAATGAAATGCGCATAGGAACTAGCTAATACCCCTCCATAATCAATTTCAATGCATTTTAATAAAACTTAAATATTTTGCTTAAAAAGTAAAATATTAATTTGGGAAAAAGCACGTTACAAAATTAAAATTCATGTATTTTAATAATTCCCAAAAAAAAAACTTTTCAATTGTAATTTTATTTATTTACATTTATTTTGTCTATTTGTTTGCTCAACAGGTGTTTGTAGGATTTCTTCACTTTATGCAGCTTTTCTGTTTTGCCCTGTAAAAAGCTTTATCCTTTTATTGAGTGACAAAAGCTTTTGTTTGGCCTTAATGTTAATAAAAAAAAACTCTTAGTGAGAAAATTTTGTTTTTTTATGGGTGGTGATGTACTGTTTTTAAGGCTATAAAAAGTTTAATACACTATTTTTTTTTATTACTTATAAAAGTTTCTAAGCCATCTCATTAGCGACATCTAAAGGCAAAATTAGGAAAATGAATTTTAAATCAAGCAGAAAAAGCTTAAAGTTCTTTCTCTACAAAAGAAGGAAATACACAATAAGGGTATTTCGTTTATAAATGAACATATTTTTCTTAAACATCAAGAAGTGCAAAATCTAATGACTATTTTTTTTTAAGAAAAGGCTTTTAAAAATAAAATCTATGTTTTGGACCCAGACTGGATTAAAGTTTAATATTTTTTAGTGAATATAATTAACAGTTGGGAATTGTAAATGAAGCTTCTAAGCAAGCCATCCGATTCAAATAAAGAAAGTACCCAGTAAAGTGGAGCTTCCAAGGACAACAATAAAATCCTGAACTTGTGGTCCGGAAGTGGTGCAAGTCCGGATCATTGCTTGCCATTGCACGAAGCTCTGTTTTGTATGCCAGTTTAATCTATCCGAGCAAAGAAAATGTCATTAATTTTTTACGGTTTTAAGTCAGTTAATTTTTTTACTTTTAAAATTAAATAAACTTTTTGTTAAATTTAAATGAAAAATAACAAGACCGGGCTTAAATTAAATTTTCTTTTATTTTATATTACCATTTGAGTTAATTTGACTTACAGAATATTTTGAGTGTGCAAGTAAACTAATTATTAATTAATTATTGGGATGTTGTTAATAATCACTATCTGAGAAGTAGAAAATAGTCACTTAGTGATACCTTAGAAGTAGAGAAAAAATAGTTTCCCAAAAATTATTTCATTTTTTTTTAATTACATTAAGCTAAAGTTTAAAGTTCGTAAAAATAGAAAATGGTCTCTGTATGAATTCATACACAAGAGGTGTCCCATTTAAAGGCCTTGAGGTGTCGTATAGTGCGTTGGCGAAATTCTGAAATTCTGTTACTACAAATAGTGATAAAATCCAGCAAAAACTTTTCGCATCTTTGTAATCGGTAGTACTCTTTAAATAGGTTACAAAGTAATGAGTGGTACTTATTTATCTTATTGCTATGCTCCAAATTAGAACTACTACATAGTAATTAATAATGTTAGTACGTATTTATGTCATTATAATTTGTTATTATGTTTTAATAAAATAAATAGACAAACACTTTTTAAGTTAATATGTGTTTGTATATGAAAACAAATTTTTGCCGCTTAAACTTATAAATAAGTCAGCAATAGCTGAGTGAATAAACTACTTGTCTTCAAATTTGAAAGAGCTCAGGTTCGTACATCCAGCTGGCTCAAAAAAAAAAGAAAAAAATGCAAAGCGTGAAAATTCATAAATAAATATGGCATGTATAAAAAATTATTTTGTTTGACTACTTATTTTTTAGCTTTAAGTAAGTCAAATAATAACTAGTTAATGGCTGTGACAATGTAAGTACAGCTACATAAGCTACCGCTTATTTTTTGAACTTCTCAAACAAAAATAAGTCCTTATATAGTTTTTTGTCTACCGTAAGCAGAGTTTTTGCTGAGAGCATAAATTTTTAGGGTTCCATAGTCAAAGGATGACAAAAGAAACGTATTTCTTTTTTAAGCTACATATCCTCTTCGGTCCTGGCGTGCAGCGCGGACATTTTTCGGCGGATTTTTTTTTAAGTTTTAAAAGACTACCAATATAGGACTATTTGTGCAGAGGACTGGAAATGCCATCCTTATAAAGCATTAATCATTTTTAAGCTATATGTCACGATCACAAGCACATATTGAAAGTTTCTCATCAGCTGATTCGAAATACGGTTTTTGCGCAATATCTTGTAAAAAATGAGATTATGTTTTACGGTTTCAACCTGATTTTTATCCTGAATTCTATTCATCTGACTAAATAGGTTTGGTGCGTTGAATCATAACTCAAAGGCAATAAATTACATGCAAAGAAGAGTGGTCCATAAATAATGAAATAGTGGCCTATAAATAAAAAAAATTCTATCCGGCTGCACCTGCCGTATCTCTATAATCAAAGACAATATTGACAAATGTTTCTTAGTTTAAAGCCCCAATTCAGGAAAATACGGCTTTGCGATTTTTTCTTAGAGTGGCGTATTCAGGACTGAGGGGGATATACAATAACACTAAAACATTATTTTCGTTTGCCTTTCCCTGACGACACGAGAGGGCACTGAATTCAAGCTATTTACGGTAAAATATACTTTACCGTGCAGGGTCTCTCAATGATGAGCAAGCTCCATCCGAGCCCATCAACCATTATTCTCTATGACTTATACACATGAGACGCCAAAGAAAGTTTCCGGTCCTATAAACCTACTATGGTCTCCTCTGTTAGCTAGATAGTTAGCCCATTCTTTACGAGCATGGCCTTCAACTCCAGTTTATTATGAGCAGCAAGAGCACGATAATGACCGACCTTATCTCATAAGATATTAGAGCCTTGACTGCTTTCTGCATATATGGCATCAGATAAATTGTAGTCGCCTTATGTTTTTTCCGCAAACATTCTCTAGCACAGATGAGGTCGGCCGGAAATATTGTGTTCCTTTGGAAATTGTGGCGGTCTATCTCTGCCCCCGTATCTCCATTTTCCTTTTTGGCACTGCAGAATGATTCCCATTGCCTAAGAAAGAATTGGTAATGTTTGAATTTAAAAATCATAGAGGAGGACATAATCTTTAAGAAAATTAAACTCTTGGTCACACTAAAATTTCAAATCTTCATCGCGTTTGGTGCGGGAACTCTTCCAACTATCGCGAAAAACTAGTATATCCTTCCTTTATATTTTTCCATGAGCTATACAACTATGCGATAAAGAATTTGACATTTGGCAAAAAATCAAAAAAATCATTTCCCTAGTGGACACACTGTAAACCAAAGTTAACCACCTCGGTCATCAAAAACATTGTTGGTCTCATAACTTTTGCAAATACTATCCGAAGAAAAGTTTAAAAGTTGATAAAGAAAACGCAGTTTATTTTAGTAAGATATCTTGTAAAAATTTAAAAGATATTTGGCTTTGAATTTTGAAATTTCTGTTTTTCATCTCGACTTTATTTTGTATATCGTGAAAATCTCCGGTAATAGTATTGCGAAAATTTTCCAATAATATTTTATGATTTGTAATTAATGCAAGATGATATGCACAAAGAATTTTGAATAATCTCATTTCATGTAGTCGTGAAAAAAACAATATCAACAGGGTGGACAAGAGGTGATATGCAATAACATCTATGGAAATAATGTCCATAAAAAATGGAAATAAAGTCCATGAAAATAGTATTGGACAATAAAGATTGTTTGCATTTTAGAATCGGATGGCGAGTTTCGCAGAAACCGATTTATTACCAATTTTTTATCGCCGTCAGTGAACCATGTTATGGCTAATAAATCAGTGAACGTTTAAACGCAAATTTTTGAAACTAAACTAAAACGTATATGTAGTTTAAACTCAACAACAGTAAATGACTTCCGCATGTATTATCGCAAGTTTTAATAATAATAATAATGTGCCAGCACCACGATAACTGTCAAAATAGCTGGTTTTGTAGTAGTATCGATTAAAAAAACATATATTTTTTATTGGTAGTTTAAACGTCTAACTTTATACGTTTAATATATGGATTATATGTTTATTGATTTATAGATTTGCTGGTTTAAACACATTTTAAACCAAAAAGAGAGATTAACTCGCACTGATTTATTAGCCCTTAATGCAATAGACTGCAATTCAACCAACGGCTCCTTACAGTAATTATACACAGAAAAAAACGGAATGTAAAATCAACATGACTTAATTGTGATTTGAAATCATATTAAATTTGCAATAAATAATTTGCCGTTTAAGTGTTTTAATATATATTTGCTTTGTTCATTGCTGCAGTTCACTGTTGTGCATAGTTGTGTGACTTGCTGTTTTTATTCTTACATGTGTCGGCTATGTAGACGACAAAAAAAGAATTACCAGCAAAAATTTACTGCTGCTGGCTTAAAACTACCAATGTTTCATATTAATTTTAAATAAAACAATGATTAATCTAACCTTAAATCTATTTGATTTAAAATGTTTCAAGTTTAAAAAAACTATATTATAAACGTTACATTTCATTTTAACTCAACATGACTTTTATTTCAAATAGGTTTTATGTTAAATATTCATTTAAATCATGTTGAATTTGAATTTATTTAGTGTATAGCTAAACTAAAGCTTGAAGCTGTTGTGGCTACAGTGGTTAGCGCGTGGACTACTATGCAAGAGGCACGAGTTCGAACCTTGGCTGGGGCAGCCAACTACAGCACAAAGTTTTCTGAAGCATGTGCTAATAACCATCACGTAAGTAAAAAATTAATAAAATAGCTACATTAAAGTCATGTTGTTTCAGCTTGATATAACTATAATTCAACATGATTCCTAGTGTTGTTTTAATATGAAATTCACGTTGTTTCAGCTTGAAATAACTTTGATCCAACATGACTCTTCGTGTTGTTCTTATCTCAAACTCACGTTGTTTCAGCTCGAAATAATTTTGATTCAATATAATTTGTCGTATTATTTCAATATCAACTTAATTTTGATTTAACTCTACTGCAATATTAAATCAATAAGAAGTATAGTTAATTCAAAAGGATAAATGTTCCTTCAAGATTATTGTAAATCATTAACATGAAACGCCTGTGAAGCAAAATCACTACCGAAAAATGTTAAATTAACCTGGTTTTCGACGTTTTTACATTGACATTTTTCTGTGTGTAGAATATGAAAGTTTTTATTCAAGACTAATCTCAATTGTATTTGATCATTCGTCCTGATACATCGGTCGTCCACAAACCATCTTAATCGCCTATGTCAGAGGATTAAATTCCGTTCGGAATCGGTTATTATGCAAATGGGATATATTGAAGGGTAATCTTGGATTATTTATTTTAACTGCGTAACTATGCATTTTTATTGTGTGCTACAGAATATACAATTCAATAATTGTATTATTTTCTGACTTGAATATTTTTCCACAGGAAGTTTCACGTTAAAAGTTATTAAATGAAATTTAATCAGATTTTAAATTTGCATATTTAATGGACTCAAGTATGAGTTCAATTTAAAATATAAAAAGCTTAAATTACAAATTGAATTTTACACTTAATTAAACGATCTATTATAAATTGCACAAAAAAAAATCTATGTTTATTTGTTAATTTGCTATTTGTTTTCTATCAAATGATAACAATGTAAATTATTGTTTCCCCTTAAACATTATTAGTTAAGTATCATGTAACAATGCTCATATACAATTCTTTATGGTGTATTTTTGTAGCTATTAGGGACGTACAAGTTACCAAATGACCAAAATTAAAAAAAAAAATTAAAGACTAATTCAATTCAAAAACTTCTTTGTTATGCCAGGAATCTTTTGAGAAGTGTCGTTAATTTCATTTAATGCTTTAATTTAGATTTTTTCCGTTTTTCCTAATTAAGTACTTTTATTATCACCCAATGGGAGAATAATTTTATAAACTTTGTAAAGAGAAATTAAATATATTCGTATCGAATTTAATTTGTTTGGTATGTTTTTTTCTATCAGTTTCTAAGCCTAAGTTTGAGTATGCGGTAAGATGTTTTGTAACTTCTGGAAAATATGCTTGAACCCATAACAAATTCAATAGAACTCCACATTTCTTTGTTGCTAGAAAATAATGCATTTTAAATAATGCACTATCACAAAACTCTTGCATTTAATTTATTAATAAAAACATTTTTTTATTTTCTTTCAAATCTTTGCCTTCCTAATATTTAAGCATTAAACAGATCTAATCAAATAACACATGGCAACACTGACCTATGCCAAATAGAAACTATTAATATTTCAGTGCGATGTACTAAAACCAAAAAGAACGCATAAATTTTTACCAAAAAAAATATACATATGTATATTTAAAAAAAATTAAACACGCAAACTATTATATAGTCGTATTAAAAAATAAACTGCTTTGATTTCTTTTCTATTCTTAACATGTGATCGAAAAATAAGCAGCCAGTTGGAAATGTGCAACCGTATATGGGTAAAATTCATTTAATCGAAATATAAACTTTATTATTTAAAAATTTAAAAGATGTCTCCTCAAAAAACATGTATTTTTTACCATATTAACGCATAATATGTTTGTTATTCGTTACCTCACTTTAGGACCACATGATTTCTATATTATTTCACCTTATTTTAACTGATTGAATGAAGCTCATTTAAATCAAATAAATTAAGTTGTTTCAGGAATAATTCCCTTTACCTTTCCATTGATTTTTGCTTATATTCTGTCGTTTTTCGTCTAGTTTTAATTTTAGTCTAGCACGGATCTGTGCTCTGGTTACTTTACTTTTTTTTCTCCTTTAAAACCCAATTCAATAACAAAAAATTATATCTTAAATAGTCAGTAAAAAACGAAAATAAATTTCAAATCCAAAATTATCTTTAACCCCAGCGATAATTATTTCTAATCAGACCATGAGTTTCAGAGATATCATAAAAGTTTTAGCTTAAAATATTAAAATTTCAGTTCTCTCACTAAATTGTAAACTTTTGATTTGTTGCGCACCAATTTCAATGAAAAAGAAATAATTTCCATTGATATAATTATTTCGAACTTTTTTGCTTTTGAATGTGATTTCAGTTCTTAGCTGTACCGTTTTATTGGCAATCTCCAGTGTTACCGATGGTATATTTTTTTCATTCACACCGATAAAACGGTACAGGTAACATCAACTATTCAATTTTCACAAAAAAGTTTAATATATAAGAATTGATATCACATTCAATAGAGCCACCTGACAAGTGGTGATAAGCAAGATACACATCAGCACTGATGATGACAGTGTAGCGGCTTCCGAAAGTAGCGCTGCTATGTTCTGCTGAGTACGTTGAAAAATTCAGTTGATGGTAATTTTTCATTTACAGCAAAAACTAAAATTCATATTCAGTAAAGGAATTCAAAGAAATAGTAAATATTTTGTCTAAAAAAGGAGCCACAAACAAATTTTCAAATACAGAGAAAAATATCTCAACAATTTCATTGAAAAATACGTGTTTTGTTTCAGTGAACGTATTGTTTAAATCTATAAAACAATTTGTCTAAAAATATTTACAAATTGTAAACAAAACAATTAACTAAATCAAACAAAAGATTTACTGGATTTTCCAAAAAATATCTAACAATATTTTTGTCTAAATTTATAAAATAATTAGTCTAAAAATACTAACAATTATTAAACAAAATAGTTTACTTAGTCAAACAAATATATTTACTGGATTTTTTATGTAATTTCACTTTGTTAAATGTGTTGGCGTCTGAATGTTCATCTAAAGACTCTAAAAAATGAATGAGAATTAACGCAATGACATTAACGAATTGATTCACTCAAAGATCTTCAGTAAACAAACTTGGTACAATCGCATTCTTTTTGCTATCATGATTGTTTTTGTTATCTGTGTACATGTTGTCATGAGGGTTGTTTTTTTACGACGCAGAAAATAGGGTTTTCTTGTTGTTTTTGGGGTTTGCGTCCTAAATAAAAGTCAAACAAAAAATTCATTGATTCAGTAAAGAACATTTACTGGAAATGAAATTTATTTTTAGACAACCCTGAAAAGTAGTTTACTGTATCAAACAAAAATATATACTGGATTTTTTCTAATATATCAAACAAAATTTTTGTATGACTCATCATTATTATCTATTAAGCATTTATGAAATTTCACTTTGTTAATTGTGTTCAGCTCTGAATGTTTATCTAAAGACTCTAAAAAAAATTATGAGAATTAATGCAACAACATTAACTGATTGATTCTCTCAAAAATCGTCAGTTACAATCGCATTCCTTCTTCTATAATTGTTGTCGTTGTACTGACTCGGCATAGGATACCTTTTAGGTCTTACGTTTGACGTACATGTGCTCAGTACTTTTATATAAAATCCCTAAATAAATAATAGGCAAAAACTCCCCTTTAACGTCATTATACCGCACTAAATTGTTAAACAAAAATGTTCCTCTTGGTGTTTTACAAAAAGGTGTTGATACCTTAAACGTAAGTCCTACAAGATATTCATTGTCGAGTCGGTATAACTTTGTCCAAAAAGGGGTGGAGGTAAATTAACTTCGCTCTAAAATATGTTCTCGGTGTAACCTTTCAAATTGCATATACACATATGTATTTTCGGTGGCCTCTACACAGAAAAACCATGTTATTAAAAAAATATGAATTTCAATAACATTTATCTTTAACATAATAAAATATTTCGTTGTAAGTATTTCTTTTCCATGCCGGTTATTTCTTTTCTTTTTATACATAAGTACTTAAAACAAGTTGTATCCCATATAAAAATAAATGGGATATGGCTCAGCTATAGAGAGTATGCTTTACGTCCGGAAAGCCCGGCTTCGTATTCCAGCCATGTCAACATTTTTTTAATTTATATATATATTTTTATTTTGAAATAATTTTGTTATCAATATAGGGGAATTCTTTATCACAGGAAATTTGAAAAAAAAATTATTGAATACCGGGATTTTTGTTATCAAAAACGAAACTTATTTTTTTCTGTGTACCAGAATCTTGTTATTTAAAAAAAAATTTGATTTTATTGTACAGTGTAAATATTCGCAATTTTGGCAAAAATTAGGTGACAAATTTATTATGAATAAAATCACTATTTATCCATCGATTTTCATGGTGGATTGATTGATTTTTTCTAAATCTGTCCATTAGTGTCAGAGATATCGTAAAATGAAAAATTTAATAAAAAAAATTTCGTTTTTTAAAACTCATAAAAAATAAAAATACACCAACGATCCCATATTTTTTGTTTTCTATCATGTAGCTTGATTTATTCCAAAGGAAATCATATATTCAGCAAGAATCGGACATGATTAATATTCCAAGAAACAACACAGAAAAAATTATCACGAAAGTAATCAATCATTATAGTTCAGTTAACTAAAAGTTTTTATCCTAAAATGACTTGATAAAAGTAACTTTACCATTTTGAAAGGAAAAATACTGGCTTCGCGGAGTAAAAATTTTCTGCATTGACTTTATTTCCATGTTTTTGATGGACATTATTTCCTAATCAAAATGGAAATAACTTTCATGGACATTATTTATTTAGACGTTAAATGCATGCCACCAACTTTTTATATACTTTTTTCAATCAAATTTTACAACGAGTGTCACAAACTCAAATAGAACAAATTAATTGCTTTTGAGGCTTTATTTAGTTATTAAATTAAAGCAATTATTTTCATTGCACTATATAAGTATATTGTGGAAAATATTAATAGCGACTCTAACTTGAGATGGAATTAACTTCTAAATGTGAACTACTTTGTACTATCAAATAATTTGCTAAACAATTATTTCAACCAAAAGCAACTGAAACGGAATAATTGCTCTTTTATTCCTACTGGGTATTTTTAATTATTTTCAATTTCTACAATTTATGAAGTGCACAGTATTAAAAATCATTTCATAAGATTTAAGAGAAATTCTTCAGGTTTTATTTTCTCTTTTATATTATGGGGTTAAATTTGTGTTTGTTTATTTATTTATTTGCTTTTTTTACGCCCCCAAATTTATTTTGATATGTTTAAAAAATCAAAATGAGCCAATTTAATGGATCGTGATTTCGTGCGGTTTTTTTGTATTTTTAAATGGGGTGAAAACATACAAAAATAAATTAACTTTAAAAAATTAAGTGCTAAACTACAAACGATCATTTAATATGCATGAAAGCATTTTTTTAAAGTAATTTTCAGTCTAATTTAACTTTTTGGTGTTTGGTCTAAACTTTGCATTATTTATTTTGTAATCAAAATTAATTCAAGTCTTTTGAGTTGAAGTTAGTGTTGGATTTTGCTACTATTATTATAAGTGTATTCTTTTTTATTGTTGTAATCAGTTAGCTATTCATGTTGATCAGACACGTAAAGTCACACAATGTCAGAGTCAAATTAATGTGAATTTAATGAATGTGTAGGAGTAGAGTTAAATTGTGGCATATTATTTAAAATAAGTTTGTGAAAAAAACTCTTTCTTTTTTTGAGGCTTCTTCTGTAAGGCAAATATTCTTAATTTACATACATGGGCATAGATTGCTCATTTATTCAAAGAATGTGATAACCCAAAAGTTTTAATTTATTAGCAAAAATATATTAAAAAATATATAAAAATAGGTATATTCTTATCTCAAGAGGTGAGTATACAGGATATTTATATGAGTTTTCTACACAATATCCCATATTATTAACTCAAAAATCTAATTTTTTTTAGTTATGCCGTTGTTGGATTAAATTATTTCATTATAATACTTAAGTTTCAAAAGGAGTTACAAAACTTTAAAGTTCTATTTATGACAAAGTTCTTCGCTTGACATATCACACTCTAAAACATTACTTCAAATTTCTCCTTGTCTAAAATTACATCGATTTTGTAGTTATTTTATTAAAGAAAAAACCTTTCAAAATAAACATATTTAGTACAAGTGGAAAAAATGTAACATAAAGTATAATACGGCTATGACTAAATGGTAGATACGCCAAACTATCAGTAAGGAGGTCGCGGTTCAAACCTGCATGCAGCCAAACGCTTTTTTAGTAACAATATTTTGTTCAAAAATAATGCGTGTGTAATTTTAGGTCGATAATAATCTGAAAAGTGTTACCGACTATTATCGACCTAATTTTAAACAAAAGTGGTTTAGAGTGTAATACACTCAAAATAAAATGGTAGGTAAATCTAACCAATTTAGATAGTTAATGTACATTGTTGTTGCAATTTTTATGAAATAACAATTTTCATAGTTTAAAATAACTTTTTAAAATTGGAAGTCATTTCACGTCTATGGTTACTTTGTGCTATCGTTATTTAACAAGAAAACTTAGCTGAGATGTTAAAGGCGTCCGGTTCATAAACATGAGAACCTAAGTTCAACACCGAAATATTACATTTTACTGAATTGTAAAATATAAACGTGGGAAAAACCATGTGTGAAAATTTAAACTATTTTTGATAGAGATGTGCAAATGTCGTGAATTTTTCATGTCAGGCGTGATTCACACGTGAATCACGAGTGATCGTAATTAAACTTAAAAATAATCACGCAACAGTGCGTGAGCGTATAAAAACTAAGTACCGTGCGTGATCGTGCGTGATACTAAAAATATAATTTTCAAGTACTCGCGAAATTAAATTTCGTGGCTTGCTGCAAAAATATTCCTCTTTTGTCTTACATTTTATTTCCGAATTTTATACGAAATTTCTGATAAATTTATAAAATAAGATCCGACATTCCTGCGATATTAATACGAAAGGATGTAAAAAGTATGCGTTAAAACGGAAAAGTTTCTGAGCATTTGTCAGACATTTTCCGACGTTGTTCATTTAGCCTGAAAACACATCAAATAAGACACAACTGCTTTGTCTTTTAAGTCAAACACACTCGTATGATTATAACGCACACCAAAAAAATTGGTGCGTGTTCCCAGCAAACAATTTTTGCCGATTTCGGTCCGAAGTCGGTCAGAAAGTCTGCACAAGATACCGAATTCGTATTCGATGTCGGTCAGAAAACGTACCAAAAATCATATGAGTGGTTGACAAGAAACCGGAACTCTTTATCTGAGGAAATTCTAAAAAGTATACCGAAAGGTCCAACAGAACTTTTTACGTCCTGGCGTATTATCAGAGAGATTATCAGAGAAAAGTCGAAGCTAAAATTAGAAATTTATCAGAAATGTCGTTAAAAATTCTCCATGCATTGTTGTGCTGCTTATGGCAGCTCATCAGAAAACATTTACCCATATTTTATAAGTTTAAAAACTCAAATATTTGTGCGTATAAACTCAAGAGATAAATGAGAATTGTAACGAAAACTAAAATCAGACAATGTGCAGAAGTGACTGCTAAAAGTTGTAAGACGTAGATCAGAAAATGTGCAGACTACTCTCTTAAATGCCTTAAAGGAAATTAAATTGCCTTCGGATAATGTGCAGACTATTCTGATATTAATCGGATAATATTTCAGACAATGTGCAGAAACGTCGTACCAGAAGACTGCCTGCTGCTCCGCCAAATGTCTGAGGGAATTTTAGACAACTCGGCTGATTGTCTGGTGAAGTCTCAGATTTTTTCTGATGTTAGACATGTCGGCCAAAATTGTTTCCTGGGAATTTTCAGTTGTCGTATAAGTCACAAAAAGCTGTTTTGTCTTACTTGGAGTGGGTTCAGCCTTAGAGTTTTCCTACAAGATTCTTCAGAATTCATAAAAAATTCTCTCAGACATTATGGCAAAGTTTTTAGAATTTCCTCAGACAAAGAGGTTCGTTTTCTTGTCAACCACTCATATGATTTTCGGTAAGTTATCTGACCCTCTTTGGATACGAATTCGGCATCTTGTGCAGACTTTCTGAATATTTACTGGGTATGCCTATCAAGTACGTGTGTCTACAATAGAACAAACCCAGTGAACATATTATGCCATCATGTCTGACGCCAACAAAAATATTTTTGTAAACTGAGTGGTTGTTTCATATGAAGCTGAAGACATACAAAGTCAAACTCAGTCTTCTGAAAAATTATTAAATTCGTAAGAAAATGTATTAAGCGTTACTTACGTTAACAAAATTCTTATATATAATTTATCTATAAATTTTAAGACGGTGAGAAAAAGTTAACACAGCGGAAAGGCAGAAACGATATAGAGAGATATACATGTTCACGATCTAGAACTAAAAATACAGACAAAATATCTCAAGCAGTTTAGCATGCATAACGAACTAACATACAAACAGCTTTGATTGTAGGTATTGAAAAAATTCCCATCAAGAGCGAGACAACAAATAACAAGAGTTTGTAAGTGTTGGATTATTAATCAGATAGGGAAATTTCGGCAAAACTAAGTTGAATCACAATAAAAATGCAGGACAAGAATTTAAAAGAAGTTTTGTATTCTATTTGCTGGCAAAAATTAGTTAAATAGCTGATGTTTCCTTGTAAAAAGTATCCACCTTCATAAGTGGTAAAAGTGAACAAGAACGCTGATGAAATGGTGTAGCGGCCTGTCGAAATCAGTAGTACTGATCCGTTCTGCTAATCTGATTTGAATATTCCAACACTCCACTCTTAATAAAGATAATTTGTGCTTACATTAATTCAAATATTGAACTAGAAATAATAAAAATTTTCAGACTTATACCTTATTCAGTTCAAAATAAAAAAGTACGTAAAAATAATAAACGAAGACAAATTCCGAAAAATTCATTTTTCTTCATTCAGGAATGAAGAGTTTCTGCAAGGTTTTAAAAGAATAAAAACAGCTTACAAAAAAAATTTTTGTAAATACTATTTTTATTAAGTTATGAGACACAAAAGACAGAAAAAGGGTACTTGCTCGAACTTTGGTTGGCGTGTGACACGCCTTACTCTTAACTAATTGACCTGAATTTTTTTTATGGCAATTTTTTATAAATACCCATCGATTTGGGGTATGAATGAGACTTGAAGAAATTCAAATTGTAATTTTTTACGACCACTCTAATATGACATTTGAAATCACAATTTCTATCTTAGAAATATTTTATTGTTTATATATTTGGCTGAATGTACATATATAAATTGTACTTACTTGCATATGTATTTATTCCCTTATTTAAATTGCATTTCCTTTGATGTTTGGAAACTAAAAAAGTCCAATAACAACAGTAATTTTTGATATGAATTCGATTATGAAAAAAAACATTTAACTTCAATTTAAATAAAAACACACAATGCCTTATTATTGATATGAATCAATATAATTTTATAATACAAAGTACGAGTGTCTGCCATATGACTCTTGATAGTGTGTATAATCAAATTTTATTCCAAGTTAAATTTTCTATATAAACTCTCCATTATTTTATACTTCATGCTATAAAATATACTCGTACATATATTCATACATTTAAGATATTCTTTTTTAAATATTCAAAAAAACAAAACAACTCCCCTCTTTATTTTAGCATTGGCTCGGAATGGAAAATTATTTACTACAGGGCAAACGTTTCTATAGTTGAATAAAATAAATATTTAGAATTGAATTTTATTCTTAAAAATTAAATCAAACTGCCAAAGCATTAGTTTTAGTCCGAAGTCTAACAAAATAAATGCAAAATAATTAACAACGGAATCGTTGTTTTTATTTAGACACGTTCATTTATTCAGCTTTGTCATACAATAGATTTATTCAAACTAAAAATTTATTTGTAAATATTTTTGAGTTTTATTTTAAATTCCATAAATTTTTAGCGTTTTTAATTTCATGTCTGTATTAGCGCTTTGTATACTTTATTAAAACGATTGATGTTTTTGTTATAAAATATTCAAAATTTTAATATTAATTTATTTGTGTCACATTAACCCAGCAAACACTTTTAATTTACGAATAATTTGAAATTATACTCTTTCTCAACTATCAAATGTTTGAATATAGTTTGAGAAAAACTAATTTTTCTAAAATTGAGATATTCTAAACGTTTATTTGTATATATCTAAAAATGGATTTGCTTTAAATTTTCGTAAAGTCAAGTTCCGATTTTTAGTTCAATTACTTTATCTTAAGTTTTTTAAATAGTTTGTCTCAAGTTCGTTTTTAATTTAACCTTTCAGTTAAATTATTTGTTATTTTTAGACATTCTAAAAAAAAGAAAATTTTGGCTGAACGGAAGGTTGAATTTGCATGTTTCGAGACAACCCGGTTTTCTCATCAGATTCTTTACCGCTTAGACCTCTTAGCTGCGGAAACTAAAATCGCCACGGCAGTAACAACAAATTGAGTTGCAAATCATTTAACTTTAATTCAATTTCCAGCCGAGAAGGCAATCTTGTGGCATGTTTTTTCCTCAGATTTCATTAATAGTTAGGAGGTTTACCAATCTCTTTATCTCGTTCAACTTAATCTTTTTAATTCTTCTCAGGCGAAATTTATTAAAGTTAAAGAATTTTCAATTAAATTTGTTGTAACTGCCGTAGCGGTTGTGGCTGCCGTGAGGTCTACGTGGAAAAGAGCTCTGATGAGAAGACCGGGTGGTATCAAAACCCAGCAAAAACTTTGCTTACTGGTAGGCAAAAAAGTATATGAGGATTAAAGTCGTAGAGTTACTACTTACAATTTGACTCGATAACTACAATCTTTTAATTGAGAAGTCCAAAAAATAAGGGGTACCCCTTACAAATGTATTTTGTGAGTGTTGGATTATTAATCAAATAGGGAAATTTTGGCAAACTAAGTTGAGTCACAATAAAAAAAAATGCAGGGCAAGAATTTAAAAAAAAGTTTTGTATTCTATTTGCTGGCAAAAATTAGTTAAATAGCTGATGTTTCCTTGTAAAAAGCATCAACCTTCATAAGTGGTAAAAATGAATAAGAACGCTGATGAAATGGTGTAGCGGCCTGTCGAAATAAGTAGTACTGATCCGTTCTGCTAATCAGATTTGAATATTCCAACACTCCACTCTTAATAAAAATAATTTGAATTTACATTAATTCAAAATATTGAACTAGAAAGCCGAAATAATAAAAACAAATTGTCACAGCAATTAACTAGTTATTATTTGGCTTACTTGAAGCTAAAAAAGAAGTAGTTAAATTAACAAATCAAAATAATAAAATATTATGCACATTATGTTTTATTTATATTTTTTCAATTTTATTTTAGCTTTTTATTTATTTTTTTTAATATAAAGTATTTTTTGTTCTGCCTTCTAGTAACTTAAGTTAAATAAAGACAATGATCTGGCGCCCTCAAGCTCGATTATTGTCTTTATTTATTTATTTATTTTTTGGCCCAGCTGGGATTCGAACCTGTGCTCGTTCAGATATAAAGGCAAGAACTTTAACGACACAGCTATTATTGACTTATAAGTTTAAGCGACAAAAATTTGTTTTCATCTAAAAACACTTGTTGACTTAAAAAATGGTTGTCTACTTATTTTATTAACAAATTGTAACTACTTTCAGATAATGAGAAAAACGCGTACTAATTTTATTAAAAAAATTAATAGCAATTATGATTTGGAGCATAGTAATAAGATAAATAAGTACTACTCATTACTGTGTAACCCATTAATAAAGTATTACCGATTACAAAAATGACAAAAGTTTTTGCTGGGAACATGTAAGTCTAACCTTTCGTTAAGTAAAAGGTATACAGGAAAGGAAAAGCTACTTACTTCTAACACCGTGAAATATTAAGTAAATAAAGCGCAAATCAATTTTAATTGAAATCTTTATTTCATAGCTCTGTATAGACTTGGTCCGATAGAAAAGCTTGAAAGTTATTTTTCAAATCAAATCAACCCATCATATTTCAAACTTTTGGCAATTTGTTTGCTGGGAAATTGTAAAAATACACGTAACTTTTTCTGTGTATACTTAGTTAGCGCCCTTGAAATTTTTTCTTTTTCAATTTATTCATGGCGATTTTTTATTTAAATTATATTAATAGTTACAGTCGAACTGTTCTATGATGCACAGTGGGGCAGTAACAAAATATAGCCCTTAAAATATTCTAAAAAAATCGTGTTTGGTTAAGTTGTTATTTTCTATGGTTAGTGGAAATTAAAAGCTCTCAATTTTTCAATGACTGTATTAATGGTCCTGTATTTTCAAGATATCGGATCCAAATAAGCACCAATTGTTACAATTAGCTAAGCAATTTATAAAATTTCAAATTGTTTAATAAAAAAGTTGATGAAAATATTCCTTGTGAATTTAAAAATACCCAGGAAAAATTTTGATGGCAAAGTAGTGAGTTAAAATGCTAATAAACATACCATCCACTACTTCTACTTTGGCATTTTAACCAATTACTTTAACGTGGTGATGTCATTGGAGGCAAGTACTTACCGCATTTGGTTACAAATAACAAGTTATAAATTTCAATATTTGGAAGGCATTGAATACACAAAACACAATAAACATTAAATGTCACTGCTAAGCATTGAACTAATGCCCTTTTCAGTTATTGTGTTATTTAATGCCAAGTGTTTCACCGACTGGGCTACTGCCTTAAAGCTTGTTTTCACAAATATGAACACAATTTAAAAAAATCCATTTTGCTTCCTCAGGGGCAGAACTGTTTATCATCTATACGATAAATAAACGGCTTGTTTAATGACTAGTAAGTAATTTTTTAACTACTGTAATGTTATTCAGACGGTATTTAGTTTGTTGTTGAAAAGTATGTTGTTTGGTAATGACAATTCATTACCAAGTTTTTGCTGGGTATACAATTCTGCATTCGAAAATTTAAAAAAAAACGTTTAACTTTTTACAATTATTGGTTTAAAAAGTACCATCATTCCTTTTGTGGGGGGCGGGGGGACTTCTAAGTGAAACATACTATTTTACAAACTTCTTTTAGAAACTCTGTAGAAATTTATTCGTTTGGGGGGGAGGGGGGGGGATAATGCCCTACCAATGTTGCATTTCAAATTTAAAATAGTAAATTTATTTCAGATATGATATTCTAAGCTCTAAATTACATGAAACTGCAAAAAGAAATCTGAAAAAAGTTTGGTATTAGAGGATTTAATTTCTCTAAACCGAGCGTTTTCAAATCCATTCGATTTACCGAACTGGCAGGTATATCTTTATTTAGAGAAATATGTCAAGCATGTAGACAAAGAAAAATTTAGCGATGGTAAAACATAAAGAAAAGTAGTGAATGAATATCAATAACTATCAAATGGAAAAACTGAAAAAACAACTCTAAAAGTGACAGTATGAATTGATTAGAGGTAAATGATATTCAACTACTTGACTGGAAACTACCGACTTTGGTCGAGCGGTAAAGAGCTCTGATTAGTAGACCGAGAGGCCTCGAAACATGTAAGTTCAACCCTCTGCGCAGTAAAATGTTTCTTTGTCTACATGCTTTAAAGTTTTCTCTAAATAAAGATATAATTTAATTGAAAAATCAAATTAAAAACGAACTCAAGCCAAAATAATTAAACTTTTTTGGAAAATATTTTATCATAAGAATACTTTTTAACCTTTACTTGAGAAAAATCCTTAAAGTATTTTTTCATACTTTTTCCTAAAACCTAATGTGTGTCTAGGATATTTACACAAACATTTATCTATAAAATTTCTAAAAATAATCCTTTAATGGCAAAAGTTTTCCTTCATCTAAAAATCAAATTATTTTTATATTTTCAGCAAAGTTCAAATGTCAGTGTACAAAAAATATTCATGTTAAAGTTGAATGTCAACATAAATTAAGGAGGAAGCATACAAGGATAAACGAAATAAGCTTGCCAGGGAAATAGGAGACAAAATGAAATACAAAAGCTCTTTTAGCTTTTAAAACTTTTTGTTTTCGAGTATTCATATCAAAACAAACAACAAAGAAACATAGAAATAAACAAAACGGAATTTGGAAATAAAAACAAAAAATTAAAAAATCCTTGATAGATACAAAGTGGTGCGCATGTAAGGCAATTGTCAAAATTGGAAAATGTTTGCAAAACAGAGAGATAGAGAGAAAGAGAGAGAGAGAGAGAGAGAAATTTGGAAAAGAATTTTGGAATAGGAAAATGAGAGGGAAAAGCTGTCAAATAGGAAAAGTTTGTAAATAAAAGAATATTATAATCTGTATGTATGTACATGGAAGAGGGTTGGTTGGTAAATGAAAATGAGACAGATAAAATTTGCCAAATAAGAAAATTTGTGCCAATACGAGAGAATTATTTTCAATAGAAAGTAAACAATAAAAGGAAAGAATTGAAAAGGAATAGGAAAGATAAAAAGTATAAGTGTATATAATTTTTTAGAAAAAAATTTAAGAAAATTTAAAATCCATGCATCCTACAAACCTTTATTTTTTTAGTTTATTATTTAAAAGAAAAGAGTAACGAGCAACTTGCAATTCCTATGTAATTTTACTGAATGTATTGCTCACGATTTACTTCAAAATTGTTTCCCATTTCATTACGAAATTTTACATTATTCCCTTTTTGCATAACAATGTACCTATACAAAAACTACATATAACTTGTCAGATAAAAAAGAAATAATTATACCTATTCATACAATAAGAAATATTAAAAAAAAACACCCCCTCCTGGGTTGGCTCTATTTTTTATTAAGCCCCACTATAGACAATAAAATTTATATTAACAATTCAGTTGATTTTTTTACATATTTAAGTTTTTTGTGGAAATCATCAGTTTCATAGCAGTCGTTGTTAATTTTTAATAAGACTGTTACTGTTAGTGCAACTTTTTGCACGCCATATACTGATAAATATAAATCTTATTTTTTCAGTGAATTGCTGTAATAAAATAAAAAAAACCAGATATGTACAGTAATGTTCAGTACTAAAGCAACAAAAGTGGTCATTTAATCCAGGAATGCGATATTTCTTGAGTAAGCCATACACCTTCAATGTGATTGCGCAATAATGTTGACTGCGTGATTATCAGCGATGAAAATTTAACCATTTTCTGGCTAACTTTAGACATTTTTCAGCGCTTTTAGCCAGAAGAATTCTTAATTTAGCTATTAGTTCTTTAGCCATTTTTAATTCAATTTAGCAACTTTTAGCATTTTTTTTTTGCTATTTTGCCATTTTAAGAGATATTTTTCATTAAAAAAAATACAAAATTTAATTGAAATCGGTAGAAATGTTTGAGAAATTAGCTTTAGAGATATGATTTATATATATTAAAATCATTGAAAAGGAGGTAACATCAAAACTATAATTACGGTGACCACTCGTGCACTATTATAGTGAACTCTAGTCCACTATTTTAATTTTTTTTTGTGTACGCTATTTGTAAATTTTTTTTTTACATGCCCCTTGTGTACATTATTTTTTCTCACAAATGTTCACTTTTGTTCACTTTTTTCATTACTTCCAACATATTTAGCAAAAAATTTTAAATCAGCTTAAATTACATAAAAACTCTAGCTAAAAACCCAAAGCGTTTGATATTATTAAATTCAACACAGCCACCTGACAAGTGGTGATAAACAAAATAAACGTGAGCACTGACGATGGAAGTGTAGCGGTTTCTGAAAGTGGCGCTACTCTGTTCTGCTGTGTACGTTGAAAATTAAGTTGATGTTAATTTTTCCCTTGTTCCTTGGAATATTATTCATGCCCAATTCTTTCAGAATATATCGTTACGAACCTTAGCCTCATAATCAATTAGTTTTGTTATATTTTTTAATCCATAAAATGTGTACACTATTTTTCCATGGAATTAATGGTCACCGTAACTATAAGAGCAGTACTAATAATTCAATGTAAAACATTTAATAACGCACAAATGCTTTTGATAGGAAGTTTTTGATTGTAGCGATGCTGTTTTGACGACTCTAAGGAACTGTTAGAGTAGTATATAAAAAAAAATTCAGCAAAGAAAAAATATAGGTTTTTGATTTAGTCAGTTTTCAAAATATATTTTTCATGGCCCCAAATATTCTCTTTAAAATTACATACAAATCATCCTTGTAGTATATAAAATAGTTTTTGAGATATTTAAAAACTAAACTCAGCACATTTGGTAAATTTGGCGAAATTAAGACATTTTGAATATGTCATAACTTTTGCAATAAACATTTTTAATTTTTTATACCTATAGCATAAGTTCATAATGGGATGAAAGGAAACATCTGACGAACTTTAATCAAAATCGGATGGCGCCCTGTCTAACTGTTGGTCGATTTGACATGGAATTATCCATATACAAATATTTTTTTTTTTCACTAATAAAATATGTAAAACGCTGATAAAAGTTGACCAAAAATTTAGAAAATTGATTAATTAAAAAGTTTTACGATTAACGGCCCTTTTACTGGATCGGTAGTATGGTAAGAAATATGTGGTAGAGCAACTATAAAGGATACAGAGATATCTGTTGTATCGGGATTACTGGATGTTTGCGTATTAGTCCTTCAGAGGCTCTGAATGCTATACTAAACCTAATTTCGATCGACCTTTATGTTTTGGCTGCATCCTCAAGCAGTGCGGCAAGACTTGCGCCATCTGCGAAGTGGAGATCAAGGACCTATGGCCATGCCAGAATCCTACGTCAATTACCACCGACACTGAGGAAGCCCACCGATTACATGGTACCTCATCTGGACTTTGATAGTATGTTGAAAGCCCTTATTCCATCCAGACGGGAGTGGAAGGAGGAGATATAGAAAAAGACTTCAACTTCAGGATGTATACTGAGGGATCAAGAATGATCTGCGGTATGGGCATAAAACTCTCCTTCCGACTTCCTGATGAAGCTAGTGAATCTCATGCTGAAATATTGGTTATAAGGGAGGCGATTATGGTGTTGATTGACAGGGGTGACCAAGGAAGAGTCGGCATCTTCGTCGACGGCCAGGCGGCACTTCTGTCTCTAAGTTCACACACTACTTTTTCTACTTTAGTTAGCCAGTGCAAAGACGTGTCACCCTCATCTGGGTTCCCACACATAGCAAGTTCGCTGGCAACGAACAGAAGGATGAGCTGGCCAGGGCTGGATCTGCCATGGACGTCTCCACTCCTGAATCGGTAGCCATGCCGCTGGGCACTATTTAAAATTGCATTCTCAAATATTACCGGCATAAAGCTGAAGATAGGTGACGCAAGTTGAGCACGTGTAAGGTAGCTAGGAAAATGTGGCCTTGCTACAATGATAAACGCACAATACAACAATTAACTGAAACCGTGGGGACATCTCGAGGCCCGTCGCAGTAGTGACGCGGCACTGGGCAATCGGCAGACATGCTAGCAGGATAAGTCTTTCTACAATGCATTTTGCCGTAGTTGCTGGGATCAAAGTAAAGAAGAAACAGTCTTCCACTTTCTTTCCGAATACCCGGCCTTGCACCTCTAGAGACACAAATTCTTGGGCAACAGCATACTAGACGAAGTTTCGGAGCTATCAGGGATAGGCCTGGGTGACCTGATTATGTATCTCAATGCGACGGGTTAGATCTAGTATCTAATACCGAGTCCGAGGCCTGGGTTCGGACCTACATAGGTTGACACTGACGAGTGAAGTGGTCTGTCAAAACGGAATCCTATTAAAGGCTCCATTACTCATACGTAACGTTGATGTAGTTGCATGTTGCTAATCGTTTCTGTCTCATAGCTTTTCAATGTGACAGAAACGATCAGCAACATGCAACGGCATCAACGTTACGTATGAGTAATGGAACCTTGAGTCTACTTGAATGCTTGCGCGTAACAGGCAGCCATGTAAGCCAACCAACCAACCAACCAACGGCCCTTGTCACAATGTACGATTAAAACTTAACTTGGACTTTAACGCAAGTTTGCCATATAAAACTTGCTGGTAAAGTTCATGTTAACTTTTAATCGTACATTGTGAAATTGGCCGTAACTCGAATAATTTCTAAAAGAAAAAGTTACTCGAATAACTAGAATGAAATAGAAGTTTTACTCGATTGTTCGAGTAATTTAAAATCTTAAATTTTGTTTAATTGAACAATTGGAAAGTCAATTAAAAGGAATGCCCCAATAAAAATAGTTATACGGGTATGTTCTGTATTTCATGTGGAATTGAAATGTGCGGAATTATCAAAGCATTGTTCTTGCAAATTAATATTTATAACAACAATGCTTTGTTAATTCCGCACATTTCAATTTCACATGATATACAGAACATACCCGATATTGCCGACTTTTGTAGGTTTGGACTAAAAACGCTTATAGGTGGAAATTACTTTATTTACTTAACAAATGATCTTTTGCCAATATACATACCGTAGAACATAGTACATATTGTGTCATAACCGCCAAAAAAGCTTAAGCGCCAAATTTTACAGGAGAAGTATCCTTTAATTATCCTTGGTTTAAATCGAAGTAGAGCCTTAATATTGGCTATATGGGATTGTAGTGGACTGTTATATGTAATGTTAATAGTTTTAATGAATTTGTGGAGGTTAAGAATTTTAATATATTCTTGATATCATGTATAATCAGTTAATTTATGCACTTAAGCTAAAATTTCTTTTACTGTATTTCCGTAGCGGTATTTGGCATGTCATTGAAACTGTGACAGATAGTCCGAATTATTGTAAATAATCGATTTTCACAAAAAAAAAAAAAATTTGTCGAAAAGCATGTCGCTCAAGTTTTTTTTTTGCAGTTAAGGCTCGATATATGAATTATATCTATTATTTTTGTTAAATACTCAAGTTTTTAGTACTCAGTATTATCTAGCTATTTTTGGCCACTTTTTAGGCATTTGTTTGCCACTTCTATTTCAATATTTAGCCATTATTACTCATGGATTTCTGGCAACACTGTTGATTATGTAGGCTAAGGTTCGTAACGTTGTATTCAGAAAGAGTTAGACATGATCAATGTTCTAAGAAGCATCGAAATGTTAGCATCAATTTAATTTCTAACATAAACAGCAGAACATAAAAACGTTGTTTTCGGAAGCCGCCATACTTCCATCGTCAGTGCTCATGGTTACCTCCACTTATTTCTATTTGGTACAGACAATGGTAGTGTGGCGGCTTCCGAAAACAACGCTTTTCTGTTCTGCTGTGTACATTGAAACTTAAATTGATATTAATTTTCCATAGTCCTTGGAATATTCCTCATGTCTAATTCCTTCTAAATATTACGTTACGAAGTTTAGGCAAATTAAAATAAAAGAATTTTAACTCTTATATATGAAAGGTGAATTCCCAAATGCCTTAATGAAAAATAATGCTTATAATAAAGCTGTCTTCGTTTCTAATTTTCTACACATTACTGTATGTAAAATAACTACAACAACATTAATCGATAGCACTCAAAGAGCAACAAAATAAAGGAAAAACAAAATAATAGTTATAAACGAGAATGATGAAAAAATCCGGTGATGATGACAAAACAATATCAAGTGGTTGGATAAGCCGAGTATAAACACTATTCTGTACTATCACCCTGCTGCTCTTAACCCCCTTTGCCATCACCACGATTAATTTATTTGTCACATGCCCAGTGGGAGGTGGTGTGTTTGTTGTATAGTCGTTATTTATACCTTCCTTTAGAAAACTATATAAATGATGATAATAACTACTAAAGTAACAGTAAAATCAACAACAACGTAGTATTTGTTATACTAATGACATGACTTTGATACATAATCGGTCATGCCCTTTAGGAAATTTATGAGAGAAAGTTGTGAAAATTCATAGAAGATTTTTCAATTTGTTATACAAATCCGGGTTTTTATTAGGGGCATCCGCTACCGATGCCGGTGATTGTTTTGGTTTCGGCGATATTTTTATTCCAGCAACACGCAAACATACTATGATTGTATTATATGGTTGCACTCAGACCTCAGTATTATCAAAAAAATGTATTCTAAAAATGATAAGTCGTGTTTATATTATAGTGATAATTTAATTGTAAATAAACTAGCTTAAATCAGTATGATTGTTGATAATATTTTGTTGTTACAGAATCATACTATTGTTGCATAATAATTAAAGTTTGGTTGCAGTCAGAATTTCTTTAACAAAACTATATTGTTAAATGTAGCCCTACCATAGCCATAGCGGGGGCTTACTACTTCCCCCGACCCCGATACTCAAATTTAAGCTCGCGAGCACATGTGCTACTAAACTCGTGAAAATATTGCGTCCTATATGAAATGCTTATTTTACTGTACTAATTATTATAAACAGAAATATTGCTTTGCACTTCAACAAAAATTTTATGAATTTATTACAAAATTGTATTTTTAATTTCATATCATTGCTTTAACAGTATTAGGCTCACAATATACACAGTTACCCTCGTATTCTAACTCAAATGACTTCTTTTCTACAGGGAATTACGGAACAGTAATAGTCAAGTGAATGAATGACACAGAAGAGAAAATTAAATAATAACTGACCATTTACACTTTTGTGTCAGACATTCACAAACATTCTTTGGCGTTTCTTCGTACAAACAAGCTCAAACATTTGAACACGTATCAATGCATTGACGGTAAAGGCCACAGGCATAGAACATTAGAACAAATAGAAGCGAAGACTCAAATCAAACAATATGCAACAATATTTTAATCGCACGTAGTATAACACTTGGCTTTTTATGCAATAGCAAATAGTTTGTTAGAGATGGGCGCATGAGCGTGAGTATAACAAATTTTAGTGTAAGTGAGCAGTATAAGTGAGGTTCTGGCTTAAAAAAGAACTCTTTATTAAATTTAAAGATACTATAGAAAGAATTAGACATGATTAATATTCCAAGGAACCAATGAAAAATAAACATCAATTTAATTTTCATAATAATGAAGTAATTCTCGTATACAAATTTTTTAAAAAGTTGGTACTTGCTCGTATATATGGGGTGATTATTTTCTGTCATCTTTTATGTCCCGGACTATTCTTGTTTATTGGCTATAATTGTCAATCTATGAATGAATATTTTATATTAAGTCGATCCTCGTCAGGCACGGATACAAGGGGGGGAGGGGATATTTAGAGATAAATGTGAAGCATATAGACAAAACAAAACTCATAACTTAATTGTTAAACTCTAAAGGCACCTAACAAAATAATGTAAATGTTCAAATAAAACTGAACAAACAAACATTCACACACACTAGCACTTGTAATTATCGATAATAATTCGTACTAGAATAGAGAAATAATAAAAAGAAGCTTAACACAAGACAAAGAAAAAACTGAATATCAATAACTATCAAATGAAATACAGCTCTAAGAGTGACAGTATGAATTGATTAAAGGTAGATGATATTCAGCTCTTGACTGCAAACTCCCGACTTTGGTCGAGTGGTCTAAGCGGTAAAGAGCTCTGATGAGATTAGCGGCACCTATCGAAGCGTCAGTTCAACCCTTCGCGCAGTCAAAAATTTTCTTTGTCTATATGCTTCACATTTCTCTCTAAATAAAAATATAATTTAATTAAAAAATTAAATTAAAACCGAACTCAAGCCAAAATAATTAAAATTTCGTTGGAGATATAACTCTTATCTTAAAAATCAGTTAGTAAATGGCTAAGTTATGGTGGTTTAAATATAAAAAAATACATTTTTCCACAAAATTTTATTTTCCGCCAGCTGCAAGTTGCTTATCTTATATATTAAAATTGGCTTAACAATAACTGAGTTATCCCCCCTATTGTGAAAGGCAACGTCGACGTCACGTCAAAACGACATCAAAATATTTTCACTTGTCTACTCTTTGTCGACAACAATTGATTGATATTAATATGCTGGACTTATTTCATAAGCTTCAGAAAATAGCCAGAGACTGTCAATAGTAATCAATTGTTGTCGACAATGAGTAGACAAGTGACAATTGTTTACTGTCGTGTTGACGTGACGTCGACGTCGCCTTTCTTAATAGAGG
The DNA here is from genome assembly GCA_956483635.1 of Panzeria rudis. Taxonomy (NCBI): domain Eukaryota; kingdom Metazoa; phylum Arthropoda; class Insecta; order Diptera; family Tachinidae; genus Panzeria; species Panzeria rudis. Next base: position 124,985,908 of record OY101447.1, read on the forward strand.
GGGAATCCCCTCTATTATGAAAGGCGACGTCGACGTCACATCAACACGACAGTAAACAATTGTCACTTGTCTACTCATTGTCGACAACAATTGACTACTATTGACAGCCTCTAAGCACTAATCTGTTTATTGTCGCCAATCAAAATAGAAATTAGGCTAAGTTGGCGACAGCTACAGTTGTGGTCGTGCAGTCGTGTAGCTGTTAAGTCGTCAAAATAATCGTTTTCATATAAACGTGTGTATTTTAATTTTAACAGATTCTAGTCGGTAGCCTGCTGTCCTCTAAGTGTTTATAGCTTAAGTTTGAGCCGTTCACATTTTTATTTTGCAAAACTTAAAGAAGATTGTTTGGAAATTTTAGTGTTTAAATATTGAAAATTTTATTGATATTAAAGAAAAACCAGATTATAATAGAAATTTCTTGTTTGAATCAAAATAAATGTCAAAGTCACTTACTACAATTTATAAATGTGTCAAATAAAGTCCATATATTTATGAAATAATATGTCCCGTTTTCCCAGGAAAATCTCAAAAATTTCTCGGGAATATTAGAAAGTATTTTCCCGGGAATTCCCGAATCCCAAACCCTAGTACGAATAATCTTTTATGGTGATTACTTTAACTAAGTTGGTATTGTAGATACTTCGGTAGTACTATCTATTTAAAAAATGTGTGAAAGAACTAACATACGAGTGAGTATCTGTATGTTTATTCTAAAAACAACAATTGTTATGCATTAATTTAACAAGTGGCTAAACGAGTAAAACTTTTGTATTATTTGCTGCTACTGTTGCTTTTGTTTTTCTTCCTAACGACAAGAAAAATGTTGAAGGCCAATACATTTGTAAAGATTAGTTGGTTGGGGGGCGGGGGGTGGGGCTTATGTTTGTTTGGCTTTTGATTTCGTTTGTTCTTGATATTTTTCTTTAAAGTTTAAAGTATTAATTTAGTCTGGAAAAATGCAAGGAAATCGATAAGATTTAAGTAAAAGTATACATATATGTATGTCTATGTAAATGTTTATGTTAACTATATATAAGTATATAATTGTTGCTTAAACTCTGTCTGGCCAAAGAAAGTATGTTTTCGATTTTAGTCTTTATATGAATAATGGCCTCAATAAAAACATGATTTTGTTTAATTACACGTTTTATTTAAAACATAATTGTGGGTTGGCAAGAAATTTGATAAGGATTGTCGTATTATGATGAAGGCGGAGCTGTTAAAATTGTCATTTTAAGGTGCCGTGAGGGTAACCAAATATTTAAATAAATAGCTGTGTAAATACGAAAAATTCTAAATAATTACATAAAAGAAAGATAAAAGAAAAACTCAAACGTTGAAATGAAAAAGTTTAAAGTTTCATTAAAAAGTCAATTTAGTTTTCTTCGATAGTCATTTATACAGAGCCTTTTACATTTTCAAAATTTTGTGTATGTATTTAATTCTTTTGGTTTTGTTGATTTAAAGCGTTTGCCACAAATTAGAAACTAATTAGGGGAGTTTTTATTGTATGTAGCGGTAAGGTCATTTAAGCATGTATACAACTTGATTGCATTCTAATGTTGAAAAATTTTTGGAAACAACATTTGATCGACTGAGATAAAAGTATTCTATTCTAAAATTAATTAAAATGGGCTTTAACATTTTCTATGTATACGCCCACTTTTGCTATTTGAAATTAGTTTAAATTAACATAAAACAACGAAAATAGTCCCATTTAAGTAGGTGACAACTCTTGCATGAAACATTTAGTAAAGAAATGACGCAGCTGACGCATTATTTAGTTTTAGCACTTTTGAAAAAATAAAATGTTGCCAAGAGCTTAATAGCTGATACATCGTAAGCTTATTATTATTTGTTTGGCCTACCGACCATTTTTGAAAAAAATTAGTTAGAAGTGGATTATGCATATTTTGGAAGTCCTCTTGCTAAATCCAACCCGCGTTTCACGAAATTCTTAATGGTTAATATACACAACTATCTGGTTTTGTCTTATATGTTACTATTTTTTTTATAATTGTAAAAAAATATGCTTAACTTTTGCTTGATATCCACAAAACAGCAAATTTAAATGAAAACTTATTTGGCGAAATTAGCATCATTAAAAGCTATATCAAATGAAAGCTTGAAATGACCTCTATAAAATTGCATACTCACAAAAGTACCGTTATGTCGATCAGTTTGTGAGAATACGGCATTTTTACACAAAAAGTCAGGTCATAAATTATAAAAAATGCATTTGGTTTGCAAGGGTTAATGGATTGGAAAAATTTGCACACCAATAAAAACTTGCCTTATAGCACTTTCAAATGATACCCATACACACAGAAAAAAAAGGAATGTAAAATCAACATGGCGTAACTGTGATTTGAAATCATATTAAATTTACAAGAAATAATTTGTCGTTTAAATGTGTTAATGTTTATTTGCTTTTTTCATTGCCACAGTCCACTGTTGTGCTTAGTTGTGTGACTTGTTGTTGTTTATTCTTAGATGTGTTGGTTACGTAGACGAAAAAAAAACGAATTACCACCGAAAATTGTTTGATGCTGGCTTAAAATTACAATTGCTTCATATTAGTTTTAAATAAAAAAATTTTAATCTAACCTTAAAGCTCTTTGATTTAAAATTTTTCACTGTTAAAACAATTTTGTTATAAGCGTTTCATTTCATTTTAAATCAACATGACTATAACTTTAATTTCAAATAAGTTTTATGTTTAATAATCATTAAACCATGTTGAATTAAAACGAAAATCATTTTACATACGATGGGTATTTATTAAGTGTATTGCTTACGTAAAGTTTGCAGCTGTTGTGGCTGCAGTGGTTACCGCGCGGACTATCATGCAAGTGGCTCGAGTTCAAATCGTGGCTGGGGCAGCCAACTACAACAAATAGTTTTCTGATGTCTATGCTTATAACTATCACGTAAGTGAAATAATTAATAAAATAGCTACATTAAAGTCATGTTGTTTCAGCTTGATATAACTATAATTCAACATGATTCTTAGTGTTGTTTCAATATCAAATTCACGTTGTTTCAACTCGAAATAGCTTCGATTCAACATAATTTTTCATATTATTTCAGTAGCAAACTAATTTTGATTTAACTGTACTGCAATATTAAATCAACATGAAATATAGCTAATTTAATGGGATACATGTTCCTTCAAGATTATTGGAAATCATGTGGAACTAACATGAAACGCCTATGAAGCAAAATCACTACCGAAAAATGTGAAATTAACCTAGTTTTCGATGATTTTACATTGAAATTTTTCTGTGTGTATCGTTAATGTCCGTGCAATAATATACAGGTTATGACCCATTAATAATGCAAATTTTATACCCTGTAACTTCGAAAGAAAGGAAAAATATATAGGGCTATCACCCATGATATTTTTTCTTTAATATTTAACAGTTTTTGCATTCTATATGTGTTTCGTTAGCAATTCACATCTTTTTGTATGTATATGCAGCAAAAAGGGGAACATTTGAAAAAAAGATTGATATGCAGCACAAAAAAAGGTTTTTCGTTTTCAATAAAAGCTTATTATCCTTTAATTATATTTATAAAAGCTTATGAAAACTTACATGCTTGCTCGAAACATATACGAACTTAAATGTAAAAATTACAAAAATATTTATCGTGTATATCATTCAGGAAACTTTATGTAAACCTTCTTAGTCATTTTTCCCCATTCCGAGTTTATGGCATATGCGCCAAACCTATAATAAAGCTGACGACTTAATGTTAATACTATTTTTGGGGAGTTTCTCAAGAATGTGCTGCGTCTTCACTTTATTAAGTCTCCTAAACACACAAAAAAATTAATGTAAAATCAACATGACGCAATTTTGATTGGAAATTCTATCTAGGTGCACAGTAGTGTGTATATTTACACGAAACCATTCGATCAGTTTTTACCCTCTCATAACTTTGTTCCACTTAAACATAAATTAATGAAACTTGAGCTTGGCCTTATTTTCTATGTTTTTATGCGGATTAAATTTGGTGTTTACATGCTTTGTTCATTGCTACAATTCACTGTTGTGCTCAGTTGTGTGACTTGTTTTTGTTTTGTTGTTGTTTATTCTCATATAGCCAACAAATAGACGACAATCATCGAATTACCAGTGACAATTTTCTGCTGCTGGCTTAAAATTGCCATAGTTTCATATTAATTTCAAACAGAAAGTTATTAATCCAACCTTAAGTCTCTTTAATTTATTGTTTTTCACTGTTAAAACAACTTTGCTATAAACGTTACATTTCATTTTAAATCAACATGGCTATAACCTTAATTTCAAGTATTTTGTATGTTAAATAATCAATTAAATCAAGTTGAATTAAAATGAATTGTATGTTACTTGTGATGGTATTTATTTAGTGTATATCTAAAGCAAAATTTTAAACTGTTGTGGCTGCAGTGGTTAGCGCGTTGACTAACATGCATTTTGTACGAGCTCAAATCTTGGCTGGGGCAGCCAACTACAAAAACAATTTTTCTGATGCCTATGCTTATCACATCACGTAAGTAACATACTTAATAAAATTGCCACATTAAAGTCATGTTGTTGTTAAAACTTTACTTCAACATGCTTCTTTGTGTTGTTTCAATATCAAATTCACGTTGTTTAAGCTTGAAATAACTTTGATTTAACATGATTCTTCGTATTATTTTAGTATCAACTTCATTTTGATTTAACTTTACTTGAATATTAAATCAACATGAAACATAGTTGTTTCAAAAGAAAAAATGTTCTTTCAAGGTTATTGTAAATTATGTTGAAATAATATGAAACATATATGAAGCAAAATCACTACCGAAAAATGTGATATTAGAGCCTGATTGTCAATGATTTTACTATGAAAGTCTTCTGTGTGTACATATACCGCTTAACAATAGTTACACGGAAACTTTTGTAAGCGGAGGAATCCGATGGTGCCCTATTTATATGAATTGCCAAAATACCTATCAAATTGGCTGTCAGAGAAAACACAGTTGCAACTTTAAAGTGCTCCACCTTCAATAATAAAACACCTGATATAGTTTACACCCTCTTTGTATATTGTTCCAAGTTTAAGCCAAAAATAAATAAAGGAAAGTTTTTCTTTTAGAAGAAATAATATATAGTAATAAAATTTATTACTAACACGACAAAAACCACCTCAAAAACTTTTGCAATATACAAAAATTTAATTAAAAAAAATACTTCACACTCAAACAATCAAAGTTCTACGTTAAATTATTTTGTATAAAAATTTTTTAGCCAAATTTAACAGGTAGCCAACAATTTTTTCATACTAATATTTGGAAAGCATATTTTTATAGCACAATTAATTGTTCATTTACGATAATGAATATGAAATAAAAATACTTCATTACAACGTTGGTGTTTACAAAGAAAACAAACCAACAAAAATTGGCATGAATGTGAAGAAATATAATAAAATTAATTTAATTCTCGTTTGTTTATGACATAAATATTAAGACAAAAGTGTCGAAAATATAATAATATTCAACATTTTAAACAATTGTTTTTAGAATAAAATAAAAACACTAGATGTTGGTAATATATGCATGTGAGTAAGCTACTACAGATACTTAAAAGTCTTAAATGATTTGAGAAGCAAATCTAATATGAACTATTTTAGTTAGTTTTTTTTCTTTTTCTTGAGAAAACTTTATATAATAACGGCTTATAGTAACAATTAAACACTTACATTGTTTTATAAATCGTATAATCATTTCCAAAACATCATCTTACCTGCAAAGAAAATAAATGTTAGAAATGTCTTAACTCAATTAAGATATGGTCAGATTAAACATATATTAGACAAAATAAGCGTAAAATAATTTTCAGAACATTTTATTTAATTTCACATGAGTTACAAAATTCTCACACAAGCAAATGAAAGTAGGATGTACATTTGACACGATGAGCCCGAATCTGAGATCAGTCAAGAAAAACCGCAATTTACTAGAAACTTTGAGGCTGAATCTGGTCAACTGTACTGCCAATTTTTTTTATTTCTTTGTACCGGTACTCCGGCGCTCAAAAAAATTTCCTGTACAATCTACATGTATTTCGACGTGCTGAATCGAATATTGGATATTCTCATTTTCTTCACATATTTGTTAATTAAAAATTCATAGAAAAATTATCGTTTAATATATCGCTAAAATTTTTTAAACATAAGGGATTGCTATGTATTTTAATAGTAAATAAATGAAAATTAAAAAATTAATTTTAGCACAGTTTTCATGCAGGTAAATAAAATGCTTGAGAAAACTTGATTGGTGTAAAAAATCTAATCTCTGAGTCTCATTTTAGGGCGGGCGGATAACACTTAAAAGCCAGATTAATTATATTATATAACTAACACAGAAAAAAAACTAAATTTCATTTTCAGTAAAGAAATTCAATGAATTAGTAAATATTTTGTCTAGAAACGGACCTACAAGCAAATTTGTAAATACAGACAAAAATTTCCCAACATTTTCATTGAAAACTTCGTTTTTTTCAATTAACAAATTGTCCAAATCTATAAAACAATTTGTGTAAATATATTAAAAAATTGAAGTTGTGTGTATTTAGTCGAACTATATGAGAAATATAAGCAAAAAGCACAAGTGTAGTTGTTGATTAGGATAAATGCCAAGTATGGTAAATTTCTAAGCCACCATAAAATAAGCTTAAAGCCAGGAAACATAGAGCTTTAATGCAATTGGTTTAATTCCAGATATTTGTCGCTTGACTTTGGGGGCTGAGTAGCCTAGAGTATAGAAAGCTCTGACGATGGGATTGTGGTTAATCCCGAAAACGTCGATATTCATGTCGACCTTTACAAAAGTCAAGAAATTGTACTTTTCAATTGCCACATGCTTTGAAAAATTATTTCTCAATAAAAAATGATTTAATTGTAAAAATTAAATTGAACGAACTTGTGGCGTCTACAAAATAAGTACTTTGTAAAGAACCACTTGTTAAACAAATAGATATTTAAAAACAAAAATATTTTAATAATCAATGATTCGTTGCTTTTGATATTTCAAAATATCTGAAAAAATAAAATTAGTGTAATTTTAATTGGAAAAATAAAGACATTCTTTTTTGTAAAAAATATATTAAATAAAAATTGTTGGTTTATTCTAACTTATACCAACAAACTTAAGCCTGAATAATAAATTTCTATATTAAAAAATTTTAAACAAAATAATTTACAAATTCCAGATTCAAAATAATGTACTGTATCAAACAAATATATTTACTGGATTTTCTGTAATATATCAATATTTTTATCTGAATTTATAAAAAAAATTTTATAAAAATACTTACAAATTCTAAGCAAAATAGATTACTGAATCAAACAAAAATATTTACTGCATTTTGGGAAATATATCAAGCACATATTTTTTCTGATGTAAAAAAAAATTTTTAAGACAGTTTTAAGTTTTAAATAATAACATCATCATCATTCATTCGGCATTTATGCAATTTCACTTTGTTATATGTGTTCAAGTATGTATGTTTATCTAAAGACTCTAAAAAGCTGAATGAGAATTAACGCAGCAATATAAACGAATTGATTCACTCAGAAATCTTTAGCAAACAAACTTGTTACAATCTATGTTTATATGAATTCCGACATCGCATTCCTTTTGCTATAATTGTTGTTGTTACCCTGCGGAAAATTTGGTGACACATAAGTTGTCGTCCTATGACTTGAGAAAATGAGACTGGTACCAAAAATAAGGAGTAGTGAATGGCGAAAAAAGACATATTGTGTAAATGGTCACATATTAACCATTTTGAGTAAATTTAGTTGGTACTCCGGCTAGTATTGTAGTAAACGGCATTGAACAAATTCGATGCAATGGATCTAAGGCCTATCACATAGTATCTATATAATATTAATTGTCTCCTTTCAATGAGACTGCCATGACACTCAGGAACCTGTTCCGAAACTATATTCAGATATTAACTACAGCTTAACTGGTATTTATAACATTGAAATATAAGTTCCTCTGTGGTCGAGTGGGTAGTGTACCAGCCTGTCATGCTGGAGGTTGTTGGTTCGAATCCTATCAAAGACACCGCTTAAAAATAAAATACAATTTCTAGTTGGATTTGTAACGATAAAAAATAAATTAATCGATAATTACAGCTGAATTTTAGGATTAATATTTATATATAATCTATATTATTTTACACCGATTAGGAATCCATAAGATAGTTCAGAGACAAGTTACAAGGTGCATAGAAAGTATCAATTAACCCCATCCTAGGCCATCCCCATATAAAAGTCGCTGGTCCGCTTTATAGGAAGTGCTAAAACTCGGACTGGTCCCTACCACCTTGGGACCGATGACGTGACTTGTTTTGTGTCAGTTCCATTAATCGTATGGTATTTACGTGTATGTCGTCCTGAGGGATCTTTTTTACGACACAGAAAACTGGTTTTTTATTGTTCTTGGTGTTTGGCGTTCTACATAAAAGTCAAACAAAAAATTCACTGATTCAGTAAAGAACATGTACTGAAAATGTATTTTAGACAAATATTATTTTAGACATACTTTTGTTTAAAAATTTTTGGTGATAATTTTTTCTGTGAATATAATTTGTAGAGAAATTTGAAAAACTCGTGGGCGTTTTTTTTCTGGATGTAGCGTAAATCCTTTAGTCGGTTTAAAATTTCCCCTGCAGTAATTTTTTAAGTCTATTCTTTTGAAATATTGAAAATAAAAAATTTTTGCTTTGAAAATTATTGATGAAAACGTCGAGCAATTTAAATATATTTCTGTCAAAATTCAGCCATTTTTCATTCCCATTTCAAAGTCTTGATTTGATTTCTTTTCAAGACTACATGAATCGAAATAACTAAAAATTGTTTAATTTTTGTTATTTAAAAAATGTATAAGAAATCGAAAATGGCAGAAACTTAATATTTTTATTAACTGATCATAAAGCCACATATGCCACAAATTAAATAAGCTTTATGTCATAAAAATCTATGAATAAATATAGATTTTATTCCTAATGAATTGAAGTCACCTAATGTTTGCAAAAGTTGCGAATATTTGCTCTGTACAACAACATCTACCTGTTTTTAATTACAAGATTTTTGCAACTGATTATGCTAGAATTCGCCAAAAAATGCAAACGTGTACAGGCGTTTTGAACGTTTACTTCTCGGATTAATTTTATGGAGAGTTAAATTTCCCCCTTTTGCAAATATTTATACTGACTCGGCATAGAATATCTTGTAGGGTTTATGCTTAAAGTATAGGATGTGTTCAACAATTTTATGTAGAACACCACGAGAAACATTTTTGTTAAACAATTTAGCTCGCTATATCGCCTTTGAATGGGGAGTTTTGGCCCCTTATTTATTTAGGGGCCAAAAAGACCCATACCCCGAAGAGCTAAAAGGTTAAAATTAGGGATGTAACGATACGCCGTTTTGCCGATCCGATACCGATACCGATATTTAAAAATAAATATCGCCGATACCGATTCCGATACCGATACGAATATTGAAATTGAGATCAAGTTTAGATCAACAAAACTCAAGTGCAATTTTTTTATTATACAAAATTACATTGTAAGAGAGAATATTTAAAATTGATTTTACCCAGTATAAAAAATTGGAATTAATTTTTAAGGAGCTACATTTTCTTTGCTTCAAAAATATCTATATTAAAAATATGCAGATAATTAGTAGAAAAGCAAGAAAAAATGTTTAATTCCTTTATAATTTTAAAAAATACTCGCCATGCTTTTTAAAAAATCGATTTTTTTAAAGGACATTTATCAACTAATATTCTTATAAATAACTTAATAGCTTAATTATTAAAAGACTTCTAATTTTATATATATTCACTTAAATTTACATGAAAATACGGTTCTGAGTTTAAATTCGCATAAAAAAAATTGTGAAAATGGGTAATTTTTTATCCTTTTTCCTTGAGGAAAAATCATTATAGAATACCGAAAAAGAAATTTGTCCTAGCATCGCTTCCAATTCGGTGATTGGTAATCGAAAAACAGAACTTCTTGCAATGGCAAGGACATGTAAAACTAATTAGAAATTATCCAAATTTGCAATATGTACTTCCCGATCGCGAATTCTACATTTTCATGACTTCTTTGGAGTATCTTTTTTTGCTGGAATAAGATTTAAAAAACAACGACTTGAATTTGAATTCATGGTAAAATTAACCAAAAATAAATATTTTTTTACAAAATAACAGCATAATATATTATTAATTTTTAAAATTGGTATTAATAAGATTTACAAAATAACGAAGTGAATTTAATTCATGGTAAAATCGAACAAAAATAAATTATTTGTTAAAAAAAACTCTGAAAAAATGTTCAAAAGTATCGTCGTATCGACAGTAAAATATCGCCGATACCGATATATCGGAAAATCTGAAGTATCGCCGATATATCGGTATCGGTATCGGTATTCGTTACATCCCTAGTTAAAATGTTCAACAAAAAATGTTAACCGTGTAATTTGCTGAACACATCTTATACGTTAAACGTAAGGCTTATAAGATATACTATCCCGAAGCAGTATGTTCAAAAGGGGGGAAATTTTGACCACTCTTAAAATGAATCCCACATGTAAACTTTCAAAACGTCGATACTTGTACACATTTTTTTTGGAAGCCTTTACCAGAATCAGCTGTTATTTAAAAAAAAGTTGATTTTGTTGCACAGTGCTAATATTCGCAATTTTCAAAAATCCTAGCATTGAAAATATCGATTATATTTCATGCTGGTAAGTTAGAAATCAAAAGGTCTTAAAAATAGTTGCACGTGCTAAAGAAAAGGTAGTTAGTGGAGTTCCGAACTTTTAGAAAAAGTTCATTAATAATAGGTACGACTCGCCGCGAGGTGGCGACAAAATCTGTTTATTGAGCTTATTAAAGTAAGTAGGATTTTCGCTAGGATGTTGTGGCTGCCGTCGCTGGTAGTGTAGGTAAAGGGATCTGATGAGAAGACTGGGGTAGTCTCGAAACATCTGATGTCAGTTCAACCTTCCGTACATCCAAATTTTTTCCTTGAATGTTCAATATTTAAATGCTTTAGAATTTTTTTTTAAATAAAAATAATAATAATAATTTAATCGAAAGATTAAATTGAAAACGAACTTAAGCCAAACTAATTGAATAACTTTGGATAAAAACTATACAGTTCGACTAAAAATTCATAACTCAATTATTTATCCATTGAGCTTAAAATATCAACTACTCTTTTAGTTAGGGGACCATAACATATCAAAAAAAATATATAGTGGTACTTCTTGACATTTTTCTTGTTGCATACTGGAATTATAGAATAAATTCTTTTCATTTTCTTCATATTACAGCTACGGTATAAATAAGTAAGAGTAAAAAATTATTTTAATAATATATAAAGTAAAATTATTTTAAATGCAATTTCCCTAGATAATCATCAGTATGTCAAATTTAATTTAGTAAATAAATTTTATTTTTATTTCTCTTTTATAAAAAATACACAAGTGGATGAATTTTACATGCATGTGAAAATTTTATCATTATTAGTTTTATTATTGTTTTAGTTACATATTAGTCAGAGAGGAAGTCAAGGAAAATTTAAAATGATAAATGCAGGGCGACCATGCCAATATTTCATATATAGTACAGAAATAGTTTAAGAGACTTTTAAAAACCTTGAATAGCACTGACATATATATTTAAAATAATTAGGACGCGAATATTCAAGTCACTTAATCGAAGAAGAAAAATAGGCAAAAGAACCTATTTTCAGCAACATAAAAACCAAATTTTTTTAATTACAAAGGAAAGCATTTTAAGTCATTTAATTTATTCAACGATTAACCAGCTATTTTCGTGCTGCACGGCGATATAAGAAAATTTTAAATTTTTGTTTAAAAAAACACACAAAAATTTTTTTTAATTTTAAATCAATCAGTATTGTATGTATTTTATAATTGTATTTTATTTTGATCTGCTGCCAAAACTTTGGCCACTCTTTTAGTATTTCGTATGCAATTTTATGGATTTATTTAAACTTAAATACAATTTGTACTTTTGTACAATTGTAAAATTTGTACTAGATCCACACATAAGCAAGTAGTTATTTGCGTATAAGTTATTGTTGTGTAATAAAATAAACGACAACGACGACAACAATCTGTATTCATTATGAGAAGAGTAATATAAATTTATACGGGTGATTTATATAAAGGCAGTTATTTTCTTGGTTAGCAAATGCAATAAGGGAGCGCAAGAATTTTTCCCTAAATTTATGTTGGATGTGCTCACAACGAAGAACGTGTGGTTTGTCAAAAACAGCGGGTTTCGGGAACAAGTTCCCTGAATTTATGAGAACACAATCCCTTGTAGTAATGATTGAACAGTGAAACACACCAAACATTGCATCAATGCTCCAACGAGTCAATAGAGTTGGCTACCCTACCGTCTCCGATGAGCTTCATCGCCCTCTCCTGTACGCGGTCGAGTATCTTCAAAATAAACTTTGCAGCACCGGCACATGTATGAAAGTTGTATTCCATTTTCGGTCTTATGTAACTGGTATAAATATTAAGGAGATCAGATGGAGTGAAGTATATCTTACAGCATCTGAAGAAACCAAGGCAGTTGAATGTGTCTTTTGATAATTGAAAACTGTGATCAATACATCGATCGTCGCACTGTATTTTCATGCCAAGAACATCAAGAGCATCTTATTCCCCAATACCACTACCATCCATAATTACAGATGGAGCAGCCAGATCTGTCATACTTCTATGTGTAAGCCTACAGCATTGTGTCTTACGAGCATTAAAATCGACCCTATTCGCACGAGATTGTTAACAGATCGTATTTAAGCATATCATTCATGGTTAATCACATGGCCGCAATCTCTGACAGGCCTTGTCTATTACTGAATGAATATGAATGACAGATGCTGCTGTCATCTGCAAAAGAATAAATACGATTGAAAGTTTGACAGAGAAGGTCATTAAGATAAATAATAAATAGGGTAGACAAAAGTACGGAGGCTTGCGGTACCCCTGAATTAATCTTGAACTAGTCTGATGAGATCCCATCTATAAAAATTCACATCGTGCGACCTCTGAGAAAGCTCGATATAAATCAACGATACAAAAAGCAACAAGTTTTGACAAAAGTGCACCACACCATTTCTCCGCAAGGAAGGCCAGTAAGTCACCCGTAGAGAGTGCCCTACGAAAGCCGTACTGGCGGTCGCTGAGTAAACTGTTGGACTCTAAATACCTCACAGGATGAAAATTTACCATCACTTTGGAAAGTGCAGAACATATTGCGATTGGGCGGTAATTACTAGCCTCTGCTTTTTTAAGGATTGGCGTTACGTTGGCAACCTTCCAACGCAATAGAACTTCATCAGCATGATACAAAGTGCGAAGTCAAAGAGCACTGCTTCAAGAACACTGCTGGAATACCATCCGGCCCAGGCGACTTATTTATGTCGAGCTCTGCTAAAACCTTTTTAGCTGCAAGCGCTCGAACGAATATTTTTGGCATTGTTAAAGATACTCTATCAAGCGTGGTTGATTGCTTTCCGGCAAGTGAGAATTACTTGCAAATAATTCAGCCAGAAGGTTAGGAATATTTGGTAATCCTTTAAAAGAGTCGGAATTGAGAAACTTGTATTATTCTTTACCCTCTTAACGAATGATCAAAAGCTCTTGTTGCCCCTCGGGGTAGCAAGAGCTTTAGCACGAAAAAGCTGCTGAAGTATCTGCGTTTTTGAAACGATTTTACGTCATACCACGTCAAATTTGGTTGATAAACATACCGGTTTCAGCTATGTGCCATCGTCAGTGTTCTATTGATTTAGTATTTAATAGAACACTGAAGATGACACATAACCGAAACCGCTATGCTTATCAAACAAATTTGACGTGGGATGACGCCGTATATTGAATGATTCCTCTCTGGATCTGACTGCATTTTTGCACTTCTGATCAAACCAAGAGTTTTTCCTTGGCTTAACCAAGATTTGCTTTGAAGGAAAGAAAGCTTTTATTCTCAGCAAGATTGTTTTTTTCACCATTTTCGCCATGGTATTGATATTATTGTGGAGAAAACATTGCTTCCAATTAAACTGGCTAAAGAATTCGTTGAGCTCAGCCCAACGAACCTTTTCATAAATAAATTTTGAACATCTCGTACCTGTTTGTGTGTCGTTACGAAGCTGTAAGAACGAAATGTGCAATAATCCGAATTGCCAAGAGGTGCATTGACACTAACTGCATACTTTTCAGAGTGTGAAATCAGAAAAGGTTTGAGAGTATTGTGTTGTTGCCCTGCAACACACGAAATATGTGACAGTGAGGGGTGCAACTGAATTTTGTGATGAAGACATACATGATGAATAAAATCACTGAATTCCGATAAAAAAAAATAAAGAAGAAAGTTGTAAGAAAAACGCATATTTTATTTTTCATATAAAATTAATTCAATTCAGTTTGTAGTAAGCAAGAAGCTCTGATCAGAAACAATTTTGTATGAAAAAAATCCGCTTTTTTCACTTGATGGCTTATAACTTTCTTCTTTTTTGTAGGATCTCCTCGATTTTAAGCTTCCTTTATTTAACACAAAATTGTCTTTCACGTGTAGGCTTAAAAGAAATTATTAAATTTGTATTAATGAAGCAACTTAAAATGAAATTCATGAAATGATTCCCACTTCCAGGTGAGGTAAAGAGCGAAAACAAATGTTTAAATATTATTGTATATAATCTAGCAAGATACAACTTTCTTGAGGTATTCGAAATCGATTGGATGAATTTTTTTCTCCTTCATATATCGACGCACCATAGTCAACGTGGGCGACAAAATATTAAAGTTTGATTTTATAGCAGCATTAAACCAAATGTTCGAAAAGTTTTCAACCACGCTTACTTATATACAAGCTCTCAAAGAACAAATGAGAATAGAAATATTATCAATTTGTACTATGCAAATAATCTTTCTTCCAGATTTTCCCTAATAATTGAGAAACTACAAGAAACTGATTTTTTGCAAATATAATTAATTTAATTTTCGTGGTCAGCGGCATTAAATACTAGAAAATAATCTACTTTTAGGTTATCCGAAAAAATTTAAATTTTTTGTAAACTAGAGTAATTTATCTGCCGTATTGAAAGGCAAAAAAACAAAAATGCAATATTTAAAATCAAAATGTTGATGAACACACCTTTAACTTGTAGGGGAAAATTGCTGACAATATAAAATAAATATAAATAAATTAGCAGTCCAATACTAATTTATGGAGTAAATAAAAAATCTGGTCGTTAGTAACCAAAGTAGCTCAACAATTGAAATAATTTCAATTTTGATGGATTTAATTTCAAGCACGATTATTCAATTATGGGATTTTTTCAACGCACACTTAATAAGCGAATTTGCAAAGAGTTAAGAGGAAGGTGAAGAAACAAATTACGTACAACAAAAAATTAAATGAAAAAACCAATAATAAATTTCAAAAATAATTTAAAAATTGGTAATTATTTTACACAAAATGTTCGAGTATAACTTTTGTGTTCTCATTTTAAATTTTATGACCTTTTGTGGCAAAGTTATGATGACATTAGCTTCATTAATGTAAAACATATAAAAATAAGTGTTTTAAGAACGTTGCTAATTACAAATTCCATGGGGTGCAGAGCTAATGAGTTTATGACTTACATACTACACACATTCATACTTATATGAGCAACAATAAATAACATGAAAAAATTTGGTTCATACATTATAAAGGCCTTCATATCGATGTTGAAATTTTTGAAAGCTTCATTTAAAAATTACACAGTAAAAATTAGCTAAACAGATGTTTTCATTAAGTCTTCTTTTAATGCATTCAAAATATGTGGTATTTTTTGGAAAGATTTAAAAACAAAGGGCTTTCTAAAAACTAAATTTAAATGAAAAATTTTATTAAACATATTTATTTTTACAGCAAATAATTTCATAATAATGCTCTTGTGCTGTCTTTAAGACAGTAGAGCATATAGAAAGTAAACTGTTAGCTTTTTTGTTTATTTTTTTTTTCATGTTTGGAAATTTATAGACCAAATGAATGAATGGTGCATAGGTCCAAGGTCTGTTGAAACCTCATATAATAAATAACCTTCGGAAAGTGTTGTACCAATTGTCTTCAAACGAACTTGTAGTGAAAATGGGAATGGTATAATTTGGTCTCTAGTCGAGAACGGTGAAAAGAGACCACATCATTTAACTAGAACACAAATGTTATTAAAATACCCTCACGATACAAGCAAAGATTTTCCAAATCAAAAATAGTCCTTTAAAGTACAGTACACAATTCGACAAGTATTAAAGAAGTTGCCACAGGACAAGTGTCTTCAGTTTGGATATAGAACCTATCATTTAGTACGTTATTTATGTCAATTGACCCACTCTAATAACAACGCAATATAAAAGTGACAGGTCTGATATAAAGTTCCAGATCTTGAACTGGTTGCTACTGCTTGGGATCCAGTCACCTGACTTGTCTTGGGACAGTTTATCTTCCCTGTAGAGAAACTTTGGCAAAATACATGGTTTGTGTCGCTGCTAATTATATATGTGTTTAAATGCTTTTTTGTGTTCGTTAAAAGTATAGTAAATATTTCATAAAATAATAATTTTTCGAATAGACAAAATATTATAAATAAAACAAAAGATTTTGTTAGTAATATTCTATTTGATGAAAACTGTGCCGAAATGTTTCTAAAAATTGCACGAAAAACAAAACCAAAGCTAAAAATATATCGAATTTGATACTGTCGATATATTTGGGGGAAAAAATATCGATATATCGGTATATCGAAATTAAAAATATTGACGATATATATATATATCGATATTTTTGCCCATCCCTAGTATATATTTGTCATGAGGGTTGTTTTTTTACGACACAGTTTTTCTTTTTGTTTTTGGTGATTGCGTCCTAAATAAGAGTCAAACAAACAATTCATTGATTATGTAAGGAACATTTATTGAAAATGAAATTTTATTTTTAGACAAACTTTTGTTTGAAACTTTTTTGGTGATGATTTTTTTCTGTGCTACTGGCACACTTGCTTTCTAATAACTTATTTTGTATATATGTATTAAACAATCACGAAACATGTTGGAACATTTTTTTTTGGGAATAATACGATATCGTGCCAATACACAGAATAAACTAAATTTAATTTTCAGAGCAGAAATGCAATGAACTAGTAAATATTTTGCCTAGAAACGGAAATACAAACAAATTTGAAAGCACAGACAAAATTGTCTCAGCAATTACATTGAAAAATAATTGTTTTTTTAGTAAACATATTAATCAAATCTATAAAACAATTTGTCTATAAATATTTACAAATTATATGTTAAACAATATTTTTGTCTAAGCTTATAAAGTAATTTGTCCAAATAGACTTAAAAAATCTAAACAAAATAGTTTACTGAATCAAACAAATATATTTAATAGATTTTTTGTAATATATCAAACAAACTTTTTATCTGAATCCGTAAAAACTTTTTTTAATATTTTTAAGTTTTATATACTAACATCATCATTTCTTAAGCATTTATGAAATTTTACTTTGTTAAATATGTTCAACTTTGTATCTAAAGACTCTAAAAAAATTAATGAGAATTAACCCAACAAAATTAACGCTTTGATTCACTCAGAAATCTTTAGTAAACAAACTTGTTACAATCGCATTCCTTTTTCCTATATTGTTATTTATCAAGGCAAATTCATATCATGTAGACTCGCCTCAATTAGCTTTGGAAAATACCTGGTTTCTTTGTCACAAAAATGTACTGAAAAATATGTCAACAAAGCATTTGATAATTTAACCAGATCAAAAATAAAAGCGGAGAAAATGAGCAAAAAATAAACAGCTGATCTGTAGAGTCCGTCTTGCTTACGATACAGAAAACTGATTTTTATTGCTGTTTTCGTGTTTGCGTCCTAAATAAAAGTAAAACAAAAAATTCACTGATTCAGTAACGAACATTTACTGATAATTAAATTTTATTTTAGACAAACTTTTGTTTGAAAATTTTTTGGCGAAAATTTTTTTTGTGTACACATTTTAAAATATTTCGGCAATTTTTCGTATGTTGATTTTAGACATATCATCGAGTGTAATTTGCTGTAGCTACCATTAATATCATTTACATATAAATATTCATGAACATGTACTGAACATTTATTTATTACCATATAAGAGGTCAATTGGGTAATATCACAATACACAAGCCGGTATCTTTGTGTAACTTAAAAATACAAATTAACTTATCATGGTTCTTAAAAAATTATAAAGCGTTTTATAACTTTAAAAAGAAGAATATGCATATAACAAATAAGGTCATTGAATTGTCTTGTATAAAATACGAAAGCTTAAACTGAACAATAAAACGATAAGAATAAAAATGTAATATTTAAAAGAGAAAAATTTTAAAACACCATTTAAAATTTTTTTTATCAAAGTCGCAATTAGTCTTCTTTTTTCCACAGATATTAAACGACAACAACAACAAAAATTCATTCAAAATTCCTATTATAAACATTTAAAAATCTCTAGTCTAGGGTTATCACCACGTTTAATCAACTGTGATAAGAAACAAACCTGTCGAAAAGGAAACCAAGAGCATATGAGAAAGAGTAGATTTTCAATTGGTTTTCTTTTTCCAAAGTAGAGATTTTTAAAGAAGAGAGAAAAGAAGGAGAGATAGAAAACAAATAAATGTGTAAGTATGTACACAATATTGACAAACAAAAGCGAGTGGTGACGTGAATTTAATGCTGTCACCAGTGTTGCCAGAAGATTTACGAAGAAAATCATCATTTGACGAAAAAAAATCATATTTTGATATAACAAATCATCAGCAATTTTTTATTCTAAAATATTCAAATCGAAGCTGCACGATTAAACTTTTATATGAAACTAAAACAAAAACGCATTCTTATAAGTTTGTATGATTTCCTTACATTTCCTTTTCTAGCTATGGGAGTTAATAAGATTCTAATATTTTTAAAAATTTTATGTATAGGTAATTGTTAAAATTTGTGGAAAAGAATTAAATTCTGGAGCAATCCCCAAAAAAATTTTATATTAAAAATCACCATGACTGCAAGAATGTATATAAAGCCGGCAGAATCACTTCCACCTCGAAAATGGTCGATTTCACGAACAAATTTCCAAAGTTATAAAGAAGCTAGGAAAAACTCGAAAAACGCAACTCAAGTAAATATTAAAAATTCGCTAAACCATGTTAAAATCAGAAAAAAGCTTTGAATTGGTTCGATATCACTAAAGCCAATATGTAATTTTAGGATATTTTCGGTAAACCTTTTTTTAAATCACCAACAATTGCAAACAAATATATTTTAACCTCTGTGTTTTCACGAGTTTCCCAAAAACTTTAAAGATAGACAAAATTGCTTAATCTCGAAAAAGTCTAATTTTATAAAATGGCATTTTCCAAAAACATATGTATAAAATATGTAAAGTTTTTGTTGCTTTGGTTTGATATACATATTACTAAAACCGCAACATTACAATGTGATTTGATATTTTGGAGGCACCCAAAAACTAAAGAAATCAATGAAAAATAAAGAAAATTCCGAAAAATAGTTAACCATGGTAAACACTATCGAACATGAATGACAGTTTGCTCAAATTTTCGCATAAATGCGGAAAATGATTTTTTAAAAGAATATATATGATGCTATAAAATGGAACGTTGTCTTTCGTATATAACAAGATTAGGGTGTGTAATGCATGATGTTAAAACAAAAGCATCCTAGGAGTTGTTAAATATTATGAAAAAATAAAAATAAATTATTTTCAACGAAGTACGTTCAATTTTCGTACTTTCCATGTTTTCCAGTAAATTTTTTTCCTAAATGACGGACTTAGCACCCAACATTAATGATAGTTTTGTCACTGTCATTCAAAGGTGAAGTTTTGACAAATTCGATAGTGTGTACCCTGCATTATACTTAAAAGTAGCTAAAACGGAAAAGTGTTTACTTTACAAGAACTAGCCAAATTCGCAGAATAAAGAAAAATATTCCAAAATTCTAAATAATTTAGTCAGAGAAAGTTTACATAGCTAATTAAATGTAAGGCACAATGCATTACCATAAACTTTTATGTTAAAAGCTATGGACAATTATATTAATTTATTCAAATAATTAAAAAACGCAAGTTTTTTAATACTTATTTAAATTGTATTCAAGCAAGTTAAAAAAATCATCATTTGGGAGAAAAAAATCATCTTTTGGGAAAGAAAATCATCAAATCATATTTTAGTTTAAAAATCATTAAAAATATGATAAAATCATCATTATGGCAACGCTGGCTGTCACGAAATGAAAATTATTTTTACTGTTGCTAAAAATTATAAATTATTGAGAGAATATCTTAAAGAATTGAACAAAAAGCTGTTAAAAATTAAATAAATTTAATTTAAATACATACATATGTATGTATGAGCATGTGTACACAAAAAATTTATAAGAATACGAATAAGAAAAAAACTAAAAAATGATTTCATTTAAAATCCGGTATTGTATACTTTTTTCTGATTTTGAAGAATTTTTAAAAAGTTATAAGTCCCTTGCACATACAAAAGTTTATATTTACTTCAACTGCTGTTACACAATTGTTAAGTTGTGCTGGTATCATGATAACCTTGCATGCAAGTTGCAATTCTAGGAAGACAAAACATGTTAATAATTAAGTAATTGGTCAAGGACATTTCATGAAACTTTAATGCATGGTTCACACTGAAAACGTATGCGTATATTATTTGTTTTAGAATCATTTACTACTATGTCAGTTAGTTCTCGTAAACATGTACTTCCACAGAAATATGTACATATCGTCTCTACAATGTCCAACTATCGAATGTGATTCGTTATCTTGGTCCTGCATTGAGTACGATATGTCTTGCTGCAAAATGTTGAATATGTACACAGTAAAAAATTTTAAGTTTTTAGAAGCAGGTAACGAACGGAAACCCCATTGGCGTAGCTAGGCCTTCTTATAGCTAAGCCATCCACAATCACTATGGTTTACGGCCTCTTGGGGAGTATTTTGGTGGTTGTAGTTTAACCCCAAATCGCGGATAGAGCGCAAGCTCTGTGTTTAGTTGCGTTGCAAATGGGTGCCGTGACCCACAGATCAGTAGGAGCGTTAGATAGCATCTTCAAAAATTTCTGAATGGGCTCGACGCAACACCTCAAACAGACTATTCGCTATGGAGAGCAGCCCGAGGCCTCAAAAGAACAGTGATTTATAAGCCTCCCTTGAAACCTTCGAATGGAGACTGGGCAAGAACTGACGCTGAAAAGGGTACACTGTTTGTATACCACTTGCAGAAAGTATTTACTCGAAATACGTCTGATACTATAGTTAAGCTGCCACCAGTCCTCGCTATACCAGATGTTACCTTGAGGTTCAATATTCGTGATTTTGAACACTGTATTGCGGGCTTAAATTCGGAAAAAAGCTCCAGGCGCTTATAAAATAAGCAATAAAATGCTCTTAGAGCTACCCTATACTTAGAGATGCCAATCGGGAAATCCCGTTCCCGGGATTTTCGGGATTTCTTAAATCCCGAAGCCCGGGATTTTTTAATTTTAAATCCCGGGATTTTCTAAATCTGAAAATTTTTCAGATGAAGACTTTATCTTAGTTGAAAAGATTGTTAGCGTACTACGTCCGATCAAAATTACTCTTGAAGCACTATGCAGCAGTGACATGAATTTGCTTAAAGCTGATGCAGCTTTGACTTTTATGTTAAACGAAATATCAAAATACAATTGCCATTTAAGTAATGAACTATATAAATCGCTTCGTAAGAGAATTGAAGAAAGGAGAACTGTTTATTCAATTATTTTAAACTTTCTGAAAAATCCTAATCTGAAATCAGAATTCGATGACAATATAGACTTTGTTGTCGTAAAAAATGAACTAAAGCTTTTGATATCACGCTTATCAAAAAATGGCAATTCAAATAATGCATCGTCATCAAACGAAATTGATTTTATCTCAGATGAGGAGCTCGAGCAAGATGAAAATATTTCGATCGCACAAAAGCTAAAAGATTTTATTAATAAATGTAAAAGCCCCCAAAAAATATCGAAACCAAATTATAATGTAGATTTGCAACTTGCAAAAGAAATAGATCTTTTTATTTCTGATGGAACAAGAGGAAAATACTTGCAGATTTGTTACAAGTAATATCAAACGATTTTGCCAACAAGTGTAGAATGTGAAAGATGTTTTTCGGCAGCAGCATATATCGGAAACAAAATTCGTTCCAGAATGGCAGATGAAACGTTAGATGCTTTAATATTCTTAAGAAGCTATTTAAAATAAACAAAAATTGTTCTACCAATGTACTGTTTTTTACCAAATGGGAATATTGAATTAAATGTACATACATACATATCGTTACTTTACTTTACAATAGGCGTTTCTAACATATACAAATTTTTTAAGTTTGAAATAAGAAATAGAAAATAAGAAATATATAAAAAAACTTGTTTATTTTTAGAACTATAAGAAATTTAGGAAAGGATCCAACATACATATTTCATAGTTCTTAAAATATATATAATACTGTTTTGTAGTTCATTTATTATGTTTTATGTTTCAAGTTTAAGATTTTGTATATGTTAGATACGCCTTTTGTAAATTAAAGTAACGATATGTATGTATGTACTTTACTATTATTTCTTCTTATATAAAGTACATATTTATACATGTACTTATTTTATTGCAATTAAATGTGATGTATTTATGAATTACTTCTTATTTTGATATAATATTTTAATGGATAACATTTATGCATAATATATATGTACATATCGTTACTTTAATTTACAAAAGGCTTATCCAAATTTTAGAAAAATATAAAGACAAAAATTTTTATTAAAATAACTACACAACAGTATTGTATACATACATACATATGTACATATGTTTTAAGAACTATGAAATGTAGAACCTGGATTTGTTCCTACAATTCTTATAATTCTAAAACTATACATAAGTATTTTTTAATATGTATTTCTTTATTAACTTGTATGTCCAAAGCTTAACAAACAAATGTTAGATACGCCTTTTGTAAATTAAAGTAACGATATGTATGTATGCTTCTTAATGTGTCATAAAAATGAATTGCGAAATAAAAATTTTACTTTCAATTGTAGAGACAATTGTATGTACATTTCTTTCTTATTATTTTCGGGATTTAGATTTCCTGAAAATCCCGAAATCCCGCGTCGGGATTTCGGAATTTTATATCAAAATCCCGAATCCCGGGATTTCCAAATATCAGACCCGATTGGCATCTAAAGCTATACTGCAAAACGGATACAGTATTTATCGCTTATATGCATTCCAAATTTTGCACGACCTTTTGTGCTTATAAGCGAGAAATGCATTTATAAAAACTCCCTTAAATGCATCGGCAGTGCTTATAAAAGAAATCGCTTATATGCTTCAGCGGTGCTTGTATAAAACTAAATTACAATGAATAAACAAAACCCCGAATTTTACTTTCAAAATAATTGATTAATATTTTCACAAGTTTTGCCACAGCAGCCTGAAATTAGCTTTCTTGATTGAATGAAGCAGCTGGTTTTACACAGACAAGTAAAATTAAAGTAAATTGAGATTGAACTTTTTGTTTGCAGTTGAAAAATTGCTCTACAAATTTTTTAAAAATGTACATAATATGTACGGTGCATATATGAGTATTTTTTTGATACACTTTAAAAAGATTTATATTTCCTTACGGTGAATAACAGCGAGAAATGCATATAAGAGAAATGCAAATACGAAAAATAATTACGGTTTTTTAAATACAAATAGAAAATTGCTCATGTTGGGGTGCATATAAACGTTAAATGCAAATAACCGACGTGCATATAAGCGATAAATACTGTAATTCTATTTATTTTTAACAGAATTTTGCGCCTCAAATGCTATCCCGCAGAATGGAAGGTTTCGCTGATTACCATGATACCTAAGCCAGGCAAAGATCATACGAAGGTGGAATCCTATAGGCCTATAAACCTATTGTCTTACATGTCAAAACTATTTCAAAAGCTACTTATGAGTAAGCTAACACCAATACCGAATCTTACTGGATGCATTCCAGACCACCAATTCGGTTTTAGGAGACAACATAGCACGATTGAACAAACACATAGACTCGTGAACGTGGTTAGAAAAACCTTCGAAGAAAAGAAATATTGTTCTGCGCTCTTCATCGATGTTTCTCAGGCATTTGATAAAGTATGGCACGAAGGTTTAATACATAAACTAAAGTAAAACCTACACGAAAAACCCCTTAAGCTTTTAGAAAGCTACTTAACTGAGTGAAAATTTGTTGCTAAGGAAGGTAATTTTCTAAGCCCTCCACAGCCGATTGAAGCCGGAGTTGCTTAAGGCAGCATCCTCGGTCCTGTGTTATATCTGATATATGGCTCTGACTTGCCGGTAAGCAGTAACATACACATATCACTGATTCGCTGATGCTACAGCTTTTCTAAGTGTTCACAAAAGCCATCAAGAAGCTTCCCGAAAACTGTATACCCCAGTTGGAACACTGGCTAAAACAATGGCGAATGAAAATTAACGAACAAAAATGTCTACACATTACTTTTACATTATATGTATAGAGAAACCTGCCTATACTAATAAATAACCAAAATATACCTCAACACACGGAAGTAAAATATCTCGGTGTTCATCGTGATCGTCGTCTAACATGGAAGTCCCATATAAATGCAAAGGTGACCCAAATGAAATTAAAAGCAGTTCAAATCAATTGGCTCATTGGTAGGAGCTCTAGTCTAAGCCTAGATACAACTCCTTTCTAAAACCAATATGGTCCTACGAGGCACTGCCTCGGCATCAAATCTAGGAAAAATTCAAAGGCGACAAAATAAAATACTCCATACGATTACAGTAGCATGGAATGTCAGAAACAAGCGAAGGCTGGACTTATACTATATTCACACTGCTATAGTTTAACGTGTTTCGGCCAATATTTTAAGAAACTTAACAAAGTTGTTCCGACTACAATTTCATAAACTTTCTGTTTACAGCATGACGAATTCATAAAAGGTGGTAGCAAACCAGCAGCTAAAAATTTGTTTCGTGTCCTAAATAATAATAATTGTGCAAATTTATTAATTAGCATTTTACATTCGTATGTACATTTTTCCATTTGAATTGAAAACTTGAACCATAAACCAGGTTTTTAATACTTTTCAGCCAATACTAATCATAATTTTCAGAATACTTTGTTTGTTATTATAGAAATGCTACAACCTTTTTTAATTTCGACTTTATTTACATATTTTGCGCCATTACAAACCGTGTTCAATAAGCACTAAAATCAAAAAATAAACATCAAGGACTACTTGGAACCCTGCCTTTTATTGGCTTTTAAATGAGTTTAATTTTGAAACACGTACATACATTTTTTGACAATTGAGTATATGGGAAAACATCTAAAAGTTAACGTCAGTATGTGCTGCAGTGGACTGCAATCACAGAGGTTTGCATATTGTGTAGTGTTGGATGTAAGTAGTTCAATGTATGGTTTTCCCATCTTGGCAGTTATCGGCCCTTCGCACATACCGATTCGCCATCTGCTTCCTTTATGGCTTTAACATTGTTATAGTTTTTACTTGCTGTTTCCTCTGTGATACGATTCGGGCCCTTAGTACGTCCGGACTAGTTAGCTCTTTGGGCATCGGTTGCTAAGTTTCTTTTGTGTTTAACTTTTTTATTTTCTTCATCTTATTATTAATTAGTTCTACCTCGCATGACTTTTTTGATGCGATAAGATCCTAAGTTAAATCAGAAATCTAAAGCTTTATCTCAGTATGTGTGTGGCAGAAATTGACGGTTGTTCTTCGAAGATATACTGGAGAATTTTCCAGCTAGTGCCTCGTTTTCCAGTCTGCTGACGTTAAATGCTCTTCTGTTATTTTAGGTTCTTCGATCTACTGCTCTTAGTTTTCACTTAATTACGGCTGTAATCAGATGATAGTCACTAGCGACATCAGCGGATATTTTTTTCCATTCACAGAGGCCTACACACGACACGACAAACAAGTAAAGCGGGGTGCCAGAAATTATAAAAGAAGAACAACTAGCTGGTGATGACCAAAAAGGCTCTGAGGAGCAGAGATCCAAAGATCTATCACTAAAAAGTTTTTCAGAAAAAACTTCTTTAATACCAAACCGCTGAAGAATAACGAGGGTGTATTATCAACATCCAAGAATTAACAGCTGGAAATATGGAGACAGCACTATTATAGCATGCTCTCTAACGCCCACCAAGTACAAACAGCTGCGGGCCACAGCTTAAGGAAGGTATCATAGTAAATATCCCCAAAAAAAGATACCTTACAGATTACAGGAACTGGAGAGGTATCACAATCCTTAGCGCAGTAAATAAGTTAATAGACCATATTATCGACAAGAGGACTTCAATTGCTATAATGAAAGATCTCGGACCTGAGCAGGCTGGCTGACCATATAAATAGCCTGCACATTATTATAGAACAATCAGCTGAGTGGCAACCTCCCCTCTACATGGTCTTTATAAACTTCGAAAAAGTAAGTAATGCGAAAAAGTGAGTAATGCTACTCCATCAAACAGAGATATCAGATGGGTTTCAACCAGCAACTTGAGCCTGGAATGCGCAAACGATATCTGCCTTTTATCGCATAACCACCGCCATATGTCAGCTAAGCTCAAGTCCCTCGAGACCGAAGCTGCAAAAGCTGGTGTGAAAATAAACATATGGACGAGCAAGGCGGTGCGCTGCAGCACTATTAAAAACATCAAATATAAAATACAGGGTGTTGAATTAAAAGAAGTAATATCATTTTGCTATCTTGGTAGTATTTTAACTCATGCGGGTGTTTGCAGTTCACAAAACTTCAAAGGCTAACCAGGCCTTCGGTATGCTATGACCTATATGGAAGTCTTTTGCTATTTAACAAAATACCTTCCGCTATTTAACAAAATACCTTCACTGTCAAGCAGATTTTTTCCAAATCAAAAATATTTTTTTAAGTGCGGTAATTTGTCTATTAGTAAAGAAACCACAAGTACCTTAAGTTTGGATCTATAACCTATCACAGGGTATCTTAATTATGTCAAGTGGCAGGACCTTTCCAGAACTCGAACCTGTTGCTTATCCTTGGGATCCAGTCACGTGACTTGCTTTGTGGTACGTTCTCTTCCATCTAAGAATGTTATTGACAAATCAAATTGTATTAAAATTGGAACTCCCGCATGAGCTATTTATGACGTACATACATATGAATGTATGTAGTTATGGTTAATATTTACGTAAAAATCTTCAAAGAAAAAACTTTATGTCGATCATTGATTTCTCAAAAAAAAAAATGCCTTAGACTATTGAAAATTTTCGATTTTATTAAAAACAGAAGTGAAAGCTTTAAAACCACTTTAAATTTGTTTAAGAATTGATTGAATTAAAACTCACCTTGAAAATTCTGAAGGATATAAGTTTCTGTATTTTTTAAATTACACTCACACAAATAATAAAGGGAAATTTTAGTATTTAAAATGTTTCTTTTTTCAATTATTTTTAACTTGAAACTAAATATTTTTACATATTTCTTTGTTTATTTTATTGAATTAAAACACTAAATACAAATTCGCATTTTATATGCTTACATACATACATATGTACATATGTATATACTACTTATGTATCTTGACTTTGCCGATTATTTCTTTTTTATTTTTCCTTACTTTTGAGAAAATTCCGTTTGGTTAAACATTCTTTTAGATTCTCGTTTTTTGTATTTTCCTTTCACGTTTATTTTTTTTACTTTTTTAACATTTTTTTGTTATTTAATTTTTGTTTTGTTATTGTTTTCTTTACATGTTGTTTTTGTTATTTTTATTTTTTTACATCTGGGCAGATTTTACAATTTGACATGCAAAACAATTTTGTTGTTGTTTTGTTGTTGAACTCATTTATTTCATGCACACAAAATCGGGGAAAACAAAATGTTGGAAACACTTTTTGGGGTTATTGATGTTTGTTGTTTTTTTTTATCGAAATAGTAAAATACGCGCAATCGAACTACGTTTTTGCTACTTACGTATGTACGTTTATCGTCTCTGTTACAAATGATGTTCTAGATCCCAAAAACCGTAAATGAAAGAAACGACAGAAAAGCATAATAAAATAATTTTTAAATAGAACTTTTAATTTTTATTATTTTGATTTCTTAACTGCAAAAACAAACCAAAATATATACGACTTTTTTATTTTACACGCACACTCATAGAAAATAAATCAATGTTAGACAAGATCTGACTTTTTATTTGTTTACACGCTTGTAAAATATAAAATTATTTACATACATATGTATGTATCTATTTTTTTAATACATTTGGGTACATATAATTTTCGTATTAGTAGCAAATTGTTTAAGCACATAAATTATTAAATAGAAAATAAAACACAATTTAACGGGACCTGACAACCGCGATAATACACTTCAACGTAAAGAGTTTCGTTATGAACTGTTTGTACCTCAACCGATTGGATGGTCAAAAAGCAAGCACAAGCAAGCATTAGCAAAGTCAAAAGAAAAACAAACAAAAACAGTAGTTGTGTTTTCTCGTTGTTTGTTATTGTATGGATGAGTTTTGTTATTGTTTTTGTGTCTTGTCTACACGTTGTGATTTTTGCTGCCTCTTCTTCTCTTCCATTGACAAAAGTTTGTAATTGCTGGTTTTTCTTTCATACATACACACATACATAATATGTAAACAATATATTTACAACAACACATTGTATTAATATCAACTTATTTCTTTTAAACATGCGATGTTGCTGTTGTTGTTTATTAGCTGCTGAGCGATTTTTAACAAATTAGCTAGAGACTGTTTAAAATTCAAATTGGAAAAAAATTAATATATATTGAACTCTCTTTAATCCAACAAGAAATAATAGTTATACGAGGGAAATCCCGAAATTACCCGTCCAATATATTAATCACTAGGATCCCTCCCGGTGGTCGAAATTCGACCACTTGATCCATAACCGGGTTTATTTGTAACCGGTTTTGTTACCGGGTTCTTAGATAAAAATATATCTTGAGAATAATACCTATTAAGTCATATATGTTTTATCAGTATTGGTGGTCAATACACTTAAAAGTGTACAACAACAAAATTATTATGTATTTACATACATACATACGCATGTATGTATGTATATATATGTATATATATATATATATATATATATATATATATATATATATATATATATATATATATATATATATATATATACATTAGACCGACCCAGAGATACATATACGTATATGTATACATTAGGGTGGCACTAATTTGCAAAATGTCGAATTTCAAATTCTCTCTTATAGGTATCAGAATCACAAAAGGATATTAATATTTCCTTATTTGAGCTCTCAATTCAGATAAAAGTATGGGCGCTAATGAAGACAGTATTTAGGTGGAGCGCAGTTACCAGTTGTAGAATATCTAAGATTATTTGGCCCTCACTTGGGCGAGCTAGGACTAAGTAACTACTAGCACTTGAAAGAAAGTCGCTTGCTGGTTGAAGTCATTATGGGGCATTCTAGGCTTTCCCCATGATAGCCACTATAGGAGTTGCTTCGACGAAGAGTCAGTCCAACATCTTCTCTGTTACTGCCAGCTCTGCAGGAGTATAGGCTTCGGCACCGAAGAAAATATTTCCTGCAATACCTGCCCTTTCTCGGATATGCACCACTGGCTGCCCTGTTGGTGTTTCTTCGGAGCTGGAATACCAGAGCTTCGTAGGAATATTTAGGATCTAGACAGTCCTCTAGGCATAACAATGGGCCTAATCCGACTGTACTCGCCAGCATGTATGTAGAGATACTAGCGTAGATCACCACTTTCTCGGGCTGTGCTTTAGTCCTCAGGGACTTCTGTAAGGGTTCCTAACAACAAAGATCATGGGATTCGCAAAAATGACCAAATCCATTCAAATTCCTATCCATCCCGATGTCCGTTCATTAATTGAAAGAAATAAAAACCCTCAATGGTCTCAAAATTGTGGAGATATAGCACAAGCACACATCAGTCATTGCACGCATATATCAGCTAGTAAAAGCAAAAGAGTTTCGATCTTATATTGCATTTACACTTGAGCGAAATCTATTAGATTTGAAGCACAAGGTCCACAATATCTCTGAAAATACTGATATTATTGACAATGTTGGTACAGCTTAAAAATAACATTGTTTTAGAATTTCGGATTTTTTACTTAACTGAATAGCGGAAACCGTCTCCAGTCATGCCAATAATTGTCGTGAAAATACATCTTCTTTGGCATAAAGTTATGTACATCTTGAAAAATATAACTAATTTGAAGAGACTAAGGGCAGAATCGAGCTCAGCTCCCCAAATAGCATAAGAAACCATTTTCCGTTGATATAGCTCAAACGTTGGTCTGAATTTGTAAACGTGTAGTATTAGTTCTGTTCAGTATATCATTCTCAACTTTTCAAATGTACAGACCACTTTTACTTTTGTATGTCCCTGCGCTATGTACCTGCATATTATGTGTCAGTCTATCATAAAATCTCAAGTCTTAAAATCGTGTTTGGAGATATTAACGATTTAATGTTGTATGTATGTTGTTTCTGTTTATAATTTTTTTAGTTAAATGGGCACCCTCGTAATAAAAAATTATAGTATGCAGCTTTGCTGTTATCTAAAATACAAATTAAAAAAATACTCTTGGATTTGATAAGAAAGTATCCTCTCTTTGCTCTTGGAAGCATTTCAGCTCACATAAATAGCAAATAGTGGTTAAAATGAAAATACCAAAAACATTTTCTGGCTCTCAGTGAAGACCTATATTTTGTTTTCGTTTTTGACTTGACAAAGTTTGAAATTATAATAAATACATTTGTACGTATGTACGCAAATTTGTGTTTACATCTTTCTTTTAATAATTCGTTGGTTTCTTTTTATTCAAATTTAAAAGAAGTACAAAACAGAATTTGTTTCTTTTAATAACAATATTCTTAATATTGTATTTAAAAGTTTGGATTCGTAATTATATAGTATATTATTTGGACAAGCATTTTTTATTTTTGATAATTCCTACGCTTTTTTACTTACTTTTTTTCATTATGTATGACGTACATACATACACCAGGCATGGGAATTAAAAATTGTTTTAATGGGACTTGTTTAAATACCTATCATATCGCTCACTAGCTGCAAAAATAATTGCTCAATTCACAACCTGTTGTAAGTGTTGTAGATCGTAAAAATGTTGTTGGTAATTTTCACATAAACATGTTCCGAAACAAATGTTTACTTGGAAATTAGCAACAACATATATACGATCTGCAACACATACAACAGGTTGTGAATTGGCCAAATGTATATACAGGAATGACAAATAATTCTGCATTATTAACTCAAAATAAAGTTTTTTGAGTTCTGACATTGTTGCAGAAAACGAGCATTCGTAAAACATATCGTATATACGTACATTAGGTAGTCCATTATTTCCATAGTTGGTTTTTTCTTTCCTGCCGCCCCTTAAAACTAAGTATCTACCTCGCGTATGATTAAAAGCTGGGGCCGAATTACTGCATTCGTTATCGAGTAGGCTTTCATAACGAATAAAATTTCGTCACGTATTGAATGGATGGATTACCGCATTCGACAGCTAACGTATGGAAATGCTTAAAAAGTGTACCAAGTTTATATTATACCGGCTGTTGAATCGACTAAGAATTTTTAATACTTTAAAGAAAAATTTTGTGTTCCTAGTAGCTAGTACAACAACCAAGTCGATTGGCCAACTGTAATAAGGTTTATGGGTAATATTTCATGGTTTTTTGCAAAACAAATAAAATCAAAAAAAAATGTTGTATTCGATCGCTCTAGTGCTAACGAGTGGAATTTAAACAGCAGCTACTCGATTATCGTATGCCGTAATCCCAAAAAGAAAATTTTCGAACAGTTTTATTCGATCACGTATGCGGTAATTCGGCCCCTGTTGTCTAGTGATTTTGGCAGTTAAAGAATAGCTTACGAGTATAACCATTTGCTCCCGATGGAAGTATGTATCTTCTGCAATATGAAATCGATTACTGTGTTTACTAGACTTGAGTCGAACTTGTTCAATTGTTCGTTTTGGTTGGATCAAACCTATAGGTTTGTGTCAAAGGCAAATAATTGAAGGAGTTCGACATAAGTCAAGTATTTGTTATACATAGGTCTTGTAAGTATATTTAATACATTCGTTTTCTTTCGCACACTTTCGCAACAAACAAACAAACACAGAAACAAGTACAATGTAAAATTTTCGCAACATTTTTGTTTCGAAAGTAACAAATGTCTTATGTTTAGGTTAGGTTAGGTTAAAAGGGCTGCCCGCAAACTAGCAAGTACACTCGAAGGCCATAGGGCCCATTGTGAGATCCAGGGGACTACACCCTAGAGACAGTGGTATTTTGGTGATAGGAAATCTATTTTTCGACTATTACTTTTCAAAAATGTAATGATGCATTTCTATAGAGAACTGTTTCACTAAGAAAAATCCATAATTGGTTTTTGTAAAAAGCCGCATTTTTTGCTAGAAAAAATCTAGTGAAGTTACGCAAATATTTTACCATGAAAACTGATGAAAATGTTCATGCAACTCAGTAGCTTATAAGTGTAAGATATTTTCACTGATAACATTTCAATGACGTTTTTATTAAAATATAGCACCTTCTTTTTAATTCCAAAAAAAAATTATTTATATTGCATATGTAGTTTAGTAGATATGAGCGAATTAAAATGGCCTTATAAAATTCTGCGTTTCCAGTTTTCCTTGGGAAAAAAAGAAGCTAGCTCCGGCTACCTCCAACGTCTAACTGGAACGAAATGATGGGTGAGAGGGTATTCTTTGAATTGGCGCAAAAATATCTACCGACTTTCACCGATCACTGCACAAGCTTAAAAGTTTTCTGAAGAAGGTCACGAATATTGCAGTGGGCTTGTAAATTGATAATTTCGTCATTACATGCTCAAATAATATTAATGTAGCCTATAACATGTTTTTAAAAAGTTTGCGATCGAAGCAAAAAATAAGATTTTAAAACAAGAAAACAAGCATCGAATTCAGACGGCATTAAAAAAATGAATGAGCTTGCGAGTGGATTCTGTATAACAAGGATCTGCGTCTCCGAACTATGGAAATACATACATAAAGACGTTTCTCTTCTAACCCCTGCACTTGATGCCGATAGCTTCCGAATTATTCTTAGATAATAAAACGTAGTCAGAAAATTGATACTGTGAAAAATTTGCGCGGGATACGTCTGAGCTTTTTGTTAAAATATACATCATTGCCCGTAAGTTAGAAATACATGGAAAGGACATAACTAACGCAGCAGTACTCTCTATTGGTGTGCTCTACGAGGAAGCAGGAAAAGCTCATCATGAAGTTTACAGGAAGTATAGATAATTGTTTTCCAGAAAGAAATACTGATGTTTTGCATCGTTTGCTCGCATCATCTGATCCGTATATACTAAGTAGCATAAGACGTCAACGTCAACCTCATAAACATATTTTAGAACTAGATGATGCAGTTGACGAAATGATAGCTGATGAATAAAATGTTTGATTATTTTGGACTCATTTTGTTTATACCTATATATGATCTGTCGGCGTGGCTGCAAAAATTATATGTGAAAAGATTGGGCGCGGCTGATGTAATTGAAACTTCGCATGCATCTTTTGTTTGTTCTAGAAACTGTATGTACCCAATTTGAAGACTTTTGCTTGGATAGGAAAAATTTTATGCAAAAAAAATTATTTGAATTGTATGGGAAGTGGGCTATTGGCGTGGCTGATATTGATGAAACTTGGCATGCATCTTTTGTTTGTTCTATAAAGTGAATCTACCGAATTGGAAGACTTTTGCTTGGATAGGAACATTGTTATGCGAAAAAATCGATTTTGATTGTCTGGGCTGTGATCGATGGGCGTGGCTTATTTCGATGAATCTCTAATTTTTTCTTAGTTTAATCATTATGAAGAAGCTCGGTGCCAACTTTCAAGGATCTAGGACCACCCCTTATATATTTTGCACAAAAAGGTATGAAGCCATCCCTATGTGCGAAGTACTGTTCCTAAGAAATAGCCAGAACTTCTCACACGAGTCCAGCCAGTGATGCATCCCTGAAATATCCCAGGCCCCTCAGGAAACGATAGCCTAGATGCCGCAACAGGGCTCCTGCAGGGCCGGACAGTCACAGAGAACATGTTGTATTGACTCCTCTTCTTATTCGTCGAAAGCCTAGACGTTCTTACACATGTATTTCCGATCGCACAGTGGCCCGCGATGACTCCAAGCATGAGTGCTAGCGAATTTTTTCCAAGTATTAGGTGCTACTTGGTCCTAGCACTTCTAAGTGATGGCCAAAGAGTCTTGGATACTCTGCAAGACCACCTGAGTGCCGCCTTCCTTTGCGCCCACTCTTTAATCACTGTTAATCAATGTACCTTTATGAGTTCGCTTCGTCCAATGTGGAGCCTACTCTTACGTATTCATCCGCCATTTCATTCCCCTGAATGAATTCATGTCCCGGAACCCAAACTATCCTGATGTTATGTATTGCAAGCCGAACCAGAAATTTAATACATGCCGGTACATTCTTGGATTTCAGCACCTTTGAATTCATGGCCCTAATTGCTGCCGGACTATCTACACAAATGTCTATACTGGCATCCAAGCCTAACCGATCAATTCTATTTGCAGACTCAGTAATGACATATATCTCCGTCTTGAATACGGTTGAGATGTCGGGTAGCCTGAGAGATAATGAAAGGTTAAGACTCTCGGAGAATACCCCCGATCAAATCCCAGAATTCATATAAGAGCCGAGATATTTTTTATGTCTTAAACATGCTTACAAAAACTTGTGTGAAGTATTTACTGGCAAAACTTTAAATTTTACTTGTGTTGACTTGTTCAGATTGAACATAGTTTTTGATGTCGAGTGGGCCCGGTGTAAGTATTGCATATGTGCTGAAAAAATTGCAATAGTACTGAAGTTTCCATATCTGACAATTGTTTACATATTTTTATGGCTATAATTTTTGTATGTTAATGGGTAAAGTCTTTTTTCATTTTCATAAATTTTTGTTTTTAGAAACCCATAGTAAAAAAATATCAAAAAAGTTAATGATATTTTAACCTTACAGTAATATATGTATTTTCTTTGTGTTTTATAGTGAGGAAGTTTATGGAAAGAATATTAATTAAAGCTGTTTAATGGCTTAAAAGAAATGTTTTAATTTTTTTCAAGCGCATACATAAGTATGTATATAAGTAACCACATACATACATACATACATACCTAAATTAACATCTTTACAAGGAAATCTGAGAAAATAATATGTACACACATGATTTTTTTTTTCGATTACTAATTACGAGTTTGAACTTTCTAATGAGGGAATTTCAGTTGAATTGTGTTGCAGTACAATTACAAAACAGCTGATTTACAATCAGCGTTGCCAGAATGATGATTTTATCGTATTTTTGATGACTTTTAAACCAGAATATGATTTGATGATTTGATTCCCTAAATGATGATTTATTTTTTCGCATATGATGATTTTTTTATACTTTTCATATGTATGTATGTATATCGTCACAGAAAATGCAAAGGCCCCATTTCACATTTTAAAAGTTTTACAGGAGAAGGATGAATCTTGTTGAAATGAAAAGTATATTTACAACTAGTGCAAAATTTTACAATATAAGTAAAAAAAGGCCACAACAAATTGATATATATTTTCAATATATTTCAATATATTTTTCATTTAAAATGTTAGATAGGGCTTTCTGCAGTTTCTGTGAAAGATATCATGCCTTACGTTTTGTAGATGTTTGGATCACTTTAAGTTATGCATATTAATTTTTTTATATTTCCAACTATTTCGGAGTTATTCAGAAATTACCGGCTTATTTCTTTTTTTTAATAATTAATATTATTGTTGTCAAAAACTCATTAAAGAAATTAAAACTACAAACTTTTAAAATTTGTATCATTATTTTTACAGCTAGCTAGACATAAAATAATGATCAATTTGTGTGTGTAAATTAGTACCCTCACCTAATTGTAAATAAAATCAAAAGTTTTCTGTCGATTTTAAAGGTTTTTAGTTTATTATACTCCTAATATACCTACGTAGCTTCCCTCTTAATTCTTTCATGACTATTTCAACACAAAAAGGATTTAATTTTGCATGAAACACGATTTCTGAATAACTCCAAAACAGTTGGAAATAAAAATATAAATATTAAGTCATTCATAATTTTATTCTGTATATTTTGGTGGATTATTTCTTCGAATTGGACAAACCATTCTCATTATGTTCTTACAGTCATGGCGATATTTTATATACTTCGCTGATTGCTCCCGATTTTTAAACTGTTTCACAAATTTTTACGATTACATACAATTTTAAAATGTTCGAAAGTCTTTAATATTAGTTGTTAAATATTAAAAAGATTCTTGTTGTTCATCTTAGTAATACAAATTTGTGATGATTTTTTATATCAAAATATGATTTTTATTTTGTCAAATTATGATTTTCTTCGAAAAGCTTCTGGCAACGCTGTTTACAATTGAAAATTTTTACCCTTTCAAAGAGAAAAAAAACAATTTGCTTTACGAGCTCAAAACGAACAAGATATAAACAAAAATAAAAATTCCAATAGATACAAAAGTGTAAATAAAAAGATTAACGAAATAATTTAGCTATCAATGTTGCCACCACCGAAAAAATACCCGTATATATATATATATATATATATATATATATATATATATATATATATATATATATATATATATATATATATATATATATATATATATATATATATATATATATATATATATATATATATATATATATATATATATATAAAGTGGAAAAAAATTAAACAAACTTTTTAAATTATTTATTTGTATTTTTGCTATTCGATTTTAGCATCCCTTTCCGATAACGGTACTTCAAATATATTTGAATTGAATTGGGAATTTGTTTCTGAATTTTGTTGAATTTTGTTGATTCTAAGTAACAGTTCCCCGGAAAATTGTTTTCCATTCCGTCTCTTACACTAGCTTACTAAACGTAAAAACGTAGTTCAGTTCATTTAAACAGTTTTCGGGGTGTTTATATGCAAAAAACGTATTTGCAGTCTGCTAAGTTATTGCCTAAAATCGTTCACCAGAATAACATAAATCGTGCTTAGTTTCTATTTCCATTTTTTTATAATTTTCAATCAAATTTAATTTTGGAAAATTTTCCATATATAGGAAATTTTATCGAAATAAATTCGAACTTTTTAGTAGTTCTAAGCATTTTCACTGAAATTACTGCAAAATTTAAAAATCTCTAAGGTAGATAAAAACTAACTTTTTTACAAATAACTAATGCGGCAACGCTGCTCTCTATGCCTCTAATAAAAAAATATGCACTAAGAAATATGATAGAGAATAACATGCAAAAGAAGTAGGAAAGAATAATCGGTGGAGCTAGAAATTTAATACACTACCTAAGTCACCACTGTAATACAAGTACATCGGTTGTAACAAACACCTTCACATTTTGTATCTGTTTGTTTAAAAAACAATAAGATTAAAACACCTTTCAAAGTATGGAAAAAAACATGTTTTTCAAGTTTGAGAATGATTAGGCATTGAAGCTAGCTTGGATATGTTGAAATTCTTAGGATCTCTAATATATAAATTTTCGAATATCTGCTCCTATCATTGATCGAAATAATGGTGCAGGTAACGTAACATTCGGTAACTGTTAACTCGTTAAATTGGTAAAATTGTTCACATATTTGTTGCTGTAAAATTTATTTAAAAAATTTTTACTCAAAACGTATGGGAAATTTTACCAATATAACGAGTAAACAGTTACCGAATGAGATGTGAACTGCACCAATGTTTTCAGCACTATTTGAAAAGGTATGATAAAACGTTTTAGAAAGTTTGCTTGTTTGGAATATGAAGAATTAAGGCTTATTTTAGTTATTTATCAGCCTTAAGCAAGGGGAGAATCGTGTTCGTACAATTTACACAATGAAAAAAAATTTTTTTTGATAAATCCTGCAAATTTTGAGATTAATCCAATGAAAAATTCATTCAAATTCATTGGAGCAATGAAATCAGTTTCGTTAATATTACTTTAATACAAATTTCAGCAAAAAAAAATAATTTCATTGCTTCAATGTATGAATTTCGCTAAACTAATAAAAATATTTCAGTATTTTAAGGAACTTATTTCATCATTTTAATGACATTATTTCATCATATTAATGAAATTATTTTACTTTATTAATGAAATTATTTTATTATATTAATGAAACTATTTCATTGTTTTAATGAAATTATTTCTTTATGAATTAAGTAGGCTCATTAACTTAAGCCGTTCTATTGACTATTTTAATTTATTGATAATGAAATGCTAGAAATATGAACGATAGACATTAATGAACATAAGAAAAATTGTTATAGTTGATGACGGCTCGCAGTATCGAACTCAGACTCTTAATTTTCATAATTTGATTTAGAGGTAGCACCTTAACAACTTCAGACAACAACACTCTCAAAGCAATGTGCTCTATGAGATTATAATAATAAGATAGACTACAACAATAGCAAGCAGCACCGTGCCTAACTTTATATCAGGATGGAGCGAGATTGCCTTTGGTCGACGCTTTCCCTTCAAGATGCCAGAAATGCCTACTTAGTGCTTTTGCCACTATTTTTAGTGCTTTTTTAAGCCTAAAAACGTTGGATTTTTACCACAAAATGTTTTATTTTGGTTTACATGTACATACTTCTCTTTTGGTTGTAGGCCCCAAAAGCGATAAAGAACTTCGTTCTTAGAGGCTATTCACATATTATGTCACGCTATTTTCGGAGTTTTTTAACCACACCCCCCCCCCCCTCCCTCCCTCACCCTTCGTAACACTTTTTACAAAATTTTCAGTATAATTTATCTAAGCCGTAACATATCTTTACACCACCCCGCCCTCCCCCTGGAGCGTTAAGTAATATGTGAATAGCCCCTTAACAAGCATTTGCAATAATCAGCATTTCATATTTCCATTTTATAGGACATTAAAAGACCAAAAGAGAAATCATGAAAGAACAAACAAACAACCTGTTCAAAGCAACATGCTGTTTGGTGCTCACTTTACCTTTAAATGTTGCTAAGCAAAACAAGTGAATTAGTTCTCTCAACATTTTATCAGATACATGTTTCGAATGCTTTCTTTTCTTGAGTGAAAGTAAAAAAGAATCTATCTATACAAATGCAACAAACAGCAATGTTGAAATTAAACTTTCTTTATCATCTATGGGTTGTTTGTTTTTGTTTACAATATTTAAGAAAAGAATCAAAAGATGTTCATATTAATATTTTCTTTCCTGTTTGAACGTTGATACAAAATGAACGACATTTGATAACATGGTCTTATTTTTATTTAAAAGTGTTAAACGTTATTAGTCATCGCTTAATAAGTTGATGACTGTTTTTATTTATAATGCATACTTTTTTGTATACTTGTTTATATATTTGTCTGATAAGCTAAGTACTCTGTTCAAATTTGCGAAAAATGTTGATCAACATTAGTTTTTTCATACGAAAAATATGACAAGTAACGAATAGCTTTTGAAAGTATGCTGCAATTGTGTACGTTTTTATAAAAACCCAATGTGTTTGTTGTAAATTCCACACGAAAAAAGTGCTCCTCATATTATTTCGCATGAAGACTCAAAATGTTGTAGATAGATTTCATGTGTTTTTCATAAAATAAACAGAGTACTACCTCTGCAACAATTTTTCATGAGAAATTCGTGACAAGTTTTTTTATATGAACTTTTGACAGCAGTTCGCACGAAATGATGAATACAGTATCATGCTATATGAATGATGAACACAGTATCATGCTATATGAATGAACCCATAATGTAGTTATACATGAATATTTTTTATGGGAATAATAAATTTTAAAACTCTCTTTTTGCTATCTTTATCACATACAATTATTTCAACAGCTGATTATTATACCCTTCACCAAAAATGGTTTTAGTGATGGTACGAATATTCATCTTCGTATTTGTATCGCCGAATATTCGCCTTCACAGAAAAAAATTTTCACTGCGTTGTCTCTGCACCGATTTTCAATTTGTAAACGGTGTCAAATAGAGGAGGACTTAAGCTTTCCGTGTATATTTAAAAGATTTTATTTTGACTTACATTTCATGAAAATATAATCAAAAGAAAATTAAGATGTTATTTTTTACGCTTTTTCTTTAATTTTGCACGTTATTTTCAACACCTTGCTTGAAGACGTATTAATTTTTTTTTCTTAAAAAGTGTAGCTTATAGCGACTACAATAAGTCCTAAGTTCTTAAAATCGGTTAGTAACTGGCAAAGTAACAATTTCTTAAACAAAATTTCAATGTAAATGTATACATTCAATACGTTCCCAGTGTATTTTGGAGCTGCTCACAAAAAAATGGTAAAAAATGTTTATGTGCTAAACTACTGCTTGGATTTATTTGAAATTTCACATGTCAATAGATATGGGGCTATACTTATACAATATAGTTTGCTAACATTTGCAGAATATGTATCGACGACTCTACAGTAGACTAAAGCTATAAAAGAATCCATTTATGGGATTTCTAGAAACTTTCTTAGTAATTCTAAGACTCTTAGAGCAAAATATTAGCTTTGGTTGAGTGCGCGACATTTAGTGTGTAAACTCCTATATAAATGTAAAATTTCATGCGAAAATATCAATAATGAAAATGATTTTATAGCATTAAGAAAAAATTCAATATGCACAAAGCACCACACAACATAATTTTTCGTCTTGTTTAGCAAAAAGTCTTAACAAATTTTATATTCTTGAAATCTGAATACACTCTTGAAAACTACATATAATTTTGTAATTTTGGATACGACTACCTTTATCTTATAGGCGTGTAAATTAATGGATTTAAAAGTAAAAACTCGTACTTTGCTGCGGTAGCCAAACTAAGCCCACTTTTGGATGTCTTTTGCTTTATTAGATATGAAAGAAAACCACGTTGTAACATTCAGTCTATTCAGTTATTTTTGAAGTTCTTATTTTTCCCCCCTTATATGCGATGATTATTTTTTCGCACAAAATATTTCACTTTTTTCTTATTTTACCCGCCTTAAGCATCTTTGTCCTAAAACGAGATTACAATTAAGTAATAAAACTGCAATTAAATTAAAATAAATCGTTGCACATTTTTTAAATTATTGTTTGTATTTTTCTCTCATATTGCTTAGTCATTCCTAAGAAGACTGCAATGAAAACTACTCTACAAGTACTGCATGGTTGGACTATGAAATTTATTCCAATAAAAAATTAAATCTTTTAAACTGGTTTTGTATCTTCAAATGTTAAAGGGCATTATCGTTTTATTTCTTTAAGCATTTTTTTTTGTATAAACAAGTCATGCAACAAGATGCAACAGTTTTTTGCAGTATTTACATACAAAATGGAAACGTGTGAAAATCAATAAAATTGTTGCTGTATTTTCTTTATATTAAGACAGAAAATCATTTGGACTTAAATTGTTTTACCACAAATAATAACGGCAATTTTAGTTTAATGAGAATTGCAATTTAGCAATTT
The DNA here is from genome assembly GCA_956483635.1 of Panzeria rudis. NCBI lineage: Eukaryota > Metazoa > Arthropoda > Insecta > Diptera > Tachinidae > Panzeria > Panzeria rudis. The sequence goes on from OY101447.1 coordinate 125,027,791, forward strand.
TATCTAAATATGTAAAGATTTACTTTTAATTATTTCAAGGTTAATTTTATTTAATGTTTGATTCTTCAAATTACCTTCTAAATGTAATGCCTTGAAGCAATCAAGTCCTGTTATTGAAATAAAAAATTTGAATAAACATTTAGTGGCCAAAGTTCAAATTTGGTGAAACTTTAAAAAATGAAGCATAATTTAAAAAATAATAATCTTTTGAGCTAAATTTCACAAAATTTTAACCACGTGAGCTTTATGCCAAATGTCAAAATTAATAAGTTGTATACATTTGTATACATGAAATTTTTTTAAGTCCAAAATTTCTGTTGCATAGGATAATACCACAATTGATATACAGTATTACAAATGACTTTTGCAATTTAATATTTTGTTCTCTTGTCATAGTTTTATGATTTATTGCTAGGAAGAAAAGTCGTAACTTTTTTTGATAAATATCTCTGACGTTCGTTGTCCTACGCATAAATCCATTCAAGCCACTAAAAGAACTTATAAATTAATTAAAATATTTTATCTGTAATCAATTAAAGCACAACAGTAGAGATATAGAGGCAAGTGATTACAACAAAAAATATTATCTTTATAACAAATTCAATTCGTTATTGATCATATGTAGTATGTAAATAGATTTTTTTTTTACTTATATCTAGCCATAATCGCCAAAAAGACGTAAACGCCAAGTCCAACAATGCTTTCTGGGCGAGCATCGAGATCAGATATATGCAAATTTCACTATTTATATGAAATAAATTTGTGAAACTCGTTAACTTACTGCACTATTTTACAGATATATGTAGATTTATTTACTTTAATAAAAAGTACAGTAGAGCGGCCCATCCATTATACAATATTATTGCAAATGTTATTTTACATATTATTGTCATTTTGACATATACTATGCAATAAATGGCAGACTATTTTTAAAGAAAATATTGCCCAATTTTCCTGACAGTGAAAAAGTAAGCCTAACACTGAACGATATTGCCACACATTACACAATTTTCTTTATTGTACAATAAAAATCAAGTCCTTTTATGTTTGCCAATATATTGTGCCACCTTCGAATATGGCATACAAATTGGCGATATTATTGTACAATACGTAAAATTGCACAATTATATTGCAAGTGGGTGGGCCGGGCCGCTTAAAACTATTTTTTTGAAGATTAACCCTGGTATTTTTTTGGGCCACAAATTGGCCCACAAACTACATTATCCGTAAAATATTTTTTTATGTTTTTCATTATTCGGTAGAAATTAATACACATACTTTTATTGTAATGCATTAATTACAAAAACAAAATTTTAATTAACTTGCGCCATCTATACCACAAAAACAAAAATAAGTTATAGCCCAAAATCTTTTTGTAGAAATTTTAAATTAGGATTTTTCGAATACTGCTGCCTATAGGTTTGTACCACCTGTGGCTCTCAATCTGTTGGGTCAAGACCACATCTAGCCCAAAGTCGCTGACATCAGATTGCAATGCAAAAGCTTGCAAGAAATCAGTGCAGGCTAGTATGGGTCCCTGGGCTAATTTTTCTTTGGGCACCTCCAAAGCTCGTTGCTGGTCGTCTCTTAATTTTTAGTGAAGAAAATTTTTTAGCGCCAAGGAAACCTCCCTAACATTTTCTGGTGGCAGCACTCATGCTATATCCGCTAACTTATCTGGGTCAGTTTTGAGTCTATACTTCGTGACGTTGTGGCACCAGTACTTTGTTTCGGCGGCCAAGAACTCGCGCGTAGATTTCCTTCATGTTCGGCAAACGTTCCTCAAATATTCTACCAATTACGATGATATTATCTAAATAGGCGACAGCATGCGGTTCCACTTCCGGCTCCTATGACACGATCTCAGGTCTGCTGGAATGTCGCTGGAGCATAATGCAGACAAAACGGCATATCTCGCCATTCGTAAAAACCTTGTCCAGCCACGACTAATGCAGTGTACTTTTTCTACCCTCGTCCATGGCGATCTGCCACTACCCTTTTTTCAGGATCAGACTGTTAATGAATTTATGGATCTATCGTCTTTCAGTATGGTTTTGAGGTTTTTAGTAGAAAGCTTTTGGCCATATTGCAATTTCTGTAAGATATCTTGCAAAAATCTGTCGATTCTATGTCGTTAAGTTTTGAGGTCAGAACTTTCCCTGGGCAACACTATCTAAAAGGGTATTCAATCGAGGCTTTGGCTTAATCGGTTACTAATTGGGTACCCTCGTAGTGTAGTGGATAGTATGCTAGACTATTAGCCGGGGGTCGCAGGTTCGATTCCTGCCAAGACCCTGGGTGTTTCTGCAGAAAAGCCGAAAAGGCTTAAGCGGTATGTATGCTCGTTTTTTTTTTTATTTTGGACTAATCCGTTAAGCGATTAATACACATTTTGCATGCATTATTGAATTTAAATGATTAAAAAAATATATAATTTGTCTATTATTTTGAGATATTACTACTAAAAAGCCAATAACATAACAAACACAGCAATTCTTGAACTAAATCAGACGGAGGAAGAATTCATAAATCTTATATAATTGGGACACACAATATTTTTTGGTACATATATGGTTTAAAAGGTATTTTTCTCTAGATATGCACAATACATTTTTTTGCCTAAAAAACAGTTACAAATCCGGTTACCGTGAGCGAGTTTCGACCACCGGACTATCCTAGTATGTAATAATTGGAAAACAAGTGAGATTCTTTTGTTAGTTCAATAGTTTAAAGCTATTTTCTAAAATAATCTATTAGAAAAAGAATTTGGTTCACTAAAAGAATTTTGCTTCATAAAATCAATGAAACCAGTTTATAAGATTTTTTTCATTAATCCAATGACAAGTTCACAAATCCAATTAAAATTTAATTAATATTGTGAAAAAATTTGAGAAATGAAAAGTTTCATAAAAATTCAACCAACGAAATTCTTTCACATTGGAATTGGATTAATGAAAAAGTCTAAAAATATTGTTTCAACCAATGAAATTATTTCACAATATTAATGAAAGTTTCATTGGATTTATGAAATTGTTATTGGATTAATTAAAAATCTAATGAAATTATTTCATTGATTTTACGAAGCAAAATTCGTTTAGTGTTCAAATGTTCAGGATTCAAGTGATTATTTTCTTTAGTTTTAATAAAATCTGACGTAAAAGAAATCCCATCATTTATCGTAGATGTTGAAGAAATCTAAGGCAATCCATAACAGATAAAATCTAATTTCTCTGTCCTTTTTGGGGTTTTCTCTAAACATATAAAACTTCCATTATACCATAAGAGTCCTGTTTTGATTTTTTTTCTGTTCTTAGCATCTCTAATAGTTACTTTTAACTCTGTTAGGAGACGGTTTGCATTAGTGTCGGTCGATAGTTTCATCAATTATCAGCACTAAAAACTCTTCAAAAAATGTATGTCCAAATTCCTTAGCTTCTGCTTTTGTGCAGTATTTAAGAAAAAAGGTTACTGGAAGGAAATATTCCTGAATTGAGGAATAAAATAAGTGTATTTAAAACTTGAGGAAGTCTCTCATTAAATCGAATCCTTAAAATTATAATTAAATCGTTTGCAATTTCATAAAACTATTAAACAAAATTTAATTGGCCTTATTCTGTAAACCGAATCCGAGTAAATTTCTCGTTCTCCAAAAATACACAATGGGCCCAACAAAATGCTACTAATTCATTATTGAAAACTAGTATTAGTTTTTCCTGTTTGCAGGCAGTTGTAAGGACAAGCGGAAGACAGTAAAATTAGTTATTAATAACAAAATAACAAACTCCTTCCCAGTAAAAAATTTTCATTTTTTTTTGAAGCACTAAGGCAATAAAGCTATTATGCGCTTTAAAAAAAGAGCTTTATGCAGAGCAATGAATGTATATGAAAGAAACTATACAAAAAAGCAGATTATTCACTGCTGATACCATGCATGTTTTTAATCGAGATAGTTCCATATACTTACAGTTTTAGTGCTGAAAATAGTGATGATTTTCAGCGCTTTAAAAAGCGCTTTTTATATCAAAAATGTAGTACTCCAAACCGGGAACTCGCCATACAAAAATCAGCAGCGATACTTTTATTCTGTCATAGTAAAAATCTGCTTTATGTGAACCAATTTTTTTACTGGGTTTCCACCTGTGGTGAAGACAACAACAATTAATATTATAGAAAATTAATGAAAAAAATTTGTTTTTTCTCACGGCCCACCCATTCACATTTAATTCAAACAAAGTCATTCAACAAAACTATTCATTTACAACAAATACTAAAAACTAATACAAAAATGAAAACTTGTATGGCCAAAAATAAAAGCACAGATGCATAGCATGAGGAAAATAAATATAAATTTATATTCTTCTATATAAAGATTTGCCGGGTAAAAGTATATACAAGCCAGCCCAAAGCATTTAGAACGCACCTTCCTCTTGGCTACACCCCAAACTACACAACACTATTGCCATGAAAATGAAAAATATGTCAAATGATTTTTTTTCTGTCAGTCATTTATAACGACACAACATTTTGTCGAAATTAATTTATTTAGTTTATTGGTGGCATTTGTTGTCGTTTTCAAAAGTGTTTTCAAATTGATTAATAGGTTAATCGGTTATTTGTTTTATCGATTGTCTTAAAACTGATTGAAAACAGATTAAAAAGTAATGATGTGCATTTCAAAGTCTTTAATTTTCAACAATTTGAAAGTAATATATCGTTACCTTGTTATGGCAAGGAGCTTGCTCATTTTATTTTCAAATTGATTTGTTTGTATATTTCGATAGATTAGGGGTCACCTATAGAAATGTGCATGGAAATAGTCAATTTGAAAAAGAATGAGTTAGGTCATTTTTATATTAAAGTAAAGATATTTAGCATTTGCTTTCTTAATGTTTTTTTAAATTGAGAAAACAAACTTGACAACAACCACAATATTTATTTGCCAAACCATAAAATATAACCACACATTTTGAAAAGGTCCATCTGTCAGGAAAGAGTCCAAAGAGTTTTTCTTTGCAGCTGTAACTTCCGACCTTCTTAGAACCTTTTTTCACCTGTCCTATCCCTGTAATAATAGAAACATATTTTACGAAGAATACAGATATCTGAGGGATGAAAGTTTGCGGTTGAAAATCAAGAAAACTAATAGCTTAAACCAACTGGATATAAGTACTCGCTCCGTAAAGTCTGCAGGGAGCGTTGAATTTGATGCAGCGCCAAAGAAGTCTGACGAGAAAAAACAGAACTGATAGTATTGCCATTTTGATAATCCATTTTCACAATTAAAATTCGTTGTTCAAGAGTGTAGCGTTCCATAGTTCACTTAATAAATGCCAAAGGATGACAGTTCAATTCTTGACATTTTATCATTTGAAAGCCTATTTACTTCCTAGCCTCAAATTTGCCCACCCTTTATAAGTATGCATGTTTGGGCATAATAACTAACTGAGCACACGAACTTCCGAATTCTTCATGCATTCGTAATTTGTAACTAACTCGTATTCAGCCGAGTCTAGTAAAACAAATTTAATTTTGTAGCTTGTATTTAACCCGTATTTAGAAGAGTGCACGAACCTCCGAATTCTTCGTGTACTCTTTTATAATAGTAAAATGGACGTAGTTTTTGAATATACGAATTTCCAAATTCTTCGTATATTCGAAGTTTTCATGTATGTCGTATTTAGCCGAGTGATCGAACTTCCGAATTCTTCGCGTATTCGTTTCACTGTAGTATGTAATAGAACAAACATATTTTTGGATTTTACGAACCTCCGAATTCTTCGTATATTCATAGCTTGCACGTAAATCATATTTAGCCGAGTGCACGAACCTCCTTTTACTTCGCGTATTCGTTTCATAGATTTTGGGTTAATCGGTTAACCGATTAATACAAATTTTCAACAAGTTAGTTAATTTCAATAAAGAAAAATATATATTAAATAAAAAAGCAAGCAAGTGAGATCCTTTTATTAGTTGCCTTACAGATATCTTTAATTTTATTTATATGTTTAGGAATATCCAATTTCTCAAAGTTTTTTGTGGTTTTCAAGATCTTAGCATTTCTGATAGAGTCGTTTAATTCTGTTAGAAGACTGTTTGTCTTAGTGTCGATAGTTTCTTCTGTTGTCAAGTCATCATCAAGAGTTTATTTCCAAATTGTTTTATTTCTGTTTTTAACCCCCAACCAAAAAAGAGGGGTTTTATAGTGTGTATCTATGTAGAGCATAAACGACTGGATCGATTATGATTTAGCTTTTTGTGTTTGGGAGGTGACTTGATCGAGAAGAAAGTCCGTCCAGCCGTAGCTCCCAAACGGCAAGACCAATTTTAATTTAGTTTCTTTTGCTTGAAAGGTGCCTTGATCTTAAAATCGGCCTATATATTATTTTTTTCTTTTTAAAGATAAGTAACACAATCAGGAAATAATGCCTACCAATTAATTAATGCATGTGTTACCTTCTTTGGTAAAGGGATAGAGTAGAGAGAACAGGTGGTGAAGTGGGAGAGAAATAGAAAGATTAATTCATTTACAACCCTGCTATTGTGCGTTTTATGTACAGCAGTGTTGCAATCCCCTCTGGTGTCAAGTAGAGGTATAGAGCTGTGTAGCCATTTCTTAGTTCTTTTACTTCGCCGATGGTTCTGCTACAATACCGACGAAGGAGGATGCTGTGAAGGGCATTAGGATATGCTAGTATTAATCGCTGCCGGTACTGCCAAAGTGATCAGTGCTATGCCTTCATCGTTTTGACAGTCCAACAACAACCAACACAATAACACACCAATGAAGTTATCTACCATTTTCTTCGGGAGTTTTTAAAATTTTTCATTAAATTTTATTGTGCTGTATTTCAGAAAAATATTACCAGAAGGAAATATTCCTGATTTGAGGCGTAAAACAAGTCTATTTAAAACTTGAATTCGTCTCTACTTAAATGAAGCTTTTTAATTAAATTGTTTACAATAGTATTCTTGGCATTCATCAACTTATTAATCAAAAGTTTACTAATTTCCTCAACTTAAATTAGAGTAATAGAATATTTTCAAGCTATTTTATAGCAACGTCCAAAGAGTTATATGAAAAATAATTTCACAAAAAAAAATTTTTTCAAATACTACAAATATATATAAAATTTTTTTTTAAACGGTTAATCGGTTAATCGAACAAAATTAAGCGATTTAATCGATAACCGAAAATAGACAATTTTCAATTATTCGAACAGTTAATCGGACAGCAATTAATCGGTTAACTGCTTGTTCAATTCATTTTTGATGCAAGGCTTCTAAATAGCCAATTTCCTCCAAAGACCTCATGCGACCTAAACAAACCAACCTAATGCCACTGCACTTGAAATGAGACGCTGGGAGAAAGAATGGGCTAAGAAATTTTTCCACATAAGGTTTGAAAGCCTAAGCTGGTATAAAGTTAATCCACTTCAAATCAACGAAGAAAAAGGGTGCGATGGATATCACCCTCTCCGATTTTAATGGAACTCGGTATGGACATTTTTTAAATATAACAAAAAACGCGGATATAAAATGTTAACCAGAACGTCACCAGAATTTAAACAATAATTCTAAAAAAGTTGATTTTACTTACATAATTACAAATATCTTGGAAAATGTTTGAGTTACAAAGCTCAGCAATATAACGTTGGAATGGCAATAAGACCCCTTCTTTACAATGCACCATGGCCGAATTTCCAAATTTTGCGGCAAAAAGTAAATTTTTCAACTTTAGATATAAAAAAAATTTTATGTAGTTCAATTCCCAATATATTGGAAAGAAAAAATTTAAAACAAATATGACAGTTGGTAGCTGTGAGGCAAAAATGGTTTTACATGTTTTTTGTGATATTGTGAAAAGTTTTATCGTTTTATGTGGAGTAGAACTTACCTAATTCCATGAACTCCAAAGGGCATTCCGAAATGAATAACTACATTTCGGAAAACATCTAGGAAAACTCGAGTTTTATGGCTGGTTAATAAGCATGCTAAGTTAGAAAACTGTAAAGTTAGTCGGCATGTGAACTCTTGTAATCCTCACGCTTAAATTATAAGATATGCTCTTCGTTTTTATGTAAAACACTATGAGGAACGTTTTTGTAAAACATTTAAACCCTCTAGCTCTTCGTTGTATGGGATTTTTTGTTCCTTTCTTAAAAAAAAGTGAAGAAAATCTCCCCTGCAGCGACAATATACAAGGCTAAAATGTTCTACAAATATGTTCCTCGTGAACTTTTGCATGAAAATGCTGAACATATCTTGTACCTTAAACGTAAGGCTTATAAGATTTGCTATGCCGATCCTTAAACACAGTTTAAGTTTTGAATGATTTCTGGCGTTCCGGTTGAGTTTGTATCTTTAGTGTCCTGAAAGACCAATAGTAGAATTTAGTGAGAAATATTTTTGTAAAACATTTCAGCCCGTTATATCATCGCTGAAGGGCATTTTTTGCCCCTTTTTTAAAAAATGGACAAAAAGAGGGTTAAAATATTCCACAATTATGTTTCCCTTTGTATTTTAAATAAAAGTACTCAACATATTTTATACCACAAACCTAAGGCTTACAAGATTTCTTATGCCGAGTCACTTTAAATCCCCCATAGCTACGCCACTGCAAAAAGGGATGTGAACAACCCAAGTGGAAGTATACGTATCAAGTTTGGTGACGTCACCTTATCGGGAGATATTTTTTGCCGCAACTTTTCGATTTTCGGCTATAGTGCAATGATGTGATCAAAAATTTTCAGCCTCAGAAAAAGATTCACGTTGAATGAAAAAGTAATTTTCACAACAGAAATCTATTCTCCAGCCTTTTCCAAATCTTACTTTGCGAAGAGCTTAAAAAAGTTGGAGAACCTTATGAATCTCAATTTTGTTCATTATTTTCCGCCTTTTGACAACAAGCGCCTCTAAACAATCAAGAAAATTTAGATTTCATAAAAATGTGTAACAATTATTACATTTAATTTAAATAATTTATTATTTGTTTGCGGGATTTATTTTTCTATGTCATAGTGGCAGGCGTCTGCCAAAAAGCAAAAAGAACAGAAAAAAAATCATGAAGAAAGACTAAGAAAGAAGCAAAATCACTAATGAAAATTATGTTTTTAATGGATTTAAAATGTTTCTTAGACTAAAAATGACTAAAAGTTTTTGATGTTTTGGGGCTTCTTTTGTTTTATGATTCTTCATGGTGGGTGCACATTGCGTCCAACGGCCAATAAACACAACGTCAACCGGCGTTAAATATAATATGTGTTGCATTCATTCATTCATACTTTAAGAGTAAGACATGTGTGCCGATATGTGTGTAATTAATTAGGGAGGAGCAAATTTTTATTTACATTTTTGAGTATCTCTTACAAAGTGGAAAGGCCCGATGTTATTACTGTACTTAACAATAAACGATAAGCTATTGTCAAATATATTTGTTTAAATCACAATTCCTTTACTTTTTAGTGACTTGTTCAATATATATTTTTTTAAGTTTTCACGAGCTTTTGGTATTTTTTTTTTACAGTTTTAGCAATTTTTGGCGAATTTTTGTCCTGTTCGTGATAGAAGCAATTTTTAACAAACTTTTTGAGAAACTTTAATACGAGAGCTGCTTACTACTAAATTGACATTTATCTGAGGCTTAACATAACAGATTCCGGTATTACAGTTTTTATATATAAAAATTGCGATCACACTCAATGGAGCCACATAACAAGTGGTGATAAGCAAAGATACGCATGAGCAATGCCGACGGGAGCGCGATGGCTGCCGAAAACAACGTTATTCTGTTCTGCTGTGTACGTTGAAAATTAAATTGATGATGCGTTTTCCTTATTCCTAAACATATTCTTTCTGAATATAACGTTAGTAACCTTAATCACTTTGGATTCAGAAATAAAATTGGTTCCAAATATTCTTAAAATAATATCTGTTGGCTGAGTAGTTAACGCGTTTGACTACAAACCCTGAGGTCTTGAGTTCGATACTAGTTTCAGGCAAGCCAACAACATCTTAATTTTTCTCACGTGCATTGGTGTGCTATTGTGTTGGTTATTGTTGGACTATTAAAGGGATGAAGGCATAGCACTGATCACTTTGGCAGTACCGGCAGCGAGTAATACTAACATCTCCTAATGCACTTCACAGCACCCTCCTTCGTCGGTATTGTAGCAAAACAGTCCGCGAAGTAAAAGAACTAATAAAATGGCTACACAGCTTACACAACTCAATGCCTCTACTTGACACCAGTGGGGCTTGCAACACTGCTCTACAAACAAACGCGCAATAGCAGGGTTGTAAATGAACTAGCTTTCTATCTCTCTCCCACTTCACCACCTCTTCTCTCTACACTATCCCTTTCCCAAGAGAAAGTAGCACATTAATTAATTAACTGGTAGGGATTAATTGCCTGATTGTGTTACTTCTCTTTAAAAAAACTAAAAATAAGAAATATCTCTAATTTATACCACCCTAATACCCATTAATTTATAAACACAACCTGAAGCCGACAAATGTTCCAACGATTTGTATGCAAAAAAAAAAAAGAGCTACATAGAAATTAAGAACCCAAGAATAAGAAAAGAGATGAATGTATGTAGTTGCAAGCACTACTTATTTTGTTTGGTATTGTATTCGTATCGTATCGTATTGTATTTTAAACTTACTAAACAATCAGAAGATGTTGTATTCATTTATTTAGTTCTAGTTGCTATTTTTATCGCTGTTTCTGCTTGTTTTTGGTCTCAATCTGCGGCATCGACCTAGACCCAGTTGTACGGATGTGTAAATTTGATTTGTTAGTGTCTACTACAGCCATCCGAAAGTGCAAACAGAAAATTGTGTAGAAATATGCCAGCACTACAAACATTTTATTTTTGAAGACATGTTGCAACAAATTATTTTAATTAGGTAGGATTTTTTTTTATAAAAACAGATTGAACTAACCTTTTAGATACGAGGACATAATAAATTGTTTATTTATATAAATAAAAATGAATCTGTGTCTGTATGTTTATTTGTTTCTTCCTTATAGATAGCCAATATACAAATAGGATAATTTATTTCTTCATTATGGATTTTTTAAGGAGGTCCCCTCTATACACAGCAATTTTTAATTTCCTTTTATTGCACAACTACAACAGTGGGACTCTCTAAATTTAATGTGGGTTACTCGTAGAATAATGTTTGATTTCTAGGAATATTGGTAAAGAATTGCACCAACCCATAAAATACAGTAAAATCAACAAATGGAATTGTAGTTTAGTGGATAGTGCGCTAAACTACTAACCGGATGGTCACAGTTTCGATGCCTGCCAAGGCTAAAGCAGCGAGTGTGTTTAAAAAAATTATTGTTGGTTTGTAATTGTTTGTTCATGAGCTTAGGTTCTCATTAGGGTATTTAATCGGTTAATCGCTCGATTAATTAATCGAGGTTTTGGCTTAATCGGTTAATTATCGATTAATTGCGGTATTAACCGGTTAACCGATTAATTAAGTTTTTTCATAAATCAAGTAATTTTAGCAAATAAAATTGCATAAATTATCTATTATTTTGAATTTATTAGTAACAAAAACAATAACATAACAACCATAAAAATTCTTGAACTTAATTAAGCAAAAAATATATAAATATGTATTTATTAAAAAATTAACAAGCTTGTGAGATCATTATATCGGTTATTTCAATAGTTTAAGAAGATCTTCTAAAACAAAATTTCAAAAAAATAATTTCTTTAGTTCTGTCAAAACTTGGCTTCAAAAAATCCTTTCAGTTATCGAAGATGTTGAAGAAATCGAAAGCAATCCATAATACAGAACATCTAGTTTCTCAGTCCTTTTCCTGGATTTCTCTAAACTTATATAATTTTTTATTATGCCATTAGAATCCTGTTTTAATTTTTTTAAGACTTCTAATTGTTTCGGTTAATTCTGTTAAAACATTTCTTCTATTACTATTGGTAGTTTCTTCTGTTGTAAGATCATCCTCTAATACATGCTGGCAGAGCTCAGCAAAAAAAAGTTTATTTGCGAATTCCTTAGTTTTCGTTTTTGTACTGTATTTTAAAACACAGTAACTAGAAGGAAATATTCCTGAGTGGTGGTATAAAATAATTTAATTCGTCTCTTATTAAATCTAATCCTTAGATTTTTAATTAAATCGTTGGCAACAGTATTATTAGATTTTATAAAACTATTAAACAAAAACTTAATACATAATTCCCTAAAGTTCAATTAGAGTAGCAGAGTCTTTACTAAATTCTTTTATAGCCACGTCCAAAGATTTTAATATTTTTCTTAAGCTAAAATCACAGATTTTATTTTTCATTTTTCCTTATAAATACTCTTATTGTTATCCAATGGATTTCTAATTATATGAAGGTGTAGAAAAGTAAAATAGATTCATATCGAATAAAAAATTATTTGCTTATTTTTTGAAAATCATTGATATACTTGTAAATTCTCAAATGGTTTTTAAAAGTTTGTATATAAGATAAAGGGTTTGTAGCTGTTCAAAATTGTGCTTAAAGTCTACTGATGAGTTGGTAAAGCACCAACGAAATGCTGCATATAGACAATTGCTTAGACTCCAGCAAATACATTTCATTTAAAATAAAATTATGACAATATGTCAAATAATAATTTTCTTAAAGGTTTAATTTAGATTTTATTTTTCATTTTGCCTTATAAATACTCTTATTGTTATCCAATGGATTTATAATTGTATGAAGGTGTAGAAAATTACGATAGATTCATATCGAATAAAAAATCATTTGCTGGGTTTTGCATAGGTTTCAAAGCCTAATATGCTTATTTTTTTAAATTAATGATATATTTGTAAATTCTCAAATGGTTTTTAAAACTTTGTATATAAGATAAAGGGTTTGTAGTAGGGATGTAACGAATACCGATACCGATACCGGTATATCGGCGATACTTCAGATTTTCCGATATATCGGTATCGGCGATATTTTACTGTCGATACGACGATACTTTTAAAAATTTTTTCAGAGTTTTTTTTAACAAATAATTTATTTTTGTTCAATTTTACCATGAATTAAATTCACTTCATTATTTTTTAAATCTTATTAATATCAATTTTAAAAATTAATAATATTTTATGCTGTTATTTTGTAAAAAAATTATTTATTTTTTGTTAATTTTACCATGAATTCAAATTCAAGTCGTTGTTTTTTAAATCTTATTCCAGCAAAAGAAGACACTCCAAAGAAGTCACGAAAATTTAGAATTCGCGATCCAGAAGTATTGCAAATTTGGATAATTTCTAATTAGTTTTACATATCCTTGCCATTGCAAGAAGTTCTGTTTTTCGATTACCAATCACCGAATTGGAAGCGATGCTAGGACAAATTTCTTTTTCGGTGTTTTATAATGGTTTTTCCTCAAGGAAAAATGATACAAAATTACCCATTTTCACAATTTTTTTTTATGCGAATTTAAACTCAAAACTTTATTTTCATGTAAATTTAAGTGAATAAATATAAACTTTTAGAAGACTTTTAATAATTAAGCTATTAAGTTATTTAGAAGAATATTAGTTGATAAATGTTCTTTAAAAAATCGATTTTTTAAAAAGCATACGGAGTATTTTTTAAAATTAAAAAGGAATTAAAAATTTTTTCTTGCTTTTCTACTAATTATCTGCATATTTTTAATATAGATTTTTTTGAAGCAAAGAAAATGTAGCTCCTTAAATATTACTTCCAATTTTTTATACTGGTTTACAAGCAATTTTAAATATTCTCTCTTACAATGTAATTTTGTATTATAAAAAAATTGCACTTGAGTTTCGTTGATCTAAACTTGAACTCAATTTCAATATTCGTATCGGTATCGGAATCGGTATCGGCGATATTTATTTTTAAATATCGGTATCGGATCGGCAAAACGGCGTATCGTTACATCCCTAGTTTGTAGCTGTTCAAAATTGTGCTTAAAGTCTACTGATGAGTTGGTAAAGCACCAACGAAATACTGCATATAGACAATTGCTTAGACTCCAGCAAATACATTTCATTTAAAATAAAATTATGACAATATGTCAAATAATAATTTTCCTAAAATCACAGACTTATTTGTTTATATGAAAAGTAATTTCTAAATTCATACATTTTGTATATGAGACGAAGCAAATAATTAAACACACAAAAAATACGTTATAATACTACAAAATACAAAAATATTTGTTACGTCGGTTAATCGGTTAATCGACTGAAATTAACCGGTTTAACCGTTAATAGAAAAAAGCCAATTTTAAATTAACCGGTCAGTTAATCGGGTAGTAATTAACCGGTTAACCGATTAACGGTTAGCCGAATGAATACCCTAGTTCTCATGTTTATAAACCGGACGAGGCCTTTATCATATCAGCTAAGTCATCTTGCTAAATAATGATAGCACAAAGTATAAAAAGTATACATGAATTAAATACACAAATTTTTGTAATATGACTGTTTTCGTTATATTACTTTAAATTGGTAATTTTAACCATGAAAGTTGGTCATTTTAACCACAAACATTTGTAAGAATTAAATTAATAATTGTAACCATCAATGGGCGTGGCGTTGCCCACCTTTATATCCATCAGAATGTGTTCTCATGGGCTCTCAAGTTGATCGGAAGTCTCGAAGTTGGTGAAAATTTAGCACACCAATTTATACCAATAGGGAGAAAATTTGCGTTCTTTGAATAATGATTTTTGAGTAATTTCATTAAAACTAAAAAAAACTGTTCTACGGACGGGTACAAAAGCATACATATATATATATATATATATATATATATATATATATATATATATATATATATATATATATATATATATATATATATATATATATATATATATATATATATATATATATATATATATATATATATATATATATATATATATATATATATATATATATATATATATATATATATATATATATATATATATATATGTATATAGGGTTGAAGGGGACACTTTCGCCTTTCTCTGGGTAATTTACTTTTTTTTAATCCCTTTTGATATTCAAAAGTTCTATTCTAGTCCTCACCCAATTTTCAAAACTATCAGAAGAACCAAAATATATTTGTCTGGATACGTCGAATAGTGGCTTCGGTGAGTAAAGAGTTTTCGCTTAGCAGGCCTTCGGCCGGGCTTAAGGGTTTTCTCCTCCATTTATGTCGAATAGTGGCTTCGCAGAGTAAAAATCGAAAAAAGCGCTAAATGTTTACTCAGCCAAGCCACTATTCGGCTAGGCGATAAGTCTTTAGTGTTGTGTTTTTCTTCCGACGGGGTTTTTTTGTAATTTGGAACGATTTTACTCTTTTTACTTTTAGTCTTTACTCAGCGAAGCCACTATTCGACATACATGGAGGGGAAAACCCTTAACATCGGCCGAAGGCCGGCTAAGCTATAAATCTTTACTCGGCGATGTCACTATTCAACATACATGGAGGAGAAAATCCTTAAGCCCGGCTTTACTCAACGAAGCCCAGTATTCGACATACCTGGAGGATAAAACCCTTAAGCTCGGCCAAAGGCCTGCTGCGGGCGTCTCTACTAGTTGGAAAATTTTTACTCAGCGAAGCCACTATTCGACATACCTGGAGGAGGAAACCTTTAAGCCCGGCTATGTAGCGGAATATATTTTGTTGTTTACATCTCGACCCAGAAATAAATGCATTTGTTTTTTATATTAAATAAAAATGCTGGGTACATTTTTTTCAATTGGAAACACGCGGCGTAAGTATTTAAGAAAGGTCAGAATTTATTCAAAATCTCTCAAACAAAGATTAGGGTGTTTTTTCATAATCAAAAATTGTCTCAAATTGATGACCCTATTTCATTTTTTCTTTGGGACTATTTTACATTATTTTCGGACGCAATTTCATAAAAAATATTGGGGCTATATTGCATAATGAAATAAATATAACCCCAAATTTGGGACTATTTTTTCGGTTTTTGTTTTGGGGCCTTATTTCGCAGCGCCCAATTCTATCATTCATATCAACAACAAAAATTTAGCACCATCTTCAAATTCAATTTAGTCCAAGCAAAGACAAATTTGCCATAGTTTTTGAATATGCAAGGGGCTTAATATTGCACATCACTTCACAACTATGTTGCCCCAAAAGTCTTATTGAAAACAAATATTTTCGCAAAATTAAAAATAAATAATTCTTACATTTTTTGTAAATTTATTTTCAGATGCATATTATTCACATGTTTGTCAAGATTATTTTGTTAAATTAAAACTAAGCAGCTTGCAGGGAAAGACTACAATATAAAATTTAAATAATACGATTATGTTGGCGTCGTAGTTCTGTCAGTTGCAACAGTTGATATGTATCACCCACTCCCAATGGCACTTCCTCAACGCTGTCTTGACTTGTTAAAAAGATCGACAATAGCAATAAAAAAAACTCAATTACTCAATTATACTTTAGACAATACAACTGGTTTAGATTTATAAGATACAATTTAAACAAACTTGTTGATACTAGAAGGAACTGAAGAGATGTGTTGAACAGACTTAATCGATTTCATTGCCTGAGAGTATGGGAAGATGGTAAATATATAGTAAATGTTTGCTAAATTTGTATTCACACAAACTATTAATCAATTGACTCTGAGATGTTAATCAATAATGAATTGTTAATTACAGTAACAACTTTTAAAGTTGGATGTTATTATATTATTATAATATAATGCAACAAGCAAATTTAAAACTTTTAAAGGCACATCTGAACTAATTTAAATATCTTTGAAGTTTCAATAGATATCGTTTTCTTTAATTCATCTTCTTCTATACAACTTCAATATCTTTAGTTAAATTCAAAGGCATATGAGAAAAATATCTAAAATTGTTTAACACTATCCAAAACAACATAAGTTAAAGTTAAAACAAAAAGAAACAAAAAGAGCTATAGACTAAAAAAAATATTATCATGTATTAGAAATATAAATCTAAAACGGATATAACAAAAGGAACAGTAAAAGGTCATAAAACATACAATCGTACTGAAGACACAATGAAGACTTTAAAGTCAAATGCCACATAAAAAGCAGCTCATAAAAACAAACAAGCAAACATTTGCATAAACATTAATATAATGTTTGGCGGAAAATCATTTTGATGGACTTAAAAAACGTTGGCAGGTGAAAAATTCTTCTGAACCAAATAATTTTTTCTTAAAAAATATTGCTATGCAACAAAGGAAATGCACGTATGTACATATTTTTTGAGCACTCTACCATATCAGTCGTTGGAAACTTGTTATTTAAAAAAAAATTGATTTTTGTACAGTGTAAATATGCGCAATTTTTGCAAAAATCAAGTGAGTTCACTTTATTATGAATAAAGCCGCCATTTATCGATCAATTTTGTTGACATATAGCTAGTTTTTATTTTTGTGTGTAGCTTCATGATCCAGTATTAAAAATTTTAATTTTTTCCGAAATGAAAAAAGCTTAAAATAGTTGAGCATGCTAAAAAAGACAGTTAGTGAAGTTCCAAACATGTAGAAAAAGTTCATTAATAGGTGCGACTCGCCGTGAGATGGCGACAGTCTGTTAACTGAGCTTACTAATATTAGTAGGATTTTCGCTACAGTGCTGTTGCCACTGTCAGTGATGGTGTAGGTAAAGGACTCTGATGAGTAGATTTGGTAGTCCCGAAACAGCTGTCAGTACAACCCTCCGTACATCCAAATTTTTCTTCGAATGTTCAATATTTACATGCTTTAGAATTTCTTTCTTAAATAAAAAATAATTTGATCGAAAGATTAAATTAAAAATGAACTTAAGCCAAACTAACTAAATAACTTTGAATAAAACAGTTCGACTAAAAATTCATAACTCAATAATTTAAAAAAAAAAACTTTTTTTTAATTTTTTACGAATTTTTCAAAAATAAAAACATTTCAATTATACAAAAAAAAAAAAAAAAAAAATATATATATATATATATATATATATATATATATATATATATATATATATATATATATATATATATATATATATATATATATATATATATATATATATATATATATATATATATATATATATATATATATATATATATATATATATATATATATATATATATATATATATATATATATATATATATATATATATATATATATATATATATATATATATATATATATATATATATATATATATATATATATATATATATATATATATATATATATATATATATATTTATTTATTTATTTATTTTTTATTACTTCGCTCTGAATAACTTTGAACCCTTTACGCATATAAAAAATTTTTTATTTTATCTTAAAGACGGCTAAAATTAAAATTATTCAAAGAAATTTTAATTATTTTGGCTTAAGTTCGGTTTTAATTTAATTTTTCAATTAAATTATATTTTTATTTAGAGATAAATGTGAAGCATGTAGACAAAGAAAATTTTAACTGCGCGGAGGGTTGAACTGACGTTTCGATAACTCCCGCTAATCTCATCAGAGTTCTTTGCCGCTTAGCCCACTCGACCAAAGGGCTATTTTCAAATACCTGTTTAATGATACCCATTTTAATATATTTTGCCGACTTTTTATTTTTTTCTTTTTCACAAAATGACGTCTAAAGATATGACTACTGTAAATTTTGTAAATTTTGAGATTATGGTTGGTATCACTGCTCAGAGATGTTCGCCCAAGTTTGCAGGTGGAATTATCCCAATATTCACCTCCAAAATAACTTAAAACGAGATTTTTACCAACCTCTACCTTCTTTTTCCACAATATTGTCAAACTATGTTTTTACATTTATTGTATTTTATTTTCGCATTTATGGCGCCTTGTCATCAGAATTCTGACATCAATGCTATGACAAATGTCATCAAAAATTAAAACAGACATCAATCTGATGACATCATAGAATCTTTATAAAGTTTAAGTGTCGCCTATGCTATTACTAGAATGATATCAATATGATATAATAAATGGCATCGTATTGATATCATTCCAGTAATAAAATAGGTGACACTTAAACTTTATAAAGATTCCATGATAACGTTTGTCATCAGATTGATGTCTGTTTTATTTTAAAATATGTATAAAAGAAAGCATAAACAATGTTATAACAGGTGTAAAACACTGTATTGATGTACGGTAATCGTCATTACTATGACAGAGCTAATAATAAAATCTGGAAGTGTTTTTAAAAACTAAGCCAGTACAGTATACATATACAGACAGAACATCGAAGCAAACGAGAGTATGACACCTTTTCATCATACTGATGACACTTAGTCATCATATGTATGTCGCATCAATGATGTTTTTTGTTGACTTTGTGCCGCCGATGCTTTAGATGGTGACGTGGATCAAATTGTATCCATGTCATCTAGGGTTTGGCAACCAGGAATTCCCGAGCGGAGAAAAGTTTGCTTTTAAAATCCCGTTTTCCCTTGAAAATATCAAAATTTTCCCGGGAACATGGAAAAAATAACGTAAGTGACCGCCAAATTTATTTTGATTCATATAAGAAATTTCTATTATAATCCTGTTTTTCTTTAATATCAAAATGTTTAATAATTTTTAAATATTACGAAAGTTCGTTTGACCGACTCTACGACTAAATTTATACGACGAAATTGTTTAAGTTCTCTTTTAAAGTTGCTATTCTTTTCATCGTCTGTTTAATACAAATACCCTGTTTATCGATGTCGAAGGATATTTTTCATTCTTACAATTTCATTCGAAACAAAAATAAATTCTAAAATGTTTACCTTGTTTCAAATGTAACTGTAAGAATGAAAGAATTCCTTCGACATCGATAAACAGGCAGTAAAATGTCCATACAATTTTTTAGTACAAAATAATAATGTGAACAGCTCAAACTTATACAGAAATTTCATATAAATTGCATGAAATTGAATTTATACCATTTCTCTTAAGCCGAGGAAAATTTTTGCATGATTCGAAACATACATGCAAGATGAATTTTGTAAAAGATGTCGTTTATTCACTATAACAGAACAAAGTGGAATACTTTGTACAAGTATCAATGATTACAGTGCTCCCTAAAGTAAGTAATTCGATATTAAATGAACTTTGAGTGATTTTCCGGAGAATTAGTGAACAATTTTTGGAAAGTGTAGTGGAAATTTTAAGCTCATAGAAGCTGTAAAAACTTTAAGTTGACACTACATAAATTTATTATAAGTCGACGCAATTATTGAAACCCTAAAGGAGATGTTTTAAGATAAATAAAATTAATAATCAAAGACATTTAGACATCTCAGGATATGTAAAATTCAGCTCTGCTGAGTATAGTACTGTAACTTGCTTGTACTTAACGATAAGAGTCGTCCTGAAAATTTTTCAAGCAAAATAAGAAACACTACGGCAAGTTCTTTATAAAATTATTTGGAGGCCTTAAAATAAAATTTTAAGCTAATTTCTATATATTCGTCAATTAGTCTTTATAGAATCTCCTACTGCGTGACAACTATAAACCCTATTTGCTTGAATTCACTTAAAAAATTTTAAAAATTCGTTTTAGAATTAACTTTTATTTAAAAAGAATGCTTAAATAATAAAACAATTGAAATTTCGCCAATTTTAATTTAATCGGGCATGTTCTGTATTTCATGTGGAATTAATATGTGCGGAATTATCAAAGCATTGTTGTTGTAAATTATTATTTATAACAACAATGCTTTGATAATTCCACACATTTTAATTCCACATGAAATACAGAACATACTCGAATAAATCCATTTAATTTAGAAAATTAACTTTCCAGGGAATCGCGGGAATTCCCAGGAACGTAAGTTTTTCATTCCCGTTTCCGGGGAAATGCAAAAGTCCGGGAAATCCCAAACCCTAATGTCATCTTATAAATATGCAATGAATTGAGGAGCCTCCGATAAAGACCAATATTAGAAGAATCAATAAAATAGCAAATAGTAGAACTCAAAGAGAAACAAGTAAAAGTAAGAAAATTTTAATATGTATAATTGGCCAGCTGATGCTGACATCACAATGATGAAAAGTATCATGGTGTCAAAAACGAAGAGAATTGACATAGCATAGATGTCAAATTAAATCAGCGTTGTAACGGTTGTTCAATCAATGACATTATATTGATTAAATATTGCCATTATATTGATTCTAATGCATAAATTCTATGATATCTGAATGTCATTGCATTGATGATAGATTTATCATCATTGGCATTGATGGTCACCTGATGTAGAGGCTGACATCACAATGAACAAAAGTGTCATGGGACTAAAAACCAAGACACTTGACATTGCATTGATGTCAAAATACATCAGCATTATGGTGGTTTTTCTATCAGAGTAGCCTCCTGAAAATAAGGTCACTTTTCATCAGTATCATCACATATAATAAGCTGCCCAGCAAAAACTAGTGCTGCGTGATAAGCAGGTTTGCAAAGGAGAGTTTTGTTGGTGTAGCTTACAAACATGCTTACGTATTACATGATATTTGTTCGCGATGTCCCACTTTGGATCATTTCTTGTTAAACGCTTATTTCAGCGCATTGAGTATATAATAAAATCATACTATTGTTTTGTCTTTTTAGGTTCGTAACTCATCGTCATTCTTCGTAAAATGTATATTTTTATAACCTCTGCCTTACAGTAGCGCTTCCTTGAATGCACCATTGTAAGTGAATGTGCAAAAATTATTAGTTATTTATGTGAACGAAAAAGAAAAATATAAGAAGCTTAAGCATTTCTTGCCATACATTATTGCTTATATTCAGGCAATACATTTGTCGCTACTGTGAAGCGCATTTGTATAACATGAAAAATTTGTACTGCTTCCAAAATTTCGATTATTTTTTGCTGGGTGAGATCATCAGACTAAGCGGTTGAAAATATATATTGCTGCGGTAGTATTTCAATCAAATGCATGATATTATTTTAAAAGGGGACAGAGAAATGCAGTGGTCTCGACGAATATAAAATCAAATTCAATATAGCAATCTCTCGCCATATGCTTCAAACACTCTGCACAATACAGTTGTCATTTGGTTAATGTTTAAGTTAATATCTGTACGTATTTTTGAGTTACTAGTAATCCTACTGTCGCAAACTTTTAATAAAATATTTTCCATCAAGTGTGGAAAAAATCCAATGCGACACATAACATCATGCTGCTATAATCCTTCAATTAGGGCATTAAGAAGTTAGCGGTATTCGATGTTTGTTGCGTTTTGGATATCAACTGTTTGCAATTGCAACGCTTTTGTCATTATTCGTGAGCTCTTCTTTTACTCACTTTGAAACATAAAAATATATACATAAAAATATACACATAAGTATACTTAAATACTCACATACACATGCACTCCTATGGATACATCCAGAATCCAAGGATATTTTATTGTCCCGTGTATACAATTTTTATGTTTTTTTTTTAATTTTCTTTAATATTTTTTTTAGAAATTCTTTCATTTTGGTAGATATTTTTTATTTAATTTTATTTCAATTGTCAAAATATGAGTTGTGAGACTGCAATACAAAAAAGCTATACCGATTTGGTATAGCGTAGTTGCAAAAGAGTTGTAAGTGCAAAGTAATGTATTTTTTTGTTAGATTGCAAACAAAAAGCTACGATATTTTGCACTTGTTCCTTTGCAAGACCATTCGCACCAAACAATGAATACCGCTATTGTTTTCAATTGAACTGAAGCACTGGCGTATACTTTATGCGCAGATTTTATATTCTTTCGAATAAGAAAAGACATATTGAAATCTGTAGGTTTTTTATTACAAAATTTAATCGACCAACTACTTTTCGATTTTAAGAGAACTTTGCCGCCTACCTACTTTCCTAAAAAAAAATACTCACATACGATTATCCGGTAATGCATTATTCTATAGCACACAACCACTCTCACATTTAAACTGACATTTCAGCGGAAGTACTTAATTTTCCACACAACTTTACATTTGTTAGTACATTTATAAGTGTATGTGTGTGTGTGTATATGTGCGTGCACGATTTACAGAATCTCAGCATGGAGTTGAAATATAAAGTTATATTATTGCTCAAAAAGATAACAAGCAATAACCATTAAATGTAAAAACAACAAATATAGCACCGCTTATAAATCTATTAACAGTAGAGCTAAAAACGAACTTTAATTATAATAAAGATTTTAATACATATGTATGTAAAGATTTAAATACATATGTATTAATTAAGGAATCAAAACGCGATAAGGAGATCAAGAAAAAAACTTCTTAATTTTTAGATCATGCACAGTAAACAGAAAGGTCTTGTGCTACTATCTGTAGTGTAGGCAAAGTGCTTCTATCTGTAGTTCTATCTGTAAAGTATCTGTAATATCAGTAGCTCTTCTTTGAATATCTTCAAGACTCCCACCCACTGTTCGATGCCATAAAAAACGCAAACATTTTTAATGACTTTGAATTAGAATTATGAATGAAGTTACAAAAGTTCTGAAAAGCGAAGAATGAACGCGAAGAATGAACATCAACAACAATGACATCAAAATACAACAATAAAACATAATTTATGCAGTTAGAAGCAGCAATAACAATAAAATAAAAATCAACACCACAAAAGCTAAGAAGTGTTACTGAATCATCATGAAACCACCAACAGAACGAAGAGCCACAGACAGTATGATTTAAATCTTCACATTATTATGCAAGACATGTAGGAAAACTAAATTCATACATTTGCTTGAATTTAATGCAATTTCATTCTGACATTTGCGATGGACATTTACATATCGTAGTAGTTCCTCTAAAGGGGGTCAATTCAAAATTTACAAATTTTTAGTAGAGGCCAAATACTGTTTTTATTTTACTCTACTACTTTATCACAAAGAGGGATACAACTGCATATTTTGGCGAAAGAATAGAGAAAATTATGTAAGATTTGTACAATATGTAGATATGACCACTGTATATCGATCTGTGGCAGGCAAAATTTTGAGTTGACCCCCTTTGCACAGAAAAAAATATATTTCGATTTTGATAACAAAAATCCCGGTATTCAATTTTTTTTTTCAAATGTGCTGTGATAAAGAAATCCGCTATATTGATAACAGAATTATTTAAAAAGAAAAAAATATATAAATTTAAAAAAAAAAGTTTTGGCATGGCTGGGATACGAACCCAGGCTTCCCGGACGTAAAGCTTATTCCCTACAGCCCAGCCATGTATCAGTTATTTTTTTAAGTACTTATGTATGAAAAGAAAAGAAATAGCCGCATGGGAAAGAAATACATACAACGAAATATTGTATCAAGTTAATGACAAATGTTATTGAAATTCATATTTTTTCAATATGTTATTAAACATAATTCTTGTCTATTTTTTTCTGTATGGAGAAACTAGTGCGATATATGAATGAATGTACTCTCAGACATATGTACAATATTGTGAGCGGTAACTATATGGGCACTTTACGATTCCTATTTTCATAATCTCACCGTCAGATTGTAGTTAAAAAGAATATGTAACTCTTAATAACATTAAGATCAATCTGTGAAGAATGTTCACATAAAGTATAATTTTTATTTATTGATATGATTATTTCGAACGTATTTGCTTTGTGAACCCAAATTGATTATTAGGCTAAGGCTCGTAACATTATATTCAGAATGAATTGGGCATGAATAATATTCCATGGAACAAGGGAAAAATTAACATCAAGTTAATTTTTCAACGTACACAGCAGAACACAGCAGCACTACTTTCGGAAGCCGCTACACTTTCATCATCAGTGCTCATGTGTATTTTGCTTATCACCACTTGTCAGGTAGCTCTGTTGAATGTGATTTAAATTCTTATATAACAACTTTTTTGTGAAAATTGAATACGAGAATTAAATCACTTAGGTTGATATTAAGCTGCACTTTCGCAGTGTTACCGTTGGTTTATTTTTCTTCAATACCATTTTTCCAATTTTTTTTTTACTTTTTTGGTTTTATTTTATACTTAAACATGAATGAACATGTAAACATGTGAAAAGCTCAAGCTAGTAGCCAATTTTTTATTATTATGGTTATTTCGAACGTATTTGCTTGTGAGTCCAAATTGATTATTAGGTTTATAACGTTATAATATTTCTAGACAATCTTATGAAAAGAGCAACCAAAGAGGAGGACAGAGGAATCTCCTGGGGTTTTAATAGAAGGCTGCAAGATTTAGTTTACGCTGATGACATCTGTCTACTTTCACACAACTGCAACGACATGGCGGCCAAAATCGGAGCTGTACAGAGAGAAGCAGGAAAATATGGTATGAAGATAAATATAGTAAAGACTAACGTAATGCGTATCAAATCCTCAAATAATTCAACATTCTTTAGAAATGGTTACTTCAACCGGCGGCTCTAATCATGATGTACACAATCGCATCAACTCTGGTATGCGGTCATTCGTACTGCTAAGTCTCATCTGGCGTTCTCCTTACATATCAAGAAGAACCATGCTTCTATATGCATCGAATCAGTGCTTCTATATGGATGCGAGTCTTGGAATGTCGCTGCTCGAGATGTAAACTCGCTACAAGTGTTTATAAACCGATGTTTGAGGAGAATTTTAAGAATATTTTAGCCTCAAACCATAGCAAATGAAAGACTGTGGATGGAAACCAACCAAACCTTCATAAATAAAGAGACTCTCAGAAGAAAGTGGCGTTCGATTGATCATGCCTTGCGCAGACCACTAAACGATACAACTAGAAATTCTATAGAATGGAATCCCCAAGGTAGCCGGATAGACCATCACATACATGGCGACGACAAATTGAAAGAGAAATTGCCAAGGACAATAAAAGCTGGAACGAAATTAAAGCACTAGCGATGGACAGGTCTGAATGGAACACTATGTTCCTAACAGGAACGACGGGAACTTATTGTTATTATTATTAACGTTACATTCAGAAAGAATTTGGCATGATTCACACGCTGTCACAGTGAAAATACTCGTTTAAAACGACTTAGTGAGATTTGTGGGTGTAGTTAAGTAGATCATTTTGGCATTTAAAAAATTGTAATACACCCTCAAAATCGGAAGTTATCGATAAAAACACTTTTTTGAGACTTAACGGAAAAAAAAT
The DNA here is from genome assembly GCA_956483635.1 of Panzeria rudis. NCBI lineage: Eukaryota > Metazoa > Arthropoda > Insecta > Diptera > Tachinidae > Panzeria > Panzeria rudis. The sequence goes on from OY101447.1 coordinate 125,053,919, forward strand.
TTTTCACTGCGTGTTTTCTTCATAGATTTTAAATTTTTAAACTGTCTTGAATAGAGGAGGACTTAAGCTTTCCGCGTGTATTTAAAATATTTTATTTTGACATATATTTCATAGAAATATCACCAAAAGAAAAATTAAAATTTTTTCCAATTTTTTTGTAAATTTTTGGTATTTTTTGCAACATTTTGCTTGAGAACCTAGAAACTTTTTACTTCCTTAAAAAGTGTATCTTATAACGATTACACTAAGCCCTAAATTATTAAAATCGGTTGGTAATTGGATAAGTTAAAATATGTTTAACCAAAATTTCAATGAAAAATAGTACATACAACACATTCCCAGTGCACTCCACAATGCATGCATTGTGGAGTTGCTCACAAAATAAATGGTACAAAATATATAACTGCTAAGCCACTGGTCAGAGTTATTTGAAAGATGGCCCATCAATAGATGAGGGGCTATATTTGCACACTATAGTTTCCAAAAATTTGCAGGATATGAACTAACGGCTCTTTATAAGTTTTAGAAATATTCCTTTCCCAGTGAAAATAAACGAAAGTAATTTTTAACAAATCACATTTTCATTATCTTATTAACTTCTTTGGAAGATCTTTTTCACTGTCTTTTTGTAACAAAATTATTAGCTATACGCAGAGAAATATGTATAAACATAATTATTAAGCGAAAGGCTCAACCCAATAAGTTTTACTCGTATTTAAGAATATTTTAAACACACTTTCCGATAAAAAGAAAACAGAATAAAAGCATTAATTTTAATTTTAATTAAACTTTAATCTTGGTATTTTCAATTTATATATAATCCTATAATTACACTATACAACACGAAAAAAAATTTCGGGATTCTGACAATGGATTCCGCTAAAAGAGACAAAAAAATGTGTGCCAGCGTTTTGAAAGATTACATCGGAACTTCATTTTAGGGGGTCAAAGTTTCCCAATTTGGCCTATTCGAACAGCATATCGGTATGTGAAAATATATTTTTGATTTAAAAACTCCAATTGATTTTAATGTATATTGTTAATACTGCTATTATTATTATTAAATTAAAACAATTTCTTTTAATCTTAAGTAGTGAAATCTTTTATAGAATTAACATTTCTCACTTCAAATATTTGTTTATAATTAATAAATTTAAGCTTTCCTTAATCATGATTGATATTGCTTTTACTGTTAAGCCAATCCTCATGCAATTCAATTTACATATTTCTTCAGTAAAAAAAGTTTGTTATTTGTAATATTTATTAAAATTTTTCAGTTTTTTACAAGTTTTTTCATCCCAATCGGAATAATAATTTTTATTATTAATGATTTTTTTTTGCAAGTTGCAACCAACAGCATGCTGTGTGTTTGTATCAGTGTAAATACCAAGTGTAATATTGTGCATAATAAATATTTAGCCACAAAAAAGTTAGTAAAAGTCTACAAAAAAAATACGTTACTAAAATTTAAAAACTGGTCTCGATACCGTGACCTAGTAAACTTAAAATCATATGCATAAAAATCATAAATGGGAACAAGCACAAGCCCATGCGTACATATGTACATCAAACTACCAAAAAGATTACCAGTTGCATTTGTAATTTTGCATGTCTCTACACTCAAAAAAAAAATGTTTAGTCAAATTAAGACAACATGTTGAAACTTGGTTTGGCTAAGTTTAGGTTAAATGGTAAGACCGCTTAAATTGTGTTTAGTCGAATAATATTATAACTACTGACGCGATTTACTGCCCATAGCTCTCAATGAGGTCCTCAATTTTCCGGCTACTAAGAACATTAAAAACCTTAATACCCATTAAGGCAATAAAGGCATTATAGGTAGCTATGATAGCCTATTGGTGGAAATATCTTGCAGGAAGACGCTGTAGGTACCGGATAGTCTTATTAAGATCCACAGACCTACACTCTAAAACATTTTTGTTGAAAATTAGGTCGATAATAGTACACTGAAAATAATCCATGCAACATTTTACGAAAAAAAAACTTTCGTAATGAATTTTTTCGTAGAATATACGAAACTTTCGTATATATTATGAAAAATATTTAGGCAATATTTTTTTGAATTTACGAAAGTAACGAAAACCTTTCGTAAATATTTTTCCTTATTAAAAAGTATATTTGAAATAAAAAAATAAATTTAAATAATTTTTTATAAATTGACGTATTTTCCAGATGTAAGTATATAAAACAAATTTTAAGCTCTTATAAAATAAGTAGAAAGTGGATCAGTGGGTAGAGTACCTGCCTTGCAATATGAAGATTGCGAGTTCGTGCCCCGCTTGAGCCATACTTTTTTTTACTTTTATTTTTTAATTATTTTCGTACATTTCGTATATTTTACGAAAGAATTTCGTGGTACGAAATTAGGAAATATTTAGTAATATGTACGAGCGTTTTCGTGCATATGTTGCATGGAATTTTTTCAGTATAGGTAACACTTTACTCATTATTATCGATCTAAAATTATACACGCATTCTTTTTGTTGATTTTTGAACAAAATATGTTTACTTAGCCAAATAAAAAATTAGCGGCGAAGCGGTTGGCTACCTGCAGCATCGAACCGCGACCTCTTGGCTGATAGTCTGACGTATCTACCTATCAGCCACAGGCATATTATTTTATCCACTTGAACTATATATGTATGTTTAATTTGTGAAGTCAAATTAGACAAATTATGTTTTTATTGCAAATACCCAGCAAAAATTATTGCTTGCTGGAAGCATTTTTATAAGGGAGACTTCAAAATAGAATCAATTGCAATTGCGCTTTTATAATGCATGATTTTTGTTCGCGATGCACCGCTTAGAAGCAATACTTTCTGCTTCCAAAAAATGCTTATATTAGTGCTGAAAATCATCAAAATTTTCAGCACTACAACTGAAAATATATGGAAAAATGATTCGATGTGAGTTGGCGGGGCTGATGGATTTATTAACGTCATGTTAAAGGCTTATTACTTTTTATCTTCAGTTATCAATTTTGTATTTTTACTCACTGTTTGTTATTTTAATTTCAACTAGTATCGAACTAAGCATCTTCAGATTTGAAATCCAACGCACCAACCACTGAACCAAAAACACTGTTGCAAATCGGCAGCATGAAGTTAACATGAACTTACTCTTATAAACACATTATATTAAAATTATTTACTTTATTTTTAAAATGTACTGTTCGTGTATTCACATGTGGATCTGTGTGTACTGTCCGTGTATACAATCGTAGAACATATTTTAGGGTCTCGCTTACGTTAGTGCTTCCAAGAAGCACTATCGTCAGAGAGAGAAGTTAAATATTAAATACTTATGTTGCTTTGCATATATTTATTACATTTTAAAATTATCGTCAAAAGCTAATAAGTATTCGTGCATATTTGTTCGTGGTCTTTTGCAAACTTTAGTGCATTTGTGGTAGCATTTTTGGAATCATTTGTTCTTAAATAAGCAATGCATTGCTTCTAACAGCTTTTAGTGCTTCTAAATGTCGAATATTTTTTGCTGGGTACATACCTACAAAATCGATGCACTTTTAGACAACGAGAAATTTTCAACACAAATTTAGACAATACATGATCCTAAATTTTAAGTAATGTTTTAGAGTGTAGATCCTTATAGAACACCACCGATACAACAGTCGTCTTAAAGACATTCGACAACATTGGAACACTACCGGCTCGTACAATGAAAGTTTCCCCTTACTCATCATCAGAAAATTTTCTGACGGCGCACATTGGTTCCAATTTGAAAAAAATGGTAATAAATCTGTATCTTTTAAACGTACGATCCGATTACTAAACGATGTATCCAAGAATCATAGAGAAGCACCTAAGCTTAAAGAATGTTGAAGGTTGGACCACCCTGTTGAAATACGCTGTGAGCTACAGCGTGTCAAAGTTGACTACCGCGGGAATGAAAAACCTTGTTGGCCTCATAAGTTTTACAAATAATATCCGATTTTAGCTCGATGTAAAGCTTATAAATAAACAAACAAAATACACTTTACTTCATTAAGATAGCTTTAATATTTTCAGAGATATTTGGCTTTGAATTTTAAAATGTTTGTTATTGTCCTCGACTTTGTTCCCAAATTCGTAAATATTTCCGGTAATGTCATAGCCAAAATTTTCAAAAAAATATTTTATGATTTTTAAAAACATCCTTGACAATATGCCGGAGAAATTTTTAAGTTATCCCAATTCATATAACCGTGAAAAAAAATTTAATTAAAGACCTTGAAATTAAGGTGAAAAATAGCTACATTTTGACAAAAATAGAAGTTTAAGTATTGGACGTTTTTCTCAAATATTTTTCGAAGCAAAAAAGTTTTTTTCCATATTTCAAAAGACTAGACTTCAAAAATTACTGCATTTGAAATTTTGAATCGATTAAAGCATGCAGGCTAGATCCGGCATTGGACCAATGCAGTGAATTTTTCTACGAAATTCTAAATTAATCGCTTAAGGAAAAAAACGAACATCGAGTTTTTAAAATTGTTTTTACAAATGATATTAGATATATTAATATGAACAAAAAATCAGAAAATGGGAATGAAGAAAAATAAACCAGTGGCAGCACTGGGAAAGTGCAGTTTAATATCAACTTGAAAGTGATTTAATTCTCGTATTCAATTTTCACGAAAAAGTAGTATGTATATGACTCTACTCCAATCTGATCATGGATTCTGAGTTTTCGGAAAGTCAAGTCTTGAAATTTCATTTCTTTCATCAATTCATTTAGATTTTGTTATATATCGTCGGCTTAATATGCAAACCTTCTAACTCCCTTTCAGCACATTTTACAGGAGAGACAAAATACTTCTTATATATCATATTTGCACCTTGAGAGGAAAATCAAATATATAGTTGGTTTATTTTATGGTATTCTTCATCTATGACAATAATCTACAAAAATAAAAATCGCAAAAACACAGCTAAATTGGAGTTAGTAATAATCACTGAACTAATAATTTACTGGATTTAGCAGTTTTTCTTACAAAAAATTTTCTATGAGTGGATTTAGCAGTTTTTCTTAACAAACCTTTTTACACACTTCAAGACTCAAATTGAAGAACAACTACATGCTTTAAGGAGTAAGCGTGAAAAAAATAAAACAATAAGCAATGCTAGTATACTCTTTCAAACAGAAAAAAGGTTTCCATATTGGTTCATATATACCTGCTTAATATGCAAACCTGCTAAATCCACTTTTTAAGTAAATTGAGATATTGATGCCGTGTGGTAGAGAAATTTACGCCTCGTCGACCAGCATGTAGTTGTTCTTCAATTTGAGTCTTGAAGTGTGTAAAAAGGTTTGTTAAGAAAAACTGCTAAATCCACTCATAGAAAATTTTTTGTAAGAAAAACTGCTAAATCCAGTAAATTATTAGTTCAGTGATTATTACTAACTCCAATTTAGCTGTGTTTTTGCGATTTTTATTTTTGTAGATTATTGTCATAGATGAAGAATACCATAAAATAAACCAACTATATATTTGATTTTCCTCTCAAGGTGCAAATATGATATATAAGAAGTATTTTGTCTCTCCTGTAAAATGTGCTGAAAGGGAGTTAGAAGGTTTGCATATTAAGCCGACGATATATAACAAAATCTAAATGAATTGATGAAAGAAATGAAATTTCAAGACTTGACTTTCCGAAAACTCAGAATCCATGATCAGATTGGAGTAGAGTCATATACATACTACTTTTTCGTGAAAATTGAATTGAATTTCGTGCGAAGTGCTGTCTAAATTTACACGAATTGCTCACGAAAAATTGTTGCAGAACTAGTACTAGTACTCAGTTTATTTTGTGAAAAACACACGAAATGTATCTACAACATTTTGAGTCTTCATGCGAAATAATCAGCCGTCACAGAACACCATTGCGATCGGAAATGGTTTCATTTCCGTAAGTTGGTTCTTCAGAAAACGAAAAACGAAAATTTTCTTCTTAATCAAACATTTAAATTTCAAAGTGGAATTGAAAAACACTTTTCTACTGACTTCATTTGCAGTATATACTAAAAAACATGCATACTTTTAGGAGCGTCAAATAAATATTTGGTCATGCGCTCACCATGTTAATAAAAAGCTTAATGTGAGCTTTGCATCTAAAAACAATAGTAAACAAACGCCTCAAGGTACACAAACTTTATAATTTTAAACGAGATACAAAATAGACGGAATCTAAAGCACCAAAAATGGACTTTTTCGGAATGACAACTACGGAATCAAAACCAATCCGAACGGAATCTGTGAATATGAGCTGAATATGAGCACCACTTTTTTCGTGAGGAATTTACAACAAACACATTGGGTTTTTTAAAAAACGAACATAATTGCAGCATACTTTCAAGGGCTATTTATGATTGGTTACTTGTCATATATTTCGTATGAAAAAACCAATGTTGATCAACATTTTTCGCAAATTTAAACAGAGTACTAAGTTTAAGCTCAAAAGTGTAAAAAAAATTATGCAATTTAAAATTGACAAACATATGTTCCCAGTGAAGTTTTTTGCCCACATGTCGGACGTCAAAAAAGATCTGAAACTTTACCAGATAATCAAACAAATTTTCTAAAATTTCCTTAGACATTTAGTAAAATAGTATGACATTTTCTGATACAATCTTTCTGCATATTTTCTGATACATTATCCGATTGATATAGAACTATTCTGCAACTTATCGGAAGGCAATTTAATTTCCCATGAGACATTTTACAGAATAGCCTGCACATTACCTAACCTTTGACTTACGACTTTTATCCGTCACTTCTACATATTGTTTGATTTGTATTATCCTAATAATTCTCATTTATTTGTTGAAATTTTTTGCATAAGTAAGTTCAATTTTAAGTTTATAAAATGTGGATAAATGATTTTTTGTGAGCCGCAAAAAGGGGCTGTTCACATGTTACGTAACTATATATACGGCGACAAAATGTTAGTATAATTTATCAACTACTGTACAAGAAGATAAGAAAAATAAAAAATGGTAGTTCTGACTACATCGTTTGGTGGAGAGTGAAAGGTAATAAGGAAAATAATGTAGTTCTCAAATCGTATTGCTATCGGCTTTTCGGTTAAACACAGAACATTTATGATAAATTCTACCGTTAGACTAACTAAATATTAAAAGATGAACTTAGATCTAACTAAAAATTTTTATTCAAAATTGAAACTTATTTTTCCCTGAGCGTATTTAATACATAAATAGATTACACATAAAATACTCATATCGAAACATGTTAACAGCAGGATTTAGTTTGTTAAAACTTTGAAGTTGTAAAAGTTTTTTGTCGGCTTGAATTTTATATGGGTTCACAAAAAAATATAAACGAAAAAATACGTGCATAAAAACTTGTACAGCAGAATAAAAATCACGACCAAATGGGTTCCTATAAATAATACTCAAAAAAATCTAAATATGGCAAACAAAACTAATTGACAGGTAACGATAAAGCAGTTAAAACACATCAGGATTTGTTTTTAACAAGCGCAAATTCAGAACGAATCTTTCATGCATATTAGGGGAGTAACCAAACTCGTGATGGACAAAAATAAAAATATTTTACACCATAGTTATTGTATGCACAGAAAAAATTATCACCAAAAATTTTTCAAACAACAGTTTGTCTAAAATAAAATTTAATTTTTTATTGAATCAGTGAATTTTTTTGATTGACTTTTATTTTGAGCGCAAACACCAAAAACAAATACAAAAATCAGTTTTGTGTGTAGTAAGAAAAATAATCCCGATGTTAACATACACATAAATAACAACAACAACAATGAAAGGAAAGTTTGTTTACAGAATATTTAAAAGTGAGTGAATCAAATCGTTCATGTTGTTGCCTTTATTAATTTTTTTAGAGTCTTTAGATAAACATATAGATTTTATCACATTTAACAAAGTGAAACTTTATAAATGCTTAATGGATGATGATAGTTAAAGGTTAATAGTATTAAAAAAAGTTTTTACTGACGCAGACAAAAAGATTGTTTGATATATTACAAAAAATCCACTAAATATTTTATTTCATTTAGTAAAATATTTTGTTTAGCATTTGTAAGTATTTTTAGACAAATTGTTTTATAAATTCAGCAAAAATATTGTTTGATATATTATAGAAAATCCAGTGATTCAGTATATTATTTTGCTTAGAATTTGTAAATATTTTTAGATAAATTGTTTTATAGATTTTGACGATTTGCTAACTGAAAAAAATTCGGTTTTTTTTAATGAAATTGTTGAGACATTTTTGTTTGTATTTACAAATTTGTTGGCAGGTCCGTTTCTAGACTAAATATTTACTAATTCATTGAATTTCTTTACTGAAAATGCAATTTAGTTTTTTCTGTGTGAGTTAATTTGATCTCTTTTTAATTTTATAATAAGCATTGAAGGAAATGGATATTAATTATAAATTAAAAATACCGCAATTGAAACACTTAAAACTTTCTAATGAGTAACTCATTTTTCATAATTGGGTTTAGTACTTGGAATTTTTATAAAAATTTTAATTAGTTTCCTTTATAAAGTCAAAGGTTATGCCCTAATGAAAATATTCGCACATTTATTGCTATTTTAAACCGTTTGTGTTTGTTTTTCTGCGACATGCAACCACTTATGCAGTCTTCTTGCTGGAGGACTTGTGGCAGTACGTTTTTATGATCAGCTTTTATAAATTTTTAAAAAGTATACCAAAGCTGAAGACGCACACGCCAAAAACGACAGTAAATATTTAAAGTCAACCCAATTTGATTTAAGTGTATTGGACAACTTTTGGTATTTTTTTTCAGTTCTTTTAAATAACAGTATTTCTTCGTATGAAATCAAAAACACCATAAGTTATATTTATGAAAATTTTACAGGCGAAGCAAAATACTTTCTAAAATGAAAAAGAACCTGAATTTTGCAAATTTTGTTAGGATAAGATGATTTCTTAAAGAATTGGTATTTAAAGAAAAATTTATAATTTTTGTGTTATTTACGGAACTATGAAACTTCCCAGCACTAATGGAAATTTTTAAATTAAAGATCATAATAATATCCCAGCAAAAACTTGGCAATAAGTTGTCATTACCGAACAACATACTTTTCAACCACAAACTACATACCGTCTGAATTACTTTACAGTAGTTGAAAAATTACTTACTAGTAATTAAACAAGCCATCGATTCTCTTATTGGCAGGGTGCTAGTGTATCTGCTTATCATACAGACGACAAACAGTTCAACCCCTGGAGAAGCAAAATAGATTTTTTTAAATTGTGTTTATGTCTGTGAAAAAAGTTTTAAGTCCGTAACAAAATAGTTGGGCGGTAACCTAGTGAGTAAAACACTTGGCATAAAATAACACAATAACTGAAAACGGCATGAGTTCAATGCTTAGCAGAGACGTTTGATTTTTATTGTGTTTTATGTATTCAATGCCTTCTAAATATTGGAATTTATAACTTGTTATTTGTAATCAAACGTGGTAAGTACTTGCCTCCAATGACATCGCCATGTTAAAGTAATTAGTTAAACTGTCAAAGTAGAAGTACTGAAGGGTATGTTTTTTAACATTTTAACTCATTACTTTGCCATCGAGATTTTTCCTGGGATGGTTTAAAATAATAGCTTATTTCGGAGCAGTGAAGGTATATGAAACAATCTACACTCTAAAACACTTTTGTTGAAAATTAGGTCGATAATAGTCGGCAACACTTTACAGATTATTATCGACCTAAAATTACACACGCATTATTTTTCAACAAAATGTTTTTACTAAAAAAAGCGATTGGCTGCGTGTAGGTTTGAAACGCGACCTCCTGACTGATAGTCTGACATATCTACCATTCAGCCATACCCGTAATATACTTTATGTTAAATTTTTTCCACTTGGACTAAATATGTTTAATTTAAAGGTTTTTTCTTTAATAAAATAACTACAAAATCGATGTAATTTTAGACAAGGAGAAATTTTCAACACGAATTTAGACAATATATGATCGTAAATTTGAAGTAATGTTTTAGAGTGTATACAAAAAAAACTGATTTCATAGTGCTGACAAAAATGAAAGCTTCTATGCAATAAAGTTAGCATATGTGCACACTAGAGTGAGTAGCCGTAAGAAAATAAAATGTGGATTTCTTCAATTCTCATAATCCTAATCGACGGTTTTTATAAAAACTATCTTTAAAAAATTTCAGGTCAATCACTTAATATTAAGGCGTATCGCACGCCCACCGAAGCACACTGTCACTTTTTGCACTTTTAGCTGGCCAAAAGTAAAAAAAAAAGTTCGCCGATCTTGTTGATTTTTTGATATGTGATAGACAGGAGTACAGGTGATACAAAAACATGCTATGAGCATAAAGAAGAAAAGGAATGGTAATGAATATAACGGTTATCCAATATGCAGTATCAAGAGAAGCTAAGAAACAGGCTTTTTAAATTAGCATTTTCAGTGATTTTATTATTACTTTTTCTTAAAATATGGTTCATTTAAAATAGTTTTGGTTGCTTTTCGAGTAATGTAATATATAATTTAGTCAAAAGCTCATTGAAGTAAAAATCCACTAAAAGGAAGGAAGCAAAATATTTATATACAATTTTTAATGGAGTAGAACTAAATTGTTTATCCGAGTTCAGCTGTCATACTGCCAATAGAATTTTAAGTATAGTCCAATGTGAATTCATAACAGGTAGCGTTATCAGCACAGCTGATTGTTCAAGGAACTGCCAAACTTTCCTTATAAATTTTTTTATTTAAATAAATTGAAACAATTTTTAAGTAAATTTGTTAATTTTTTTACCAATTGCTTGAACAAAAAAGTTGCTTTGTTGTATCAATTCGCCGATGACTATACCTTATTGATCTACCTTGGCATAGTCTCTAATTTAAAAATTAAAAAAAAACTGGATGCTATAAAGCGCAATCTTTTTTTTACAGAATCATGAATAATTTTTTTCACGTGGATTTTTTCCCTTTTCCCCTGTTGTTGTTCTAATAATCTTAGAGATATTGTAAAGTTTAGCCTGGAAATTAAAAATAGTATAAAAAGTTTTAAAATTTTGTTTCTAAAAATTCATAAGAAAAATAAAAATACAACAACGATCCCATTGTTTGTACAGTATCATGTAGCTTAATATGTTTCAAAGGAAATGAGTCCTTTTTCTTTGAAATTTGTTCACAACTCTTGGTTTTATTCACAATTTAGTGATAGATTTTTTTTAATTTTTTATGAAATTTTGAATTTTTGGCAAAAACTTTTAGTATATCTCTGAAACTATTTTCGCTCGTCTTAAAAATAATTTTGATATCGAGTTTTGGTTTTTCTTTTTTACTGAATAAGGCTAACACTTCTCCAGTTATGCCAATATATGTCGTGCAAGTGCCTGCAATTTTGGCATAATGGTATGTCTCAAAAAGTAGCGCTGATAAAAAAAATGCAGCCCAGATTCGAGCTCAGTGTCACAAATTGCTAAGAAACAGCTTTCAGTTTTAGAGAACGAATAAGCTAACCGAAATTTTTAAATTAGTGTAATCATTTTGAAATTTTAATTGTTATGGACTTTTTTCGATATTGCTCAATATGCGATTTACATAAAAGTCGATAAGACAAAAGCTGTTGGAAACTTCACAGACAACAACTTTTTTGAAGAAACTATTTTTGTAAATACATACCATATTTATTGAGTTATGAGACATTAATGACAGAAAATGAGAAGTTTCTCGAACTTCGATAGGCGTGCGACACGCCTTAATCTTAACTTATTGACATGAACTTTTTTAGTATGTTTTTTTATAAATACCCATCGATTTGAGGCATGAGACTTGAAGTAGTCCAAGTTTTATTCCTATAAGACCACTCTAGAAATCATACATGAAATTTGCTTTAAAAGAGTAGAGTAAAAAATATTGCAAATGTGTTATCTTTATTTAAGCAAAAAATATTTTAAAACACTGGCTAAAAGCGCACTACGAAAAAAACAATTTTTATTTTCATATTTGATTACAAAAATATAAAACAGGCCAAATCGGTTTAACAACAACCAGAAGACAAACAAAGAATTTTACAAACCCAACAAGAAAGAGAGATTTAAGCATATTTTGCATTTAACAATCGATTGACCGATTTAACATCGTTTTTTAACGTTTGACTTTATTTTTTGCAAATTTTTGGCATTTAATCCGCTTTTGACCAATAAGCCGTATGAAAGTATACATGAATATAAAATCCGCATTGTGGCTGCATGTATGTATTTGTACATTATTATTTGAATTCTTAGTGAATAAATAAACAATAATGTAGAAAATAAACATCTGTATAGAAGATAAAAATACGATTAAATGGTTAAACGGAAATAAATGTTTTATTTAAACTTCTAGGTACTTTTGCTTCGCCAAGTTCACATCACATGTCCCACAGTGGTTTCAATTGGAAAAAAGGTAATAAATCTGTATCATTGAAAATTGCGATCCAATTACAAAATGATGTATCCAAAAACCATAGAAGAGAGCCTCAGCTTTAAGAATTTTGAAAGTTGGGCAATTCTATTGAATCACACGTTGAGGTACAGGGTTTCAAAGTTGACTACCAGTGGGATGAGAAACCTTATCGCCCTCATAACTTTTACAAATATTAACCGATTTTGATAAATAGGCTTCAGCATAGTCAAATACAGCACTCTAATTTGGTTATTCGATATCGAAACCAAATTTATTAATCACATTTTAATATGAGATTTTAAAAGTGCGAAATAATTTTAATTGAAATGTGAATCTATATTCAGAAAGAATTGGGCATGATTAATATTCCAAGGAACAAGGGAAAAATTAACATCAATTTAATTTTTCAACGTACACAGCAGAACAGAGTTGCGCTACTTTCGGAAGACGCTACACTTCCATCGTCAGTTCTCTCGTGTATTTTTCTTATCACCACTGGTCAGGTGGCTCTGTTGAATGTGATTTTAATTTTTATATATACAACTTTTTCGAGAAAATTTAATACGAGAATTAAACACCTCTCAAGCTGATATTATATTGCACTTTCCCAGCGTTGCCATTGGCTTATTTTCCTTCATTCCCATTTTTCTGATTTTTGTTCTACTCAAGACAAACTTTTTTGGTTTGATTTTATATGAATATGTAAACATGTGAAAAGCTCAAGCCAGTAGTTAATTGTTTATTAATATGATTATTTCGAACGTATTTGCTTTGTGAATCTAAGTTGATTATTAGGTTAAGGTTCGTAACGTTATATTCATTAATTATTTATTAATTGTTAATTGAAATAAATTTTCTTTTTTATTTCCATTAACCTGAAATAAAATAATTTTATTTTAAATTAAAACATTCGAATTTAATACAAATTGACGTTATTAGACATGTACGACATGGCATGTATTAAATAATAACATGATTGCAAATCTGCAAAGTATGTTAAAATTTACATTTTGATTGGAAAAGTTAATGATTGATGGGAAATGTTGCCACTTTAATAAGAAAAATTTTAAGGAACTCGAAACTATAATCTTGAAAATAATTAAATTTTTTTATATGTATAATATTTAGAATATTATTGGTTTAATTGAAAGTTATTAAGTCAAGTCTGACTCCGAAAATAGCGTTACGTAATATCTGAATAGGCCCTTATGAGGTGATGGCAAAAAGTTTAAAATTTTTGAACCAGTGTTATTAGTAATTAATTTTTATACCTCCTAACAAAATAATGTGATAAATAAGTTCTACTCATTACTTTGTAGCCCATTAAAAAAACTACAATCTAATTTCTTAAAGTTATTGCTGGGTATATACAAATACATACATACATAATAGTATTTCAATACATATTGAAAATTGTTCTCCAAAAGACTTACATACATATTTTCCCCAATTTTTAGTTCCTGCAAATTTTTCCTAACAAATCAAAATCAAACTCTGGCATCAATTACTGTTTGTGGAGCGGCAATAACTAATCACCTTGACAGTGAAAACCAGATTAAATTTTGTTCAAAAATTACAGAAATTAACCAATCGAAAAACTATGTTTATTTAGTGTAACTTTATTTTGTTATTTTTCTTGTTGCAATTTAACAGTAAATTTCAAATGCCGGTAACCGGTTAAAAATTCATACTGGCTGAAGTTTTGGTTTTTTTTTTCTTTCCTTAATGCGCCCATTCTGCAGACTGGTTAATGAAAAACTGGTCAATGTCGCACGCAACATAAGGAAAACGAAAAGCACGACATGACAGCAAGTCACACTTGTCATTGAAATATGTTTCATACCTGTGCTTTCTGTTAGTGTGTGTGTAATTATAACATAACCCAGCGGTAAAACTTACGAGGCATTCACTAAACAGGCCTTTTTACAGGCCTTCCAAGACCTGAATTTAGGATCCAAAAGTAATTCTTTTCTGCCTTCTCAGGCAGGCCTTCTAGAAGACCTCTACACTGCCTTCTTTTTGGAAGGAGTATTCTTTTTTTTAGATTTTTCGTTTTGTTTAATAAAAAATGTTCTTTAGAAATAACAGACATTCTCGTATTCTTTTTTCGCAAATAATTTGTATATAACACTGAAGTTTACGTACAAGAGGCATCATACATGCTGCTATTATGCCGTTTATGTTGTAGCTACTACATCATGTTCAATTCGTTCCAAATAAATACATGAAATTTAGTCTCCCTCATATGTTTAAAAAATAACTTTGGATGAAAAGGAGTTCAAAATAAATAAAATATTACGATAATCAAAAATATAGAAGCCGCTATAAAAATACCCAGCTTAAAAAAAGTAACTCCATTTCATTTTTAACAGACCTTACCGGACCCATTACTCAGCAGGCCTCCTATCAGGCCTGCTGAGTAATGGGTCGAGGAAGGCCTTGGTTCGCAATAACATCGCGTGTAAAAAAGAAAGGAGTATGTAATGGGAGTGAAAGTACTACAGACTGCTAAATAAGGCCTTATAGAAGGCCTCTTTACTCCTTCTATTTACCGCTGGGAAGTTTTCATATCCAGTTGTATGAATGTGTGCAGTAAATATTTTTGAATTCCCGTTAAGCAAGTTGATTTTTTCTATTGCAAGAAATGTTTGGTCGTCTATTCAAAATATTTTCAAGTTGAACCAGTTAAAAATGCATTTAAAAAAGCAGGTTGCAGCAAATGAATGGCTGGCTAACGGCCAGCGAATGAATCTTTGTATGTTTGTACATACTCGTATGGCATGAATTTTATTTACATCTCTCTTTTTGTTTGTTTACTGGGGACTTGTAAGGAATGCTTCCCAGAGAGTATGTGAATGGATGCATTTTAATTGTTTAAATTGTTTTTCTTTTGGTTAATGTTGTCTTACAACTGTCATTTATATATGTAACATGATTCATGTTTCATAATATTTAATTATAAGTGTAATTGTATATTTGCGTCTTCCAATCAAACTTTTATTTATTTAACAAGCTTAAAACTTTAAGCAAAAAATTTGTATTTTTTTCTTTCATTACATGATTGAGTTGTCAATGTCGAAAGTGCAGTGAACTTGACTTATTGTCAATCCATTTAAAATGAAGATGGATAGTTAAAAATATTTAATCTTATGGATATAAGTAAAACACCATATCAATGGTCATACATTGACAACACGTAACTGATTTTTTATTATTTTTCACAAAACCCAGAAAACATTATATAAGTAAATCGCTAAGAAACGTTCCTGTTCTCAAAATAAGAAAAACCGAAATTGGTTAACCCTTAAATGCCCAAGGACGCCGATTTTGATTTAAAAAAAATATATGATAGGGAAAATGGTGAAAAACATTAACTGCGTACCAATTTGGTCAAAAAAAAGTTTTTTGAAGTTATTTAGCAAATAGTGGTTCTATCTTAAAAGATAGACTGAGCACTACTCCGTTATTAAAATCTAATATATAAAAATTAATATTTGTTTGTTTGTTAGTTTGTTCGTACCTTATACGTTGTCAAACCGCTTATCCGATCGCAATAAAACTTTATGAACTTATTGTATGAACCTACGGGAAGATTATATGGTGAAAAAGAGGATATAAGAGGAGGCAGGAGCAAGGCAATTGATGCTTCTTGCAAACTACGGGGAGAGGGGGAGGGGATAGCAGATCAATTTATTCTTTTTTCAAATAGCAGCAGCGCGCACAATTTACTATACTTGGTTTTAGAATGCTACCAAAAGTTGTGTTTAGTTCCCCGATAAGAGGTCTAATCAACTAAAATCTATCACGATTAGAGTAATCGCGGGAAGGTTGATTATTTTCGCTATTAAAGTGAATAATTTTCCGAATTTCCCCAAAGAAATTTCGCTCCATTTGCCTTCTTACTATATTAGAACTACGATCGCCTTTGTTCAACCAATAATCTCTTATGTTAGGAAGATTGATGTATGTCATGTAGAAGATTATTGCAATATATTTTCTCAAGTCAAATTTATCGAAGTTGAACGATTCTATTCCAGCATATTACAGAGCCTTGTCGACTATTGGTTGCTCCAAAGATTCAGGAAATATATAACGCCAGACTTGATACGGTTGGTTGTATACGGGGCTGCCTACTGCATGCAAGCAATCAAGTAGAATTAATATGATTTCGTTTTGACAGACCACTCCACTCGTCGGTGTCAACCCATGTAAGCTCGGACAGAGATTCCGGATCCGGTAGTATGTACTAGATCCAACCCGTTGCATTGAGATGCCTAATCAGGTCACCTAGACCAATTTCTGATAGCTTCGATAAGTTGTCTAGAATATCGCTGCCCAAGAATTTGTGTATCGAGACGTGCAAGGCCGGGCATTTGCAAGGAAAGTGAAATTTTTTTTTCTTTACTTTGATCCCGGCAGCCACGGCAGAACGCATTGTAGGAAAGACCTACCCTGCTAGCTTGTCTACCGATCGATATGGTGGTGTCAATTCCAATATATTCTGATAAACTCTATCACCAATAAATTTTACCTGATTTATTTTTGCAATTCATTGCTAAATTACGAAATTCGAAGGAAAGTTATTCCAAGCTTTTATTCGCTTAGGATTTGGGACACTTTGAATGTTTTTACAATTTGGTTGACCGGATGATGCAGATGGTACTAAACACGTTGCAATTGCTGCCTCTTACCTTAATATTTTGAATTTCAGGGTCTAGAATGGTCCTAGGGGGTGTTTAGTCCCCCCAAGAAGGTCCTATCTACGCTCATTGTGAAGTGAAGTTTTCTCAGCGGACTAAAAAGCACTTTTTAAAATGCACTAGCAAGTATTATACATATAATTCGTAACGTAAATCATGCTTTTGCTGTACATGTTCATTGTATTTTTAAAGATACAACCATTGGACAACGCTTTGTATCAGGTCCGCGAAACGATTTCTTTATTAGATTATTGCTAATAGCGTCTGGACATATACTCTTACCACCTTATATTTTTTCTGGACCTCAATTCCTGATAAGATCTGATATTTTACGTTGTAAATAACCCATTTTATTTAATTTTTCAAAAATATAATTTATAAAGTTGATGGCTAATTAAACATACAGATCTATATTTTTTTTTTTATCAAAATAAATTTTAGATGAATTTCTTGTGAGTTCTAAACATGTTTGTGTTATTTGTATTGTATTTTCGCTAAAAATAAGACCGTGGGAATTTTTTTGATGGTTGTATCTTTAAAGATACATACATTGAGCATTTAAGGGTTAAGAGTATACATATACTAAATAGTTGTGAGTTACTTTATTTCATGGCTAGTAACATTTATATGTAATTTCTTTAACTGAAAAGTAGTAAACATCAGTTATGTGTTGTCAACGTATGACCATCGATCGATATGTTTGTGTATATGCTTCGCTGCTAAATATATAGGCTGTGAGTATCATAGACAATGTTCGTGTGGTGATGTTAAAAAAAATAGCCTATGCACGAGTGCATAGGAAATGGAGAGAATGCCCGCCACTGAACTAAAATTATTATATACAGGGAAACCGGAAATATGTGCATTAAATATGCAACAAAAACGTAAAAATATTCTCCCAAAATTAAAAAGTATGATCTTAAAGGCAATACAAAAGTTATTTCGTTTAAAACTTGTATAAAACTCATTTCTGACACGAAGTAGTACATATATATGCATGTGGCTGATTCTCATTCTAAACGTACATTGCTGTTTTTTTTTTTTAATTTTTAAAATAGAAATACGAGAAGTTAGGATTCATATAATAGTTTTCGCCTTATTCAATGGATCCTGAAATAAAATTATATATTTCGATTTTTTAACATATTGTGTATTAAGCGTTACATTTGCTTTCGCGAATGTTCCGCGAGTGATTTTTGCGAAAAAGTACAGCACAAAAAAATTAGCATAGGGTTTGAAAGCACTATACATCTACTCTCTAAAAACAAAAAAAAATTATAATAATCGCAGGACGAAATTAAAAGTTATGACCACTTTTTCAATTTTTACTTGTATTCACATGGAAAAATAAAAAATGTGTATGTTTTTAAATAATTCTTTACAAACATTTATACATTATTAAAACGAAGGCTGACTCTTTTTTTAAATGAAACTTATTGTAATAAAATCGACCAACAATGTCAAAAAGTTATATTCATTTCAAATAATTTTTTTGTAGCAAAATACGACCTACAAAATACATTCTTCGAAAATATAACAACCCACAGTGCGGTAGAAGCAAACATTTTTTCAAAGCAAATCAGAAATTTCTAAACGGACAATGTTTCCTATATCGTTTCTACCCGTCCGATGCTGTTAACTTTTTTGCCGTCCTAAAATTTATAGATAAATTCTATTTAATAATATTGTTATCGTAACGCTCAATATATTTTTATACGAATTCAATATTTTTTTTCAGAACACACACTATATTTCGAATTTAATAAAACTCAGATGTAAAATCTTAGATGTATTTTGTTTAACATAAACCAGTTATTTATTCACTAAAAAGTTTTAATTAAATTAACAAAATATGTATAACAGTCAATACATTTTTTTTCGGAAACAAAACATGATTGATTGATGAAACGTTTTGCAATATAATGATATTTAACAAAGTTCACAAAACTTTTAAATATTTAGAAGTACAATAATTAAACTGAGTAATGAAGCGTAACGCTCAATACACAAGACTGTGGACAAGACCAATTAAAAAAAACAAAAATTATACAGTCTAGTTTATAAAAAAATCTTATTATATGTTTTAAATAAATAATAGTTATTCAACAATTTAACGCTAACAAAGGTTCATAAAAAATCATATTTATAAACGTATAAGCATCAGAAAATTTTCCAATTTATATGATACTTTTTACAATAGAAAGAAGCCTGACTGTTGGCAAATAGTTGTCAAACACCTAAGTTGATTGTCAAAAAAAAGCAAGACTAAGAATGTATTAATATAACATTTTGTATTAGTATTGGTATAAATAAAAATTTATCCACAGCACCAAAACCATACTTAGTTGTACAAAAAGTATTTTACATAATTTATATTTTTAAGCACGAATTTTTAGTTGTTGTATAAAATTAATTTTGCATTAATTAATGAAAATATGAATTTAGAATCATTTTTAAAGCATTTGAGCTCTAAAAATTTTGATTCGCTAAACATTTTTTTGCAATTTTTCTGTTTGGTATTAAAAAAATGTATCCCAAAAGTAACAAAAATGCAATACTGTTGAATAAAAAAAATTGCTGAAAACTTTGATAACTTTCAACACACAAATATCAGCAAAATTAAAAAATATTTTAAATTACAGCAAGAAGATACATAAAATGTATTACAATACAAATAAAAAATTTTATTATATAAATAGAGTGTTTGTGTGTGCAAAAGGGATATATATTACCGCATTTTCAAGTGCAAAAATCACGCTCTCCGATGTGTATTGAATTGCATCTCTCAAGTTTGTTGAACGTGTAAGAGAGTTGTCAATTTTTTATAGACAGCCTGAGAGTTGGCTATCTACGTCTTTATCTATGCGTTTTACATCCTCTCTTATTAATGTCGGAGAAAAGTCGGAGCTAAAATTAGAAATTTATCAGAATTGGCGTTTGAAATTCTACTTGCATTGTTCTGCTGCTTATGCCATCTCATCAGAAAACATTTTTCCCATATTTTATAAATTTAAGAACTCAAATATTTGTGCACATTAGCTCAAGAGATAAATGAGAATTATTACGAAAGCTTAAATCAGCCAATGTGCAGAAGTAACTGATAAGAGTCGTAAGACGTACATCAGAATATGAGCAGAATATTCTGTTAAATGTCTTACAGGAAATTAAGGGCCTTATTGTGTAAAACGCAACGCCAAGCGTTGATAAATTTTGTATGGAAAAAATGTAATTTGCAAAAACAAAACACACACAAAATTAGTTAATGCTTAGCGTTGCGTTTTACAAAATAAGGCCCTAAATTTCCTTCGGATAACGTGCAGACTGTTCTGATATTAATCGGATAATATTTCAGAAAATGTGCAGAAACGTCGTTAATAATAAAAAATTTATTTTTTAATTTTTAATTTAGCCGCTGTCAATTTATTAATCAAAATATGATTAAGAAAACCACACGTATATGATTATATATAACTACATATGGCTATTAAGGACCATTTATATGGTTATCTTGAACCATTTTTTTGCCATTTGCCATTTATATGCCCTAGATGGAAAAGAACCTGTCACAAGACAGTCACGTGACTGGTTCCCAAGGACTAGCAACCGGTTCGAGTTCCGGAACTTTATATGAAAGGGACCGGTGTTGTCATTGCAGGGGGTGAATTGACATAACTAAGATACTCAGTGATAGGCTCTAGACCCCAACTTAAGCTCATTGTTATCTGATGCGTTCTTTAATACTAGCTAAATTGCTGTACTTTAAACATATATTATTGATATGAGAAAAATCTGCTTGTACAATTAATGTATTTTGCTAAAATTTTTGTTCTAGTTTTGCGATATGTTGTGATATAATTCTTTTCGCCGGTCAGAACTCGGGAACATTTCGTGACATTCCCATTTTCATAGGACAAGTACGTTCAAGACAATTGGTGTAACATTTCCCGCTGGGTGGTTATTTTGAATCACAGATATGGTTATTTCAAACCATGTACTGTAATTTTGAACTGCGATTTTCTCAAATAGCGGCTTCTATGAGTAAAGATTTTCTGCTCAGCTGGCCATCGGGCGGGTTTACGCACTTCTTTGTCTTAGCACAGATTTTTTGCTAACAAATGTTCATGAACATTATGGCACTTTTTATGTGACATAAGGTCCCAAATTTAATAGGGGTCTTCGAAAAAAATATTGCACTCCGAATACGACCAAACAGACAACGCTAAACTGGCTCTGCTATCCAGAGTATATACATATGTAGTGCACATGTATGTAGATAAATACTTTAACCTCTAAACATGTAGTAAAAAATAACCAAATTTATATATTTTATTAGTACGGTAGCAATATACCATTCCAGAAATTTTAAATTTGTCATATTTCAATGCCATAATCTTATCCAGACGTTTAAAATCCATTGCAAATGTTTAAACATATACAAGATTATAAAACCTAAAATAATAAGAAAATAAAATAATAAATAAAATGTGTTTTATACTCCGCTTTTAAAATAGAATAATTATACTATGCAACAAAATGAAACTTTTGTCATGATCTTTTATTACCATTATATTTTTTGATGTGTTATGATCCTTTTACTACAAAAACTGTCGAAATTTAAAATTCCATGGATACGTCTTTTTTAGTTTTTCCTAAAAATTTAGATTTTTCAAGAGGCTGCTACACCAATTTCATTATAGCTTCGAAACGGGTTATTCAATTTCCATACAAAAATCACTAAAAAACTTTGGAAAACCATTAAGCCGTTCTAACATTATTTTTTTATATACTAAATGGTTTCGGAATTATTCAGATTGCAATGATGAAAAATATATATTTGTTATGCAAAATTGGAGGAGAGTAAATTGAAGAAATCAAAAGGTTTTGATGAACAACTTCAATGCAGATGTTAGTTGCTTGAAGACAGACTGAGTTCCAAAACATCAAAATACATTGTAGTAATGCAAAATCTTAGTTGCTTTGCTTTTGTAAACAAAGTAAAGACTCATCACTGCAATATATTTTGATGTTTTGGAACTCACCCATACCCTTCACAATGATCAGCCCTTAAGTAGTGTTTTAATCGCGTTTTTATTATTATAGCCGAGCCTCCGCAAGCTCTACCTTGGGGGTCCTTTGTGTCATAGAGAGTATATCCGTAGATTTTGAAAAAGCTTCTAACCGTCAATACGTCTCAGAGATAAGCATAACATTAATTTGTTTATCCATGATGAAGGATTCGAGTTCGTTTTTATGTTGGCGGATTCCGTTTGCATTCCAGAAACAAGAGTTTTAAGTTCATGGTTTGTTTAATGCAGCATGCAATAATGTAGACTGCATTTTCAACACTTCCGGCATCATCATGCAGGTCATGTTGGTTGTAAAAAAATTTACTGTTATTCGAAGATATAAGGTTAACAAATTTATCTGTTTTTACCGCATTTTAACCCCATAGCATTCGAATTACAAAAATTCCTTCTTGTTGTAAGTTAAGCTACTTTACACAAATCTCAAATATTTTTAAAATTTATTGAGGACTATTACACACATATTTTCACACTTACTGACAATCGATATTGGAGGAAATTTTACCTTTTTTGTTTAGAAAGTTATGGGTCTCAAATAATTTTCAAATCATACGCTAAAGTTTGACTTTTGATACAGAACTTTATTTCAAATCATTCTTAATCTGTAATCTGACTCGGAAGCTTGCTGGGTATTTTGCTGGTTATTTGTCAACGTTTATGTCAAGCAATATGTGTGACCATAAAACATGTATTTTTTTTATCAGTATATGTATGTAGATTAAATAAATTTCTATTTTCAAAGCTATTAGTTGTAATAAATAACAAAAATATATAAAATATCACTAATAACCAAAGATTGATATGGGGAAAAATGACTATTTTTAAGCACAATTTATAGAATTATTTTCTTTAGTTTAACCGTTAAACTCGTTGTGAAGAGACGTTTTCTCAAGCACTTAACAAACTTAAAGATTTTAATTAAAATATACTTTTTTCCTTTTTTTGTTTTGTATTGTTATTAATTAAATTTAGTTTTCTTTTACAAAAATGAAATCCATTGTTTTATTGTGTTTCGCTTATTGTGTAGTAAATAATTTACTTAATTCTATCAATGTAAGTTTGAAGTAAAGGAAGGAGAACAAATGAAATCTGTTTTTTTCGTTTGTTTTTTTTTTAATTATAAGATGAAAAGATATTACATAATTTAACTAAGAGTGTTAAAAAGATATTTTAAGCGACAAGAGCTGATTACATTTCTTGTTTCCTATTCTAGTTCTGTTCATTAGAAAAGTTTTTAGAAATACAATTACAATTTACTCCCTGATTCCAATCACGAACAGTCTTTTTTTGTTGTATCAAAAATAACACAAGTTTACAAATTCAGGCAAGCTCTTGTACCCTAGCAACTGCAAGTTGTTGTTTCTTATGTAATTTTTGGTGGTGAGTTTGAATCTTCCGTCGGTTTTTTATTGGCTTTACTCTTCAAAATATACACTTATTTCAAAAATGAAGCACTTACTTGCACGTCAAATGTTAACATACCTGGAAAAGGATCTTTCCTATTCGACATTAGTATTATCTTTAAGCCATACAAACATTGTTTCTTGATCTTCTCAGTAGTTTTAGAGATATCACGTAACTTGTGGGAAAAAATATTCTAAAATTTCTTGCTTCTAAAAAATTATACAAATTAATCAGAAATCAAGAATTCCGTTCTAATTGATTATATTAGTTTACAAAATAAATGAACCTCAAAAAAGAGATGTCTCAAGCTAAATTGGGGCTGCTGAGCACTAATATGACATTCATTTATTTTTAAGAAGGCTTTTCGAGACATTCACGAAAAATATGTTTTTTGCAGTTTTTTAATTTTTTCCTTAAATCTTGAGAACTATTCATTTGAATTATACAAATTTCGCACTGTTGCATAGATATGTTTTTTTTTTCTCTTTCAGCCAACACATACATATACTGTAATGATATGATCAAAATTCACACTCCTTAAGATTTCAAAAAACTTTAATTTATTACTAACATAATTATTTCGAACGTATTTGCTTTGTGAATCCAAATTGATTATTAGGCTAATGTTCGTAACGTTATATTCAGAAAGAATTGGCCATGATTAATATTCCAAGGAACAAGGGCAAAATTAACATCAACTTAATTTTTCAACGTACACAGCAGAACAGAGTAGTGCCACTTTCGGAAGACGCTACACTTCCATCGTCAGTGCTCACGTGTATTTTTCTTATCACCACTTGTCAGGTGGCTCTGTTGAATGTGATTTTAGTTGTTATATATACAACTTTTTCGTGAAAATTGAATACGAGAATTAAATCACTCTCAAGCTAATTATAACTGCACTTTCCCAGCGTCGACATCGGTTTATTTATTTATTTTTTTTTGTTCCCATATTTCTGATTTTTGTTCTATTCAAGACAAACTTTTTTGGTTTGATTTTAAGTATATATGAACATGTAAACATGTGAAAAGCTCAAGCCAGTAGCTAATTGTTTATTAATATGATTATTTCCAAGGTATTGCAAAGCAAATACTTTTCGTAAACATTTTTCCTTGTTAAAAAATATATTTGAAATAAAAAAAATGTTTTCAGATGTAAGTAAACGAAATACATTTTTAGCTCTTATAAAATAAGTAGAAAGTGGTGGTTCAGTGAGTAGAGTGCTTGCCTTGAAATATGAAGATTGCGAGTTCGTGCCCCGGTCGAGCCATATTTTTTTACTTTTAGTTTTTGATAATTTTCGTACATTTCGTATATTTTACGAAAGAGTTTCATGGTGCGAAATTACGAAATATTTCGTAATATTTACGAGCGTTTTCGTGTAAAAATAAACTAAAAAATATGTATTTTTGAGCCCTTTTTATTTGCCTCATATTTTATTTTCTAATTTTTCTTAGAGTAGCACTTAATAAACAGACTTAGAAAAACATATTGTCAATTAAAGCACATAATGAACAAAGTATATGCTATAAATTCTAAAAATTTCTGATTTTTATCTGTATCCCCCACATCGGTTTTTGGGCCCATTATTTTTGATAAAAATTGGATTTTTTAAAAAATCAGATCTCGTAATAGAGTGAAAATATCAAAACGGCACTAAGTGGACATAATAACGAAGTACTGACCTATATTTTCTGACAATATCAGATTTTTATCTGTATCCCCACATGTCTTTTTTGAAGCTCAAAGTTGAGCATTTTTTAAAATTTATACTTTTTCGCACCTTTATTTTTGCAGAAGATAATATTTTAGCAAAATGAAACTTATGTCATAGTATCATGGGGTTTCCTTCTTCACTGCCAAAAAAAACTCAATGCTTTACGTTCAACAGGGTTCACACAGGGTTTAGTTTAAAATCTATAAAATGAGAAAAAACTGTGTAATTTTCAAGTGTCCACTTTTCGGCCATTTAATTATTCCAGTTCAGTTTTGCACAGCAATATTAAATGATCATTACTGCCCTATAAAACAAAGCATGAATCGTTTCAATACCTTTTCTACTTAACAAGCTAGAGCAATTATAAAAATGTATGAAATGGGTCAAATTTTTTACTTCGGGTGGCCATTAATCAGAACCCTGCGGAAAATTTGGTGACAAATGATCCAAAAGTACTCGTCCTATGACTTGAGAAAATGAGACTGGTACCAAAAATAAGGAGTAGTGAATGGTGAAAAAAGAAAAAGATATTGTGTAAATGGTCACATATTAACCATTTTCAGTCAACTTAGTTGGTACTCCGGCTAGTATTGTAGTAAACGGCACTGAACAAATTCGATGCACCTGGATCTAAGGCCTAATTGTCTCCCTTCAATGAGACTGCCATGCAACTCAGGAACCTGTTCCGTAACTACCCTGCGGAAAATTTGGTGATAATTGAGTCAAAAGTACTCATCCTATGACTTGAGAAAATGAGACTGGTACCAAAAATAAGGAGTAATTAATGGTGAAAAAAAACATATTGTGTAAATGGTCACATATTAACAAATTTCAGTCAACTTAGTTGGTACTCCGGCTAGTATTGTAGGAAACGGCACTGAACAAATTCGATGCACCTGGATCCAAGGCCTATCACATAGTATCTATATAATATTAATTGTCTCCCTTCAATGAGAGCTTAACTGGTATTTATATCATTAAAATATAAGTTCACCTGTGGTGGAGTGGTTAGTGTACTAGCCTGTCATGCCGGAGGTTGTCGGTTCGAATCCTATCAAAGACACCACTTAAAATTAATATACAATTTCTACTTGGATTTGTAACAAAAAAATAAATAAATTAATCGATAATTACACCCGCATTTTGGAATAATACTTATATATAATCTATATTATTCTACACCGATTAGGACTGCATAAGATAGTTCAGAGACAAATTAAAAGGTGCATACAAAGTATCAATTAACCCCATCCTAGGCCATCCCCATGTAAAAGTGCCTGGTCCGCTTCATTGGAAGTGTTAGAACTCGGACTGGTCCCTACCACCTGGGGACCGGTCACGTGACTTGTTTTGTGTTAGTTCCGTTTACCGTAGAGAAGCTCCACAATAATAAATACAAAAGATGGCGGTTATGTGTTTCTAGTACCTACAAGATTGTCTCCAATTTTTTTTATTAAAATTAAAAGGCATACGGCACGCACAGCTATTTGTTGAATTCACTCAGAATTACTCGTATATGTTGCAAGGATTTTTTTCGGTTTATGGGATAAAGATAATATTTTATATTAATATATATATATAGATAGAAACCTTAAAAATTGTGTCACATAAGCAAACTTCCAGCAATATTTTCTGATTTTTTTCGTACCTTCATTATTTTAAGGCCACCGGTATGGTGGAACCTAAACAACTGCAAGTAGAAGTATTTTATGAAACATTATGTCCGTTCAGTATGCGTTTCATACGAACCCAACTCTATACAGCCATGAAATCGAACGGATTGCTTCCTTACACCGACTTGGATTTCATTCCCTACGGAAACGTTCATGTGAGTTTTATACAAAAGTCTCTTTAAAGAATATTTTAAAAGTCTATATATTTTTTTAACTTACTAAAGGTTCGTACCGATCCTTCTACTAATATAACCCATCTGTATTGTCAACATGGCCCACGGGAATGTGAGTTAAATGCTCTACATGCCTGCATCGTGGAGCACAATCCCATCGAAGAACAATTAGATATGTTTAACTGTTTGCTAGAAAGCTATTACCCTGATATGGATCTAGTAAGTAGATGTATTAAACAACTAATAAATAAATTTCTCTTATACAAATCATCTTTTTAGTGTTCAACAAGTTTGGGTATTGATATAAGTGCTGCAGAAAATTGTAAAAATACTCGCACTCTTAGTGACATTTTAAAGAAGTACGGCGATAAAACGGATGCTGTTGGTATTTCAGGTGTTCCTTCAATTGCCATGGATGGGGTGAGTGTTATTTTTGCATTTAGCTTTTTTTACACATAATTATGGGTATATCGCTCGTTTGCTTCAATAACATAACAACTCAAAAAACGTAATTTTTGAGTTAATAATTTAGAATTAATAGTGATATCGTTCTTCATATTGTGTAAAAATTGCATACAAATATCTTGTATACTCCACTCTTGAGACAAGAATAAAATTTTCTTTTCCTATTAAGTTGCTTGTAAGTTGAAAGCTTTAAACTCGTTTTTTTCTAAAACTAGTGCTTTTGAGTTAAGACGTTTTTGTGGCAAATGAGCGATAGGTATGCATATTAGTCCAATGTATGAAATGCGTGTGTGTATGTACTACATTAGGGTGAGCGTCGGAACCTTTTTTTCGATTTTCAATATTGAATAAGACTAGAAAATAATGAAAATATATTGGGACCTATTTTTAGCACTCTAGCACATCATCAGAATTTTGAAAAATATATGAAATCGAGCGATTTGTGAAATATCATATTATTGAAAATAAAATTTTTGCGAAAAAAAAATCCACCAGAAAAAATCAGTATAGGGGTTGAAAACACTAAAAACATAAAATTATAATAATCGAAGGACGAAATTAAAAGTTATGAATGAACACTTTTTTTTAATTTTGACTTGGGTTCACATGAAAAAATAAAATTTTTTTATCTCTTAAGATAATTCTTTACAAACATTTATACATTAGCAAAAAGAAGGCTAACTCTTCTTCAAATCGACCAACAGTGTTAAAACTTATGTCAATTTTAAATAATTATTCGTAGCAAAATGCGACCTACCTAATAGATTGTTCGAAAATATAACAGCCCACGGTGCGGTAGAAGCAAAATTTTTTCAAAGCAAATCAAAAATTTCTAAACGGATAATGTTCTCTATATCATTTCTATCCTTCCGCTGCTGTTTACTTTTTTTTGGCGTCCTAAAATTTATATATTAATTATATTTAAGAATATTGTTAACGTAACGTTCAATACATTTTTATACGAATTCAATATTTTTTTTCAGAATACTATATGTGGAATTTAAAACAATTCAGATGCATAATTTTCGATGTGTTTTAACATAAGCTCCTTATTTATTCACTAAAAAATTGCGTAACGCTCAATACACAATACTGTCAAAATAAAAATTATAATTTCTAATATTTTTCATCTCGTTTTTGGAAAAATTCATGCTTTTTTAATGTGGAAAATCAACAGCGTGCATTACGGAAACCCCATTTTGTATGAAGAGAGTATAAACAGTATTTTCGTTCTTCGTTTTTAACACACAAAAAACTTATGTACATTTATTTATAATATAATTTATAATACAATTTTTAATCATTTATAATTAGATCATGGTAAGGCGGTTTTCATTTTAAAATTTATTAGTTTATTTTATGAAATATTCTTCTATACTTTCAACAGACGCAAAAAAGCATTTGAAATTAGAATCACGCGTATAGCGCAAGAGCTTTATGTATACATACATACTAACTTACATATTTTTTATATTTACATATTAACTTTTCTATATTTTTTCCTCATTTTAGGCACTTGATCGTTCGGAGCAATCAGAAATTTTGAGAAATTTCTCAAAAGTATTTTGTCGCAAATATGAAGCAAAATTTGGTGTTACTTTAGAAGAATGTTGAAAAAAAGAAATATATTTATTACACAAATATCTACATATATACAGTGGTGGAAGAAATAATAGGGATACATAAAATTTCTTAAATATTTATATGCGTTTATTTATTTTTTTTTTTTTTTATTTATTTATTTGCAAAATTGTAACCTGGCACAACAAGATATATATCTTATAACTGACAGCACTATTGAATTAACCAAATTGAATTAACTAAAAATAAAACATTATGCATATGAAAATATAAGAAAAATACATACATAGATTGAAATAATATAAATGAACAGAAAAATAAACAAAAATTTGCAACAAATAGTTCCAATGTTTGTTTTTTAAAAAATAATTAAAACTGAAATATTACATTATGATAAAATTTTGTATAACTCCTTTTTATAACGCATTTGCATTGCCTAAATTTTGAACATAATTTGGCAAGGAGTTCCAGAGACTTGTGGTGTGTATAAAAAAACTGTCGTTGTGACATGAGGCTCTTATATCTATGCTGAATAATTTTCCTCCCTCAATTAGATCTAGCAAATTGGATCCTAATAAACAAGTTTATTGGCTGCTTCGACGTAATTATTTTATGTAAGAACATGAGGCATTTAAGTCTTAAGAGATTTTCAAATTTAAGTTGAAATATGTGATACGAATAGATATCGCGACCTTAGTATTGTTTGGCCCATATGCCAAAAATTCGGAATGGAGAAAAACAACAAAGAAGATTTACATAAAGTTTTCTCAAAATATATCCGACAGAATTTTAATGTATTCTCACCACTGCTTCTGGCATATGTTTGGAAAAAAAATTTAAATTTTTGTGAACTTTCATCAATCCGATTAGAAATTAACATATTTTTACTGAAAGTAAAATATCTTGTTATGTGCTCCAGTAGCCACTTTTTTTATTTTATTTGTAAAAAGTAGCTTTTGTTGCTCCATGTGTATACCAATTGCTATGTATTGAGTAACTTGTTATTGAGATAAAATTTTCTACTTTTTATTGAAAATAAGGTTATAAATGTTATTAGAAAAGATATGTACATGGAATAAAAAGTTAATATTGATGAAACTTGGTATTTTACCTGATTTCTGATTTTTATTTTTTTATCCCAAGAAATTTATTATTCAGGCTTAAGTTCGTTCAATTTAATTTTTACAATTAAATCATTTTTTATTGAGAAATAATTTTTCAAAGCATGTGGCAATTGAAAAGCACAAATACCAATTTCTTGACATTTGTAAAGGTCTAACTGAACATCGATGTTTTCGGGATCGATGTTCAGTTAGACCTTTACAAAAGTCAAGAAATTGCCATTTGTACTTTTCAATTGCCACATGCTTTGAAAAATTATTTCTCAATAAAAAATGATTTAATTGTAAAAATTAAATTGAACGAACTTAAGCCTGAATAATAAATTTCTTTGGATAAAACCCATATAGTTCGACTAAATACACACAACTTCAATTTTATTTTTTTATTTAAAAAAAATTTTGTTTTTTACAAAAAATTTATCAAAAATGATGATATCTAGCACAATGAATGCTAGTTATCTCAGAAACCGGGAACAATTTCGCGAAACAGTTTTTGGATTCTGAAAGAAGGTATTCAAAATATATATACCCCATACTTAACTCAATTTTTTTTTTAATGGTCGGTGGGCCAAAACAATACTAAGACCCATATAGAAGTACGGGAATTAAATGAGTTTTTGCAAGTTACATACGTATGGTGAATGGGGTTGAATCTATGACAGCCCACAAATTTCGAAGCATACCGTAGACTCTACCAATAACGATATTACTGCGAAATGGGTATTAAAGACAACATCCAGAGTGGATATAAAAATAAGAGTTGTGGTGGGCAAAAGTATGTAAGTAAAAAGTTAATTTGCCTATTTAGCTCTTTCTGTGTATAAACATAAAATGCAAGTCTGGTAACATTGTACGCATATACGGAATTATTGATCAAAATATACGGAATTATTGAAAAAATCAAAACTTGAGCATCGATTTCGATAAAATAAGGCTCGTTTTATTTGTTATATATCTAGCTTTTATTACTCCGAGAACACGATTCTTATCGACTCAGATTCTTAATAAATATATAAAGTTCAAAGATTGCTTAAGAAATACTTTTTCCCATTATTTTATGAATATATCCGAAACTATGGAGCTGATTAAAATATAATATTAGTAATATTTGGAGGTAATTTTCGTATATTTATTTGGAATAGCAAAACTGCCTAAAATTTGCTTGCTTCTTTCGTAAATGGACCAGAATCAAAATATTTTTATAAAAAAATTGCTTGATTCAAAACTTCATCTTCTGCGCAACCTCAAGAATTTAGCCGAATGAGCTAAAAATATTTGTGAGTGTGTTCCAGGCTATAGAGGGCGCATCGATTTATAACACAGTAAAACTCTAATTAAAGAAAAAAGTTTTTCACTGCACCCTAAAGAACATGGGTATTTGGGTAAAAAACTAACCCAAAAAAAATTTAGATCAATAAGTTGAGATTAAGGCGTGTTTGAGTAAATGCTTTTTTCTGTTTTATATCTCATAACTTAATAAATATAGTATTTACAAAAAAAATCTTTAAAAAAGTTGTTGCCTGTGAAATTTTTAACAGCTTTTGTCTTATCGACCTTAACCTAAATCGCACATTTAACAAAATAAACAGCAATATCGAAAACAGCCAATGACTACAAACCCTGAGGTCTTGAGTTCAAGACTAGTTTCAGGCACCAGGCAAGACTACATCATGCATCTTTCTCATGTGCATTGGTGCGTTATTGTGTGCCGTTGTTGGACTGTTAAAGTGATGAAGGCATAGCACTGATCACCTTGGCAGTAGCGGCAGCGATTAGTAATAACATATCCTAAAGCACTTCACAGCACTCTCCTTCGTCGGTATTGTATCAGAGCCGGCGGCGAAGTAAAAGACCTAATAATGTGGCTACAGAGCTTAAACAACTCAATGCCTCTACTTGACACCAAAGGGGCTTGATGTTTTGGAACTCACCCATACCCTTCACAATGATCAGCCCTTAAGTAGTGTTTTAATCGCGTTTTTATTATTATAGCCGAGCCTCCGCAAGCTCTACCTTGGGGGTCCTTTGTGTCATAGAGAGTATATCCGTAGATTTTGAAAAAGCTTCTAACCGTCAATACGTCTCAGAGATAAGCATAACATTAATTTGTTTATCCATGATGAAGGATTCGAGTTCGTTTTTATGTTGGCGGATTCCGTTTGCATTCCAGAAACAAGAGTTTTAAGTTCATGGTTTGTTTAATGCAGCATGCAATAATGTAGACTGCATTTTCAACACTTCCGGCATCATCATGCAGGTCATGTTGGTTGTAAAAAAATTTACTGTTATTCGAAGATATAAGGTTAACAAATTTATCTGTTTTTACCGCATTTTAACCCCATAGCATTCGAATTGCAAAAATTCCTTCTTGTTGTAAGTTCAGCTACATTACACAAATCTCAAATATTTTTAAAATTTATTGAGGACTATTACACACATATTTTCACACTTACTGACAATCGATATTGGAGGAAATTTTACCTGTTTTGTTTAGAAAGTTATGGGTCTCAAATAATTTTCAAATCATACGCTAAAGTTTGACTTTTGATACAGAACTTTATTTCAAATCATTCTTAATCTGTAATCTGACTCGGAAGCTTGCTGGGTATTTTGCTGGTTATTTGTCAACGTTTATGTCAAGCAATATGTGTGACCATAAAACATGTATTTTTTTATCAGTATATGTATGTAGATTAAATAAATTTCTATTTTCAAAGCTATTAGTTGTAATAAATAACAAAAATATATAAAATATCACTAATAACCAAAGATTGATATGGGGAAAAAGGATTATTTTTAAGCGCAATTTCTAGAATTATTTTCTTTAGTTTAACCGTTAAACTCGTTGTGAAGAGACGTTTTCTCAAGCACTTAACACACTTAAAGATTTTAATTAAAATATACTTTTTTCCTTTTTTTGTTTTGTATTGTTATTAATTAAATTTTGTTTTCTTTTACAAAAATGAAATCCATTGTTTTATTGTGTTTCGCTTATAGTGTAGTAAATAATTTACTTAATTCTATCAATGTAAGTTTGAAGTAAAGGAATGAGAACAAATGAAATCTGTTTTTTTCGTTTGTTTTTTTTTTCTTAATTATAAGATGAAAAGATATTACATAATTTAACTAAGAGTGTTAAAAAGATTTTTTAAGCGACAAGAGCTGATTACATTTCTTGTTTCCTATTCTAGTTCTGTTCATTAGAAAAGTTTTTAGAAATACAATTACAATTTACTCCCTGATTCCAATCACGAACAGTCTTTTTTTGTTGTATCAAAAATAACACAAGTTTACAAATTCAGGCAAGCTCTTGTACCCTAGCAACTGCAAGTTGTTGTTTCTTATGTAATTTTTGGTGGTGAGTTTGAATCTTCCGTCGGTTTTTTATTGGCTTTACTCTTCAAAATATACACTTATTTCAAAAATGAAGCACTTACTTGCACGTCAAATGTTAACATACCTGGAAAAGGATCTTTCCTATTCGACATTAGTATTATCTTTAAGCCATACAAACATTGTTTCTTGATCTTCTCAGTAGTTTTAGAGATATCACGTAACTTGTGGGAAAAAATATTCTAAAATTTCTTGCTTCTAAAAAATTATACAAATTAATCAGAAATCAAGAATTCCGTTCTAATTGATTATATTAGTTTACAAAATAAATGAACCTCAAAAAAGAGATGTCTCAAGCTAAATTGGGGCTGCTGAGCACTAATATGACATTCATTTATTTTTAAGAAGGCTTTTCGAGACATTCACGAAAAATATGTTTTTTGCAGTTTTTTAATTTTTTCCTTAAATCTTGAGAACTATTCATTTGAATTATACAAATTTCGCACTGTTGCATAGATATGTTTTTTTTTTCTCTTTCAGCCAACACATACATATACTGTAATGATATGATCAAAATTCACACTCCTTAAGATTTCAAAAAACTTTAATTTATTACTAACATAATTATTTCGAACGTATTTGCTTTGTGAATCCAAATTGATTATTAGGCTAATGTTCGTAACGTTATATTCAGAAAGAATTGGCCATGATTAATATTCCAAGGAACAAGGGCATAATTAACATCAACTTAATTTTTCGACGTACACAGTAGAACAGAGTAGCGCCACTTTCGGAAGACGCTACACTTCCATCGTCAGTGCTCACGTGTATTTTTCTTATCACCACTTGTCAGGTGGCTCTGTTGAATGTGATTTTAGTTCTTATATATATAACTTTTTCGTGAAAATTGAATACGAGAATTAAATCACTCTCAAGCTAATTATCACTGCACTTTCCCAGCGTCGACATCGGTTTATTTTTTTTTTTTGTTCCTATATTTCTGATTTTTGTTCTATTCAAGACAAACTTTTTTGTTTTGATTTTAAGTATATATGAACATGTAGACATGTGAAAAGCTCAAGCCAGTAGCTAATTGTTTATTAATATGATTATTTCCAACGTATTGCAAAGCAAATACTTTTCGTAAACATTTTTCCTTGTTAAAAAATATATTTGAAATAAAAAAAATGTTTTCAGATGTAAGTAAACGAAATACATTTTTGGCTCTTATAAAATAAGTAGAAAGTGGTTCAGTGAGTAGAGTGCTTGCCTTGAAATATGAAGATTGCGAGTTCGTGCCCCGGTCGAGCCATATTTTTTTACTTTTAGTTTTTGATAATTTTCGTACATTTCGTATATTTTACGAAAGAATTTCATGGTGCGAAATTACGAAATATTTCGTAATATTTACGAGCGTTTTCGTGTAAAAATAAACTAAAAAATATGTATTTTTGAGCCCTTTTTATTTGCCTCATATTTTATTTTCTAATTTTTCTTAGAGTAGCACTTAAAAAAACAGACTTAGAAAAACAGATTGTCACTTAGTGCACATAATGAACAAAGTATATGCTATATATTTTAAAAATTTCAGATTTTTATCTGTATCCCCACATCGGTTTTTGGGCCCATTATTTTTGATAAAAATTGGATTTTTTAAAAAATCAGATCTCGTAATAGAGTGAAAATATCAAAACGGCACTAAGTGGACATAATAACGAAGTACTGACCTATATTTTCTGACAATATCAGATTTTTATCTGTATCCCGACATGTCTTTTTTGAAACTCAAAGTTGAGCATTTTTTAAAATTTATAAATTTTCGCACCTTTATTTTTGCAGAAGATAATATTTTAGCACAATGAAACTTATGTCATAGTATCATGGGGTTTCCTTCTTCACTGCCAAAAAAACTCAATGCTTTACGTTCAACAGGGTTCACACAGGGTTCACACAGGGTTCACACAGGGTTCAGTTTAAAATCTATAAAATGAGAAAAAACTGTGTAATTTTCAAGTGTCCACTTTTCGGCCATTTAATTATTCCAGTTCAGTTTTGCACAGCAATATTAAATGATCATTACTGCCCTATAAAACAAAGCATGAATCGTTTCAATATCTTTTCTACTTAAAAAGCTAGAGCAATTATAAAAATTTATGAAATGGGTCAAATTTTTTACTTCGGGTGGCCATTAATCAGAACCCTGCGGAAAATTTGGTGACAAATGATCCAAAAGTACTCGTCCTATGACTTGAGAAAATGAGACTGGTACCAAAAATAAGGAGTAGTGACTGGTGAAAAAAGAAAAAGATATTGTGTAAATGATCATATCTTAACCCTTTTCAGTCAACTTAGTTGGTACTCCGGCTAGTATTGTAGTAAACGGCATTCAACAAATTCGATGCACCTGGATCTAAGGCCTAATTGTCTCCCTTCAATGAGACTGCCATGCAACTCAGGAACCTGTTCCGTAACTACCCTGCGGAAAATTTGGTGACAATTGAGTCAAAAGTACTCGTCCTATGACTTGAGAAAATGAGACTGGTACCAAAAATAAGGAGTAATTAATGGTGAAAAAAGACATATTGTGTAAATGGTCACATATTAACAAATTTCAGTCAACTTAGTTGGTACTCCGGCTAGTATTGTTGGAAACGGCACTGAACAAATTCGATGCACCTGGATCCAAGGCCTATCATATAGTATCTATATAATATTAATTGTCTCCCTTCAATGAGAGCTTAACTGGTATTTATAGCATTAAAATATAAGTTCCCCTGTGGTGGAGTGGGTAGTGTACTAGCCTGTCATGCCGGAGTTTGTCGGTTCGAATCCTATCAAAGACACCACTTAAAATTAACATACAATTTCTACTTGGATTTGTAACAAAAAAATAAATAAATTAATCGATAATTACAGCTGAATTTTGGAATAATACTTATATATAATCTATATTATTCTACACCGATTAGGACTGCATAAGATAGTTCAGAGACAAATTAAAAGGTGCATACAAAGTATCAATTAACCCCATCCTAGGCCATCCCCATGTAAAAGTGCCTGGTCCGCTTCATTGGAAGTGTTAGAACTCGGACTGGTCCCTACCACCTGGGGACCGGTCACGTGACTTGTTTTGTGTTAGTTCCGTTTACCGTAGGGAAGCTCCACAATAATAAATACAAAAGATGGCGGTTATGTGTTTTTAGTACCTATAAGATTGTCTCCAATTTTTTTTATTAAAATTAAAAGGCATACGGCACACCTATTTGTTGAATTCACTCAGAATTACTCGTATATGTTGCATGGATTTTTTCGGTTTATGGGATAAAGATAATATTTTATATTAATATATATATATATATAGATAGAAACCTTAAAAATTTTGTCACATAAACAAACTTCCTGCAATATGTTCTTATTTTTTTCGTACCTTCATTATTTTAAGGCCACAGGTACGGTGGAACCTAAACAACTGCAAGTAGAAGTATTTTATGAAACATTATGTCCGTTCAGTATGCGTTTCATACGAACCCAACTCTATACAGCCATGAAATCGAACGGATTGCTTCCTTACACCGACTTGGATTTCATTCCCTACGGAAACGTTCATGTGAGTTTTATACAAAAGTCTCTTTAAAGAATATTTTAAAAGTCTATATATTTTTTTAACTTACTAAAGGTTCGTACCGATCATTCTACTAATATAACCCATCTGTATTGTCAACATGGCCCACGGGAATGTGAGTTAAATGCTCTACATGCCTGCATCGTGGAGCACAATCCCATGGAAGAACAATTAGATATGTTTAACTGTTTGCTAGAAAGCTTTTACCCTGATGTGTATCTAGTAAGTAGATGTATTAAACAACTAATAAATAAATTTCTCTTATACAAATCATCTTTTTAGTGTTCAACAAGTTTGGGTATTGATATAAGTGCTGCAGAAAATTGTAAAAATACTCGCACTGTTAGTGACATTTTAAAGAAGTACGGCGATAAAACGGATGCTGTTGGTATTTTAGGTGTTCCTTCAGTTGCCATGGATGGGGTGAGTGTTATTTTTGCATTTAGCTTTTTTTACACATAATTATGGGTATATCGCTCGTTTGCTTCAATAACATAACAACTCAAAAAACGTAATTTTTGAGTTAATAATTTAGAATTAATAGTGATATCGTTCTTCATATTGTGTAAAAATTGCATACAAATATCTTGTATACTCCACTCTTGAGACAAGAATAAAATTTTCTTTTCCTATTAAGTTGCTTGTAAGTTGAAAGCTTTAAACTCGTTTTTTTTCTAAAACTAGTGCTTTTGAGTTAAGACGTTTTTGTGGCAAATGAGCGATAGGTATGCATATTAGTCCAATGTATGAAATGCGTGTGTGTATGTACTACATTAGGGTGAGCGTCGGAACCTTTTTTTCGATTTTCAATATTGAATAAGACTAGAAAATAATGAAAATATATTGGGACCTATTTTTAGCACTCTAGCACATCATCAGAATTTTGAAAAATATATGAAATCGAGCGATTTGTGAAATATCATATTATTGAAAATAAAATTTTTGCGAAAAAAAAATCCACCAGAAAAAATCAGTATAGGGGTTGAAAACACTAAAAACATAAAATTATAATAATCGAAGGACGAAATTAAAAGTTATGAATGAACACTTTTTTTTAATTTTGACTTGGGTTCACATGAAAAAATAAAATTTTTTTATCTCTTAAGATAATTCTTTACAAACATTTATACATTAGCAAAAAGAAGGCTAACTCTTCTTCAAATCGACCAACAGTGTTAAAACTTATGTCAATTTTAAATAATTATTCGTAGCAAAATGCGACCTACCTAATAGATTGTTCGAAAATATAACAGCCCACGGTGCGGTAGAAGCAAAATTTTTTCAAAGCAAATCAAAAATTTCTAAACGGATAATGTTCTCTATATCATTTCTATCCTTCCGCTGCTGTTTACTTTTTTTTTGCCGTCCTAAAATTTATATATTAATTATATTTAAGAATATTGTTAACGTAACGTTCAATACATTTTTATACGAATTCAATTTTTTTTTCAGAATACTATATGTGGAATTTAAAACAATTCAGATGCATAATTTTCGATGTGTTTTAACATAAGCTCCTTATTTATTCACTAAAAAATTGCGTAACGCTCAATACACAATACTGTCAAAATAAAAATTATAATTTCTAATATTTTTCATCTCGTTTTTGGAAAAATTCATGCTTTTTTAATGTGGAAAATCAACAGCGTGCATTACGGAAACCCCATTTTGTATGAAGAGAGTATAAACAGTATTTTCGTTCTTCGTTTTTAACACACAAAAAACTTATGTACATTTATTTATAATATAATTTATAATACAATTTTTAATCATTTATAATTAGATCATGGTAAGGCGGTTTTCATTTTAAAATTTATTAGTTTATTTTATGAAATATTCTTCTATACTTTCAACAGACGCAAAAAAGCATTTGAAATTAGAATCACGCGTATAGCGCAAGAGCTTTATGTATACATACATACTAACTTACATATTTTTTATATTTACATATTAACTTTTCTATATTTTTTCCTCATTTTAGGCACTTGATCGTTCGGAGCAATCAGAAATTTTGAGAAATTTCTCAAAAGTATTTTGTCGCAAATATGAAGCAAAATTTGGTGTTACTTTAGAAGAATGTTGAAAAAAAGAAATATATTTATTACACAAATATCTACATATATACAGTGGTGGAAGAAATAATAGGGATACATAAAATTTCTTAAATATTTATATGCGTTTATTTATTTATTTTTTTTATTTATTTATTTATTTGCAAAATCGTAACCTGGCACAACAAGATATATATCTTATAACTGACAGCACTATTGAATTAACCGAATTGAATTAACTAAAAATAAAACATTATGCATATGAAAATATAAGAAAAATACATACATAGATTGAAATAATATAAATGAACAGAAAAATAAACGAAAATTAGCAACAAATAGTTCCAATGTTTGTTTTTTAAAAAATAATTAAAACTGAAATATTACATTATGATAAAATTTTTTATAACTCCTTTTTATAACGCATTTGCATTGCCTAAATTTTGAACATAATTTGGCAAGGAATTCCAGAGACTTGTGGTGTGTATAAAAAAACTGTCGTTGTGACATGAGGCTCTTATATCTATGCTGAATAATTTTCCTCCCTCAATTAGATCTAGCAAATTGGATCCTAATAAACAAGTTTATTGGCTGCTTCGACGTAATTATTTTATGTAAGAACATGAGGCATTTAAGTCTTAAGAGATTTTCATATTTAAGTTGAAATATGTGATACGAATAGATATCGCGACCTTAGTATTGTTTTGGCCCATATGCCAAAAATTCGGAATGGAGAAAAACAACAAAGAAGATTTACATAAAGTTTTCTCAAAATATATCCGATAGAATTTTTTTGTATTCTCACCACTGCTTCTGGCATATGTTTGGAAAAAAAATTTAAATTTTTGTGAACTTTCATCAATCCGATTAGAAATTAACATATTTTTACTGAAAGTAAAATATCTTGTTATGTGCTCCAGTAGCCACTTTTTTTATTTTATTTGTAAAAAGTAGCTTTTGTTGCTCCATGTGTATACCAATTGCTGTGTATTGAGTAACTTGTTATTGAGATAAAATTTTCTACTTTTTATTGAAAATAAGGTTATAAATGTTATTAGAAAAGATATGTACATGGAATAAAAAGTTAATATTGATGAAATTTGGTATTTTACCTGATTTCTGATTTTTATTTTTTTATCCCAAGAAATTTATTATTCAGGCTTAAGTTCGTTCAATTTAATTTTTACAATTAAATCATTTTTTATTGAGAAATAATTTTTCAAAGCATGTGGCAATTGAAAAGCACAAATACCAATTTCTTGACATTTGTAAAGTTCTAACTGAACATCGTTCCCGAAAACATCGATGTTCAGTTCGACCTTTACAAAAGTCAAGAAATTGGTATTTGTACTTTTCAATTGCCACATGCTTTGAAAAATTATTTCTCAATAAAAAATTATTTAATTGTAAAAATTAAATTGAACGAACTTAAGCCTGAATAATAAATTTCTTTGGATAAAACCCATATAGTTCGACTAAATACACACAACTTCAATTTAATTTTTTTATATAAAAAAATTTTGTTTTTTACAAAAAATTTATCAAAAATGATGATATCGAGCACAATGAATGCTTGATATCTCAGAAACCAGGAACAATTTCGCGAACAAGTTTTTGGATTCTGAAAGAGGCTATTCAAAATATATATACCCCATACTTAACTCAATTTTTTTTTTAATGGTCGGTGGGCCAAAACAATACTAAGACCCATATAGAAGTACGGGAATTAAAAGAGTTTTTGCAAGTTACATACGTATAGTGAATGGGGTTGAATCTATGACAGCCCACAAATTTCAAAGTATACCGTAGACTCTACCCATAACGATATTACTGTGAAATGAGTATTAAAGACAACACCCAGATTGGATATAGAAATAAGAGTTGTGGTGGGCAAAAGTATGTAAGTAAAAAGTTAATTTGCCTATTTAGCTCTTTCTGTGTATAAACATAAAATGCAAGTCTGGTAACATTGTACGCATATACGGAATTATTGATCAAAATATACGGAATTATTGAAAAAATCAAAACTTGAGCATCGATTTCGATAAAATAAGGCTCGTTTTATTTGTTATATATCTAGCTTTTATTACTCCGAGAACACGATTCTTATCGACTCAGATTCTTAATAAATATATAAAGTTCAAAGATTGCTTAAGAAATACTTTTTCCCATTATTTTATGAATATATCCGAAACTATGGAGCTGATTAAAATATAATATTAGTAATATTTGGAGGTAATTTTCGTATATTTATTTGGAATAGCAAAACTGCCTAAAATTTGCTTGCTTCTTTCGTAAATGGACCAGAATCAAAATATTTTTATAAAAAAATTGCTTGATTCAAAACTTCATCTTCTGCGCAACCTCAAGAATTTAGCCGAATGAGCTAAAAATATTTGTGAGTGTGTTCCAGGCTATAGAGGGCGCATCGATTTATAACACAGTAAAACTCTAATTAAAGAAAAAAGTTTTTCACTGCACCCTAAAGAACATGGGTATTTGGGTAAAAAACTAACCCAAAAAAAATTTAGATCAATAAGTTGAGATTAAGGCGTGTTTGAGTAGATGCTTTTTTCTGTTTTATATCTCATAACTTAATAAATATAGTATTTACAAAAAAAATCTTTAAAAAAGTTGTTGCCTGTGAAATTTTTAACAGCTTTTGTCTCATCGACCTTAACCTAAATCGCACATTTAACAAAATAAACAGCAATATCGAAAACAGCCAATGACTACAAACCCTGAGGTCTTGAGTTCAAGACTAGTTTCAGGCACCAGGCAAGACTACATCATGCATTTTTCTCATGTGCATTGGTGCGTTATTGTGTGCCGTTGTTGGACTGTTAAAGTGATGAAGGCATAGC
Organism: Panzeria rudis; assembly: GCA_956483635.1. Lineage (NCBI taxonomy): Eukaryota > Metazoa > Arthropoda > Insecta > Diptera > Tachinidae > Panzeria > Panzeria rudis. The sequence goes on from OY101447.1 coordinate 125,096,168, forward strand.
ACTGATCACCTTGGCAGTAGCGGCAGCGATTAGTAATAACATATCCTAAAGCACTTCACAGCACTCTCCTTCGTCGGTATTGTATCAGAGCCGTCGGCGAAGTAAAAGACCTAATAATGTGGCTACACAGCTTAAACAACTCAATGCCTCTACTTGACACCAAAGGGGCTTGTAACACTGCTATGCAAAAAAACGCGCAATAGCAGGGTTGTAAATGAATTAAGCTTTCTATATCTCTTCCACTTCACCACCTATTTTTTCTACTACATATAACAACTACATATAACAAAACTTTATAATAATATATTCGGTGAAAATCTTAAAAACTAATGTAGACTATTATAATAAATGTAACATACATATGTAAAGAATATTTATAAAAATATCACATAAATATTAAAGTAGAAGAGATAGTTTAGGACCAATATTGTATTGTAGGAAAGCAAATAAATTAACAATTGCGTTTGTATAGTAACAGAGTATAAGACATATGTATATATATGTATATATGTACGAATTTCATATACATATCAATTTCCAACTATAAGTTATTATGTTCAAGATATAATAGAATTGTACTTTTATAAGTTTGATGTGACGAAACAAAAGATTTCAGACTGTCAGGCAGATTATTAAAAATTCTTGCGACTCTAGTATGAAATGATCGTTCCAAAATTGAAGTTAGCCTTGGAATTTGTATTTGACGATTTCGTTGAGAACGGCTAAAGGTGAAAAATGAAACTATATGCAATATTTTCCCATCCTTGTATGTTTTATAAAAAAATAGTAATAGTCTTAATTTCAAGTAGTTCAAGAATGAACATCCTAAAAATCTACATACATAATTCGACATATGAGTGCGCCTTCTGAGATTATACAGAAAACGAACAACTTTATTAAATAATTTCGTAAGTTTGCTAATGTTGTAACCCAAAGTGAGACTATAAACGTCAACTCCATACAAAAATATGGGCATAATCAAAGTGTGAACAAGCTTTACTTTTACCTGCACGGGCAGTATAAGATTTACATTATTAATTTGTCGAAGTGCAAAATTAACATTGGATGCTACAGAATTAATATGTCTTTCAAAATTAAGCCTATTATCCAACCATACGCCAAGACATTTAATCTGGTTAACAAACTGAATATCAGTACCATCAATCTTTATGGCCAAATTAGTTTTTGGGGGCCCAAAGAGCATTGCTTTAGTTTTAGCAGTATTTATAAATAATTTATTTTCGCTCATCCAACGAAAAATAGTTTCGATACTATAATCAATTGTATTTTGCATGACGTCCAGGAACTGTTTTTCACCACAGAAAAGAAAAAATAAATCATCTGCAAAAGCAAATGGAATACAAGACGATATAAATTCAAAATTGGAGAAAAGATCGTTAATAAAGATGTTAAATAATATAGGTCCGAGGACGGAACCTTGTGGAACACCACTCGTGACAGGTAAAAGCCCTGATACTTTATCTCCAATTGTGACGTATTGATATCTATTAGTAAGATATGAATATAAAAGATTACAAGAAGAAGACGAAATACCAAGATTTCGATGCAATTTCGAAATTAAAATTCCATAATCTATTTTATCAAAGGCTTTGGTAAGATCCAAAGATAAAAGAACATTTAGGTGACATTTACTCAAAGATTGCCTTATAGTTTCAGTCATTCCCAACAAAAGAGAAGTTGTATTTCTACCACATCTAAACCCATACTGTGCATCAGTAAAAAAAGAGACATTTTCAATATGAGACATGAGCTGATCCTTCAGTAGAATTTCTACCATTTTCGAAATAACAGGTAGAACAGAAATCGGACGTAAGTTATCAATCTCATTAGATTCGCCAACTTTTCTTATGGGAACCACCTTACCAACTTTCCAACCTAAAGGAAAGGTAGATGTAGTAATAATACTATTAACAAGATGTAAAATATAAATCCCTATATATGGAAATACTAGTTTTAAAAAATTAAGCGAAAGTCCATCACAACCAACAGCATTAGACTTTATTGATTGTAAAGCAATGTTAATATCATTAAGATTAACGGCACGAAAAAAAAGTCCTCCATCATTTGAAAAATCAAATATATTTGCATTAAATGCAGAATTACCTTGGTTTGAAGAAAAATAGTCATTTAAAGCATTCACATCAACATCCTCAACGCATGACTTATTCTTGCTCAAACCATGTGACCTAAGCTTGTTCCAAAGTTGCTTTGAGTTATTGTTATTTAAAAACTCGGCATGTGCTTTTCGCTTCGCATTTCTAATAACAGTTTTCGCATGATTTCTAAGGCGACAAAAGTTACTCCAGTTTTGATTTGTTTTATCACGTAGAAATAAACGATAAGAAGCATTTCTTATTGATAGTATATTAAATATTTCTTGAGTATTAAACCAGGAATTATCAAAAAACTTAGAGACTTTACGTCGTCTAAGTGGTACTGCACGATGCATTGCACATAAATAAGAAAACATCAAACTGGCCTGCTCATTGACATCAGCGGTACAAAATATCCTATTGAAATCACAAGAATTAAGAATATGTCTTAGGAGTTGAAAGTCAACAGCATTACAATCATAATATTCAAAAAACTCCTCAACTGTCGGTACAATAATATCAAGAGAGATGTATATAAAAGAATGGCGCGAAGTACCAGGAATTTAAAGTTGGCCAGATACCAGTGTATTCATAGAGGGAGACAATAAAAAGTAATCAATTAATGATGTAGAACCAAATCTAACACTCAGATGAGTAGGCAAAGAGTTATGGAGACACCTTATATTAAGTCTGGAACACATATCCCTGACAGAAGCTGATTTCATATTGTCAAACATATTGTTATTAAAATCGCCACATATTATAATGTCATTGTACCTAGTCGTAAGATCAGTAATACTATTCTCGAATGCTTCCAAGTCACCATGAGGGAGATAGACTACACCTATAAGAATTTTTCTGGCTGAGAGTTGTATTTCAATAAATAAGGATTCAAAAGCTACACAAGATCTATCTCCTCTCCTGTTAGGACGGTATTCGGCCTCTCTACAAACGACTTTAAACTTAATACTTTTCGAGACATATAAAGCAACACCACCACCAACAATTCCTTTACGATCATTTCTACAAATAACATAACCCGGAAGACCAACAGCATTTGAAGATATTTCATCTTTCAGCCAAGTTTCTGTTATACCAATTACATCAAACAAGTTACTGCCAAGTACACAATTCAACTCATCAAGCTTATTCAAAGTACCTCCTAAAGCAAAGCTTTGAAGATTAATATGTCCGGCATTCAACTTATTGCCACTATTACGGAATTGAGATTTAAGAAAAGTGTTGTCACTGACAACTGGTCCTAAATTATTATTCATGTAGGTTTGAAAGAAGAGAAAGTATAAATATAGTAGGAAATACCTTAAAATATAAAATACATAAATATACGAGGCAATAGTAAGAATTAGCACTATGCAATATGTGGTATCAAATATATATAACGTAGATAAATTCTAAATTATAAAAAAATATTTTTTAAATGAAAACAACAACTTGACAAGCAGGAAGAGAAAAACAGTTATAAAAATTCATAAATTAACTTCCTGAAGCAAGAACAAATAAAAAATACAAAAAAAATGAAAAAAAACTATTAAAATTCGAAAAAGTCCATAATTTTACAAATTTCGGTAAAATTTTTCTTTCCCTAGATACGATAGTTGTTTCTTTCTTATTAACTTTAGTTTTCGAGATATACTATTATTTTTGTATAACTGGAGAATGCTCACTCTATTCAGTAAAAAAGAAAAACCAAATTCGGCAACAAAATTATCGAGCAAACATTTGGCCAATTCACAACCTGTTGTATGTGTTGTAGATGTTGTTGGTAATTTCCAAATAAACATTTGCTTAGAAACATATTTATGTGAAAATTACCAACAACATTTTTACGATCTACAACAGGTTGTGAATTGAGCAATTGTTTTCAAATCTGCCTATTAAGTTCAGAGATATATTAAAAGTTTCATCTTGAAAACTAAAATGTGTACAAAAAATTTTAAAATTTTTGTTTTTAAAAATTCATAAAAACAATAAGAATAAACCAACGATCCCATTTTTTTGTCCACCACAACTTAGTGGGAGAACTTTTTAAAATTTTTTATGAAATATGCATACATATATGCGTAGAGCTGATAAAAAAATAGAGTGCAGATTCGCGTTCAGCAGCCCACATAACTAAGGAAACACCTTTCAGTTTTAGGAAACGTAGAAGTTTGTCGAAATTTGTAAATTAGTGTAATGATTTTGAAATTTGAATTGTTATGGGCTTTTTTCGATATTGCTGCTTATTCTGTTAAATATGCGATTTAAATAAAAGTTGGTAAAGCAAAAGCAGTTGGAAACTTCACAGACAAAAATTTTTTAGAAGAATTTTTTATTTTTGTAATTACTATATTTATTAAGTTACGATATGGTCAAACTTTGGTGGGCGTGCAACGCGCCTTAATATTAACTGATTGACCTAAAATTTATTTAGGTTAGTTTTTTTATAAATACCCATTGATTTGGGGCTTGAGACTTGAAGAAATCGAAATTTAAATTTTTACTACCACTCTAATGTACATATTTGCTCAATTCACAACCTATTGTAAGTGTTGTAGATCGTGAAAATATTGTTGGTAATTTCCTCATAAACATGTTTCTAAACAAATATTTTCTCGGAAATTGCCAACACCATTTATACGATCTACAACACATACAACAGCTTGTGAATTGGCCAATTGTAAATTCTGGTTCCTTGTATGTGTGGGAGTCGATTCAGCAATGCCAACCTGTCCTTTCATCTGTCCGAATTTAAAATGTTGGGTGACGTCATTGAATATCTCTCTCAAGGGTGTAGAATAAGCTTGATGGATTTAAATATCAAAAAACGTAAGCACATGTCATTTTTCCGTTCGCTTAAACTTGACACTAGTTACTCATTAAACGATACAGGTGCTAGGTTTTATGAAACGTTGGTCGAAAGAATTTTCTGATCCGTATATTACCAAACACTTATATACGTCTCAGATTCGACCTATCCTTGAATATGGATCGATTATATGTCGAACGATTATATCAACAGAATTGAATCTGTACAAAAAGACTTCTTTTATTTTGCTTAAGAAGACTTGGATGGAATTAGTATGTACTACCTTCATATGAATGCACAGACTCACTCTTATCAAGTTACTGACGTTGAAGAGCCGAAGAAGAATGCTAAGCATCTCATTTCTATTCTATTTAATACGTGGTGATATCGATTCTGAGTACGTGTTGAACAAAATTACCTTTAATGTTCCAACAAGACCAGGGGTGCCCAAAAGTTCCTTATGGAAGAGCAAACACCAATACATTTAAGGAAAAACTAATTTTTATTCAATATCTTTTGTTGTAAAAACCAATACATACAAAGAAAAAAAATATTTCATATATTTATTTGTTGTTCCTTTGCACTTTCGTGTATACAGTGAAGAACGACAAAAAAACTAATAAGACAAAGTTGTTTGTGTATTTCGTATTGATAGTGCTGAGTGCTGTATGTGTGTTAGTGATATTACGAATATCAATTTTTAATATTTGCGAATACGAATACGAATATCTGAAACAATATTTGCCGAATTCGAATACGAATATTCAACCTAAATAGTTAGTAAAACTTAATATTTCAAATTTAATTGAAGAAAAATCTACCCTTTGCGTCAATAACAATAAATTGAGAAATAAACTGTCACAATACTATAGGTATTTAACATTATTATGATACTCCGATAACGGAATTTGAGATTATTAACTTAGCACCTGAATGCCACTTTTTTAAATTTTTGGTGGAAAGTAAATAAGAGTAAATACGAGCTTCTTTTACCTATACGCAGGCAATATTTAGTGACACCAGCGGCGAGTGTTCCGAGCGAGCGAATGTTTAGTGCTGCGGAGCTTATTTACACACCGGGCAATAGGCTTGATGGAGAAAAGACTTTAAAACTTTTATTTTTGAAGTTCAACATTCCTCTACTGAGCTTTGAGTATTACTTTAACATGATTAATAAATTAATTTAACAGGACTTTACTTTTTAAATACCATGTCTTTGTGAAATATATTTTGTTTCTTTTTTCTTTACTAAAAGATGATTATTTTTTTGCGTTATAGACCAATTTTTTTTTTGTAAAAATTAATCTTTTTTGTTTAATTTTCAGTATTTTTTATGTATTATTTTTTGGAACGTATTCACAAAATATTCGTGAAATATTCGCTTGAATTTGGCGAATACGAATACGAATATCATGAAAGAGGCGATTCAAATACGAATACGAATATTCGTAACATCACTAATGTATGTATTAATACGCACAGCATATAACTAAGTGCTTTCACAAAAACAAATGAGCACCAAGCGCATAGGGATTGCGCAACGCTGAACTAGACCATCTCGCAACTTTCAACTCTTAAGCCTGGCACTCTATTCATCATTTCGTGCGAAGTGCTGTCAAAATCCCATAAAAAAATTACGCGAATTGCTCACGAAAAATTGTTGCAGAAGTACTACTCTGTTTATTTTATGAAAAATCCCAGTTAGCCAGATTGCATTGCACGACATTGTCTTCTACGATTCTTGCACGAACTGTCCTCTGTCGATTGGTTTACTACTCGACATTGTAAAGGAAATCGTCGTTCACGACAATCTTAGCGGCAAGTTCCTGCAAGTTGTCCTCTAGTAAACACTTTTGACGACAATATGTGCGACAATGTCATTCGTTTTGTCCTCAATCCAACTTTGTTGAGGACAATATGAGCGACAATGTCTTACATTTTGTCTCCATTAATATTGTGGAGGAAAAGATGAGTGACAATGTCTTAATTGCTGTCCTCAATCCACCTTTGTTGAGGGCAATATGAGCGACAATGTCTTACATTTTGTCTTCAATCAAGCAAATGAATATGTTGGCCTCTTGTTGGTACAGCAACAGGGTGGTAAGCGCGAAAACTTATAAACATGCAGCCTCAGTTCGAATCTCAGCTAGTTCAGTCAATAATTTAAATGAAACGGAAAAACAGATAAGCAAAAATATTTAATAATTAAGTAGGTGACATTGTCGCTATGTAATCGTTGACGACAAGGTAAACGACATTGTAGCCTATGTAATTATTGACGACATAATGGGCGACTTTTTTGTTTATATAATCATTGACGACAACATAGGCGACAATGTCGCCCACGGAATCATCTTGTGTTATGTGAACGACAATCTCATTAAATCAACATTCCTCTACGAGCTTTGATTATTAATTTAACATGATATGTACAAACAGGAATTTTAGATGCTATGTGGTTGAGAAATATATTTTGTTTGTTTTTCTTTACTAAAAAAAGATTATAATTTTGCGTAGAGACAAAGTTTTTTTTAAGTAAAAATTATTATTTTTTGTGTAATTTACTGTATATTTTGATATATTATTTTTTGGAACGTATGCGCAAAATATTTGTCGAATACGAATACGAATGTCATGAAAGAAGCGAATATTTGGCGATTCGAATACGAATATTCGTAACATCAGTAGTATGAACTTAATGTGGTCGCTAATAAATATAAATATATTATAGAAATTCAAAACGAAATGATAACCATAAATACTTTAACTTCTACACAGGTAGTAAAAAATTGACATATTTTATTAGGCAATAAAAATTAAGCAAATTGATATATTTTATTAGTACGGTAGCAATATACCATTCCACAAACTTTAAATTTGTCATATTTCAACGCCATAATCTTATCAAGACGCTTAAAACCCATTGTAAAAGCTTAAACACATACAAGATTAAAAAACCTAAAATAATAATAAAATAATAAATAAAATGAGTTTTATTTATACTCCATATGTACACAGAAAAAAATAAGTTTCGTTTTTGATAACAAAAATCCCGGTATTCAATAATTTTTTTTTCAAATTTCCTGTGATAAAGAATTCCCCTATATTGATAACAAAATTATTTCAAAATAAAAATATATATATAAATTAAAAAAATGTTGGCATGGCTGGAATACGAACCCGGGCTTTCCGGACGTAAAGCATACACTCTCTAGCTGAGCCATATCCCATTTATTTTTTTATGGGATACAACTTGGTTTAAGTATTAATGTATAAAAAGAAAAGAAATAACCGGCATGGAAAAGAAATACTTACAACGAAATATTTTATTATGTTAAAGATAAATGTTATTGAAATTCATATATTTTTTTAATAACATGGTCTTATTGAATATAATTCTTGTCTATTTTTTTCTGTGTAATATAAGCGAATTATAGGGACTAATGTGGGCTCTAGCACCAACGCCCCCCCCCCCCCCAAATTTCTAGCTACGCCAATGTAGATCGGTGTAACCCGGTCATTCGGTTTTTTAATGAGAAAGTTTTGATTTTAAGTTGCTCACAGAAAAAAGTATATTTCATTTTCAGTAAAGAAATTAAATGAATTAGTAAATATTTTGTTTAGAAACCGAACTACAAATAAATATATAAATACAGATAAAAATGTCTCAACAATTTAATTGAAAACCCCGGTTTTTTTAGTAAACAAATTGTACAAATGTATAAAACAATTTGTCTAAAATAAAAATATTTACAAATTCTAAACAAAATAATTTACTGAATCAAACAAAAATATTTACTGAATTTTGTGTAATATGTATATCAAACAATATTTTTGTCTGAATTTATAAACCGATTTGTCTAAAAATACTTAAAAACTCTAAACAAAATAGTTTACTGAATCATACAAAAATATTTGCTGGTTTTTTATAATATATCAAACAAACTTTTTGTTTGAGTCAGTAAAAATTATTTTTTAATACTTTTAAGATTTTGTGGCATGAAACTTTGTTGCATGAAACTTTCTTCATTTCCTAATTGAATTTACAGGGAAACAAGTTGGGTGGAAAATCTTTTTTTATGTTGTAGTGATTTTATTGCGTTTTGACGACTTTTTTCTGTTTTTGGGGTTTTTTTTTAGTTTTTTTGCGATCTTTTTATTTTTGGTGATTTCTTGCGTTTTACCGTTTTTTTAGTTTTGGCGCTTTTTTCCTTTAAGCGCTTTTTCGATTTGGCGATTTTTCGATTTGACATTTTTTTAATTTTGGAATTTTTTAGTTTTACCGTTTTTTTAATTTCAAGAGTTTGCCTCTTACGGTTTCCAAGATACAGCAAATTGTCTAATTTACATAGTCAAAATTAGATTAACTGATAGAACACCCTTTAATTTTTATTGTTTTAAATATTAGTGATATACATTGTAGTCTATTCTACAGAGTACACCAATTTACACTTACTTTGAAAATTTAAAATATCTGTGTATTACGTTAATATTTCAACATGTTTCGTTGCTCGCTTTAGAACACTCTTTAATTTTTAACTGTCGTATATTTGTTGTTGTAGTGGCAAAAGTATTACATATTCGAGAAAACAGCCTGTGACAGACAGACAAACGAACGGACAGCATAGCGAAAACAATAGGGTGCTTTACACTTTTGGTGTACGGAACCCTAAAAAATTTTTAAAAAATCAAAAATGTATTTTTCTTTTGATGATATTTCCATGAAATATAAGTCAAAATAAAATCTTTAGTCCGTGAAGTCCCAAAATATCTTTTTTGTCGATAACTTCCGATTTTGAGTGTGTATTGAAATTTTATAAAATGGCAAAATTATCTACTCAACTAGACATACAACCCTTATTTAAGCAAAGCATACATTACTCCAGTGCACTGGCACAAGCAAGTGATGTTGAATCGTGCTCGAAACACATACCATACAAGCATGCTGGTGCAATATTCATCTCTTTAAAAATTCTGTACGGATGAGTTGTTGTACCAATTGCGCACCTCATTTATTTTGGTATCATTTTGAAAATAAAAATTAAGAAAAACGTATGTCTTTTTATTAAAAAAATTATTAGGAATGATTTGTTTTATTTTAGAAACACTTTAAAATATATATTTTGTTATTTTTTCCTTAATTTATGAGTAATTTATTCAAGGAAATGGGTTTTATCCCGATGTTTACTCTTTGACTACTTTTCTCAACTGAGCTAATTTCACCATACACAATACCCAAAACTGGTACCATCAGCAAAATATCAAACTCTGTTTGACATCGCTACAGAAAAACGTACAATCGCACCAAATGGCCATACACGAGCAAACCACTGGCGCCAACACTTGATGTCGCATGCATACTGGTGTAGTGTATGGGGATACACAAATACAGCAATACAAAAATAACAAGCATTTTGTTTTTGTCTACGATGGATGTCAAACTCCATATAAAAATGAAGTTTGACATCCATTCTACATCACAAGGCCAATTTAGTTCGCTCCTGCTACCATCTTATGAAATTAATTGCATGTTTCAGTAAATGTTGTTGAAAAAAAAATAGTTAGGAAAATCAAAAGTAAAACTTCGTCTAAGTTTTAATATAGTAAAAAGTAATAAAATATACAAATCGAAAAGTATTTAAAAAACCCGGACTATTCGACATTCGAAAAATCAACATTTTTAAAAAACCGACAACCGTATTGCGAAAAAAACCCGGTTAAAAACCGGTTGAAACCCCTAGTCGATCAGTCTAGTTACGAACCTTTTACTATTATCTTTTGTGTGGAGCGATTAATTTACACACTTAAAGACAAAGAGAAAATATTTTTATTGTGTTTTACTATTTTATTTACTTTTAAAGTAATTTGAACTCACGCCACTATGCAACGACTGTGAATTAAGTTATTATACATTTTACAATTGTATTGTAAAACTTAATAAATAAATAGATTCAAGAACACTTAAACAGAACAATTAAATTGCCAAATATGGTGCTAGGTAATTATTTACCAAAAAAAAACACAAAGCTAAACGTTTGAAACATTATATTAGGGTTTCCGTTATTTTTTCAAACTAGAAATATTTTTTGTCTCACCCCTCAGGCTGTATGAAATAACGCACAACGAAATAAGTCCCAATGAAATAACTCGCTATGAAATAGGACCTAAAAAAAATTAAATAAGTCCAAACAAAATTTAATGAAATTAAAAAAATAATAAAATTATTCCCAAACCTCAAATAAAATAAGTTCCAAGTTTTGTGACTTCATAATGAAATAACAATCTCTGAATCGGGTCATGCGAATAGAGTCGATTTTAATGCTCGTAAGACCTAGTGTTGTATGCTTACCCACAGACGTATGACCGATCGTGCTGCTTCATCTGTAAATATGGGCAGTGTGGGTCTCGAGGAATCAGTAGCACTTGATGTTCTTGGCATGAAAATACAGTGTGATGTTCGATGGGCGGATCACATTTTTCAGGTCTCAAAAGAAGCATTCAAGTGCCTCGGTTTCCTAAAGCGGCTGCTAGACAGATGAATATTTAGCTTCAATATATGTGCTTGTGTGCGTTTGCTATAAAAATCAAAAGCATTTTGATATTCTTCAATATTTCCCCTCCGTATATGTGTAACAATTTTTTGTAAACAAACGCACACAAGCACATATATTGAAGCTAAATATTGATCTGTCTAGCAGCAGCTTAAGATGGTGTAAGAGATACTACACCCTATCTGATCTCCTCAATATTTATACCGCCTATATCCGCCCTAAAATGGAATACAACTCTCATGTACAGGCCGGTGCTTCAAAATCTATTTTGAAGTTACTGGACCGCGTACAGGAGAGGGCGAAGAAGCTTATCGGTGACAGTGGGTAGCCAAGTCTATTGACTCGCTAGAGCATCGACGTAATGTGGGGTGTGTTTCGCTGTTTTATCGTTACTACAATGAAGTGTGTTCTAATAACATCAGGGAACTTGTTCCCAAAACCCACTTATTTTTGCGAACAACACGTTCTTCGTTAAGAGCACAGCCATTTGTGGTCGATACGGCAGTGAATAGCACTACGCACTACAGAGAAAATTCGTTCTTTGGCCGAATAGTTCGTATGTGGAATAAACTCCCTGCAGAGGTCTTTCCTATCACTTTCCATGTTGGAAAGTTTAAATCGAATATCTATAAACACTACTCCCTCTATCCCCCTTCCCATAACCAGTTTTCCTAATTCTGGCTCAATGCATTGTATGAGTAGGGGCCATCTCCTGAGTGTCGGTCTTACTAAAAAAAAAAAACTCCCACACAAAAAAATTTATTAAGTCCCAATGAAATAAAACCCAAAAAATATGAAATAAGTTAAGAATTTTTTATAGGCTAATGATATAAAAAAAAAATTTCCAGAAAATCTGTAATAAACGTAGCCGGTTTTATAAATACCTCAGAGGAAAAAATCCTTAAGCCCGGGCGAATGGCGGCAACTCAAAAAACCATAGTAAGCGAAGCCGGTCTTGGGAATACCTCATTGCAGAAAATGATTTTCCCCTGACCACATAAGTATTGCCGGCCATCAGCCGGGCGAAAGGATTTTCACCTTTGAGGCCGGTCCTAAGAACTTTCTCCTCTGAGGTACTTCAAAAACCGGCTTCGATTCTGAAAGATTTAATGTATTACGGCATTCCAACGGTCGTAACGATTTTTCTGAACCGAGGTATTTCCAAAACCGGTTTCGCTTACTGACGCTTTTCTGTATTGCTGGCCTTCGGCCGCGTTAAGGCTTTTCTCCTCTGAGGTATTTTCAAAACCAGCTTCGCTTATTGTGTGTTTCCAGCCTTCAGTCATGCTTAAGGATTTAGTCCTTTGAGGCATTTCCAAAGGAGTTTTCTGAGTTTACTGAGGGCTTTCTGCATTGCCGGCCTTTGGACGGGCTTTAAGATTCACTCCTCTGAAACGGCTTCGCTTACTAAAAGTTTTCTGCATTGCCGGGCTTCGGCCGGGCTTAAGAATTTTTTCAATGTGGTATTTCCAAAGGCGGCTTCGCTTACTGACGATATTCTGCATTGCCGGCATTCGGCCGGTATTAAACTTTTTCTCCTCTGAGGTATTTCCCAAACCTGCATCGCTTACTGAAAGGTTTTTGATTAAAGATTTTCTTCTCTGAATGCAGAAAACCCTCAGTAAGCCTTTGGAAATACTTCAGAGAAGAAAGTTTTTAAGTCCGCCCGAAGGCCGGCAATGCAGGGAGCCTTCAGTAATCGGAGCTGGTCTAGGAAATACCTCAGAGGAGAAAGTCCTTAAGCTCGGCAGTGCCGAAAATCCTCATTAATCGCAAGGATTTTGTCCTTGGAAACAAAAATGCATTTAATATTCTTTCAGGATGTATTTATATTAATTATTCAACACAACCGCTATATAAGAAGTATTCAACTAAATATTGTAGAGAAAATATCGTACTAACGAAAATGAAATATATCCGTAAAAATATGATACACTCGTAAGTCCCAAATTCTTTTCTCAGTGAAATAAAAACCAAAATTAATTTTTTCCGGTTTTACTTTATTTGGAGTTTTTTTCTATAAAATTAAATAATTCCAAAAAAAAGTGTAACTACTTTCAAAATAAAATGATATAAATTCCGAAATTTGGGAACTATTTCATATTGCAATAATTCTCAAAATGTATGAAAATTTTTTGGGAGTTTCTTCATTTTTTATTCGGGAGTTATTTCTTTGGGCGTTATTTCATGCCGCCCACCACTCAAAAAGTTAAGGGTTGATGCATAAATAACTTTCCAAAAATTTCACGCCTTCCCGTGCCGACTTACATTTGAAATTTTATTCAATTACACTCGTACGGCATGCACAGAAAAAAGTAAATATTTAACAACGGTTATTTTCGAAAATAGAATGAAATTCAATAAAACTTGTATCTGATTCAAATATAATGTTTGTTGAAAGTAAATTTTTTTTTAAATCATTAGGGAAAAATAAAAATATTTTCAACATTTAATTCATTAACAAATTAACTCATTTGCATAGAACAGTACACAAAAATCTTTATCGCAAGAAATTCAACAATGACCCACAAGTCGAAAAATATGATATCATGAAAATTTTTTCTTCTAAAAGGGGCTCGCATACAAAATTTACAATAGAGACCATGCAGACTAGAAATATATTGAAGAAAAATTCCCATAACGGCCAAGGACTTCCGCCTATGAGGGAAAATGTATGCATTTTCTCCAAACATATTTGCCGCCTATATCCACGCCTTGTGGAAGCTCCCATACACATAAAGCGGTTTAATGAAATGTTAATGTTAAATTTGGTCCCAGCAGCGCCTAGGATAGCCCTAGATGCGTTAAATATATGACTAATTCCCATCAGTTTTTCAGCACCAAAATTTTTTCTGAACATAGCTACCCCTTATCTTCATTCCTTAAGGATGCTTCCATACGAAATTTACAATACAGAATAGAAATATATTTAAGAAAAAGGCCCATAACTGCTTAGGAGTTCCCCCTAGGGGGGTAAAATGTATGACTGACCTGAATTAGTTTTTTGTGCCCAATACAAATAAGTATTTATTTGTATTTGAGCCCCCCTAAGCGGTGGGATGGCAAGTATATTTTGAGAAAATGTTGGGAACAAATAACTAATTGAGGCTTGTTCGACAGGAACTTGGTCATGTAAATCTGTCACTGGCTCCCAAACTATTGGCTGTGAAGTGTCCAATAGTTTCTGCCTTATGGATTTTTATCTAAATCACATATTTAACAAAGCAAACAGCATAATATCGAAAAAGCCCATAACTACCCACCAAAAAAATTGGAAGTTGGTCCATTATCGTTGCATAACAATCACTACAGTTGCTGAATGAATATATGATGTTAAATAATTCATTAATTGTTTTTAAAAATAGGTATACCTTTGTTAAAAAATTGCCATTTATCTATTTTTTATTTTTTATTTTTTGATCACTTGGAAGAAGGGAATAATTCAAAGAAGTTTAGTTGTGTATATATCAGTAAATATTAATATTTGGAAATCTGGTCTATTGTTATGCAATCATAATTAATAGTATCTCCATTTCATCCAAATGTTATAAAAGGCTATGTGAAGAAAATAAAAAGCTATGAAGTTCTGTTCTATATTTTTGTATTTATTCCCTTCTTCCAACTGGTGGTTCAATTTATAATCTAACTCGCAAGTTTGCTGGGTATTTGTCAAGGTTTGAATATGTGTGACCATATACCATGTATTTTTTATCAGTATGTATGTAGATTAAATAAATTTCTATTTTCAAAGCTATTAATTTTAATAAATAACACAAATATATCACTACTAACCAAAGATTAATGTGGGGAAAATAGATTATTTTCAAACAAAATTTCTGGGATTATTTTCTTTAGTTTAAGCGTTAAACTCGTTGTGAAGAGACGTCTTGTTAAGCACACAACAAACTTAGACATTTTAATTAGAATATAAATTTTTCCTTTTTTTTTGCATTGTTATTAATTAAATTTAGTTTTTTTTTACAAAAATGAAATTCATTGTTTTATTGTGTTTTGTTTATTGTGCAGTAAATAATTTACTTAATTGTATCAATGTAAGTTTGGAGAAAAAGCAAAACAAATTAAATCTGTTTTTTTTTTGTTTTTTCTTAATTATTAAATGAAAAGAAATTACATAATTTAATCAAGAGTGTTAATAAGATTTTTTAAGCGACAACAGCTGATTACATTTTTTTTGTTTCCTGTTATAGTTCCGTTCATTAGAAAAATTTTTAGAAATACAATTACAATTTACTCCCTGATTCCAATCACGAACATGAACTTTTTTTAATTTGTATCAAAAATAACACAAGTTTACAAATTCAGGCAAGCTTTTGGACCTTAGCAACTGCAAGTTGTTTCTTATGTAATTTTTGGTTCTGAGTTCGAATCTTCCGTCGGTTTTTTATTGGCTTAACTTTTCAAAATATACATTTATCCAAAGTTATTTAATTAGTTTGGCTTAAGTTCGTTTTTCGTTTAATCTTTCGATCAAATTATTTTTTAATATAAGTCGGCAGTTATTATTATTTGGCTTAAGTTCACAATAATTGAATTAATGTAAATTCAAATTATTTTTAAGAGTGGAATATTAGAATATCTAATCAGACTAGCAGAACGGATTAGTACTACTAATTTCGACAGCCGCTACGCTGTCATCATCAGCGTCCTTTGTTCGCTTCTACTTATACCAAATTTACACGATGAAATATTTCATGAAATTTTCTTCATGAAACTTTTTGTATTTGCTTATTGCAAGCGCGGGAAAGCAAATGGGTTAAAGAACATTTACAAAAGTCGTCTGAAATTTTATTTCCTATCACTTTTTCAACCAAAGGAAAGGAATGTTGCATGCCACAAATTTCATGAAATATTTCATAATGTAAATTCGGTATTAGTCGAACTGTATGGTTTTTATCCAAAGTTATTTAATTAGTTTGGCTTAAGTTCGTTTTCAATTTTAATTTTTCGATAAAAAAAAAATAATAATAATAATTTGATCGAAAGATTAAAAAACTTGGCTAAAATAAACATTAAAAAATACCAGCATTGAAAATATCGATGATAGTCCACGCTGGTAAGACCGAAATCAAAAAAGCTTAAAATAGTTGAACATGCTAAAAAAAGACAGTTATTGAAGCTCCGAATATTTAGAAAAAGTTCATTAATAATAGGTACGACTCGCCGCGAGGTGGCGACAAAATCTGTTAATTGAGCTTACTAAAATTAGTAGGATTTTCGCTAGAATGTTGTTGCTGCCGCCGCTGGTAGTGTAGGTAAAGGGCTCGAAACAGCTGTCAGTTCAACCAACCTTCCGTACATCCAAAAATATTGTCTTTGAATGTTCAATATTTCTTTCTTAAATAAAAATAATAATAATAATAATAATAATAATTTGATCGAGACATTAAACTAAAAACGAACTTAAGCCAAACTAATTAAATAACTTTGGATAAAAACTTTTTTTTGAAAACTTTATTTTCGAAAATTCTCAAAATCTACCGAATCGATTCGGTGCGTTATATCGTCCCTACCATGTCAAACTCACCAATATGAAAAGAAAAATTTAGATTCATTACCATGATTCTGCAATGAGTGCGGTGCGATACGCTTCATAGCAAAATGTTGAATTTCTCATAGAATATTGAAAACTAAATCCAAAAAAATATTTTAAAGCTTCCTTTTGCAGGAATGCGCTGATTTAGAGTTCACAATTGACTTTTTTGCGCTCTTTTTAAAAGTACCGATTTGCATATTGAATAGTAGAAACAACTTTCAGTTGTTGAACTGAATTTTGAAACTTGTGTAATCAGTGCCCTTAATTGCACGTTTCATCAGATTTTTTTAATAGATTTTGCTACTACCAATAAATAATTTATCTACATACATACATAAAATGAAAAAAAAATAACTCTGTGTTGGGTGAAATGGAGAAGTTTCTTTAGAAGAAGTTTATTATATGGCTGATTGTTATTCTAAACCTACATTTTGTATTTTTTTTACCAATGTAACTGATATATACATACATATATGAGAAGATAGGATTTTTATTATAGTTTTCGCCTCATTCAGTTTTTCCTGAAATAAAATTATATTTTTAGATTTTTTAGCATTTTTGTGTATTGAGCGTTACATTTGCTTTCGCGGTTGTTCCAGGAATCATTTTTGCGAGAAAAAAAACACATCACAAAAACGACATTTTGTATAAAGAGGGGAAAAACAGCATTTTTGTTTTTCGTTTTTAACACATAATGGACAGTTTTACACAAAAAAATATTATCGCTCATTTGCTGCAACGTCGTCATAACTCAAAATTTATGATTTTTTAGTTAATAATGCAGAATTATTCGCCATATCGTTCATCATATTGTGTAAAAACTTCATATAAATATCTAGTATACTCAACAATTTAGACAAGATTGAAATTTTATTGTTCCATTAAGTTGTGTGTAAATTTAAAGCTTTAAACTCTTTTTCTGTAAAACTAGATTTTTTGAGTTATGAAGATGTTGCAGCAAATGAGCGCTGTGTACATTTATTTACAATCTATTAAGTCATGCTAAAACAGATTTCATTTTAAAATGTACGCGTTTATTTTATAAAATATTTTACTATACATACTTTCAACGGACACGAAAAAAGCATTTGAAATGAGAATGTATGTAATTTACCCTACGTCTATACCTGATATATTTTTATCATGACAAATGTCAAACTTTATATTGAAAAATATTTTATTTAATAAGTTTATTTTTCAATACGTTTATTTTTCAATATTTTATTTTATGTTAGCTGTTTTTCCTATATGGAATTTAACATTTACATATCATGATAAAACTATATCAGGTATATACATAGGGTTAGAAAACGTGTCACATATACAAACTTCAAACAACATTTTCTGATTTTTTTCACACCTTCATTTGTTTAAGGCCATAGATACGGCGGAACCTAAACAACTGCAAGTAGAAGTATTTTATGAAACATTATGTCCGGATAGTATGCGTTTTGTACGTACCCAACTCTATACCGCCATGAAATCGAACGGATGGCTTCCTTACACCGACTTGGATTTCATTCCCTACGGAAAAGTTAATGTGAGTTTTATACAAAATTCTCTTTAAAAGAATATTTTAAAGGCCTATAAATTTTTTAACCTTACTAAAGGTTTGGACCGATCCTTCTACTAATATAACCCATTTGTATTGTCAACATGGCCGACGGGAATGTGAGTTAAATGCTCAACATGCCTGCATCGTGGAGCACAATCCCATCGAAGAACAATTAGATATGTTTAACTGTTTGCTAAAAAGCTATTACCCAGATCTGGATGCAGTAAGTAGATGGATTAAACCATGATCCAATAAACAGGTCAATGTAACTCGACAGCTGTTTATTGTTTACCATCGTAAAGATGTCAGACTTCTTATACATATAAAAAACCTAAAAATATTTTTTTATATATAGAGTTTGTTTGACATCTTCACTAATTATTGGATCATGGATTAAACAACTAATAAAGAAATTTCTCTTATACGAATCATCTTTTTAGTGTTCAACAAGTTTGGGTATTGATGTAAGTGCTGCAAAAAATTGTAAAAATACTCGCACTGTTAGTGACATTTTAAAGAAGTACGGTGATAAAACGGATGCAATTGATATTTCATTTGTTCCCTCAATTGCCATGGATGGGGTAAGTGTTATTTTTGCATTTAGCTTTCTTGCCAAACATAATTATGGACATATCCGTTATTTGCTTCAACAACATAATAACTCAAAGAACGTAATTGTTGAGTTAATAATGCAGAATGATATGACCATTCTACATATTGTGTAAAAATTGCATACAAATGTCTTGTATATACATATACTCAACTATTGAGAGAAGAATAAATTTTTTTTTTCTTGAGTTGATTTGATATTTTTAGGTTACGCTACTATTTTTAGCAATTATTTAGCCCGGAATTTTCCATAACGCCATGACTAATTACGGCTTTCGTCTAAGGAGCCTCCTCCAAGAAACTCGCGTCGATCTGTACCGATGTATAGAAAGCCTGAATCCTCAAAATCCTCTCCTGTTTTTTCCAATGAGTTTTGTTTGGTTTTCCACCACGATTTCAAAGTACGCTTTCTTAGAAAGCTAGGTTAGGTTATCAAAATAAGTTTTTGCATGCGGTTAACAACTACCGAAACGAAACAGCAACTCGGCACCATTAACTACCGCCAACTTGCTAATCACATGCGGTGGGTGAGACGCAAAACTCTCGAAGGCCAATAAACGAACAGTGGTCTGGTTGCATTTACGAAGTAACTGCCAACGACGCGTGATGTTAACTCGCCCAGAGCTGCTTTACGAATGATTTTTTTTTTCTTAAGTTGTATGTAAATTGAAAACTTTAAACACGTTTTTTATGAAACTAGTGTTTTTGAGTTATGACTAGGGTTTGGGAATCGGGAATTCCCGGGCGGAAATTCCCGGAAAAAGTGCCTAATATTCCCGGGAAAACGGGAAATGAAAAGTAGAGATGTGCAAATGTCGTGAATTTTTCGTGTCAGGAGTGATTCACGCGTGACTCACGCGTGATCGTGATTAAATTAAAATATAATCACGCAATCGTGCGTGAGCGTGATTTACAAATTAAATACCGTGCGTGATCGTGTGTGATTTTAAAAATGTAATTTTCACGCACTCACGAAATTACATTTCGTAGCTTGTTGAAAAAAATGTCCTCTTTACTCCTACAATATTTTGATTTAATTTGCCAATTTTATACGACATTTCTGATAAGTTTCTAATTTTAGATCCGAGTTTTCTGCGACATGTCGAAAATTCCGTAAAAGATTCGTCAGAATTCGTAGAGAGTTTCGGCAAAGTTTTTAGAATTTTCTCAGACAAAGAGGTTCGTTTTCTTGTTAACCACGCATATGGACCGTCTTCGAATACGAATTCGGCATCTTGTGCAGACCTTCTGTACATAAACTAATATTAGAAGTTACATAACTTTCATATTTAAAAAATGGCAGCTTACAAATATACAGCAAATGAAAGGTTGGAAGGTTCCCTTTAAAATAAAATATTGAGTACCGCTATATTGTCCAGTCTTTAAGATACCGGTGTTTTTACATAAAAAGCCAGGCGAAAAATGCTCAAAATTCCATTTCACTCATAATGCGTTAATGGCTTTGAAAATATTGAAAGTATTTCATACAATAAACGCATACATTTTAAAATGAAATCTACTTCAGCATGATTTAATATATATTATTTAATATATAAATAAAGGTCCATAAGCTTTTTTAATGTAACACTGGCGATTATGTGTTAAAAATAAAGAACGAAAATACTGTTTATACTCTCTTCATACAAACTGATGTACCGGAATTGTATGGTGTTTTGCATCAAATATTTAAAAAATAATAGGAATTATAACTTTTTAAAGAAATTGTTGTAGTTTGCAGTTATGTGTATTGAGCGTTACTCGTTTTTAACATGCTTCAATATTCAGTTTAATTAATAAAATAACAGCGTAGGGTTGCACTTCTAAATATTTAAAAGTTTTGCGAACTTTGTTAAATAGTTTAAAATGCAAAAAGTTTCATCAATCAATAATAATGTATTGTAGTTTTTTAATTTAATTGAAATTTTTTAGTGTGTAAATAAGGAGTTTATGTTAAAACTTATAGAAGATTATGCATCTGAATTGTTTTAAATTCAAACTATAGTGAGTTCTAAAAAATATTAAATTCGTAAGAAAATATATTGAGCATTACGTTAACAAAATTCTTAAATATAATTATACATAAATTTTAGCGTGGTAAAAAAAGTTAACGGCAGCGGAAGGGCAGATATGGAGAGCATTATCCGTTCAGAAATTTCTGATTTGCTTTCAAAAAGTCATTCCCAGAACAACCGTGAAAGCAAATGTAACGCTCAATCCACAAAAATTTAAAAAAATATCAAAAAATGTTATTTTATATTAGGATCCATTGAATGAGGCGAAATCTATAACTTCTCATATTTCTATTAATTAAATTGGTAAAGTTAAAAAAAGAAAATGAAAAACCCAAAATGTACACTCAAAATGAAAATCCCCATGGATATTATTTCAAAAACTCGTTTTCATATGAACACTAAAAAATTATTAAAACTTTAATGTTCGATTTGTGTTTTTGTGGGATATAAAAAAAATAAATATCGTGAAAGCTTAAGCTTTTGTCGTGCGTGAGCGCGCGTGATAAAATCAAATTTGATCGTGAGCGTGCGTGATCGTGAGAGTCTTAAAATTTGCTGTGCGTGGGCGTGCGTGAAAAAAATATTTTTTTCGTGATCGTGAGCGAAAACTAACTCACGCGCACATCCCTAATTAAAAGTACACCTTAACTATTTCATAAATATATGGACTTTTTTTGACATAAATATTTATAAAATGGCGTAAGTGACCGCCAAATTTATTTTGATTCATATAAGAAATTTGTATTATAATCCTGTTTTTCTTTAATATCAAAGCTTTCAACGTTTTTTAGCCGACTTCAAAAAAGAAGGAGGTTATCAATTCGTGTGTATGTTTTTATTACTTTTTTATGTTTGTACACGCATAACTCCGTCATTTTTTAACCGATTTTCAAAATTGTTTTTTTGTTTGAAAGGGCTTGCTTGCAGATTGGTCGCATACATTTTTTTTCGAAAATCGGGGGGAAATTGTTTCCCCCAAAATATTAATTATCGCATAACTCCTCCATTTATGCACCGATTTTCAGAATTCTTTTATTGTTTGAAAGGCCTTGCTTGCAGGTTGGTCCTACAAATGTTTTTCGAAAATCGGGGGAAATTACCCACTACTTTTGCTCTACTTGAAAAAGAACATTTTAGCTTTGCAGTTACAAAAAATGTAAACATTTAAAGGGAAAATGCACTTAAGCTAAAATTTCTTTTGCTTTATATCCATTAGCCCCTGTCCATAAGAATCAACTTTTGCTTCTGCAAATTTCTTAAATTTTCTTTTGAAATTGCATTCGTGTCCATACAATGAAATTTTTGCTGTGCAGCTTTTGTTTTTTAAAATAAAATCTGTTGTTGCTTAATATTACGAAGAAGAAAACAAAAGAGAGTTGCATGCACATGAAGCAGTGTACCCCTTCCCAATATTCTCACCTCTCTCTTCCATAAACTCAAAAGGTTGATTCTTATGGACATAGACTTTCGGTACTTGATATGACTTTGAAACTTTTTGCGGCTATGGCTCGATATGTAATAATTAAAAACAATTCTTATAGAATATTTCTTTAAATTTTTTTTAATCTGAAAAATGAGCTTAATTATTATTTAAGGTCCTTGGTTTATTTGTTGCCGTTTTTGAAATTTTGACTTTTAAAATTATTTTTTGGAATTAAAAAATATTTAAATAAATGACTGTAATAGAAAAGTGTCTGATCTTCTCAAAAAAATATATATTTGGCCAAAAAATGTTTCATGTGCAAGATCGGAAATGACCAATTCAATTTAAATGTTTGAAAAATGGGATATTCATAAGTCCATGTCCATAAGAGTAAACTTTTGCTTCTGCAACTTTCTTAAAATTTGAGTGTTGTGTTTTTCTTCCGACGGGGTTTTTTTTAATTTGGAACGATTTTCCGTCATCCCACGTCAAATTTGGTTTGTAAACAGACCGGTTTCGGCTATGTGCCATCTTCAGTGTTCTATTGAATACTAAATCGTTTTTCTGTTGCACGTTGTTTCTTTTATAATTTGTTTGTATACCTAACTTCCTTCCTTGATCCCTTTTGTATTCTGCTCCCTATTTCTATCTCTCCCGCTCTCTCTCTCTCTCGCCTCTATATACTTTTGTGTGTCTCTACCTGCTATCTGTTTCTCTTACTATTATGTTTGTGTTTAATATTTGGTTTAGAATCTGTCCTATTAGTTATCAGTTGTTTTATCCCTACGTAGGTAATAATCCGTAATTGTACGTTTCTGGGTAATCCTTTTGTCTTGTTCATTTTCTACTACGTTGCCTGGA
Organism: Panzeria rudis; assembly: GCA_956483635.1. NCBI lineage: Eukaryota > Metazoa > Arthropoda > Insecta > Diptera > Tachinidae > Panzeria > Panzeria rudis. Next base: position 125,119,656 of record OY101447.1, read on the forward strand.
CTATTGTTTTCTTTTGTGTAAAAATATTTTAACGGTTCAAATATTACGTCTAAAGCAGTGTTTATTTGTTCATTTATTATTCTTCCGTCAAATATTTTTTGCTTGTATATTTCCATGTTCTCTAATACGTTCAGTCGCCGTCCTTTATGTTGTGAATGTAATAGTTTAACTGTTTTTCTAATATGTCCTGGTGTACATTGTTGTCAAATATGTGGTTTGCGAAATTCGATTCTGGTGTTATTCCTGGTTCTCTCAGTTTCTTGTTGAAGTCTCTCATGTGCTCGCGAAATCTTGTTGTTATCTTTCTTCCAGTTTGTCCGATATAACTGTGTTGGCGTGTGCAAATTAATTTGTAACTCCTTGTTTATCTAGGAAGTCTGTTTCGTTTGTTCTGTTCTGCAGTATTCTACCCAAATTGTTTCTTGTTTGGAATGCTGTGTTAATGTTGTGTTTTCTAACAGAAAAGCGATTTAGTATTCAATAGAACACTAAAGATGGCATATAGCCGAAACCGGTCTGTTTACAAACCAAATTTGACGTGGGATGACGGAAAATCGTTCAAAATTCTTAAAATTTCTTTTGAAGTTGCATTCGTGTCCATATAATGAAATTCTTGTTGCGCAGCTTTTGTTTTTTATCTCAAAGTTGTTCATTTCACCAAACAATTGTTTATACTCTCTATTTCATTTCTTTTTATACTCTCTATTTAGTCGTTAATGCGAGAGCGACGAGTGTACATGTACATATATCAGCTGCGTTGGTGTTTTGCCATATACAGTGTATAAAATAAATGATGATGGAAATGAAAGTGCTTTTTATTAGATATAAAAATATATTTTTGGAAAAACAAAGGGGATTGTGGCAAAATGTATTGCAAATTTCTATATTTTACCAAGTCAAGATATAGTAAATTCAGTGTAAACCTCATCATTATACATTTTTACGACCAACATAATTTCTTGTAATAAAATTTTAATAAAAATCTTTGCGTTTACTTCATCGTCTTACTGTACTGTTAGCAATACAGCTGCAAAGTATTTTTGGGCAACTTTGTTTTTCATAGGTTTTGCTGTTGCTTAATATTACGAAGAAGAAAACAAAAGAAAAAACTCAAAAGTTGCGCAGCAAAATCTTCTCACCTCTCTCTCTCATAAACTCAAAAATTGCGCAGCAAAAGTTGACTCGTATGGACATAGACTAAGTTTAAAAGTTATGTAGCTCACTGCAAAACTGGAAAGTAACCATTTTGAATTCCGATTTTCTAACGTTGTCCCATTTTTTTTTTTAATTCGAAATTAGCCTATAGATCCACAAATAGCTTTATGTAATATGTGAATAGCTCCTTATGACATACAGACTAACTTAAATATTTTTTTTTATATTTACATATTAACTTTTCTATATTTTTTCTCATTTCAGGCATTTGATCGTTCGGAGCAACAAGAAATTTTGCATAATTTCTCAAAAGTATTTTGTCGCAAATATAAAGGAAAATTTGGTGTGACTTTAGAAAAATGTTAAAAAGAAGAAATATATTTATTACACAAATATCTACATAAGTATTTACATTAGGGAAAGACTTTTTGGCGACATTTTCCAGTTCCAAAATTGTGTATAGGGAATGGAAAAAATTAAAAACATCGATTTCGCTATCGTGAAAAAGTTCACGCTCCAAGTGCATTGGAGTTTTGTAAATACGATTTTTGAAATTAAAAAAAAGTGTACATATTTTACTCGAAATCACTTTTTTCGATATAAACGTATTTAAAAAATCGTTACCCATTACTTTTAGTATTAATGAAAATAACTGAGAAGGTTGAGAAGTTTATATCGAATATATAAAAAGAATCCTTTTTTTGTATATACAAATCTTCAATGCATTTGGTGCGTGCAAATGTGAATTCGCTGTTCTTAGTTTTTTCCATGCCCTACACGATTTTGAAACTGGAGCTTGCATATTTACAAAAAAATGATAAAAGTCATACCCCTAATGTACATACATATTATGAACATGATTGTGTTCATTGTATAAAAATTTTTCCAGTTTGCTATTTTTTATTGGAACTACATGTCGTTACCTAAAATCCAAAAGACCGCAATCTAGAAAAAAGTCAAAATAGATTTTGTCATTTAAAATGATGAAATTAACCAAAATACATCGTTCCTTAGAATTTTACACTTATATCCGTATAGTCCGGATTTGTTTTCCTAGCTTGATTCAAAAATTTCGCTACTAAGAATTAAATGATCTGAAATTTATACTTTGTTTTGCTTCTCTTGTAAAAAAAAACTAAAAAAAATATAGTTACAGCCTTTTGGCTTTTAGATTACGATATGTTTATATGCTCTTTACGAGACATTGGAGGTGTTGGACTTCAAATGAAAAAGCGGAAGCAGTTGCAAAAAGCGAAATTATTTGTGAAAATTTTCTAAGCAGTGCCTATGTTCTGCAACTTGTGAGAAGTTTCCACATCGAGAAAATTTTAATAATTGAATATGCAATTTCGAAAAGGGCACATCTCGCATATTTTAACAAATACGTTTTAATATAAATGAGTTAAATGCTTCCCTGTGCCACTATGCTTGAAAGGGTAATATTTCTGGCATTCGTTTTACAGAAAAAGGTCACAACTCTTAAGAGATGTGCCCTTTTCGAAATTATGTTTTAAGCACAGATTAATTAAAAACGCAGCGCAGGGCTACACTGCATTTATTGCTCTTTTTGCGCTTTATATGTATTTATATTAGATACCTAAAATAAAAATTTCTGCAAATTAATGTGGTTTTTTCTTTAAGTTATGTGTACTGAATGCCGTAAATTTCGAAAAGGGTACATCTCATTAGCATTGTTGAAAGCATTGTTGTTATAAATATTACAATATTTACAACACCAATGCTTTGATAATTCCGCACATTTTAATTCCACATGAAATACAGAACATGGCTGTATATATACATTTTTTTTTAATATTGTACTTCCTTAAAAATAATTATGTAGTTTTTTCATTTCCTGAAAATTTTAAAATGTGCCCTTTTCGAAGTTGCTAATAGAAAAATTGTAAATGCTTTTTGATTTAGCAATGTTTTCGGAGACGAATATGCAAGAGATGAGTCCATGCTCAAAAATTTGGCAAATTTTTAATTTTTTTTTTTGCATTTTTCACAACGGAAAGAATAATATGTATATGAAAATATAGCCAAACATTACGAAAACTTGTCCAAAAATTGTGGGCTTTTTTCATATGAAATATAACCCAATTTCATATTAAAAATTTTTGGCCGATATATCATGAATTTTTTGGGCGATTTTTCATGCAGCCATCGCATGGAAGCGTCGAACAAAGGGCGCTGAAATATAATCTCGCTCTACCCTGAGCATAGGCAGGGGCCGGCACTGGCTATAACAACATATGCTACGATAATATTAAAACATAAAATTTAAAGGGTGTCACAAAGCCAGTAATATAATTTTGACATTGGGCTGTAATCTTGTGAACCATAATACCTATACACTTGAAATTATTAGAGATGCTATAGGAAAAAAAAATAAAATTAAAAAAGAAAAAAAATGGGGAATATTAAAATAGTGTAATTAATCAGCTATTTTCGGTCTACCATTTACATAAGAATGTCGCTATTTTTGTTCCGGGAACTCTGAAGTTTTTTGCGACGATGTATTCTGATGAAATATATACTCGTACATACATCGGAATTTATAAAAAAATCAACTTCAAAAATTTTGTTAGTTAAGGTGTTTTGCGTATCAGTTAACGATATGTTCTTTAATCCTTACGTAGTGTCCACACCTGAAGAATTTTCATCATAACACCTAATATAACGCCGGCAGAGAAATTGTAAATTTTTCACTCACATCAATACATAGGGGAAGACGTTGATGAAATTATACCGCGATGAATCATATTTTCTTCATCGTCGTACAGCTAAGATCGAACATTTACACCTTTATATGGGCAACAATAACCGCCAGCAAAAAATTTTATACTTTTATAATAAGTGAAATTTATTTGCTGGTGTTTTAAGCATTGTCTATATGCAACATTTCATTGGTGCTTTACCAAATCATCAGTAGACTTCAAACACAATTTTGAACAGTTACAAACCCTTTATCTTATGCACAAACTTTTAAAAACCATTTGAGAAATTTACAAATAAATGATTTTCAAAAATAAGCATATCAAGTTTGGAACTTATACAAAACCCAGCAAATAATTTTTTATTCGATATGAATCTATTTTATTTTTCTACACCTTTATACGATTAGAAATCCATCGGATAACAAGAAAAGTATTTATTAGGCAAAATGAAAAATAAAATTCAAAGTAAACCTTTAAGAAAGTTATTATTCGACATAATGTCATTATATTATTTTAAATGAAATTTATTTGCTGGTGTTTTAAGCATTGTCTATATGCAACATTTCATTGGTGCTTTACCAAATCATCAGTAGACTTCAAACACAATTTTGAACAGTTACAAACCCTTTATCTTATGCACAAACTTTTAAAAACCATTTGAGAAATTTACAAATAAATGATTTTCAAAAATAAGCATATCAAGTTTGGAACTTATACAAAACCCAGCAAATAATTTTTTATTCGATATGAATCTATTTTATTTTTCTACACCTTTATACGATTAGAAATCCATCGGATAACAAGAAAAGTATTTATTAGGCAAAATGAAAAATAAAATTCAAAGTAAACCTTTAAGAAAGTTATTATTCGACATAATGTCATTATATTATTTTAAATGAAATTTATTTGCTGGTGTTTTAAGCATTGTCTATATGCAACATTTCATTGGTGCTTTACCAAATCATCAGTAGACTTCAAACACAATTTTGAACAGTTACAAACCCTTTATCTTATGCACAAATGGTTTTTAAAAGTTTGTGCATAAGATAAAGGGTTTGTAACTGTTCAAAATTGTGTTTGAAGTCTACTGATGATTTGGTAAAGCACCAATGAAATGTTGCATATAGACAATGCTTAAAACACCAGCAAATAAATTTCATTTAAAATAATATAATGACATTATGTCGAATAATAACTTTCTTAAAGGTTTACTTTGAATTTTATTTTTCATTTTGCCTAATAAATACTTTTCTTGTTATCCGATGGATTTCTAATCGTATAAAGGTGTAGAAAAATAAAATAGATTCATATCGAATAAAAAATTATTTGCTGGGTTTTGTATAAGTTCCAAACTTGATATGCTTATTTTTGAAAATCATTTATTTGTAAATTTCTCAAATGGTTTTTAAAAGTTTGTGCATAAGATAAAGGGTTTGTAACTGTTCAAAATTGTGTTTGAAGTCTACTGATGATTTGGTAAAGCACCAATGAAATGTTGCATATAGACAATGCTTAAAGCACCAGCAAATAAATTTCATTTAAAATAATATAATGACATTATGTCGAATAATAACTTTCTTAAAGGCTTTTATAATAAGATTTATTTAATATATATAATAAAATTTATGGGTTTTCATTAAAAAATATTTATTTCTTATAATTTTCACTAATTTCAATAAAGAAAATTAACATTAAAGTAAAAACAACAAATGAAATGACGTTTCATTTCATAATATATTCATCTGAGCTTGAGCTCTGATGATTATATCATAACACTGATATAACATTAATAAATTGAGTCTATGTGATGAATTTTCATCATGATACCAATTTGACATTCATCATGATATAAATTCATCAGGTGTGGACACTATGTAAAGTGGCTGCTAAACACATTTATGTGCGTTAGTTACACATATACGGAGAGGAAATATTGAAGAATATCAAAATGCTTTTGATTTTCATAACAAACGCACACAAGCACATATATTGAAGCTAAAATATTGATCCGTCTATATACGGAGAGGAAATATTGAAGAATATCAAAATGCTTTTGATTTTCATAACAAACGCACACAAGCATATATTGAAGCCCTCTGCACGCCCCAAAGAGCATTACGTCGTATGTGAACAGCCCCTAAAAATCAGTGCTTCGAAGTACATATCACTATTTTGTTGCAACGTCAACTCAACTCAAAATTTTTGATTTTTGAGCTAATATTGCAGAATTATTCCCCATATCGTTGTTCATATTGTGTAAAAAATTTAATATAAATATATTGTATACTTAACTCTTGAAAGAATAAAATTTTCTTATTCCATTAAGTTTTGTGTAAATTAAAAACTTGATAGTACATTTACATCTACGCCATAAACAGGTTGTAAGTGACTTATGTCGATAAAAAGGTTTATTTTCTTGTTTATAACCTGTTTTCCCATACAAATCATAAGCTAGTTTGTAGCCTGTTTATCAGAAAAATCAGTTGTTACAGTTTTTGTGAATTATCCTATTCACAAAACAGTTTTTTTCACATTTGACTGGCAGCACTAAAGAAAGAAAATAAATTTTCATATTGAGTTTGACACAACATACTATGAACTTATAAAATATTGTCAACGATAAACCTAATAATTGACAAAAATGCCAATGTAAATGGTATAGTTTTGGAAACTCGCTTAAAGCATTAAACCAGTTTTAGCATTGCTGATGTAAATGTACTATTAAACTCGTTTTCTGTAAAACTAATTTCTTGAGTTAAGACGATATTGCAGCAAATGAGCGATATCTACATCTCAACAAAAAGCTTAAAATCAGTGTAGCCAGACAAGTAGGTTTGGGGAATTTCAACTTTTATATGCTTACAGATTTCCGTACGGAGGATTTTTTCTATTGTCACCGGGCAAGTTTTTGCTTTGCAGCCTTTAAATTCCGTTTATTTTTTATTTCACGTTGATTTTTATTAGCATGAAAAGCTTATGGCCTAATAGTTATGTGACGCTCCCAAAAGTATGAACGTTTTTAGTATTTACTGCAAATAAAGCTATTACTGCTCACTTGGGGGTCACACCATCAAGTTTTGGTTCCAGTTTTGTTTCAATTTTTAATACACTCACAGTTTTTTTACCAATACACTCATACTTCTAAAAATTTAAACGAACTTGCTTTCAATTTCTCTTTCAAAATGAGTGTTTCAATTTACGTTCAAGAAAACAGCTGATTACCACTTTCTTGTGCAAATATTCTGCTGCCATTGTTTTTCGTTATGTTTTTTACAAAATTGTTTTCAAATTGCTTTAAAGTTGCGTGCAGCCTACGTCGCAGCTTTCAATTTTTATGAATTTTGACAAGCATTATATGTAAATAACTTAAAAGCAAATATTGAACGTGTGACTGCAGCGTCAGAAAAGTTCCAGAGGTGTCTGTCTTGGCTAATAATTATATTAAAATTCTTGTCTATTTGTCATATACCTAGTTTATACGCAGAGCTTATTTGCAAATTAAAACGTAAAATGCTGCCAGATCCTTTTTTATTGTAACTTATTAAATCACTGATTATTCATCTATTTATTAATATATTTATCTATTTATTATTTTTTATTAACAATCATGTATAAAGGTTGCATCTCAAACTTCTTATTGGCAAATAGTTCATTAATCAGCAATTGTTTTCGTGAGTTAGTAAGTTACAATAAAAATACATACTTGGCAGCACTACGTTGTTGTTTGCAAATAAATTGTGCGTATAAACGTACTAATAGACAGACCATAATTTAGCTGGCAGCATTGGTATACATGGGAGCACTGCCAGACGAAAGTTATACAAATGTCAAAAAATTCCCTTTTTTACAAAAAATGTATGTTCGATCTGGCAGCGCTTAGTTTTTTTTAAGTTTCTTTTCTTTCGTAAATCGTATTCATGATTGTCACGTCAATTTGAGTCCGGTTAAGAAAAATTAAATTTTCATTAGAAATTGTGGAAGATTAAACAAAAAAACTAGTGAAAGGTGATAAAATATTAAATTATGACCGAAACATTAAACACCGCTGAAACAGTGCATTTTGAAAAGCCGTCTGTGCAATTCAATGAAATTGGCTGGGGACCATGCGAGTTGCCCGACACTTTTAAAGATATTCCGTATCAACCTTTTAGTAAAAGTGATCGCCTAGGCAAGATTTGTGATTGGACCAATACGTCTAATAATGATAAAAAGTATCAAAGTAAGTTTTTAAATAAATTGGAATTTGTACAAATATTAAAGTGAGGTTACGTTCACGCCAGTATGTATGTGGCATTCATTCAAAGAAAATTTCCCTTGTGCAATGTTTTTGGTTTGACATTTAAGCAAAAGGGAAATTTGAACGAAGGGCGTTTCAAAGAAGAAATGAAAATAAACAAAAAATGTTCATACGAGTGTCCGTTAAATAAATTTTAATTCTTTTTCTAGATAAGTATGCCTCTTCTTTTGGTACCGGAAATCAATATGCCTATTATCATGAAGAAGATGAAACCACTTTCCATTTGGTTGACACTGCGCGAATTCAAAAGCCACCTCACCAACGTGGTCGTTTCCGTAACAATTTACGCGGTGGAAGGTATGCATTTAGATTGTTTTGTGGGAAGTTAAACTTAAAAATATAATATTATTTAGAAATTCACGTGGCCGCAGTAACCGTGGTGGGCTAAGCAATACCATGACCACTTTGGGTGGTAAAAACAATAAAACACGTGATGCTCGTCGTGGGGTCAACAAAAAGTTTGGCTCGCGTAATGCACCTCCTAAGATGCGTGAATCGTCTGTAGCTGTACGGGCCGATTGGGCTTCTATTGAGGAAATGGACTTTCCTCGTTTGATGAAGTTGTCCTTGCCCAATATTAAAGACGGGGAGGATATCGTTACCTGTGGTATTTTGGAATATTACGATAAAACTTATGATCGTATTAATGTAAAGAACGAAAAACCCTTGCAAAAGATTGATCGCATTGTTCACACTGTTACAACCACTGATGATCCCGTAATACGTCGTTTATCAAAGACTGTGGGTAATGTTTTCGCTACTGATGCCATTTTGGCCACCATTATGTGTTCTACTCGTTCTAATTATTCATGGGATATTGTTATTGAGAAGTTTGGTAGGTTTTATTTACTTGTAATTCGTACTAATTTGCTTCAGTACTTAAACATTAAAATTAATAATTGCTTTTTAATTCTTTTAGGTGATAAAATATTCATGGACAAGCGTGACAATACTGAATTCGATTTACTGACTGTTAATGAATCTGCTGTTGAACCACCAACTGACGACGATAGTTCTCCAAACTCTCCACGTAATCTGGCCATCGAAGCTACATTCATTAATCATAACTTCAGCCAGCAAGTTTTAAGAACAGGTCCCAATGAATCTAAATACAAATTTGAGGAACCCAATCCCTTCATTACGGAGGACGAAGACATTGAAGTGGCTAGTGTTGGCTATCGCTACAAGAAATGGAATTTGGGTAGTGATATTGTATTAATAGCCCGTTGTGAACATGATGGTGTCCTTAACACACAAAACAATGAACCACAGTTCTTATCAATTAAAGCTCTAAACGAATGGGACTCCAAATTGGCTAATGGTGTTGAATGGCGTCAGAAATTGGATACACAACGTGGTGCTGTCTTGGCCAATGAATTGCGTAACAATGCCTGCAAATTGGCTAAATGGACTGTACAAGCTGTGCTTGCCGGTTCAGATCAACTTAAGCTGGGTTATGTGTCACGTATCAATCCCCGCGATCCCTCACGTCACGTCATCTTAGGTACACAACAATTCAAGCCCCACGAGTTTGCCACGCAGATTAACTTGAGCATGGACAATGCTTGGGGTGTATTGCGCTGCATTATCGATATTATTATGAAGCAAAAGGATGGCAAGTATTTAATTATGAAGGATCCTAACAAGCCTATGATACGTTTGTATGATATTCCGAACAATACTTTTGATAGCGATGATTCTGATGATGGTGAGGGTGATGATGGTGAAAATTTCCAACCTGTTTACGAATATGGAGGTGGTAATAATAAGTAAAACGGTGTATGTGAGCGAAGCATAAAAGAAAACTAAGCCTATTAAAGTGAAAAGTCAGCCACTGTTAAGTGCTTTGATAAATTGTAATTTTTTAGTTTATATTTTTAAAGTTATTTTTTAAACTAATCACTGTACTTTTTATTATCATTTATTTTGTAATAATAATGAAACCTGTATTCCCTTTGAATAATAATTCAAAATTATTAAACAATAAAAAAGAAAAAAACATGTACATCAACATTACTAGAAAGAGAAATGTCTTTTATTTACGAAGAAATTCATTAATATGATACCATGACAGTAGAATTTGATGATTTTCAATATTTGCTCCCTGAATAAATATTTGTTATAGATTTTTTGATCATTTATTTAATATGGGAAATGGTAGTTTAATTAGTAAAACCATTTTTTACCTTTACTAAAAATTTTTAAAGTTCGAATGTGAAATAGTTTAATAGAAAAAGCAGACACCGTGTTTTTAATATTCTTGGATCATTATGATTTCTTTGCTACAAAAATTCTGGTCGCTTGTCCTTGATTTCTTTTGCATACAGAAATAACTCTTACCTGGAAAAGGATAACCCACTGCTACGACGCAATTTACCACACATTTACACAACAGAAACACTACTGCGCGAACCGATTTAAATATTAGATTTAACTGATTTTGCGAAAATATTGCTTTATCAAAACAACTTAGCAACATTTTAAAATTTTTCAGGAGGAAAAATACTGAGCTGAATAATCTTTTTGCACATACGATTAAAGAAAAGCGAAAGTTAAATATGTATGTACTACACATATGTTTAAATTTATTTTGATTAAAGGTTTAGGAACTCTAGCACAGCATATCTCAGCACAAAACACATTCAAAATGAAATAATTTTTGCATTATTTCTTTCCTGAGCGCTTGTTTGTTCGAAAAATATAAATCTGAACTAATTTGATAAATTAAAAAAGAAAAATAAACACAATTTCGTTAAATTCGTTAGCTTTTACATGAAACATCCGATGCGTAAATCACGCGCGCAATTTTATAACTAATTGTTTCTTTTGTATTTTGTCCAGTGTGGCCATATCTACAAATATTTTGCAGCTAAATAAGGTCAAAGATTATGCTAAAAATGCCAAAACAAAATTTAAAATGCAAAAAATAATGCTAAAGTTTCTAGGACTTCTTCATAACGCGTGTATTTTTCATAATTTACCCTTATTTTCTGCCAAATATTTAATTTTAGTGGAGTAAAACTGAAATGGTTTATTAGGCCTGTTCTGTATTCCATGCGAATAGAAAATGTTCGGAGTTATCAAAGCATTGTTTTTATTTAATATGTACAACAACGATGGTATGACAATTCCGAATATTGTCATTACGTATGAAATACAGAACAGGCCTCATTATAACAGAATCCTATTAGGTAATTTCGATCACAAAAATTCAAGTTTAAATTTTTTTTGCATTTTTAAGTTTAGTGAAACTCGGAGTATATAATCTATTCTTAGTATATTATGGAGCACGAATCGGTATAATACTATTTTGTAACCGTCCAAATTTCGCTGATAATGATGCGCTCTATGAATATAATGAATAATTTTATTACAAAATGGTCGAGATATTTTGTAATAAAATTATTCATTATATTCATAGAGCGCATCATTATCAGTTGCAAGGATATGTTTCCTCTTATAAATATATATAATACAAATATACGTATTTTTCTTTTGCAATGAATAAAAAATATCCTGTATTCTTAAGTGTGCTGAAAAAGTTATTTTAGTTTTTCTTATATTTTTTTATAGCAAAGACTTCAAAATGATATTTGAATATATGTAAAAGTTATAGACGTTTTGCAATCATACCCAGTAAAAAAATTTCATGTTTTTTGAAGCACTAAAGAAATAAAGCGCTTTATAATTCGCTTTAAAATATGAGCTTGTTCAGAAGCTGATTTCATAGCGTCACAACAATGCAGGTTTTGAAACGAGAAAAGTATATGCTTTTTACTTATACAAAAGCTTCGTACACAAGCATACAAAAAAGCTGATTTTATAGTGCTGATCCAAAGCAGGTTTTTAAGCGAGAATGAAGAGTAAGTTTGTTTGAGTTTCTTGGTGGCGTTTTGCTACAGTGATTGGTACGTTGGGCTTCAAACCTGAAGGTTCTTAGTTCGATACTAGTTGAAGTTAAAATAACAAGCAGTGAGTAAAAATATGAAATTTATAAAAATAAAGAATCGAAATAAGAAAAATTCAAAATGGCGTTAACGACGCCAATCCACATCGAACCATTCTTTTCATATATTTTCAGCTCTAGTGCTGAAAATGTCGATGATTTTCAGCGCTTTTTTGAGCAAAAATGTAACACTCCAATCCGGGAACTCGCCATACAAAATCAGCAGCGATATCCATAATAGTAGAAACTTGCTTTATTGGAAGCAACTTTTTTACTGGATAACTAACGAATTATTTGATATGAAGAACTTATTAACCACAACAAAGCAGCCATAACTATTGAGAATTTGAAGATGCCTTTTAATTTTTAAACAACAAAGAGTTAATTACAAAGAGTTAATACATTGCTGGAAGAAATAATAGGGAAAATTTTTTTCACAATAACGTCTCATACTTTTTTTGACCTAAAATTTTATGGAGTGACAGTCCCAATCACCACACTCGAATCCCATAGAGCACCTCTGTGGTGCTCTAAAAAATAAGAAGTTGAAACGTAAAAACTTACAAATAAACAGGTTATGTGGGACACAATTCAGTAACCTTAGTACTCAAATTCTCCGGATATCTGCGCCAATCTTGTGAGTTCAATGATGCGACGGTGACAGTGAGTATTCAAAGAGGAGCTTCTACCAAATATTGAAATAATATTAGAATTAAATAGTAAAAACTAATTTTGTTCTGTAATATATAAAATGTCCCTATTATTTTTTCCAGGTATATATTTTTGAATTACATAAATTTTCGAATGCAGCAGGATTGTAATTTTTTTGGTATTTTTTACATGGACGAATTGAATGCCTTGAGTTTAATTTGTATATTTAATTTTATTTATGCAAAAGCATATAAATATTTAAGAAAATACTAAAAACTTTAAGTGTTCCTGTTATTTCTTCCACCACTGTATACAAATATATATTTCATTGATTTCTTTAGTTTCTGGCTGCGTCAAAAATATGAAATCACATTGTGATTATTTGACATAAAAAATCGTTACATAAACATGTGTTTTTGGGCACTTTTCGAACCGGATTTTTCGTTACATATTTTATGAAATTAATTTTTTCGAGAATATGGAAATTTGTCAACATTTAAAACTTTTGGGAATGTGACTTTCATTAGTGATTTAAAAAAGCGTATGCAAAAATATCATACAGTTTTTATTTTAGTGACATTGATAATTTATTTTAAAGCTTTTTTGCTGATACTACTATATTTTCGTTATTTACTCGAGTTATGTTTTCAGAGCTTCTTTATAATTTTGTGTGTGAATTTGACCATTTTTGCGGTGGAAGTGATTTTGCCACGTTCTTATATATTCTTACCGTCATGACAATTTTTGGGGATTGCTCCTGATCTTAATTCTTTTTTACGGATTTTTACTATGTATTACGTAAAATGTGTAATTGAAAAAAATACATAAAATTTTCAAATGTACAAGAATCTTTTATAAATTTGGTTACCAAAAAAGTATTAACTTTCCTATCTAGAAGGAAATGTAAATGTAAGGAAATCATATAAGCTTTTAAGAATGCGTTTTTGTTTTATATAAAAGTTTCATTGTTTGTCCTTGCTTTGAATATTTTGAATTAAAATATTTATGATGATTTTTTATATCAAAATATGATTTTTATTTCGTCAAATAATGATTTTCTTCGGAAAACTTCTGGCAACGCTGGCCAACTGTGTTAATGTATCAGCTTTTTTGACGGCTCAAATATAAATTATGCACTGCGAATTCTCTTGCGACTATCGCATCATGGCAAATTCAAATGTTAGTTATACCCCCAGACAATCGTATTAAAAATATCTAAAAATTTTAAAAATTCCAAAAACGTAATTTTATTACGGAGATTCGCAAAAATTTTCTAAAATCAGAAAAATCAGGCGTGTCGAAGTATTCATGTTACAAAATAATATTTATAACAACAATGCTATGACAAACAATTCCGAACATTTTTATTTCACTTGGAATACAGAACATGCATCTAAGCCTAATATTTATTAAAAATCGGCAAATCTTTAAAAAAGCCCGGAAAATTCACTTTTATGGCGAAAATAGCGAAAAATTGCAAACAAGCCCTAAAAACGTTCCCTCAAAATATGTACCTAAAACTGGGAGGGAAGAATGTCAGAAAAAGTCGCGAAAATGAAAAAATCGAAAAAAACTAAAAAAAGCCAAGAAATTAATACTTTTCATGGGCGTGGCACTACCCACTTTCTAATCATACTGTTGTATTGTAGCGATAACTAAATGTGCATGCAAAGTTTCTTAAGAATCGGTTTAGTAGAAGTTTTTGAAAAATAATGTTTTCTTTAGATGGACGTGGCACTGCCCACTTTTTTAATCATGATGCAGTCTTCAAACAGAAAATCAATGTCTGTGCAAAGTTTCATAAGAGTAGGTTGAGTTAACGTACATAGTTGAAAAGGAATGTGTATTTACTTTGTAAGGGCGTGGTCCTGCTCACTTTTCAATGGGATCAATCTGGAAGTGCATCGTTTTAAATAAAGAAAAAAAACGAAATCGGTTTATAAATGGCGGAGTTTTCAGGGAGCATTCATAAAAAAGTACATGATGAAGTGATAAAATTTCTCTTTTTTTTAAATCGGTTAAAAAAAGAGTCAGGGGGCTATAACGCATTAAAGTGGTTATTAAACCAATATTTGTTTCTGACTAGTGCTATTATTAGTAAAATGAGCGCATAGATTTGATTTAATTAAAATTTCATGTTTGTTTTTATTTATGTATTCGTATACAACGTTATCTTTATGTTTACATATTTAAAACTTTTTCAGTAAATCTGTAAAATCTTTTTTATGACGTGAGTAACCTGCTTGGCTTATTTTTTTTATTTAGCGCCTCATTCTCAGTCAGAAATAAAAACGTTGTATTTTCTATGTTTGTATGTTGAACTTCTTATATCGTATTTTTTATGCCAAAGTCACAAGAGGTAAGGAAAGATTTGAAAAAGTGACCATGCAGATAACGCGACTAGTCCATACACGCATGTAAAGTATAGCTGTGCACGAGTATATTCGAAGGTACTCGTATGTATTTTAGGTGCGTATGAATTAGGGATGGGCAAGTGAAAAAAATATATCGATATATATCGATATCGTTATATTTTTAAATATCGATCGGCATCGATATATATATCGAATAAAATATATCGATATATTGAAATATCGATATTTTTCAACAATGATAATTCATACGTAGTCCCCAAATGTTTTTTAAAAATAAAATTTAAAAAAGTACCTTTCTTATAAATAATTAAGCTCGAAAGAGTTAATTTCCAAGATCATTACTGTTCCACCAATATTTCATGGAACATACACCAACAAAATTACACTCAAAGAATGATAATTTTTCGAATAGACAAAATATTATAAATAAAACAAAAAATTTTGTTAGTAATATTCTATTTGATGAAGACTGTGCCGAAATGTTTTCAAAAATTGCACGAAAAACAAAACCAAAGCTAAAAAAATATCGAATTTGATACTGTCGATATATTTGGAAAGAAATATCGATATATCGAAATTAAAAATATTGACGATATATATCGATACATTTTTAAGAAAATATCGATATATCGATATGTACGTGAATGTACAAACATACGCATAGCCATATATACTAGGGTATTCATTCGGCTAACCGTTAATCGGTTAACCGGTTAATTACTGATCGGTTAATTTAAAATTGGCAATTTTCTATTAACGGCGAAACCGGTTAATTTCAGTCGATTAACCGATTTAAGACAATTTTTAATTTATTGTAGTATTACACCATATTTTTTGTGTGTTTAATTCTTTCAGAAATTATTTTTTCAGCAAAAAATGTGTTCAGTGATCTTAAGTAAAACTTTAAAACCTTTGGACAGGGCTATAAAAGAGCTTAGAATTGAACTTGAGGGAATGATTAAGCTATTTATTAATAATTTAATAAAAGCCAATAATTTAATTAAAATAAATTAGAAATGTTAAGAATTTGTAAAAATTAAAACAGGACTCTAATGGTATAATGTAAGATTTTATATGTGTAGCAAAATTCAGGAAGGACTGCGGAATTAGATATTCAGTATTATGAATTGCTTTCGATTTCTCCAACGTCTACGATAAGAAAAGGAATTTTAAGTCAAGTATTTTTATTTGTTGAAATTACTTAATTTTTGAAAAAACTTTCTTAACCGGTTAGCCGATTAATAACGAAATGAACCGATTATTAACCGATTAAACCAAGACCTCGATTAATTAATGGAGCGAATAACCGATTAAAGAAGAAGCCCGATTAAATGAATACTAATACCCTAATATATACACACATACATCCATACATACAAAAAACATATATACATGCACACCCAAACATACATACGAGTACCTTCGAATATACTCGTGCACAGCTATAATTTAAAGTATCCCAGAAAAAACTATTGCCATTTTTGTAATCGGTAGTACTTTTTTAATGGGTTACAAAGTAATGAGTCGTACTTATTTATCTTATTACTATGCTTCAAATTAGAGCTATTACTTAGTTTTTAATAAAATTACCACGTATTTTTTTCATTATCTGAAAATAGTCACAATTTGTTGACATGTATTAATAAAATAAGTAGACAAGCACTTTTTAACTCAACATGTGTTTGTAAATGAAAACTAATATTTGTCGCTAAAACTTATAAGTCAACAATAGCTGAGTGAGTAAAGTACTTGTCTTCAAATCTGAACGAGCAAAGGTTCGTATCCCGGCTGGGTAAAAAAATAAAAAAAAATAATAAGAAAATATAAATAAAATATAATGTGTATAATTTCTTTTTAATTTTAACTTGTTTATTTGACTACTTATTTTTTGGCTTCAAGTAAGCCAAATAATAACTAGTTAATTGCTGTGACAATGTAGATACACTTATTTTTTGGACTTCTCAAACAAAAATAAGTAGTTATCGAGTCAAATTGTAAGTAGTTGCAACTTAAATCCTCATATACCTTTTTGCTTATCAGTAAGCAAAGTTTTTGCTGGGATACTCCTTTGAGGACCAGGACTAGTCCAAAGCTAACTCAAATGCCGATTTAATATTACGATATCTGGACTATGTACTCCAGCTTTGTATTACATCAATGTTGTCTCAAATCTACTCCATGTTCCTACTTGATGGAGTACTCAAGTGTTCGTGTCTTAACGATTGCATATATTATTTGCAATTGCTAAGACGCAAAAACTTTTGTTGCTTAACTACAAGCTTTTGTTCGCAAATGACATGGTACATAACTGCATCACATAGGACAATCTTGTAAATAGTCCATTTCAGCTAAAGTAGACCACATAAGTCCAATATTATCTGCAGGAGCCTTATCCTGCAGATAACGCGATCAGTCCATACATGCATGTAAGGTATATTCCATAGAGGGATAGGAATATTCCAAAGGTCAACCCAAATGTATGGAGAAAACATGGTCAATTTAACATTACGATGTCCTAGGGCCATTTTGTAACTATATAGTCCATTTCAGCTAAAATGGACCACGTAATCCAATATTATCTGCAGGGTACAAAACACACACTCACAACATTTACAATAATTTATGAATGATTTATTTAAACTTTAACATCTATAAAATATTCGTATCTCTCAATTTGCAAATCTCAATTAGGTATTCGAATGTATGCATGCTGAAAGAAATAAAAAAATTAACCAATATGAGTACGAAGCTTGTATTTATTATAAATAAGTCTCAGATTTTCATATATCAATTGTATTGACTTAATACAAGCATAACTTGAATATATTCTTGGTACAAGATTAAGCTATTTAGTCAGTGGCTAAGTCGCAACAAGTCAAGTCGTTGTTTGTTCAGGTTAAAGAAAATCTCTGACTTTAAAAAAATTCGTACGATACTAAACAAACAAAAATATACAATTGTAGAGATGTTGAATAAGATTCTCCATAGAAATATATTCCTATTGATTACATTAAGTGTTGTCGCTAATAACGCGGGTAATTAATTAATTAAACAAATAGAAAAATTTACTAAAATAAATCTTTTAAATAGTAATAGATAATATTTGCTAGACGAATTCTAAAGATGAAATACAGCGTATATAAAAAATTAACATAACAAAAAACAGCTAAGGTGTTTTAAAATATACATGTCGTCACCTAAAGTCCAAAAGGCCGTAAGTTCACTTTATAGTCTTTAAGAAGAGAAGCAGAAAACTTTATAATCAAATTTCAGACTACTTAATTCTTAGTAGCCAAATGTTAGAATCAGCATTAGAACACCTATGCGGACTTTACGGATATGCCAGTAAAATTTTAAGGATAGATATATTTTGGCTAATTACATCATAATCAATCAAAAAGTGGATTTTAGGTGACGGCCTTTTGGATTTTAGGTGACGATATATACATACATTGTATGTACATATGTCCATATACTATTTGCACATAAATTATAATCTGGTATGTGATCGGAATCGATCGATTAAAATCGGCGCCGATTTCAAAAACAAATAAAATATTCTAAGCCTTGAAAACATTAAAAGGGGTAAATAAGTCTTCTTTCAGTAGAATTCGTTTTTGAAATCGGCTCCGATTTAAATCGATCGATTTCCATCACATACCACAATAATATGCAAGCAAATGTTAAACAATTATACATCAGTTGTAAAATGTTAACTTTTAAGTTTTCGACTTATTTTTAATTAAATATATTGGCAGAACTTTCGATATTTTGGAAGTGTTTGATAAATTAGAAGAATGTGCGATGCGATGGCAAAAGATTTTTTAGAAATAGTTGCCAAGTTTTTGTCATTTATAATTCCCATACCGAAGTATACATGAGGGGCTTAAAAGCAAAGGGATACGCGTGCAAAAAACAAAATTCTGAGTAATTAAGCTTCAAAGGTTTTTGTTCCTATGCATTTCATATCAAATTTTTGTTTCTAATACATAGCGTTTTTCGAGGTCATCCTACAGGTCTGAATTTTTTTTATAGTGATAGATATTAGTATTAAGTGTTGATTTTTGCATACAACTCAATTTCCCCAGTTTTGGTACTTGTACCCCTTTGCTTTTGACCCCCAGATATATCAATAAATGTTCAAACTGTTCAACAATTAAACACCGAACAAGAAAGGAATGAAAAAAAAGAAATTTAATGTTTAAACTGATAAGAAACTTACTAATGAAACAAACATGCATACTTCTCTCTAGACAAGAATTACAAAGGCCGACAAAATCAGTTACATTATAACTTCTTTCTGTCGCAAAAGACCTTGGGCCATATGTATAGCGAAAACTTGACATGAACTTAGCATAAGAGACGAAATTCAATTCGATCTTAAGGAATTGTTCTATACAATTTGGCGTTAAAAATCGGCGTAGAATATAGACATGACTCAAGAATACAATATACATTGATTTTTATGGCCTGTTCCACAATGTCGATCGAACGAATAATCAGACATAGTAGGCGATAAACAACTGATTTGCGCCCCACTATAAGCCTATTCAATTTTTTAATTAATTTATTTGAAGGGGTTATTGTAATAACTAGGGATGTAACGAATACCGATACCGATACCGATATATCGGCGATACTTCAGATTTTCCGATACATCGGTATCGGCGATATTTTACTGTCGATACGACGATACTTTAAAAAATTTTTTCAGTTTTTTTAAACAAATTATTTATTTTTTTGTTAATTTTACCAAGAACCAAATTCATTTCGTTATTTTTTAAATCTTATTAATATCAATTTTAAAAAATTATAATATTTTACGCTGTTATTTTGCAAAAACAATAATTTATTTATTGTCAATTTTACCATGAACTCAAATTCAATTCGTTGTTTTTTATATCTTATTCCCAGGAAAAAGACATTATAAAGAAATCATAAAAATGTAGAATTCGCGATCCGGAAATATTGCGAATTTGGATAATTTCTAATTAGTTTCACATTTGCTTGTCATTGCAAGAAGTTCTCTTTTTCGATTACCAATCACCGAATTTGAAGTGATGTTAGGACTAATTTCTTTTTCGGTGTTCTATAATGATTCCTCAAATAATTCTGGCAAAAAAAGGCGACTTCAGTATAAAGATGGCCTTCCATATAAACAATTTTGAAAATCGGTATGCAAATGGAGGAATTGTGCTCTAATAAATATTTTGGGTGGAGGTGTGGAAGACTTGCCCCACAGATTTTCGTAGAAAAATTATGCGACCAAACTCTAGGCAAACCATTCCAAACGAAAAATTAATTTTGGAACTCGGCCATGGAGGAGCTATGCGATAATCCATATTTCTGGAGGAAGGGGAAATTCCGCACAGATTTTGGAGAAAAATTATGCAAAATTTCGCAACTGATTTTCGAAAAAAAGGTAGTCAAACCCTTTCAAATAAAAAAACTATTTTGATAATCGGTTCCCAATGACAAAGTTATGCATGGGGGAAGCAAGTTTCCCCCTCCCATTTTCGAAAAGAATTATGGGGCCAAACTACTAGCGAACCCTTGCAAACAACACAAGAATTTTGAAAAGCTGTTCACAAATGACATAGTTATGGATTGGTGGGGAGGGGGAGCAAACTTGCCTCTCCGATTTTCGACAAAAAAAATTTGGGACCAATTTTTGTCAAACCCTTTCAAACAAAACAAGAATTTTGAAAATCGGTTCACAAATGACAGATTTAAAAAAAAACCATGGGACCAAACTGCAGGCAAACCCTTTTATTAGTTGATAAATGTCCTTAAAAAAAATCGATTTTTTTAAAAAGCATGGCGAGTATTTTTTAAAATTATAAAGGAATTACAAATTTGTATTTGCTTTTCTACTAATTATCTGCATATTTTTGATATAGATTCTTTGGAAGCAATGAAAATGTAGTTCCTTAAAAATTACTCCAATTTTATATACTGTGTTAATATCTATTTTAAATATTAATAATCTCTTACAGTGTAATTTTGCATAGTAACAAAATTGCCCTTCTTGAGTTTTGTTAATCTAAACTTGAACTCAATTTCAATATTCGTATCGGTATCGGAATCGGTATCGGCGATATTTATTTTTAAGTATCGGAATCGGTATCAGATCGGCAAAACGGAGTATCGTTACATCCCTAGTAATAACATCATATGCTACATAAAAAATATTTTGAGATGATCGACTTTAAACTTTAAAGTTTAAAGTTTAACAAAAAATTTTATTATTTTTGGCGTGAGTTCGGTTTAAATTTATTTGTTCAATTAAATTACACACACTATTAGTACTTGTAATTATCAATGATAATTCATACTAGAATAGAGAAATAACAAAAGAAGCTTAACACAAGACAAAGAAAAAAGAAACTATAAAATGAATTACAAATCGTAGTTTTAAAGAATTATGACTTTCAGTATAAATTCTGTAAAATTTTGACTATAAGGTACACAATAATTTTGGTATAGATATCGGTTCAAAGTGTTTTTAATTGTATTGTGTATTTACTGTTTGACAAAAAATTATTTTTCTTATAAGAAAACTATTTTTAAAATGAGACGGGTATGACAGACGGGTGTGACCCAATACGAAAACTTAAAAAATCGAAGAAATAAAACTTTTTAAATCAATTTTTATATCAATAAAAAATATAAATAATACATATAAAGATAAACTCATAAGAAAATACATTAAATTATTTGCTATCCGTTCTATTATAGACAGCAGAATACTCTAGCTGAATATTTTTTTTTTAAATCAATAAAAATAAAAAATAGGTATATTATTTGCAGAGATAACAGTTTTTATTAATAATGAGAAAGGGAATAAAAGAAAATCTGAAATAAATATTAAACATACAAAGAGTGAGAGCAAAATGTTTCTTGCATGATCATTTAAAAGTGCCTCAAATTGATTAAAAAATATTAAATAGTGTATTTTTTCTATTTTTTCAATAATTGTCATTCTCTAAAAACATCTAGATGAGAGATTTTTATTAAAAATGAGAAAAATATTTTTTCCTTGCATAGGGACGTTTTACGTGGAATCACTCAGCTCTAAGAGTGACAGTATGAATTGATTAAAAGTAGATGACATTCAACTCTTGACTGCAAACTACCAACTTTGGTCGAGTGGTCAAGCGAAAAATAATTCTGAAGAGATTAGCGGGAGCTAACGAAACGTCAGCTCAACCCTCCGTGCAGTCAAAATTTTCTTTGTCTATATACTTCACATTTATCTCTAAATAAAAATATAATTTAATTTAAAAATTAAATTGAAACCGAACTCAAGCCAAAAATATTTAAATTTCTTTGGATATAAACTCATACAGTTCGACTAAGCTCATAACTTAATTGTTTAAAAAATATATTAAAAATAGTTCATTCATGAAATTATACTATACAGCAGAGTAGAGCGTGAGAATTTTTTTTTTAAATTTCGAATAGCACTAAAACGTTGCATTTTATTTTTAGATACATGGGAAAAATAATGAAAAAAATATTAGGGCATATTTTTAGCCCTCTCGTCAAGATTTTGAAAATGAGATGAAATCGATTAATTTGTGAAACATCATATGATGCAACATTATAGATTCGTTATTGCTGTTATAACTCATTACCAGAGCTCGGACTTTCATGCATCTTAAAATTGATATTAAGCGCTTAATAAATGCACCTAAAAATGAAAAATATTAGCAAAAATATGCATTTTACCTACGAACAAAGTACCAAAACTAAAATAATATGAAAATATTTGTTTTAATTTTTAATTATTATTTAATGCAACCGAGCTTTAGTTGAGTTGCCAGTCGGCAAATGAAAATTAATGGTTGCCAGAAAGGCACTAAATATCAACTGAAATTGACTGCTCTCAGTTGCCATCAGTAATATCAGTTTCAACAACTGACAACCCAACTTAGGCTCGGTTGCCATGCATAATCGGCCTATTAATATTTTTTTTAATTGGGAAATATGCATATAAAAAAAATGTTTATAACTCCAAAAATATGCATTTATTGCCAAAATATGCAAAAATATGCACTTACCACCAACATATTCAAAAATATGCAACTACAAATCGATGTCAAACTACTTAAAATTTCATAATTCGCATATATAATTAGTCAATACGTCTTTATCTATCACCACAAAATACATGCATTTGCATGAAAGTCCGATCCCTGCTAATTACACTTAAAATATCCTCTACTTAAGATGAAATAATGAAGCAAATTGCATCTTCAAAAAAAAAACACTTTCTAAGTAAATTTGAGGTCGCTGAACACGAAAATAGTATTCATTTATTTTTCTTAATGAACGTTTTCGCGATATTCGCGAAAAATTAGTTTTTTTGGTTTTCTAGTTTTTTCGTTTATTGGCAAAAATTCTGAGAACGGCTCATCTGAATAAAATAAATTGTACACTGCTGTATAGATATCTCTCTATTCATTCATACAATACACTGATTGTGTCGATCGGATAAAAATGTATAGTTACAGGCCTTAAAATTTATAAAATTCTTAGATCTTTTCTCAAAAACAATCATTTTAAGTTGCTCCATTAAGATGAAAAATATACTGAATATATATTATATGTGTTTCAAAGATAATTTTGTGGCGATCACATGATGTATAAAAACACTAAACTCTGATAAAAAAAATAAGAAAGTTATTAGACGTCAACTGAAAACAGCTATATTATTTTTCATACAAAATTAACTTAATTCAGTTTGCATTAAAAAAAATTTTTTTTATTGAAAACAATTTTATATGGGATTTAAAATCGGTTTTTTTTTACTTAATGGCTCATAACTTTCTTATTTTTTGTCAGATCTCATAGATTTTAAGCTTTTTTATTCGGCACAAATTTGTTTTTTATGCGTATCCTTAAAAAAATTATTAAAAATTTTTTCTTAAAATAAAATTCATGAAATTACTCTAACTTCCACACGTGGTAGAGGGTTAAAAGATATGTCGGAAAAAATTTTTTAAAAATTGTATATAATTTAGCTAGATGCAACACTCTTGAGGTACTCGAAATCGATTGGATGACTTTTTTCACTTTCATACACTGGCGGCCCACCCTACTGTACAACCCTTTAAGAACTCCTTTAAAACGGTCAAAAGTCTAAACTCTTCGTAGCCACGAGTCGACATGCCCAGGAGAAAATCATTAAGTCCGGAAAAAGGTCGGCTATTCAAACAATCTTTTAGCATATTTGATGGACACAATTTCCTTTTCAATGTGCAAATAACGCCCATGGACACTAATTCATTGGACGTTATTATGACACCTATATATTATGGTAGCTCATAGGTATGCGAGTCGATTTACCAATGCCAGCCTATCCTTTCATCTGTCCGAATGTAAAATGTAGGCCACCAAGACCATAGATTATACGACCAAGACCCCACATAATTTATGATCTTAAATTTTTACTAATAAATACATCGCACATGTTTTTCATATTTTTTTCTATATTATATCTGTGGTTTTCTTGAATAAGCGAGTATGTCTAAAAAAAACAATTTTTCAGGAGAGCCGAAATACTTTTATTTTTAATACTACGGAATCTGTGTGCTTTTTATCAAACTTTTTTTTAGACAGTAATGTAAACATATATGTATTGTAAAAAGTTTGTGTGAAAATTTCAGGAAAAAATTCCCTGAGGGTAAGATCCTAGAGAATAATTAAAAAACAATTTGCCAAGGACACTAAAAGTGTGTGCAGAAAAAAAGCTTATGGCGATAACAGTTATTTACATTGAACTAATTCAAGCATACAAGATATTTTACCTAAAAAATGCTTGCGCACAAGTTACCATAAGTTTTTATTAACTGAACAATAACCAAAATATATTTCGGATATGTGTTCAAAAGTAACAACGCAAGTGGCTATATATATATGTTTTTTCTACGGCAATAAAGTGCCAGCACGCAATTGTTAGCAGGGTTGTCAGATTTTTTCTGACTTATTTCGCCAAATTGATTTTAAAAATCGCCAAAAGTCGCCAAAATCTATTTTATGTAGTTTTTCTTAATATACGTTTTGTAGTATATTTGGTTTTATACAATGGGTTTTTTTAATATAATCTTTCATAAAATAATCGTATAAAAATTTAGCAGAAAAACGCCAAAAGCAGAAATAAAATCGCCAAAAACTATTTCATGTCAATTTTCTCATTAAAATTCTAAATCCATTAATGACCCGTAATTAATATAAGAAAAATAATCAAAATCACATTGTTTTAATTTCTTCCAGACAATTTCTGGTGGAATTTAATTTCGAAAATATTATTCCAACAAAGTAATTTTGTTGAATTATTAACAATTCTAAGTTCAATTTTGTTGAAAAATAGCCATAAAAATCGCCAACAAAATTTTTTACGCCAAACAAGTTGAAAAATCGCCACGTTTGGCGAGAAGTCGCCATATCTGACAACCCTGATTGTTAGTCGATTTAGTTTATTAGAGCTGAAAAATATTTGAATGAATTAAGAAGTTACGTTGTTTGTAATAAAGCATATAAAACAATGTAATTTGGCATCAATAACACAAAATCGACAAAAATGGACATCAGCGCGTATTCAAGAAAACCACCTATTTATATATAAGATTAGTGTCCGTTCGAACGCCCTTTTTTTAGACCGAGCCCGAACTTCGGTAAAAATTGAGAACCGAACCCGAACGCGAAACCGAACTTTTTTCTTCAAAAGAAAAATTTTAACTTAACTTTTTTTTAGCTACGACTTATTTATTTAATAAATACAAAATTAATAAATTGATAGTGCGTAGTACTTTTTGATAATATTTTGTAGGACTACATTTGTTTGCATTTTTGATGATATATAAATATAAAAAAAAAAACTATTTTTCAAAGTTCGGTGTTCGGTGAAAATTTTACCGAACGCCGAACATCAACCGAACACAGCTTTTTGCCGAACTCCGACACCGAACCCGAACGTTCGGTCGGACACTATACAAGATTGTTGTTAATTTTTGCTTTATCTTTTGTTTTTAGCTATACCAGCTTATGGAGTCTGTGTAAACCCACGCAACGAATCGGGTATTTGTATACAAATCAAAGAATGTACTTATTTGTTGAACATTTTAAATCAAACGGCCACCACAGGTTTTGATCCAGAAGAAACAAAATTTTTGAGCGAAAGTCAATGTGGCCAGGATAATTCGCAGGATACATTAACTAAACAAGTTTTGGTGAGATAAATTCGCCTTTTAGATGCCCATACACATACATATGATTTGTGCGTGTGATTTGCAGTTGCTTGACGTCTTGTTGAATATTTTCAATTTCTTTCGCGTATCCGCGAACATTTGAATTTCTTTATTTTTTTGTTTACTACGAAAGCAATTTTTCGTAGAATTTGTTGAAATTTAAAAAAGAAAATGTAGTTTTGCATAGTAAAAGTGATACATATAAAGAGAATAACCAAAAGAACAATTCGCAATTCATGTTTACTTGTTGAAATGGTACGCGACCGACCAATCACACGCACAACTCATACGTGTGTGGCCAGCTTTATCATTAATAAAGGCACGAAATTAATTTTTATTTCGGTAGAAAGCCAAATTCCGATGTAAATTGTTCGCCTTTTATTCACTTCGCTTATTTGCGACAAGACTGTCACATGTAAAAATATACGATTTTGCGTTTGAATGATGGAACACAGGCGCGGATCCAACTTTAGCTTTTGCGAGGGGAACTTTTAATGAAACATTTAATTTCTTTAAATTTCTTCTAGAAACTAAAGAATAATGTGGTATACGGACATTTCCACAGAAAATTACCATTTTGTCACATTACATCACCAAGCAATTGAGCTTGTATTTTAGAGCCATGATGTTCGATTTATTCCTATTTTTTTAAATAAATGTAGAGTTAATTACGCTCTATTGCAACATTCAAAAAAGTATATACAGTAGCGGACAAAACTGTTCAGATTATAGAAAATGTATGGTGCAGTATAATTCGTTTATAAGCCACACCGCTTATAGTAGAATTTGCGATATATTCCAAAATGTTAATTTTTCTTTCATCTGTTAGTAAAATACCTGCAGAATATTTTTATATAGTCCATTAGCTCTGTAGTCCATTTTCGCTTATACGCCACCAAGATGTGGTTTGAAATATCTTAAATATATAAAAATTATGGCAGATATAATCCAAAATGCAAAAGTCAAACATAATAGATATTTTAATGATAATTTTATAAAAATATTACTTACATTGAAGTAGAAATTATTTTTATTTTAGCAATCTAAATTGCAATATTTATGAATTGAGTAGATAAGGAAGTAATTTCTAAGCGTTAGTTTTATTTTTCTACTGTTAAAAGAAATAATTATATAGAGATTCGCATATAAGCCAAAAATTGGCTTATAGAAAATTCAAGATATAGTCCAATTCGCGTTATAGTCCAGAAATAGCGTGCAAATGAGGCAGTGGACTATAAGCGAATTTTACTGCACTTATTTATCTTATTACTATGCTTCAAATTAGAACTACCACTTAGTTTTTAATAAAATTAATACGTATTTTTATCATTATCTGAAAGTAGCTACAATTTGTTGATACGTATTAATCAAATGAGTAGACAGCCATTGTTTGAGTCAACATGTGTTTGTATATGAAAACTAATTTTTATCACTTAAAATTCAACAATAGCTGAATGGGTAAAGTTCTTGTCGTCATATTCGAACGAGCACAGGTTCATATCCCAGCTGGGTCAAAAAAGTAAAATAAAATTGAAAAAATATAAATAAAGCATACACAGAAAAAACTAAAATACGATTTCAATCACGAAAACTACAGATTCACTTAATTGTGTTGTTGAAATTCAACCAACGACTAAAATTGTATATTCAATCACTGAAATTAAAATTTTCAATTACTCAAAGTTTGTAAAATTGTTTAGAAAATTTGGTTTTTGTCACATTAAATTACGAAATTAACTGAAACTAATTTTAATTTCTGATCAAGTGAATTAATTGAAATTTTTTAGGAATAATTTTTTCTATGTAATGCGTATAAATTTTTTTTTAATTTATTTTGTTTATTTGACTACTTATTTTTTAGCTTCAAGTAAGCGAAATAATAACTAGTTAATTGGTGTGACAATGTAAATACATTTGTAAGGCTAACCCTTATTTTTTGGACTTCTCGAACAAAAATAAGTAGTTATCGAGTCAAATTGTAAGTAGTTACGACTTATATCCTCATATACTTTTTTTGCTTACCATTAAGCACAATTAACATAACACTTAAGTATGTAATAAGAAGCGGCGCGTAAAAACAAATCTTGCCAAATAATGCCTAACAATATGCCGTAGTATCTGAGCAGTTTGAAGAGTTTTGAAAATTGTGTCCATAACAACTTTTCGAAGACTAATACATTTTCGATAATGTGTGATCAGTTTTGTCTCCTACTGTATGTAGAACATAAGTTTTTCTTTCAAAAACAAGCTACGTCACCAAGCAACGTAACTTGACAAGGGTGGACTTTTATGTTAAAATTACCATATTTTATTAAATTTGAGAGGGGAAATATCCTTCAAACAGAGGTCAAACGATATTCCATATCGAGCGAAGTTGCAATTAAATTTAAATGGAAATTTCAATCGATATCGAATTTTTAGTCTAGAGATGAGATTGTTAGTATCTTTTCAGTTATGCTCATGCACGCGATCAAAAATAAATTGATCATACTTCGGCCGGTCATACGTGACCATAGGAGTTCCAGCTAATCCCATGAGTGGTGCCCATCCCAATCTGTATATGTTAAATAATTTACTAATTTTGGTGGAGTTGTCGCAAATACGCAATTACATTTTATAAACAACTCCAATTTATTTAATACATACTATACATATTTATTTTGTTTAGGTTTGTTGTCCAAACAATTATCGCAGCTCGCCTGAGACGCGGAATTCCGAGACGGAAAAATTAGAGGCGGGTAATGTGTTGCCTGAAGCTGGTGTGTGTGGAAACATTTTATCAAACCGTATTTTGGGAGGAAATATAACGAAAATAGATGAGTTTCCATGGATGGTTTTGTTGCAGTATAAAACAGGTTTGTGTATCCTTTCAAACAAAATATAGATCACTTTAATCGAACCATCACTTTAATCGAACCAGACTCTGGCTGGCTCTTTAAAGGGCAGTATACATTGAAAAACACAAATGTATTTGGGCAGTGGCCGAAATAAAATTTTTTTCTCGTGTTTAGCACATTAGCACATCCTAATTACCCTAAAAAAATGCATTAGAAACTTTATACCTTTTGCTTGTAAAGCAGTGTAATCAATCAAAAACTCGATTTCGAATTTTTATTTAGTTTCGTCCGTTTGTATTTAAGGTAACGATATGTATGTTTACATGTACATGTGAAAAGCTTATGCCAGTAGATAACTGTTTACTTTAATGTGGTGACACATTGCAAACTGACGATGGGAATGTGGTGACTTCCAAAAACAATGTTGTTCTGCCCTACTCAGGAATGGAAGATGTGGCACAATTGTGCAAAATTAATTGTATATAACAGCTAAAAATTCGTGTTTAAAAAATATAAATTTTGTTAATACTTTTTGTACAACTAATGCTGACTTTAGACGACATGTATTTTACATCTGACTTGTCAAATTTCCCACTGCAAAAGTGATACATGCCGTGTGAAACATATGAAACATTGTCAGATGACATTTACAGAAGCAAAGTCAGATGAAAATTTTTTAATTAGAGCGTGTTCTATTTTCATCTGACAAGGCATATGACATCAGCTGTATTAAATTATCAAAAGTGTGGTTTGGCTTAAAAAAACATTAAAAAGCTTAGAGCGCTTTATATATTTACGAAAATTGTGCAAAAACTCAGCTGTTGTGAACACTCAGAGGTTATGTCAGATGTAATTGCACATGTACGTGTGAAAGCAAATATTATAAACCGTCTGTAAATTGACAATTTTGACAAACATGCGAAGTTACATATGTCTCACACACCCAACAAGCCATATGTAAAAAACATGTCGTCTAAAGTCAGCATAAGTATGGTTTTGAAGCTGTGGGGAATATTTTATTTTAAACCAATACTAAAACAAAATGTTCTACTAACACAGTCTTAGACTTAGGTTTTTGACAGTAGACTTAGGTTTTTGAAGTTTTAGTTGACCATCTACGTATAATCTATGGTATAAATGTTTATGATTTTCAATAGCAACTTTAAAAGGAAATTTAAAAAAAGTCTTGTCTGAAAACCCAGCGTCTAAATCCTCTTTTACAAAATGTCTTTCTGATTTTAAACCAATTTAACAACTTTTTCACATGTTTTTCCTTCTAATTTTTAAATAAGACCTAAAATGTTTTTTCCACAAAATCCCACAGAGTTTTACTATTACAACAACAGTAAAATTATTATTGATACATACCTCTTTACAGCGCCTGGACGGTATGGGTTTTATTGTGGCGGCAGTTTAATAAATTCTCGTTATATTTTAACTGCTGCTCATTGCCTTAAACATCCCGATATGCCCGTTTCTTGGGAATTACACAGTGTACGTTTGGGAGAATGGAACCTCACAACAAATCCTGATTGTGTGGTCGATAGACGTGGTCGCAAAGAATGTGTTGATCCCCACAAAGATGTGCTCATAGACTATGCAATGGCCCATCCGCTGTATGTGCCAGCATCCAAAGATCAATTCAATGACATTGCCCTTATACGTATGGCTGAAAGTGTTAAATACACAGATTTTATTATACCCATTTGTTTGCCATTGTCGGCCAATTTACAAACTGAACTCTTTACGTCAGCCTCCACGGATGTTGCCGGTTGGGGTGTTACCGAAAAAAATGTAGCCAGTACGATCAAATTGAAAATTATGGTCAATGTTTGGAACATAACATTATGTAAGAATACATACAACTTATTTCACATGCCCATCAGTGATCAATATCAGTTGTGTGCTGGTGGTGAGAATGGCATTGATACGTGCCGTGGTGATTCTGGCGGACCGCTAATGGTGACTCTTCGCATAAGTAACAAGGATGTATATTTTGTTATTGGTATTGTATCTTACGGTCCAAGGCCGTGTGGTCTAAAGGGTTGGCCCGGTGTATATGCAAGAGTTGGAAATTACACCAATTGGATAGTCGATAATTTATCACCCTAATACGAACGAATATAAGAATAAAATTTGTGTACATAGTACAAGTATACAAACATACATAAAAATAAAACTATAAAAAATTTAAATATTACAGATATTGTTTTTAATATACTAGCAGCTATTTGCATAGATTTCGTAACTTGTATATTCATTGCCTGTGCTGGATTTTTATTTATTTTTAACACAAACATGTTTGTGTAAAACTCTTTGTTCCTTTCCATCCAAATAATTAATATGATTTAAAGCCAAAAAAAGTTTGGCTTTAAATAACACATGGTGCTTATTATTTTCGTTTGGGTACCCAGCAAAAAATATTCGACATTTAGAAGCACTAAAAGCTATTAGAAGCAATGCATTGCATATTTAAGAACGAATGCTTCCAAAAATGCTACTACAAATGCACTAAAGTTTCCAAAAGAGCACGAGCGAACAGGCACGAACACTTCTTAGCTTTTGACGATATATTTGTGAGCACGTCCATGCATCATCCTCGTCAATCTATATGGAACCATTTTTTTCATATATTTTCAGTTTTAGTGCTAAAAATTTTGATGATTTTCAGTACAGAAACTATTGCTTCTAAGCGGCTCATCGCGAACAAAAATCCTGCGTTATAAAAATGGAATTGGAAGTGATTCCGTTTTGGAAATGTTTTTATTAATTCTTTCTTTCTTACAATTATATATAAAGCAAACACAATGCAACATTATGATAAAGAAAGTGGGCAGTACCACGACCATTTAAAATAAATGTTGCATTTAAGGTACTAAGCACGTACTACAATACTAAATAGATTCTTATGAAACTTTGAACACATATTAAGCTCCCGTTAAAATACAACGTTATGATGACAAGTGGGCTATGCCAGTCCACACAGATAATACGTAATATTTTTTTTTCAACTACTTCTACTAAACCGATTCTTATAATACTTTCGGCACACATTGAACTTTCGTTACAAACAACATATTGATTAAGAAAGTGGGAATGCCACCTCCATTTAAAGTAAATATATCTTTCAACTACTGCTCGTGGGATATTTTTTAAGCTTTTCTTAAATATTGCTTTTTATTGACGCTTGTTTTAATAGTTTTTGAAAAATTTCTTTTAAAACTAATTTTTTATCGACGTGTATTTCCCTCAATTATATTTTATTCGATTTATAAACCGATTTCGGATTTTTCTTTTTTACAAAATGGGCAGTGTTACGCACATGCGATGTAAATTCACGTTTCCAACTACTTGTAATCATCCGATTCTTATAAAACTTTGCACACACATTAAGCTTCCGTTTCAATACTGCATCATGATTAAAAAGTAGGTAGTGCCACGCCCATGCAAAGTAAGTATTATTTTTCAACAACTTCTATTAAATCTATTCTTATGAAACTTGGCACACACTTTCAGTTATCGTGGCAATACAATTTTGTGGACAGTGCCACGCCAATAAAAAGTTAATATTAATTTCAACTACTTCTCCTTAACCGATTAGTTCTCGTGAAAGTACAACATTTGATCAAAATGTTGGCGCTGCCACGCCTATTTTTTACTCGGCTTTTTTTTTAAGAACTATATATTATTTTTAATTTATCTTTTGGGTATTCGGGCCTCTTCTGTGTGGCTGACTTCCAAAACGTCAGTTGCTTTGTGTTCGAACAAGATATACAGTAGACCATCCATAAAATGTATGGGATGTGCAAGTGTTATTTTTTCCGTTCCCCGCTCATTTTCAGTTGAGTCGGTAGTAAAATATACGATGAGATCAAAAATAGTTTCTAAAGTATAAACCGACCAGTCCGTTTGCATTTAATCGGCCAAAATTGTCCAAAAATATCTTAAAAAAGGTATACAGCTTAAGTTAAATATAAATCTTAAACTAAAAAGTTTTAGCGACTGAGTTGCAATAACTTTTTTCTCGTAGTAAAACAAGAAACGTTTTCTCAATACAAGTTTTTAGCATACGATTGACAGTTAGCAGTTTTTTACGGATAAAGTCAAAACTTATGTGTAACCTGAACTGCATCTCGCTTAATTTTGAACGCTTATAAATACATATACTCTTCGCCATATAATACATAATTTGCCACTGGTTAAAAATATATATATTGTTACGTTTTTAGTCCTTTACATAAAAACGGTTTTATTATTTTCACAGGATTCGTTGAATTGCAATAAAATAAAACACGGATATTTGTTTTACAAATAAATTCTCAGTAACACTTTATTTATTACTTTAAAAACACGTACAACTAAACGCGATGTACACACTAACTATTCTTGGCGATGTTTACTCGTCTAAGTTTAAAAACACACTTCTCCCATGTCGTCTGGCAGCCTCCCCTTATATAGTAAATTATAAAACCTTCTGGTAACTTCGCTAACTTTCTGGAATGTAGTTTTCTCTTTTTATCTTTAAGTATACGGCATGATCATTTGGTCTTGCTATAGTGTAGTGTATGTGCGTGTGTAGATGCATGAGATTTTTCTTCTGTTTGTTTATCTTCGCACACACACATACTCTAATGCTTGCAACTTAACAAATTACGCTGTCATCAAGTCTACATCTTTTGCAGTTTAAGTTTAATGTCACTGTTTGTAATTGCGATTAAGCAGTCTCGAATAGTCTTGAAAGTTCTAGCTACCGTTTCCTGAAGATTCCGGAAACTTCCATTTTCCGTTATTTTGAATTCTATTGGCAGTTGTCGAGTGATGCCAAGTTTAATTGTGGTACTTGGTTGCCAGGTTTTGATTTTATTACAGTGATTTAGGGGTATAAAGCAGATAATGATCGGGTTGTCAGTTTGTGTCGTTACATTTGAATCTGCATTTTCATTTCGTAACACTGCCGCCCACTTAAGCCTGTTCGTCCCGAATAGGCACACAATCACCTTTTCCATAGTGCGCCAGTCGTTCCAGGTGTACGATTTTCATTTTGGACCTTGGGCTGTTGTACTTCTGTATCCTATAGACGACATCGTTCAACCTTTTAATAACCTTATACGGTCCATCCCAATGAGTCTGCAATTTTGGAGACAATCCCTTCTTTCGTTGTGGGTTGTAAAGTAGAACCAATTGACCCTCATTGAATCCCTCAGAATTTGCAGCTCGGTCATATCTAGCCTTCATCTTGTCACTGGCCATTCTAATTCGGTTGCGTACAAATTCATGTAGCTCATTTAAATTTTCTTGCTCTTGGGAAGAGCTGGTGCCTTCTTCACTTGTTGGTGTAGGCTTAACGCCAAATTCCAAATCACCAGGCAATTTTAATTCCGTTCCGAAGACAATTTTAGCAGGTGTTCGTGATGTCGAGTCATGTACAGCTGACCTATATGCCAACAAAAATTTGGGAATGTGCTCGTCCCAGTCCCTTTGCTGCGCGCTTACCACTTTTCGCAGGTACTCCTCTAGAGTGCGATTAAATCTTTCTACCATGCCATCGGACTGTGGGTGCAGCGGCGTCGTTCTTGTTTTCTTTATCCCATATAATTCGCACATTTCCCGGAATATAGCAGACTCGAAGTTTCTACCTTGGTCAGAATGTAATTCTATTGGAACACCATAGCGACATACCCAGTTGTTGACAAATACATTCACAACTGTCCTTGCTTCTTGATTGGGTATGGCATATACTTCTGGCCATTTACTAAAATAGTCCATCACCACAAGAACATAGCGATTCCCGGCGTCGCTGACGGGAAAAGGACCTGCTATATCCATTGCTATCCGCTCAAATGGTGCACCTGAGTTGTACTGTTGCAGCTGTCCTCGACTTTTTCTTGCTGGTCCTTTTGCTGCGATGCACTGTGGGCAGTTTGCTATCCAGTCGGCTACGGCTTGTTGACACCCAACCCAATAAAAACGCTGTTTTAGCTTCTCCAGCGTTTTTGTCACTCCCAGATGACCGCCACTAGGACCATTGTGGAACTCGTGCAAAACCTTATTCACCTTGGAGGATGGCACAACTATTAGGTTGGAAGCCATTTTACCATCTGCACTTTCCCATACGCGGTACAAGCACCCGTTTATCAGCTTCAGGCTATTCCACTGAGCCCAATAAGATTTCACAAGTGGGCTTTCAGCTGATATTACATTGCGAGCAGGTCTTCTATTTTCCTCTTTGGCTGCTATAATTGTCGCCAATATGGTGTCGTTTCTCTGTGCCGCTGACCAGTCCTCATCGGAATCGATGTGCGTTAGCCAAACATCAATAACGCATTCCTTCTTTTCGGCCTTAACACAATGTCTGCACTCCAAGCTGCAGGGCCGTCGTGATAAAGCATCTGCATTGTTATGCTTTACGCCCCTTCTATGCTCTATGCTGAAGTCGTAGCTTTGAAGACGTTCAATCCAGCGCGCTAGCTGCCCTTCAGGATTTTTAAACTGCAACAGCCATCTCAATGCAGAATGGTCGGTCCTCAGCGTAAAGTGTTGGCCATACAGGTACTTATGGTAGTGTTTTATGCACTCCAACACTGCCAAAAGCTCACGTCGTGTCACACAGTAGTTTCTCTCAGGCTTTGAGAGTATACGGCTATAATAGCCTATCACTTTTTCTGTGCCATTGACAACTTGCGACAACACACCTCCTATGCCATAGCCGCTCGCATCGGTATCAAGCAAAAATTTCTCTCCAGCTATGGGGTAGGCTAGTACTGGTGACGTACTCAGTAAATCCTTTAGTGTCTGGAACGCATTCTCCTGCTGTTCGCCCCAGTGATACGGCCTCGACTTCTTGGTTAGCTCATGCAAGCTTGCAGCGACGTTGGCAAAATTTGGTACAAAGCGTCTGTAGTAGGTACAAAGGCCCAGAAAGCTGCGCAGTTCATGAAGATTTTTCGGACGAGGCCAGTCCTTTACTGCTCGTATTTTATCTTCATCCGTTGAGATTCCGTCTGCTGTAACTCGATGGCCCAAATACTTTACTTCTCTCTGGAACAATGCACATTTCTTCACGCTAAGTTTTAAACCAGCTGATGATATGCGTTGAAGAACCTCCGCCAAATTTTTGAGGTGCTCATCAAAAGTCTTTCCCATCACGACGATGTCATCAAGGTACACCAAGCAAGTCTTCCAGTGAAGTCCTTTCAGCACTCGTTCCATTAGGCGTTCAAAAGTAGCTGGAGCATTGCAGAGCCCGAATGGCATAACTTTAAACTGCCATAATCCATCACTCGCGCTAAAAGCAGTTTTCTCCTTATCTTTCTCTGCAATCTCCACCTGCCAATATCCGCTTTGTAGGTCTAACGTGGAGAACCATTTCGTTCCAGCCAGCGTGTCTAAGGTGTCGTCAATTCTTGGTAGTGGATAACTGTCCTTCTTAGTAACGTCATTGAGCTTTCTGTAGTCAACGCAGAATCTCGTACTGCCATCCTTCTTTTTGACTAAGACAACGGGCGAACTCCAAGGACTTGAAGATGGCTCGATTACACCACTCCGCTCCATTTCATGAACAAGTTCTTTTACCTCATTCCGTTTTGCTAGGGGTACACTTCTGGGTGGCTGTTTGATCGGCCTCGCTTCGCCTGTATTTATTTCATGTTTCACTATTGCCGTTCTCCCTTGGCTTTGATCTTTCAAGGCGAAGACGCTGGTGTGCCTTTTTAGCAGCTGTTTAGCTTTATTTCTATCAGGAGCTGCTAATTCTGCTACCCATTTCCCCACGTGTTCTTCAAATTGTTCACGCTCTTTTGCGGACATATTGGCTGGTCCAGGCTTTCGCTCGCAGTTTATTATTGCCTCTGGTGGAGTACATTGGCCTATAGCAGAATTTCCGCTGACGACTTTTTTGTTGCCTGATAAATTAAGTACTCTTATAGGGATCTTTCCTCCTTTGCAAGTTTTTACGAGGGCTTTTGCTGTTAATAGCTCGCTCTTAATTTCTGTTGGTTCTACTACCCACAACCGATTGTCCTCACAATCTCCCTCCATGCGTGCCCATATTACTGATTCAGACTGCGGTGGTATCGTCTGGTTTTCAATAGCAACTAGTTTCCTTACGTGCGTTTGATTGTCATATCCAACATCAAGCGGTATTTCAACATTACGCCAAATCATCACTTGTTGCCCCATATGCAGGTTGATGCCATGGTTTATCATAAAATCGGCTCCAATAATAACCTCGTCAACAATATCGGCAACGATAAACACATGTTTCACGCTTATATTGGCTATAGTCACCTTCGCTTCAGTCTTACCGTAGACAGTGGCAGGCTCCCCAGTAGCTGTACGTAGTCTTATATTCCTTAAAGGTTCACACTTCCCCTTCACTATATCGGGCCTGATTATTGACTGCGACGCTCCTGTGTCTATGGTGAAGATGTGCTTTTCGCCGTTGATGTATCCACATGCAGTAAGGTTGCTATTTTTCTGCTGCATTACTGATATGGAGATTGTGGGGCCGTCGTTTGTGGGAGCTAGCTCTTGCCCCTTAGTGCTAGCTCGTTTTAGTTTAACGGGGACTCTTGTGTTGTTTGTTGGTTCACCCGTTTACTATTCCTTGGTGGCGAAACAGATCTGGCTCTTTTTCTTGGCGCCTTGCAGTTGCGCTGGAAGTGGCCAATTTTGCCGCAGTTATAACACTTAGCTTTTACTTTGCCGTCCTTCTCCGCCAATGCTTGTCTCACTGCCTCCTTGATGCTAGAGACTAGATCACTCTCATTTTCGGCAATGACCTCCACGTTCCGCACCTTGCACACCTGTGGCTTCCAAATCACCCTAGCAGTCTCCTGAGCTAGTGCAAATGAAACCATTTCTGCGAATGTAGCCTTTTGTGTAGCACACACTGCAAGCTTGATGTCAGGATCACGGATGCCATTAACAAACGCCTCTGTTTTGACATGATCCAGGAATGGGTGGTTTTCACCTGGATACGTAAGCTGCACTAACCGCTCAATTTCCATTGCGAAATCTTGTAGAGACTCATTGGGCTTTTGTCCTCTACATCGCAATTCCATGCGGTATATATCTCGCTT
Source organism: Panzeria rudis (assembly GCA_956483635.1). Lineage (NCBI taxonomy): Eukaryota > Metazoa > Arthropoda > Insecta > Diptera > Tachinidae > Panzeria > Panzeria rudis. The sequence goes on from OY101447.1 coordinate 125,157,969, forward strand.
ATGTTCGCCACCATATTTCCGCTGCAGTGCCGCCATTATGTCATCAAAATTATTTCTGCAGCTCCCTGGTACGGTTTCAAGTACTTCTGCTGCGGCTCCTTTTAAGGCCAAAATCAGCTCTATGGCCTTTTCTTCACTGTTCCAACCATTTTTGCTGGCAACTGTTTCGAACTGGAACTTGAAGATGTTCAAAGGTGCGCTGCCATCGAAACAAGGCGTCTTTACTCTGCTGGAAGCCTCTGGAATAACTCTCACTGGCCCTCCTTGACACTGAAGATTAACAATTTTTGCTTCCAGTTCATGTAATTTCTCGTCCACATCTTTTACATGCACTTCGACGCCACCAATTTCTAGGCTATGAAGTTTATTCTCTAGTTCTGAGAGTTTCTCGTCAAATTTGATGACTTGTACCTCAATGCCATCTACTCTTCTATTTATGACCTCAGAAATTTCCACTAGCTTCTCATTTGTGGCCTTAGATATTTCCTGAACTTCAGCCTTAACTTCAGCTAGCAGTCGCTCGTTGTTAGCTCTAGATGTTTCTTGAACTTCAGCCAGCATTCTCTCATTGTTAGCTCTAGATGTTTCTTGAACTTCAGCCAGCATTCTCTCATTGTTACCTCTAGATGTTTCTTTAACTTCTTGAAATTTTTCCATCATAGCGGCGAACATTGTGCTTAAATCCATGTTGCTTGTCGTGGCACGAGTACATACCTCTATTTCCTCTTTATCCTCAAATTCGTATGTCCCGATGTCGATGCCACGCTGCTTGAACTCATCTATCAGCCTCTTCTGAAGTTCCACTTTATTGCCTGTTGTTGGCAGTTCCAGCTTACTCAGCTCTTTTTTTTAGCTGCTCAACTTTTAGCTCTTCAAACTTCATGGCTTCTATTTTTTTTTTAATGTCCTTTTGTAATTTTTATTTTAATTAATAATGTTTTTTTTTTTATTAATGTCCTTTTTATTATTATTAATGTCCTTTTTATTAATTAATAATGTCCTTTTTTTTTATTAATTAATAATGTCCTTTTTATTTTATTTTGCAATTTTACTTCTGACACCAATTGTTACGTTTTTAGTCCTTTACATAAAAACGGTTTTATTATTTTCACAGGATTCGTTGAATTGCAATAAAATAAAACACGGATATTTGTTTTACAAATAAATTCTCAGTAACACTTTATTTATTACTTTAAAAACACGTACAACTAAACGCGATGTACACACTAACTATTCTTGGCGATGTTTACTCGTCTAAGTTTAAAAACACACTTCTCCCATGTCGTCTGGCAGCCTCCCCTTATATAGTAAATTATAAAACCTTCTGGTAACTTCGCTAACTTTCTGGAATGTAGTTTTCTCTTTTTATCTTTAAGTATACGGCATGATCATTTGGTCTTGCTATAGTGTAGTGTATGTGCGTGTGTAGATGCATGAGATTTTTCTTCTGTTTGTTTATCTTCGCACACACACATACTCTAATGCTTGCAACTTAACAAATTACGCTGTCATCAAGTCTACATCTTTTGCAGTTTAAGTTTAATGTCACTGTTTGTAATTGCGATTAAGCAGTCTCGAATAGTCTTGAAAGTTCTAGCTACCGTTTCCTGAAGATTCCGGAAACTTCCATTTTCCGTTATTTTGAATTCTATTGGCAGTTGTCGAGTGATGCCAAGTTTAATTGTGGTACTTGGTTGCCAGGTTTTGATTTTATTACAGTGATTTAGGGGTATAAAGCAGATAATGATCGGGTTGTCAGTTTGTGTCGTTACATTTGAATCTGCATTTTCATTTCGTAACAATATATAGATTTCTTAAATTATTTTCTATATGCATTTCATTGGTGCTTTGCCTAATCGTCAGTAGACTTCAAATACAATTTTGGTACAGTTACAAACCCTTTATCTTATGTTCCTTTTCGGAACCGATTTCCATCACATACCTGATAGTGTTTCATAACGTCGCAGTGCAAAAACGTTGACAATGCATACCTTTTCAAAACGTCGCGTTGTCTACAAGTATGAGCATCGGTTTCAAAGTTGACGCAATGTTTAGCAACTTCGCATATGTACACTATCTAAATACCGCAGCAAACTGTAAGTCTAAGAGCTAGTGCAAATGTTTCTAACGGTCTGCGAGTTTCTTATTTTTCGTCGCATATTAACAATAATATGCTTCATTTGTTCGTCATCAAAATTATGTGAATTCTCATGGTGTTGTTGTTGTAAATATTTTTTTTAATAACAATGCCCTGAGAATTCACATTATTTTACCTTTTCTGAGACACAGAACATGCCCGATTATTATGTATTTCGATGCTAGTTTGAATTAGCTGTTGGCCAAATACTGATGACACCGTTTTTTGAGGCGCCACTGATTTTCAGAAACTTTTGAGGTCCATACCCCGTGGTAGTACAATCGAACCTGTACTGTCCAGTTCTTGTATTTTTCAAAAAGTCTTCATTTGTCGCATAGTGTATTCATCTGTTTTTAAAACGATAGTTTTGAAATATATCGATTTTCATTACATATGAATGGTTCAATGAGCTTTTACCTGAACAATAAATGTGAGCGCAAAACTTCAGCTGGTGAAGTGTTCATAGTGCACATTATTGAATTGTTCTCTACTTTTATTGTTTTTTGATTTTATAAGAAAACTAAAATTGTTTCAAGCGACACAGACGGTGATTTTTAATCATGGCTAAAAATCACGACAATTTTTTTTTTTTGGTGGACAGGCGGTGTAGAGAAGAAAGAGGGGTAGAAAAAACATCACGATTTTTGTTCTCCATGTTTTTTGTATATTCTTCTTTAGTTCGATTTGAATTTTCTCTCATTTTCTCTCTCTTATGTGATTGTGTTATGGTTTTTGTTGTTATGAATGAGTAAATAAAGCAAATTTGGAGAGTAATTTATAAAAAAAAAATAAAAATCATCGTATAAATGCAAGAGGTTTTTAGAAGATGTTTTCAAAGACAATTGAAAAATTTCATAGTTTTTAATCGTCGTATGAATAGGGTGTTATTCCCACACAACAACAGTGCCGACCAATGGCAATGTTTATTGTTATGTCGAAGCAAATTTCAATTGTGTCGAAGCAAATTGCAATTATGATAGCTGAAATGAAATATTGTTATAGTGTGACAACATATGCATGCGAGAAAGAAGAAACAAATAAAGACAGGAACTTTTTTATTTAGTTGCTTTTTTCATAATTACAATCACCCTTTTTTATGTTTTTCTACTCATTCTAAAAAATATAATAGTATTATTAAGGAGAAAAGCCAAAAAAGGCTTAAGAAGTGTGTGTGTGTTTGTTTAAAGTCTTGTGAAATGACGTCCATATTGAATTGTACAGGATTTTTATTGTACAGTTGACGCAAGTGCCGATTCCACTTTTGTACAATGAATTTATGCATTGTTGTTTCATTGTTCTCTATATTTGCTTTATACTCAATTACAATTTTTAATGGCAATGCGCACACATTTAGTAAACACCTTTAGGGCCGTTAACAATAAAAAATATTAACCTGCAGTTAACACTAAACTCAAAATTTAAATCTTGATAAATAAAATTTCATTAACATAAAGCAGATTTACCTATTCAATTTCAATTAAATCTAACTGGAATCTTTTTTGAGTTTAAGTTTTTAACTGAAGAAATTATTGACATTTGAAAATAAATTAATTTTTTATTATTCTAAAAATTTTTAACATAAATTTTCAAGAATAATAACAAATTCAAAGCTTCTTAGGCGAATGTAGGTAGCACTTCTTTGTGCAGAGGTCGTACACAGATGCTGTTGAACCATGATATTATTTATATAAATTGATAAATTTTTTGCATTTTCAAAAAATTTTTTATTTCAGGCAATCAAAAAATATAATGACTCAATTTTTTTATTGTTAACGAAAATTGTTAACTTTCAGTTAAAATTTAAGTTTAGGCAAACTGAAAGTTAATAAACTTAAAGTTAAAATCAACATAACTGAGCTTTGTGTTAATGGGCGTTAGTTGATGTAATATACATATGTAATATTATAGTTTTCGTGAAATTTCAATGTAATATTGCTGACTGAATATATTCGCTGAATATTTCAAAATGTTTTTTGAATTTTAAGCTAATTTAGCCATTTTCCCCCGTTTTCTTTTCCTAGTTTTCAAATAAGACCTAAAATGTTTCTTCCATAAAATACCACAGAGTTTTACTATTACAACAACAGTAAAATCCTTATTTATACATACCTCTTTACAGGACCTGGACAGTATGATTTTTATTGTGGCGGTAGTTTAATAAATTCTCGTTACATCATAACTGCTGCCCATTGCCTTAAACATCCCGATATACCCGTTTCGTGGGAATTACATAGTGTACGTTTGGGAGAATGGAATCTCACAATAAATCCTGATTGTGTGGTCGATAGACGTGGTCGCAAAGAATGTGTTGATCCCCACAAAGATGTGCTCATAGACTATGCAATGGCCCATGAGTTGTATGAGCCAACATCCAAGGATCAATTCCATGACATTGCTCTGATACGTATGGCTGAAAGTGTTAAATACACATACTTTATTATACCCATTTGTTTGCCGTTGTCGGCCAATTTGCAATCTAAACTATTTACATCAACCTCGACGGATGTTGCCGGTTGGGGTGTTACCGAAAAAAATGTGGCCAGTACGATCAAATTGAAAGCTATGGTCAATGTTTGGAATATAACAGTTTGTAAAAATACTTACAACTTAGTGCGCAAGACCATCAGTGATCAATATCAGTTGTGTGCTGGTGGTGAGGATGGCATTGATACGTGCCGTGGTGATTCTGGTGGACCTCTAATGGTGACTCAGCGTGTAACTAACAAGGACGTATATTTTGTTATTGGAATTGTATCTTACGGTCCAGAGCCGTGTGGCCTAAAAGGTTGGCCCGGTGTATATGCAAGAGTTGGAAATTACACCAATTGGATAGTTGATAATTTATTGCCCTAATACGAATATAAGAATGAAATTTTCGTACATAGTACAAGTATACAAAAATACATAAAAATAAAACTGTAAAAATTTTGTACATATGTACATATAATACAGATTATGTTTCATAATATACTTACAGATATTTGCGTAGAGTTCGTAACTTGCATTCAATGTATGTTCTGGATTTAAATTATTTTTACCACAAACCTATTTGTATCGAGCTCTGTGTTAATATAAATAGCGTAGTTTTTATTTGAATTTCTTTACAAGTTAGCATATATTTGGCAAGAACTAATAGTTGAGGAAAATCTTAACAAAGAACAAAATTAAATAATTATATAGGTACTTCAAAAATAAAACTGTGAATTTCATCAGATACAACAGAGTATCAGAAATAAGCACACAGTTAGAAAAAATATTGGAAAATTAGAGATAAGAACTTAAAATACATAATAAAAATTAGCGGCATTAAGTATAATGAAGAATTGGCATGAAGTTAGCATAAGTGACGAAATTGAAGTTGGTATTAACGAGTTCGTTCTTCCATACAAATTTGAAATTAAAAATCGACACACAATGTAGTTTTAACGCATGACTACATCCTAGCGTAATTTGTCAAATTATATGGCAAAACTCGTTAAGACCTTGTTAAATTTTGTCACTTTAGCCAACTTCATGCCAATTTCTCATTATACATAAATGCTGCAGGTAATTAATATGTTTATTATTCGTATTAACATGTCTAATAATCGTATTAATACATGTATTCAATTTACAACCAGTAGTTGAGAAGTTATTTTAAAATGTTGTTGTTGGTATTTTTACAACAAATTTTAAAATAATAATCCCAACCATATTTGTTTTACTTATTGGGCGTTCGCATGAGGCAGACAAGTAAAAAATGGTGATATTTCCGATTTTAGTGATATTAGACTATATGCTGTATAGTCTTATCAACGAGACAAATACAGATATAGGATAATAAAATATTCAGCCTGTTCATAGAATCCAATACGGATTGGTTTGGCATCATTTTCTCCACAAAATCAGTTGATTTAGTTCATGAAATTCGTTTGTGCTTGAATTTGGAAAATTTTCTTTCGAGAGTGGAATTAAATATTCCTTAATTACGAGTTCTGTAGTCCTTAAATTTATGCGTTTAACAGCTAAAATAAATTTTTCCCGTCCTTCAATTGCAATATATAAAACTTTGTAAACAATATTTTTTGATTTGAACGCAAATAAACACTTCTGCAGTTCGGTTTCCAATCCAATTCTATGGCTATCAATGGCTATCAAAATCGAAAACATTCACCAAGTTTTACTTCTTCACTTCACTTCTCCGATTGCCCTTACATATGTATGTGACACGTTATAATTCAACAATAGTTTTCTTTGGACCAAAGCCTTAATTTATAATAAATAACATTAAGGGAGTTTTGAAAATGTTTATAAATACAACAAAAAAACATTACTATTTAATACTGCTTCAAAAAATACTTAAGATTTTTAAACTTTACTTTCATAATATGTTTTTTGATAATGGACGCAAAGCTATTTATAAAAGGAATTTTTAACAAAAAAAAAATACGATACAAAACGAAAAATCTTACTTTAGAATATTAACAATAATATTTTTAATTTGGTTTTGTTTCTTCATAAAGCATTTTTAATTATCATAAATAGCGAGATTCGCCTTTCAAATTTTTAAGAGAAAATTTTCGAGTATTATTATTATTTTTTTTTTAAATAGCTAATAAAATATGATTTAATAAAATATTATTATAATTTTTCTAAAATATACAATTTTATAAAATTTCTAAAGTGAAAATTTTACTTTAATAATAGAAAATACACAACATTTTTTTAATTTTTTATTGTTTAATAATACTTTCGAGAAGTGCTCTTTGTTGCTGCGAAGGCATTAGCACCCTATTTTTTATTTCGATTTTTGGTTTTCTTCTTATTTTTCTTTCTAAAGGCCTATATACATTTGAATTTGACTAAGAGCCATTATTATAATTTGGCTTTACTTTAACATAAAAGTGAGCGATAAGTCAAAGGCAAGTTCATCCTAACTGCAACTTTTATTGTGAGGTTTAGTCATATGAAGCTGCTACATTTTCATACGTTGCCATACCTTTCACTTTGCCATTCAAAACAAGTCGGTAAATGCTCTTGTATAGCCATACTTTAAAATATATAACTTTTTTTACAGGGGAGTTGTACTAATGAAAAATGTTTTAAAGTTCTGTTTATCGCTCACTTTTGCTAAAGGTACCTTTAACTAAAAAAGTTTACTTTGCCGCCAAAGTTATAATAATGGTCTTGTTTTTTTACAAATAAAATAAGGCTATTCATGTGTAGTTTTTGGATTTGGTGCAGCGTCCGTTTGTTGTGTTGCTGTTGAAATGTCATTTAGAGAATTTATTCGATGTTTGAAACTTTCTAACAGACCGGTTAAAGTTAAACAAAAGCCACGACTTGCTGGTACCAACGGAAAATCAGGTAATGCGTATTGTAGTTCTACATTTTCAGCGGAATCTAAAAAGGAACATAAACAAAAACATGAATATTTTGCAAAATTTTTAAAATTGATGTACAGAAGTTTCAAAATATTCTCAAAACTGTATATGTGCACTAGTACAGCCCACAGACAACAAATCATCCGTATTCTAGATGTAAATAATTTTATTAAGATTCATAAAAAAATTATCCAAATGTCATAAAAAAATCTCTTGAAAACAGTCACACCTAATACGACAAGGGAAATGTGATTTTGTTGAACAGAATTCGGTAGTTTATTCTGATATAATTAAGATTGTTGATTACGATGGCATCATTAGTTTTTCTCTAGTTTTAAATATATAGTGACATTTAATATTTGCATAATTTACACAATTTATTTATACTATTCCACAAACGGTCCCCCACACCTTAAAACACTTTATAGATTATTAATCTACACAAAAATCTCTTTCATTTCATTAGAGTCACATTGGTGAGTATATCACCATATCTTACTGTTATTGCAAGGATATTAAAAATCGTGCGTTTTTTGGTTTAATCCTTTAATTTTTTTTTAATTTTTTTAAATCTAAATAAATGAATCTCATGTATTTTTATTTTTAAGTTCATTATTCACCTTATTGTTAAGAATGGAACGTTATGTGTGTGTCTGCCAAGTGGCGGTTAAATATGTCTATAATGTGTAAAAGTACATACTACATGGTACTTACTGCCTCGGGAAGCATAGCTGAATGCTACCAGACGCGTTCACGTATTGCGGATAGTGGAAACAACAGTAGATATGGTGGGACGCTGCGAATGAAATAAGCAGTCGCAGATAATTCAGCGGTCTCAAGGGGAGAGTCTCGGGGTCTCATTTGGAGTTCCTGTAATTATCCGAGTTGACAATGATCTCTGGAGCGACATTTCGAGTAATAGGCGCCACTCAATCGCCAATCTCAACAACCAGTTGAAAAAAAAACATGTGTCTGGAGGTTATTGCTGGCAATTTCTGCTACTTTTAATTACTCAATACTACTCAATACTTTTCATTTAGGTACTCAATACTTACTCGATTCTTTTAACGCTTAGAAAAAGTTATACTTTTAAACAGAGTTGTATTTTGCCCTATCAATTTTCCAGTCGGTTTGTCTACAAAACACAGCAGCGAAAATATCGAGTAACTACTTTTTGGTACTGAGTACCTTAGAATAAGAGCAAATGCTCGATAAGCGATAGTCAGCAGCACTCTATTTTGATTGCAATCAAAATGATTTCAAACAAATTGATTTCATTCTTTGATTTCAAACTGAAATCATGTCAAGATTCCAATATTTTGTGATTGCTATCATTTTTAAATATTTTTTTTAATCATTGATTGCAATCAATTTGATTGCAATCAAATTTTGTTGAAATCATGTGATTTCATTCAATTTCGCTGAAATCACTACTATAGTGTAAGTCCAACAAAATAGTATAAAAAAAGGTACCAAAACGTAGGTTTGTTAGCCATTTCATGCAGTTTCTTTTAATTATCAGAGTAAGCTTTACTTCTAGAAGAATGAGTATCACTTGAAGAGAACGATGATTTCGATTGTGATTTAATTTTGATTGTAATCACTGGATTTCATTACAATCAATTAATATAGAAATTCAAAAAATTGATTGCAGTCATTTTTATTGAAATGATTTCATGATTTCAATTTGAAATCAAATTCACGATTTTGATTGCAATCAAAAACTAGCAATCATTAACATGAAATCATGTGATTGCAATTGAATTAATTGCAATCTTTCACAGCTCTGCCCAGTACATACATGTTCTTGGTACTTGATACAATGCATTTTTATAATTATAAATTCTTGGCAAAATGCATTTATTAAATGGAACTTCGGAGTAAGCTTTTACAATTGTTTATTTTGTACATGATTTTTAATTTTGTTTCTGGTTAAATGACTTACGAAAATACATCAATTTTGATTTTTTATATTCGGTACCCCCAAATAATATGCAGTAATAAGTAATCAAATATATATTAGATTTACTTACATCTCTAAAACATTAACGTAAATAAAACAATTAAAAGAAAAATGTTTGCAATGCATTGTACCAAGTACCAAAAAAAACGTATGTATTGGATAGTCAAGACAACACATATTTACAACCCTATCCTTTTCAGTGATCAGCTGTTTTGATAAACCTGCAAATTTTTGCAATTTTTCGCGTACTTTTTTGTGCAAGAGCCATTGTTGTGAGTAAAATTCTCAAAATACCCAGAATTTACTCAACTACTGGATTTTACTGGAAAAGTAAACAAACGGATCTTTTGTTTATTTTATTGAATCATGTTTTTCTCTTCTACTGGAACAAATTTGTCCAGTAAAAATTTTGCAGACTCTCAGTCAAACAACTGTCACTTTACTCTCTCAATTGATGCTATCTTTTGCAAATTTATGTATAAGCGAACGCATTTCAGTAAAATCTAGTACAAATTTGTAAAAATGTTTGAAAATTTTGGGGTAAACGAACACACTTATAGTGAATTAAATACTATATAATATAAGTAAGCACCACAACAAACATATACTTAGTGATATTGGTGTTATTTTAATTATATTCCTTTATTTGTTTACTTTATCACATTTGTAATGCAAAATTTAAGAAATTAGTTTGCAGCGGCCACATAATAGAACGGCGTTATTTTAGAACACTGGTGGCCATTCTCTCAATTTTCTATACTCGGGAGTATAGGCTGTTTTTTTACCATCAACAGACGTACACTGTGTGTGAGCACACAGCCTATCTCTTTATGCTGACTTTAGACAACATGTATTTTACATCTGACTTGTAAAATTTCCCACTGCAAAAGTGATACATGCCGTGTGAAACATATGAAACATTGTCAGATGACATTTACAGAAGCAAAGTCAGATGAAAAATTTTCAATTAGAGCGTGTTCTATTTTCATCCGACAAGGCATCTGACATCAGCTGTATTAAATTATCAAAAGTGTGGTTTGGCTGAAAAAACATTAAAAAGCAAAGAGCGCTTTATATATTTACGAAAATTGTGCAAAAACTCAGCTGTTGTGAACACTCAGAGGTTATGTCAGATGTAATTGCACATGTACGTGTGAAAGCAAATATTATAAACCGTCTGTAAATTGACAATTTTGACAAACATGCGAAGTTACATATGTCTCACACACCTAGCAAGCCATATGTAAAAAACATGTCGTCTAAAGTCAGCATTAGCTGCGAAGCACATACACAAACAAAGAATAAGATAGTGTATGTATGGCCACCACTGTTTTAGAATATAAACTGCATAACTCTCTTTGATCAACATGTTGGCTATAGGTAGCGAAAAAATTTTATGATGGCAAAAATGGCAGCAAATACCCAACTTTTGTGTACAGCGGAACTGCTCAACTGTGCGTTTCTAAGCCAAACCCACAACAGTTGCGTAACGTCTTATAAATGCACCCATTGACGACTTTTAGATTTAAGTCAAGAGAAGCCTTAATTACTTGGAAACCTTATTCTGATAGAATTATATCCATCCGCCTTCACACCCGAGCACGTAACATCACTCACTGAAGTCTCTGAACCCAAGGACAAAGAAGACTGCTACAGCCTCCTGGAAGGGATAATAAAAGATACGCTTAGTGGTGACGTTTTACTTCTTAAGCGTAGTATGCAGCTATAAATGAAATTCAGGCTGCCATAAGAAGTATGTGTAAAAAAAAACAAACTGAAATTCAGGTTGGTAAATTTCTTAAAGAAATTTCCGTTTACTAGTACGCAGTTCCAAAAGAAAAGTACGCGGAATTTTGGCATTTATTGTCTATTACAGGCATGTTATAACAATAAGTGGAGAGTTTTTTCCGTCAACTGAAACAAAAATTAATGTTCAGACAATTGTTTGGTCACGGAATTTTTGACATTTCTAGTTTTTCGTACATTGTAATTAATTTTTAGTGTTTTTGTGTGTTGTAAATTAAAAAATATATAAATTTGTGTGTATGCAAACGAAATTCTGTATAAAATTCTACACGATTATTTTTCCGTGTAGAAATAAATGCAAAACTCCAAACCTGAATTTCAGTGAGAACTGCATACTACGCTTTGCCCGTGATTTCAACGCACAGGTGGGTCCAGTTAACACAAATTTGGATTCTGTTATGGGAACTCATGGAGTGGGGCAAATGAATTTAGAACGGCGTACTCTATGGTCTTACTATCGGTGGTACTATCTTCCCTCACAGGGACGTGCCCAAAGTAACCTGGGTTTCCGCCAACCACCGAACAGAGACCCATATTGACCACATTGCGATAAGCAGGGTCGTCAGATTTATTCTGACCTTTTTCGCCAAATTCAATGTCAAAAATCGCCAAAGTGGGTTTTCATTAGTTTTTGCGAGTATGTTCCGTATTTCATGTGGAATTAAAATGTGCGGAATTATCAAAGCATTGTTCTTGTAAATTAATATTTCTTACAACAATGCTTTGTTAATTCCACACATTTTAATTCCACATGAAATACAGAACATACCGATAATTTTTTTTAATTGTAAAAATATTTTTTAAAAATAATAAAATATAAATATAGTCCGAATCGCTAAAATTCGTCAAATATAGAAAAAAGTCGGCAAAATATATACATATACATATTTTAAATTTTTATTTAAAACAAAGCAAAAATTATTAGTGAACGCAAAAAATGCACAATATTTAGTATAAACTAGGTTATTTAGTTTACTTAAAGCAATAAAAAAATTGAGCGTGTCATCTCCGACGAACGACTGTAGCTTTCGTACTAAAAGAATGTATCAGAGTACGGATTTGCACACTACTGTGCAGCACGTGCGTAAATTTGGCACATACACACGTGCAAGTGCCAAATAATTCCTATCCTAAGGCACACGCACATGTGCAAGTGCTAATTTCATTGGCACACGTGCATGTCCTAAAAGTAAGCACACAAAAAAATTGGCACTTAATCGTGAGCGTGTGTCAGATTTTTTCTTGTGCTTATTTTGGCACGTGTGCATGTGCCAATCAAACAGGCACTTGCACGTGTGCATGTATACAAATTTAGGCACATGTGCGGCACACACATGACAAAAAACCCACAGTACTGCAAAATACGTCTTTCGTAGTGACATAAATTTAGACATTTGGGTTTGTAGCAATATATCGTTCTTCTTTACTTTTTTTCTTGATCCCATACAAATATGATGCCCCTAGACGAATCAAACTCAGCTATTTTATTAAAATATTTTTCACGCCATATAGTTTACTTTACGGGCTACTTCTCTGTAGTTTGATTTTACCTGTGCTTTCTTTGTTGGCGAGTTGGCTCTTATACGCGCCACATGTAATTTTTTTCTGTTTTGAATTTCGGCCCAAGATTCGGAACTAATCCAAGGTTTGAATTTATAATTTTTTACTCCCTGTATTAGTTTTGCACTTTGTTTACATGCATGGGCAACATTATTCCATGTGTGGTTATTTTCATTCAATTTATTGCGCAGTGTTTGATTGTACAATGATACTATGTTGGGGTCTTGCAGCTTAGTCATGTTATACATTAATACTTTTCTACAGCCGGTGTTAACCGCAGCTGGTCGTAGTCTTAATGTAGCAACAAGGAGTTGATGATCAGTGTCAATATCGGCGCCTCGCTTGGTTCTTACATCAATTACAGACCCGGTCACCATTGTTATTCCTCGTGTCTCCAAGACTATGTTTACCCATAATTGTTTGCAGATTGGTGTTATTGCTGCCAACCATGGCATTAAAATCTCCCAACATAATTTTTACAACAGGGACAGGTAAAGCGTTTGTAGCCTAATTGATTATAGAATTCATCTTTAACGTGATCATCAGCAGGTTCTGTAGGCGCATAACACTGTAAGGTATATATGTTGCGAAATTTACAGTTGAATCTTGCTGTGATGATGCGTTCCGATATTGGTTTGTATTCTAACTGTGCAGCTTTAGCCATGGGAGATAACAAAAAACCAACACCATATCTGCGGTGTTCTGCGTTCCCACAGTATACATACAATGAGGATATCCAAATTTCTACTGACGGCGAAGCTGCGATCAAGTCTATATTGGTTGTTTATATAACATCCAGTTTGGTGTATGAATGTCGGATGTCTCAAATCAGATAGCGACACATTCAAACCTGGAGCATAGCAATATGCCCGAAAATATTTTGGCGGACGAACTAGCCAAATATGGAACCCGAATGCACATTCGGGATACGGATGTAAAAGTTGGCGTCTCACCTGCTCGTTATCGAGGTTAATATGGCCCCAATATGATTGTAGTAGATCTACAACCTTAGAGGGGACACCTCGTGGGCAACTACACACACTTGTGGCAGTAATTACGGGACACTGTTTTATAGATAGGTGCACTTGTTTTTATTCACGCAAATTCACTCATTTTAACTACAACGTACAAAACATGAAAAATTGTCTGAAGCACGACAAAAGCACAAAAATTCCTTGAAGAAACAATTGTCTAAATACTAATTTTTGCTTTAGTACACGGAAAATTTTCTCCAGTAATTGATATGCCATCCCTGTTATAAACAAAAGGTGTGTTGATTTTTCTTTTCAGCCGTGGAAAGTTACCTAAAGTTTTTCAAACTTGAATTCCAGTTTGTTTTATATACATTTACTTCCCATGGCAGCCTGAAATACAGGCAGAACTGCGTACTACAGTTAATGACTTTTCATTGCCCTGCTCTCTCTCTCGCTATCTCTCTTTTTCTCTTTCTCTTTCTCTCTCTCTCTCTCTCTCTCTCTCTCTCTCTGCAAGATTTAGTCGACTTATCTAACTACGATGTTAGAAGGATAATCTCGTTTATCCGGTGGTAGGGTTGGATAGCACTGAGCCGAAAGAAGAAATCTTATCTCTCCGATCTCTCCGCTTCAACGGGACCAGCTAGAACCCAAGAAGTCTAGTTTTGACTTTTCAACTGGCAACCGAATAATCTAATGCTGATGACCTGTATTTAATTTTTTAGATAAACTTAGAAATATATTAAACTTTAAGGTTAAAACTAAACTCAATAATCTATTGTTTTTTTATTTTCTGGGTACCATATTATCAGAGTCTAGTTTTTTGCAACTCTAAATTGTAGATCTAAGAAGTAATTGAAAATATGTAAATGTAAAACCAACACGTATACAAAATAAATACATAGAGTAATGTTAACATGTACTTTAGCGCTGGCACTAGCATATTTCTGTGCCTCGGAGGTAAACTGTACTATTTTCTAAAAGTTCCATTTTTGAATCCAGCTCATCGAGACCTTTCCGGGAATACCCTATTACATGTATTAATGACTTCACAACTAAGGATAGCAGAATAAATAAAGTACGGTTTTCAATGCTGTTCAATGTATTTTACAACATTAAAACTTGCCTGCTGAAGAGTTTACTAAAATGAGAGTGCGAAGTACAGATTTATATAATTAATTTTTTTTTAATTACTGAATTAAAATTAATTTTGATTTCTAAAGCACTCTTTTTAAATTAATATTTTATTTATTGAGGCCCTGCAGTCTTTAGTTAACTAATGCCGATGGTTTAAGTAATGATATTTATATGAAATATCATTGGTTGAACTGTTTTAGAGACTGTAAATTTGGGTATAAATTAAAATATTATTGTTATTATAAATGTTTACTTAAAAATACATTGAAATTGAATTCTGTTTAATCTCGAAAATATCACACCAACATTTTTCTCATGCAGCTTTAGTTCTATAAAACTTACTTACCATTATTGTGTTCAAAATTTTGCTTTGTATTCGAATATTTGTGTTTGGATAATTCCATCCAACCTTTGATTCGTTCATACATTTTAAGTCCATTTTGTTTGAAATGATTATTGATTTCATCGCGAAATATATCTGGTGGATTTTGTAATAACTTCGTGGTAGCTTGTACCAATTTAATGATAACCATTTCATTATACATTCTTGAATTTTCTTTACCTTGTTGGGTGCCTTAAGAAATAACCAAATAATAAACGAGATGAATTCACGTTGTAAAAGAAGAACAACAGGTTTAGTTTATACCTTTTTGCTTTTCATAACCAGCTTCATTGAAATACGGTTCTGGGACCAATATAAGGCCTTGTATGGAAACAATCACCTGAAGTAGTGTACTGTTGGGGCCCCACATTTCAGTATCCTTGCCCATCCAAGTACCCAGCAAAGATACACAAACTTTGCCATCTTCATATAGATTGGGATTAAGGCGATCAGAGCAGTAGCTTACGTAATGGCAAACTGGTGGACTTTTAGGATAGTCACGACCCAATTGAATATCAAAGAAGAACATGCCGTCTTCGTAGGGAGTACGTTTCGGTCCCTCAATCATCACACTTAACAAATCCATACGATCTTCATAAACTCTACAAATATTATTTATTTTCAAAATATGTTTCATATTTAAAACTAAAGTTCGCTTACTTTACATATACACCAGGAGGTAAGGAAGTTTTCAACAAACGATATTCACGTTGCACAGACCGGTAATATTGTTGAGTATTATTTGGATGGAAAGTGGTTATTTGGTATTTATGATTTTTAGGAGCATTTGATAATACTTGGAAGCATTCCGGCTTAACATTCAATTCATTGAGACCAGCTTCTTCTGTTGTATCAACTGGCGCTGGAGATGTCGAATCAGCGGGATTAGTTTCAGGTTTTGTAAGGGGTGGTGTTAATCCCCTTTCTGTTTTGATAACATTCTCGTCATTTTTACAAACGTTTAGTGGAACTTTAATATCAATTACGGTTTCAATATTCTCATCTTTATTGTTTAATGAATCAATCTTCAAGATGTTCTGTTTATCATCTTTATATTTTTCACATATTTCTTTAAGCCACTTTCCCAATTGTTCCTCCAGCAATGAGCAGAAACGTAGCGAAATGTTTTCAGTAAACTCTATACTATTGCTGCACTGATCAATTGATTTTTGATTATCTATAGCCATTGTGAGAGAACTATTCGTTTCGACATTGGTTAAATCCGAGGAACTAGTGTAGCTATTCGAACTACCATCACAATTTTCGTTACGCGAATAATTGCCCGAATCATCCTGTGATGTACCAGTCAAAATATTTGTTTTTTCAAAGACTTTTTCAATATTCATCATCACCGAATTTAAAAGTTGATTCTTTTCCGCATTGTTTAGTTTACTTTTATTGGGAGAAACATCTATTTGAAGCGGAAGACTTTTCGCAATATTTGGAAGATTGTCGATCGTGTTTGTTGTTGCTATGTTGTCTGCAGAAATAGTAAATGTTACCACATCGTCACCTTTTTTTGCTTGTGGTTCTTTGGCTGCAGTTATGCCTGCTGCTGGAGAATTACGCTTTTTTAAAGATGATGGTGTTGTTAACTGAGCACCAGAGATACTTGCATGATTATGACTGTTGGGACATTTGAATGGAGTTGATGATATTGTAAAAAGTACACGAGGAGCAAAATCTTTTGATGCATTAGTAAGGCTTCCAGCAGATACGTCCTGTAGTTGCTGTGATAAGGTCTGATGACATTTGTGTACACTTGCTCCAGCACCGCTAGCGCAGCATGTATTTGTATTACCAACACTTGCTACACTCAATACTATAGCACTAAATTGATCTTGTTGTTGATGATGTTTATGCGGACTCCGCGAAGTAGTTTGTAAATTATAAGTCGATAAACGATTTTTTTGATCTTGAACATGTTCATGCATTGATTGAGGTCCAGCTTTTCGAACACGTTCAATGATACCCTTAGAGATAGAGAATAATTATGTATAAACAATAGCACCAAGTCTTTATTCTGTAAATATGAACAATTTTATTAAATAAACGTTACAGTTTTCAATCTAAAAAATTGTTTGCCAATGTTTTTAATGAATAACAGGAGAATATTATCAATTCGTTTGTATTTTTTATGTTACCCACAATTTTTTAACCAATTTGAAAAACTTTTTATCAATATGATTACTTCGAACGTATTTGCCTATGCATCCAAATTGATTTTTAGGTCAAGGTTCATAACGTTTAATTCAGAAAGAATTGGGCATGATTAATATTCCAAGGAACTAGGGAAAAATTAGCACCAACTTAATTTTTCAACGTACACAGCAGAGCAGAGTAGCGCCACTTTCGGAAGCCGCTACACTTCCATCGTCAGTGCTCATGTATATTTTGCTTACGTTACGAACCTTAGCCTAAAAATCAATTTAAAAAACTTTTGTTTCATGTAAAAGCAGAGTAATTGGTCTTATTGTCCATGAAAAACGGCGAAAATGTAATATGTGAACTAGAGATGAGCGATATTTCAGTACCTGTGATTTAATCACTGTTACTAAAAAATCACGATTCACAGTTGTGACAAAATTTGTCAAGTAAATGCTACTTGCAAAGTTGTTCTTTTCTATTTGTTACATACAGAAAATTATGATATTTCACTGTTTGTGTTGGTAATAACCAGTGATGCCATTAGGATACGAACGATACATTTTTCGTATCTTTTGATGACTTTAGGTACCATGTATAATCCTGAGATTTTTCGTATCTTTTGAATCTGTACGCAAACTGTACAGAAATAAAATATTGAACTTTCCGTCTCTGATAAAGTTTTTTATCAACCCCTTTGCGCGAAATGATCGTAAGCGACATTTTGTAAAAAACAAATTTTTTTTATTGAAATCAAAATTTTATGAGGATACCCACAGTTTAATATCGTAAATATATCAAAAATTTTGATAACTTTTGAAATACAGGCTATAAAATTTTATCGTAAGCGACAGTTTATGAATATAAATCATGTTTAAATACAATAAAAACCCCTCCTCCTGTAAAATTAAATTTTTGTCGCTTACGATCATTTGGCGCTAAGGAGTCGGTATGTCAAACGTTAAAAACGGATTTTGAAATGTTTTTCAAAATGTATCTTTTTGAAAGCTGAAATGTATCTTTCTCGAAATTTCACTGGCAACACTAGTATTAACGTATTTTATTTACGTACAATAACAACAAATGAATAGTGTTGCTATTTCTTTTGTTCTATTCTTCCATATTAGTATTTCTTTTTAAAATTCAAAGTATATTTTAAGACGTATTGAAATCTGCCTTGGTATATTAAAAAACAACGTTTTTATTGTAGAGATGCAATTGTGTTTTGATAATTACATTGCTATAAGAGAACTGAAAACAGTGATCACAGTCACAGTTTTACGTAACAGTGATTTTTAAATCACGTTCACTGTTCACGATGTTCTTTAAAAATCACGGGATCGCTCATCTCTAATGTGAACAGCCCCTTATGATATGATTTGCTAACGTTGAGCCGACTGAATTTTTCTGTCTATGTACAGGGTGTTTTTTTTAGAGGTATAGAACTTCGAATTGAAATAAAACACAAGAAAATCGTTTTAATGTCCATCAATTGGAAGGATAATTTTATGCCATTAATGTTTAAATATGATTTCGGGCATGTGGCCGCCGCGGCTGGCTCGAATAAAGCCAATTCTACAGGTCCAATTTTCAATTTGATGGACAAAGCTCCAATTGCTGTGCACGGTGGCGAATCGATTCATTCGGGTCCTCTTCAACACTTTGCTCTACAGCGGCAATTGTTTCTTCGGTGCGCACTGTTCGACGTCTCTGCGGATGCGTATTATCACATAGAGTAAACTTAGTGCGAAAACGATCCATGGTTAACCGAATTAATTGCTCTGATGGACGATTATGTCGACCATATGGACGGAGCTTGCGGTAAACTTCGCGAACTGAACCATTATTTTCGAAATAAATTTGCACGATTTGCAAGCGTTGTTCTTTTGACAACCTGTTCATGATGAAATGGCAAACCAAACTAAATATTAATCACTTGACAGCTGACAAAATGGCCGCCAGTTAAAAAAGTGATGCCAACTTAAAGTTCTATACCTCAATAAAAAACACCCAATAGATTCAATGGAAAAGATTTTCAGTATATTAATTCAATCTATTTTTATCGGCAAAGAAATACAGGAAACGCTAATTAACTGTGACAACACTAAATCAGGAGAGAGCAGCATGCTGTTTTCGGAGGCCGCTACACCCCTTCACCAGCGTTCATGTGTTTGATTTATTCCACTTTTTTAACTATCAGTTGTGTAAGTATCTAATCCATTTTATGATGCAGAATAATAAAATTATTTAATAATAAATAATACAAAGATGTTTACTTTCTTCAAACTCGTGTCATAAAATTTACAAACTCCTTCAGTTTGAAATTGAAAATTACGTAAAATAATGAAAATTATACAGCCCTGTACTACTGGGCTACAGCTGTAAATGTAAATCACCCCTATTCTGCGTTACGATTCGAGTCGAAATTTTCTACGTTTGCCAACTTTGGTATTCTGCGTTCCGTTTCCCCGTGTCATTTCGATTTCTTTTTCGATTGCATGTATTCTGCATTACGATCGTAGCCACGTTTTTGCAAGTCGTTTATTTACTGACGGGAAGTTTTTTAATTTTTATTTGTGTGGTTAAAAAAGTGTCCAGTTAAATAAAATGTATTGTAGATCGAAAAACAACAACCTGAGCAATATGAAAAACTGGCGAATTTAATAGCAACGAAGGATGATATTGCGTGTGGATGTCATAAGCGTCCCAAAGAAGAAGCGCAGTGTGTTTATTTAATAAATGTTTTCACAGTATTGAAGTTTTATTTTATTTATCACCTCCGCCGCGACAGGATTCCTCTTACTGGAATAGATTGGCCACAAACACTGCTTAGTTATATTCTGGCTATTTCTTTCTTTCTGCACTTAACTGATGTGTTTATTTAATTAAAGCTATCACAATATTTAGTTTTTATATATTTATCAGTTTTTTTTACTAAAATTAACTTTTTACAATTTAACAATTACAATGTTTACAAAACTGCTTATTATTTCTGTTTCTATTTCATACGTTTCCTAGCAAAGCAGCTGCTTTAAACATACTCTTCTCTTCTTCTTTTTCTTTCGATTAGATTTTTCTTTGGAATACCATTTTTCGATTCGAGCGTAACTGAATAGGGGTGAATATCTTTAAATACTTATATCAGTGAAGCAGGTGTTACCCAAAAAGATGTGAAATTCGCAATAAATATAATAATTAACCAATAAAATATTATATATAGTCTTGCGTCAGCACACTACTGCTTTTACGAACGTGGAGTTAGTTTTGGAGGCCCGAACTTTCGGTCGGACACAGTTTATTAACTGTGTTATATGTAATATTTAAAAATATACTTACCATGAAATTATCTTCATGAAAGAAGTTGGTATTTGAAAGACGATCTAAGAACCGACAGGTTTTATAAATGTCCAAAAGTTGGCGCATTACCTAAGAAAAATTAACAAAAATTCAATTATTTCAAAATATGTACATACGTATGTGGGCCAATTGCAAAGTAATTGAAATTTTTTGTCCCCGCTGCTTGAACTCTGTTTTGAGGTAGAAATAGCAAAAAAAGAAACAACAAAAAAAAATAGGAGAGTAATCATTGAAGAATATATCACAAGAAACACATTTCTCAAAATTCAAAAATTTTTCTATAATGATTGAGCACAATATTTAATTGATAACTCAGCCTTGTTCCATACGGAAACACTTGTCCCCAACAACACTTTTTCATAACAGTAGAATTTGTTTTTGAAATCGGCGCCGATTTAAATCGATCGATTTCCATCACATACGAGAATGTCTTTATTTTTGTGTACTTAATGGTAAATTAAAGGTTTAAATAATAGAAAAATTGTTATTTAAACGTAAAAGTTTTATATGTTTGTATATTGTTGTAGAACAATAAATTTAATTGTTGGCATAAGGTACGTGCTACAGCTGAACAGCTGAGTCGTTGTCTATACATTAACAACAGAAAAATTATTTTAGTTAGTTAATCAATAGCAAATATTGTTAAAACTGTTACAGAGTAGCAAAATCGACTATTTGCTTGTTAAAATTTTGTTTAACAATGACAACTATTGTTAAAATTGAATAGAGAATCGCACTACCGGTATTCCTTATCAAAACTTAACAAAAATTTATTTTTTTACGAGTCTAAAAGCCACTTCGCATTCTTCACGAGTTTGCTCGTTACTTTTAAAAATTAATAAACAACAAGAACGCTTTTTGTACGTGTTGATTGCAATTGACCCATGTATGTATAAAAAAATAATAATATACCTCTGGACTTTGTAAATTAGAATTTATATCGAAACACTGCCGTAAACCAGCTAAAGATGAACGAGCTTTTTCGATACCTGTTAAAATATCGGATTCTGCTGACAGTTTTAGACTGCTGTCGCAGCCACAACCGACTTCACTGTTTTCTGATTCCGTTTCCCAGGAATCTTCTGAAGCGTGACTCAAGTCACCTTGATCAAACTGTCCAACTTCGAAAAGATCTTGTGGCCAACACAGGCTTATGTGACCATCAACCCACCAAACTTTTACACGTCCATCAATGTAATTATCTATTACTTGACCCGCTGTACATTTAGCATCTTCTCCAACAAAATTGGCCACACGTATAACCATGGTACCGGGGCGATAGGGAAAATCAGGTTGATCTTTCAGGTCATAAACACTACATTCTGATTCTCCTTTATACGTAGGCCTAATAGGAAAAAAATTTATGTTATTTATATTTTATTTTTTCTATGGGTAAAATGTTTAATTTTGGAGTCACCGACATGCTAAAAAAATTTGTAACACCCCGTCTTCACGAGACATAAGTTCGGAAATTTGTGTGTTAGCAATTGTCAAAATTCTGTTCTAACACAAGAAATTAACGTGTGGACCAAATTTGTTTGTGCCCTAACATATGTTTGGAAATCAATGTTAAAACACAACGCCGAGGAAATATGTTAAAACACAAGCTGTTAAATTTAATATGATGTATGTTTTTTTACAATTTGTTTGATTTTATTGAAAAAAGAATAAATAAAGTTAATAAATAAATGTTTTAATGTTTTTTTTTTGCATATTATTTATGTTCATATTCATAAAATTTTTACAAACAGAAAAATAATAAAGTGAAATCTATAAAAAAAAAATTACAAAATGCCGTGCAAATTTACTATATGAATATATAAAATTTGTGTCCAAACATCAGTACGTTTACTCCACCCTTAACACAAGTTTGAACACATGAATTTTTTGTGACGTCATTCTGCCGACGTTATTTCTTATGTTAAGAAATATCAAATGTCTCGTAAAGACGGGGTGTTATCCCATATCTAGAGAGCTGCTATAGTTAGAATCCTAAAATTTGGTGATACTTTTATAATAAAGTGGACAGTCAATCATGAAATTGAAGGGATAGGAGCGGGCTGAAGGCTACCCCTCATACAAAATCTTTTTTTGGATATCCTATATCTGGAGAGCTGCAATAGTTAGAATCCTCAAATTTGCTGTAGGTTACTTTGAAAATAGTGTGCGCTGCGGAGAGAAGGGTACACCATCATACAAAAAATTTTTAGTTATCCTATATCTGGGGAGCTGCACTAGTGAAAGCCCTCAAATTAAGTGTATGTTACTTTAAAACTGGCGGCATAGGAATGGGAATACAGAGTAGGAAAATAAACTAAACGAAAAGTTTGCTTTCGTTTTGTTTTGTATTTTTCAATGAGTAAAACAAAAACAACGAGAATGATATGTAGTTCAATTTAGTTTTGTATTGTTTGTGCTTGTATACACTAAATGTACGCAGCTAGAAAAGCAAAGAATGAGAACAAAATTGAAAAGTTTTAGGAAAATACATTTGCAAACGTTTCCCGATTGATTTGTTCATCGTAGTAGAGATTGTGTTAGTGTATTTATGCTAAATACAATGAACCGTTCAAGAAAATATATTTGTGCTTTTGTTTCATTTGCAGTTGTACGATTGAAACCGGATATTAAAGCAAGCAGATGAGTGAAAAGCCAATTGTATTGTTTGTAATCTTTGTCATTGCAAAAGTATTTGTTTTAGTTTTGCTCATGTACGAAACGATTGAAAATATTTTAAAAGTTTGTGTCGTCGAATGAAACGTTTGCGAAAAGTTTTGTTTGTTTGCACACTGTGGGAATAAGTGTACCCCCATTACATACATAATTTCTTATTGTTATCATATATGTATCTGGAGAGCTGCAATAGCTGCATTTTTTAAGTTTGATGCATTTTACTTTGAAAATAATGTGTGTAGACAAGAATAATGCTGTAGTTCCCGATATGAAAACTATTAGTTACCCTACGCGGTCGAAGTCGCCGGAACAGCTAGTAGCATAAAAACCAGAATAAACCCTTAGACAGAGATTTCGTAGTTTGAAGTTTTCACTTCTGTTGGCAATCGTCAATGACTGCATCTTTTTTATTTAAAATTGAAACAAACATTTAGCAAAGATTTACTTTATTGCATTCTTAGCCCGGTCTTTGCAAAAAAATTTTTAGGTTTCAAAGAATTTTATTGGAGGAAATATTTAAAATTATCGTGTTGTTACAGATTTTTATCTTTTGCATTGAATAGCAAATATAAGTGATATTGATTTGTTTCCAACTTCCCGCTACGATTCCACTGAGATTTTCAAATATCAAGCTTTCAGAAAATCTCAACAATTTTACATTCTGCGAAGCTATTCTGATTATTTTTATGGAACTTTTGAGTAACTGCTGAACCGATCGGCACCAAAATTAGAAAAATAAGATTTTCGAGCAGTGGTTTTTTAAATAAATTTTAAACTACTATACCGATTGATTCCAAGATCAAAAACAACTCCCATTGACGCACACTTGCATCAAAATATATTGATCCGTTCGAGATATCGTTGACGAAATTGTTCGAAAAAGATGTGTTTTTAATTACATCCGAAAAGGTGTTGTCATTCTAAAAATATGACCCTGTGATGATCTTTTTATTGCTGTGCCTATAAATTTTTACTTTTCTTATTTTTTTATATTATTGTGAGCAGTCCTTCTGGAATTGACACTCAAAAATGCATACTCAATGTCCCGATTTTAAAAGAAAATATCACTTTTTGCCAAAAGATGTACTCAAAATTATTACTACACCCAAATTCAACCAAGCGTGTTCAAAAAAATGTACTATGCAATTTTGTCTAGTTTTATCAAAAGTTGGCGCGTTTAGACCGAATTCCAAAATGTTATAACACTTTCAGTCCAACCTAAATCAGAGCGTTGAGCGTCGCGTAAGCAACAGGGTACGTATTTACAGTACATTTTACCATAAATAATTTACTCTGAATGTACTGTAAATACGTACCCTGTTGCTTACGCGACGCTTAACGCTCTCATTTAGGTCGTGCTGTTATATAGTACGAGAACCGATTGCAAATTTCTGCACTCATCTGTTTTTGTTGACGAAATAAATTGTTTATTGATATTTTCAAGTAGTGGAATATTGTGGTCCAGGGATGCATCTTTCAATATGGCCGCAAGTATTTTTTGTCCTCTGGAGCGCGCCATATTGAATTTTATGTGACGTCACATATCCTATAACCAACATATGATAGACGCTTCTAATGATACATAATTTTAATGGCGTAGTGTGATAACTCCCATTCATTCTTGTCTATATTAAACAGCTGGCAGTCCTGGCCGCCAAATCGTCATCTCATTACTGATTTAGCTCATATGCCAAAAAGTCGGAATGGAGAAAAACGATAAAGAAGATTTACATAAAGTTTTCTCAAAATATACCCGATCGATTCTTTTTTGTATTTTCACCACCGATTCCGGCATATGATTGGAAGAAAAATGAAAATTTTTGTGAACTTGCATGAATGTTAATATCTTTTAGCTCAAAGTAAAAAATATTGTTTTGTGCTGCACTAGCTACTTTTTTAAATTTATTTTTAAAAAGTAGCTTTTGTGCTGCATGTGTACACTAACTGCTGTGTATAGAGTAACTTGTTGTGAGATGAAATTTTCTACTGTTTGTTGAAAATAAGCCTATAAATGTTATTTAAAAGATATTTACATGGAATAAAAAACAATATTGATGAAACTTGGTATTTTACCTGATTTCTGTTTTTTATTTTAAAAAAATTTCTTTTTACAAAAAAATTTATCAAAATTGATATAGAGCACAATGAGTGCTTGATATCTCAGAAAGTAGAAAAATTTTTGGGAAACAGGTTTCGGATTCTGAAAGAGGGTACTCAAAATATATATGTACTCCAGGTAGGTGGGCCAAACCAGTAATAACTTCCTTACACATCCTTTTGTGACGCGATGTACAATTTATTTAAAAAAACACATGAGCGAAAGTGACCGCCAAAAATTAATTATTGTTAATTCAATTAGAAATATTTGCGGCCATATTTAAAAAGGCAACCCTCAACACTATATTATATATATATCCATTAAAAATGTATTTCGTTAAAAATAATTCTGTCAAAAAACCGACTTCAGTACAAAGAGTAATATACTTGACAGCCTTTCATATAAGCAATTTTGAAAATCGGTATGCAAATGGAGGAACTGTGCTCTAATAAATATTTTGGGTGGAGGCGTGGAAGACTTGCCCCACCGATTTTCGTAGAAAAATTATGCGACCAAACTCTAAGCAAACCATTCCAAACAAAAAAAGAATTTGGAAGTCGGCCCATAAATGGAGGAGGTATGCGATAATCAATTTTTCGGGGGAAAGGGGAAATCCCGCACAGATTTTGGAGAAAAATTATGGTACCAACCTGCAAGGAGGGTTTCAAGCTAATTTCGCAACTGATTTTCGAAAACAAAACTATGGAACAAAACTATATGTGATTAGTTCCAAATATATTTACATCTCACTACACCATTTTTCATTGAAATTGAAAAAATTCCAAATGAAATTGAGATTTTCAATTTGAAATTGAGAAAATTCCAAATGAAGTTGAGAAATTCAATTTCAAATTGAGAAAATTCCAAATGACATCGAGAATTTCAATTTGAAATTGAGAAATTTCCAAATGAAATTGAGAATTTAAATTTGAAATTGAGAAAATTTCGTATGAAATTGAGAATTTCCATTTTAAATTGAGAAAATTCTAAATGAAATTGAGAAATTTTGGTTTTAAATTGAGAAAATTCCAAATGAAATTGAGAAATTTTAATTTTAAATTGAGAAAAAATTTAATTATATATTAGATACATATAATTAATAAATATACCACAAACACACATAAAACAATATAAGGAACAAAGAAAAGAAAATATGAAAATAAATACATATGGTGGTATTATTGACCAACAGGCATATCTTCCAGATCCATAGCAGATTGGTAAAATGTGGTAGTATGTTGTATAGCTCTACTGCATTCTGCAGTAGTTATACATGTCTTTGAAACATTAATGACCTCTTCTAAAACTGCAAGCTGCAGGCAAACCCTTTCCAACAAAAAAAAAGAATTTTTAAAATCGGTTTACAAATGACAGAGTTATGCGTGTACTAAGATAAAAAAGAACATACATACGAATTGACGGTTAAAAACAGCAGATGATTGCAGAAATTTGCGGTCGGCGCTTAGACTATTACTAGATTTTCTTTTTAAACCACGAAAAAAAACAGATTTCTGTACAAAAAATCGATTTCCAACAAAAAATAAAGTTTCAAAATTGGCTAAAAATTATTAATACTTCAAAAAAAGGTTAAAAAACTATGTAGGAAAATACGATATTAATATAACGAAAATTTGAAGAAAAAAACAAAGAAAAAAGTGAAAAAAAATGTGAAAAAGCATCAAAACAGATTTCGGAAAGTTTCTAACTTTTGTACAACCTTTACGGTTATAACCAATATTAGGGATTCCTTGTTTCCGATTTTGGATTTTTTATTCTTTAAATTTTTGTAATTTCCTTGATAAATGTTATTTTTGTGATTTTTAAACTTTAAGATTTCGCAATTCTTTTGTGAATTTTTGCCATTTTTGCGATGTGGCCTTTCTTTTCGAGTTTTTGGCCGTTTTTTAGTGTTAGCGAACTGAAGCCAATTTTGGAGCTTGTTTCGGAGTTTGGCATTTTTTTGCAAATGTTTGCTATATCCGAGATATATGTGATTATTTCCAAATACTTTTGTGTCTCACTAGTTGCTAAGTCCAATAATTTTATTATAAAAGTACAGCTACTTGACTTAAGTTGAAGTCCATAACACGCGTTTTTGCGTCAACGCATTCCCACTTTCTATACATTATACGCTTTTCACCCATTTGCGAACACATGCGACGCTTTTTAAGCAGAATTTTTTTTTTTGTTATTTTATGATCGCAAATATTTTTTAACTTTATTACAAAACAAAATAGTAAGTATGTACACTATACAAACATAATCATCGATAACATCGAAAATAATATATCAAAGGCTATCAAAAACAGCTGGCCTGTTAGCATGCCGCTGCAATTTTTTCGATTTTCAGTGTTGCCGTAATGTTCCGCGGAAGTGCTGGGGTTTTGGGGATTGTTGTCCTAGTTTTTGGGAATCTCCAATAAAGTTTGTGTATTTGTTAAATTGTTTGTGGCTTGGCTAATTGGTTCATGACAGTGCTAGCTGAAGGTGTCTCTGCTAATTACACTGGAGCCCGATTTCTATTTGCGTCGTTGCGATTTGCGTCGCTATTTAAAATGTGGGTCAATCCGCTTTGCGTCAGTTTGATTCCGATTTGCGTCACTAAAAACAATTGAATTTTTTCACTGATACACTGATCACATGTGAAGAATTTTAAAATTTACGTGAAAAAGGGGAATTACCATGTCATTCTGTTAAGCAAGTTATTCTGAACATAGTTACAGGTGTTATTTATTTCGGTTTATCAGATGAAGATAGATCAACCTATTCTCAAATGACAATTTATGTTTTTTTCTTTAATGCATGTTTGCATACTTATATGGACATATAAATGAATTAATTTAATTTTTTATGCTTTTATGTAAATTTATTTTTTCTTACTTCTTTATTATAATTAATGGTATAAACACAATTGGTACGAACGACGAACTTCGCATATTTCGACGAACTTGTCGACAAGAATTCGTTGCGTAAATTCGTCTTTTGAAACATAATTAAACTTGACGAACAAACAGTTCTACTTTTTGTCTTGCTATGGATATTTTTGTACTCCATCGATACCGGGTTATACAAACATTCATTCACTGGGGAAAAATCACTAGCATAAATGTTCACACCGAAAAAATTATGAATATTTGTAAAAAATAAATCGATATCAAGTCTTGAAATTGATTAGAAGTCGCTTAAACTCTAAAAACACAGAAATTTGGAATAAGTCACACCTATCGCGAAAATGTTGAAAATTCGCATAAAATCACAATATTGAAGACAAGCCCTAAAATTGATTACTCACTAAAAAATGTAAAGTAAGTCAATAACTCGGGAAGAGAGGTAAAAAATTATGAAAATTCGCAAAAGCATTCTAAAATTTTAAATTTAAAGTCCCTAAATAAAAATAAATAGAGAAAGCTAAAAACTTTGGAAAAATTACACATTTCGCGAAAATAACAGAAATTCGCGAAAAATTCGCTTAAAAATCACTAAAACTCTAAGGAGTGCTAAAAATTCGGTAAAAAACTGCGAAAATGGCGATAATTCCAAAAAACTGGCTAACAGCGGCATAATAGCAAAGTCTAATATTGTTCAAAAATCGTAAAAACTGCAAACATTGCAAAAATTCGCGAGAAGTTGCAAAATCGGAAACAAGCCCTAAAATTTATTGGAAAACGCCAAAAGTGTTAAAAAATAAAGTCAACTCGAAAAGAACGCGTAAAAAATCGCAAGTTCGTGGAAATTGCTAAATATATTGAAGAAATCACCAAAACTGTAAAGAATAACAAAATCTCGGAAAATTAGATAGATCGCAAAAATACCGAAAATTCAGAGATTGCAATGTCTAGTAAACAAAAACGTTTTGATGTCTTAATAAAACCACAGCACTACAATGGAAATTTTTTGATATTTTCGAAATAACAACAAAAAAATTAAAGCATTTAGTCGGTTCGACGACGCAAGAAATAGAAATAAACCTATCGCAAGTTCGTTACGCACGGCAGCTTTCGTCCAACGTACTGATTGTGTGTATTTTCATATACACAAATGTGTTTTATTTCCTTGGACGAATATTCGTTACGAAAAAGTCGTCGTTCGTCCCAGTTGTGTTTATAGCATAAAGAGGTATAAAACGTTTCCATGTGACTTTTTAATCATAAATGTGTATATTTTTTAAATAAATTTTTCAATATTTCCCCAATCAAGAAAAATCAGTGCATTTATATAGAAAAGTGATTGGATTTCCGTCGCATTTCCCCGGTCCCCATTAACGACGCAAAACGGGGCCCTAGTGTATATAAATTCTTGTAAACGATATGAAATTTGTTGACATGACCCTGCGCCTATACATGATATATTTTTACCATGATAAATGTCAAATTCCATATAGAAAAAACAGCTAACGTATAACAATTAATTTTTCATTATAAAGTTTGGCATTTGTCATGATGAAAATATATCAAGTATAATACAATAATTTATTGTATCATGGTATAGACGTAGGGAGACACAACATAACATAATTGTGTTGCCGCTGCGGATTTTTCATTGTTGCCGTAATCTTCCGAGGAATTGTCGGGGACCTCCTGGGATTGTGGGGGTTTTCGGCCTAGTTTTTGGGTATCTCCAATATGGTTTGTGACTTTGCTAAGAGGCTCGTCGCCGTGATAGCTTAAGGTGTATCTGCTAACTATCCTCACTAATATTATAAATGCGAAAGTAAGTTTGTTTAATTGTTGCGATTTTAATGAAATTTAGAACATAGATAGATCTAAGTCTTAGAAGGACACATACGATATATGTTTTTTAAGAACTAGGACCACGGCGCAAGGTAGAGGAAAATGTCTGCCTCTCAGACACTATCTAACCGATTTTGATGAAATTCAAAACATATAGATAGATCTGAGTCCAAAAGAAGACATAGAGTATACATTTTTTCAAAAATAGGACAACGAGGGGAGATAGGGGAAGTTTTTCCTCTTTTTTCAGATATAAAAGCACGAGAAATAAAAGCACAAGGGCGCAATTTCTGCCTCTCCGAAACTATCTGAACAATTCAAATGAAATTTAAAACATGGATAGATCTGAGTCTGGAAGAATACATAGGTGATATATTTTTTCAATAATGGGACCACGATGTGGTGAGAGTAAGGTGCCTCTCCGAAACTATCTAGCTAGTTTTAATGAAATTTAAAAGATTATTAGATGTGAGTCTAGAAGGACACAAATGCTATATATATTTTTGGAAAATAAGCCCACTAGGGGGAGGAGGTAAGGGGTAATTTCTAAGGTAAGTATAACGTAACGAACTAAGTTACATCCCGGTGTCCCACGACACCGTGCTTTTTTATACAAATATCGTTTTTCTCGTAGTTAATTAATTCTTCGAAAAAAACGACTACCCATAATTTTGATCATAGATAATGTTGTACTTTCAGGAGAACTAATTGCGTGCGAAGTAACATAAGAATCGGTTAAGTAGAAGTAGTTGAAATGAATATTTACTTTTCATGGGCGATAACTAAATGTGTATGCAAAGCAGGCGCAGGCGATGTGTAGCCGTGAGCCACGACATTTGCCGACTACTTTTCGGCTATTGTTAAATTTTACATGTACACAGACGACAATTTACATGTACATAGCACAAACAAACAAAAATAAACAACAACAACAAGAGCACAACAATCATTTGTACCTATCAACAATAATTAAACACCAACACACTTAAGCAAAAAATTTTTTCTCATTTATTTAGTTTTCTCTTTGTCTGGCTCTGATACAAAGTTTCATAAGAATCGGTTTGGTAGACGTTGTTGAAAAATAATATTTACTTTGCATGGGCGTGACACCGCCCACTTTTTTAATCATGATGTAGTATTTAAACAGAAACTTAATGTGTGTGCAAAGTTTCATAGGAACGGTTGAGTAGAAGCAGTTGAAAAGAAGTATGTATGTATTTACTTCGTATGGGCGTGACCCTACCCATTTTCAACGGGACCAATCTGGAAGTATGCACATCCTTTTAAATAAAGAAAAAAATCCGAAATCGGTTCATAAATGGCGGAGTTTTGAAGAAACATACATACAAAAATACATGACGAATTGATAACATTTCTCCTTTTTTGAAGTCGATTAAAAAGAAGATCTAGTAAATGTTATACCATTTTGGAATTCGACCTAAGCACACCAACTTTTGATGAAACTTGCCTAAATTGCGTAGTACATTTTTAAGAAAGTAAAGATTTGTAGTAACAGAAATAGAAAGATCATCACATGACGATTTTTTAGAATGGCAATACCTTTTAAAGTATGTACGTGACATAGATCATTTATCTAATTTTTCTTGGAGCAGTCACTACTTGCCCTATTGCCTGCTTTCGGTTTGACGTTGATTTACAGGAACCCCTCCTGCGGACTTTTTTTCTTTTTGTTAAATTTTAACTCTGTGACTCAAAAATATACTATTTTTGTATGGAAGTAAGGTTTCTATGCGGATTTTGTAAATGCAATTTTCTTTTGAGCGCTTACAAAAGTGTATTGAGTGTATTAATGTTTCCCAATTATTTAAATATTCTTCTAATTATAAGCTGCGATGAGAATGATATACAGGGTGGCGCAGAATGAGCTATATGGTTTGAATTCTTTATAACTTTTTTAATTATTATTTTTTCTTTGTTTTTTTCAGCATTTTGCGAAGAAGACTTGGGGAATTAATTATGAATCATTACACGATCGAACAACGTACAAAAATAATTGAATTTTATTTTTCAAACCAACAGTCTTTTGTGTTGATACAGCGTGCGCATTGCACCCACAGCGTCAGCAATAAACCATTTGATTGGAAATTTTCGTCAACATAAGTCTGTAAGAACCCTTCCTGGTGCCGGAAGAACACCTACCGTGCACACTTGTCAAAATAACAAACCAAGAACCATACTCCAACTAAAACTCAACATTCGAAATGAAATCATAGCCAATACATCCGAAATTTTGCGAAAAGTTATCGAATATATGCTAAAAAGAGCACGTATGTACGAAGCAGAAAATGGACTTCACTTGCAGGATATCATTTTTCAAAGCTAATTGCAAAAAATTCCCCAATAATATACTGTATTAAAAAAAATTAAATTATAATAATCGCATAAATACAAAAGTTATAAACCATTTAAACCATATAGCTCATTCTGCGCCACCCTGTACATAGTTTTTTTAAAACAAAAAATATATACATATCTGTAAAAAAAGAAATATATTACTTCGGTTCATCGGTTGATGTATAAGTCGTAAACCATTTAACATGGGCTATTCTACCATCATGATCTACTGTTTGTATTACACCATAATCACGATGAGTAAAGTCTTGTTCTTCTTTGGCTGATACTACAAAATCACCAGGGAAAAATTCCTGAAAAAGTTTAATGATATTACCAGTTTTCATTTAACATACTATTAAATTCTTTGCCCAACAACTCACATGATTAT
Source organism: Panzeria rudis (assembly GCA_956483635.1). Lineage (NCBI taxonomy): Eukaryota > Metazoa > Arthropoda > Insecta > Diptera > Tachinidae > Panzeria > Panzeria rudis. The sequence goes on from OY101447.1 coordinate 125,191,037, forward strand.
CCAAATGATGAATGGGATATAATTGCGTTGAAGGAATATCTGGTTCGATGGTACCATCTTGCCACACTACCGTAGCAGTACTATATACCAACAGAGCTTCCGTTATAAGTTCATCGCCTTCCTTGGGTTTCAATTCTACACAAGGTTCCCTTAAAAATGGTTTCTTAAAATTCTTACGAGACTTTTTCTTCAATTGACGTTTGGTCAAATGTTTAGGACTCGTATGTGGCGAGGGACTTGAACACGTTGACATTGTTGTTGTAGTACTAATACAATCTTCCGTATATTGTTTAAGATTCTCAACGAAGTTATCAACATCCATGGCAATGACATCACAATTATCTTCATCAATTTCAGCTTCATCTTCTGTAGAAAACCATTCAGCTTCGCAATTCTTGTTACTTTTTGGTGCTGATTTCTCCTGAGTGACCATATCTTGAGAGGTTTCGCGCTTACTCAACTTATCTCCTTTTAAAATACTTCGTTTTAATTTGTTACTAGACTTATCATCTAAGCTCAAGCTAAGCTTTTTCTTAAATTTCTCATAATGATGGTGAGTTCCTGCTGTACCAGTTGTACTTGTAAACGTGGTGCGCTCAAAATGTTTCTGATTTTCCTCTTTTTGTTGTTTCAATATTTCCTTAAATTTAATTGATTGTTCTTTGTCCCAGTCAGATTTCTTAACTAGTGTATCACAGGCTGAATAGGTTAGGTAATTACGGTCAACGATTTGCAGCATACAAGATTCAAAAAGATTTAAACGTTTTAACCGTTTTAGGTCATCGCCTCTTACACAAGGATTTGGTTGTAAAGCAATGTTTTCTAAATTTGTTTCATCCGACAGAGCTTTACATTGCCAATTAACCCAAACACAATCTGTATATATACTTTCTATGGTAAACTAATGGGGAAAAATGTAACTTATTGGCTGGTTTTTAGATTACTATTTTTTTTTTGTATTACCTTTCGAGTCAAGGGTTTACCCTTTTTATTTGTATGTAGCGGTATATCAGGGGTAAGAATTTTTATATTTTCAATTGGTGGCAGACTGCCTATAATTGTATTACCTGGGAAAAATACTTTCGGATTATATACACCGCGTTGACGACGTGAATTCAAATCTTGAAAATTATAAAAATCATTTGATGCTATTTCTATGCGACAGCCAGAAGCAGTTCTACATATATAAAAAGTATTGAAGTTTTTAAAAGTCAACATTTTTAATTTTGGGTGTGTTCTGTATTCCATGTGGAATTAAAATATTCGGAATTAGCAAAGCTTGTTGTTGCAAATTATTATTTATAACAACAATGCTTTGGCAGTTCCGCACATTTTAATTCCGCATGGAATACGGAACATACCCGTTTATGTTTATTATCACCTTAGTATGGCTTTTTCTTCTACATCTTTTGTGCTGCCCACCCAAGAATCAAGGCATACAGCACCATCACATGGCCATTTTGAAATCACTCTTAAACGCTCAGCATTTACATTTTTTATAACATATTTGGTTCCCAGCACCCTTACATCGGCTTTCATGTTGATGTCACGACAATACCCTCTTTGAGTTCCATTTTTTCTTACCACATCACCAGGAATTAGAGAACGGTCCGCTAATCCAATCTTAATAAAATATTTTTTTAATAATTTATAGATTCTTCATTTTTAACAATTCAAAAATAAACTTAATAATAGCAAATAATTGTTTTTTATATGTAAGTCTAAAAACCCAACAAAAATCGACTTAACATATCACCAAAATGAGTAATTAGATGACCTTTAAAATACCATGTACATACTTACAAAATAAAAATACTTATAATACGACAGAGGCAGAAATATGTGCAAAATTTTCGTCTTTGCAAATAAATGCACATACCACGGTGTATTTAGGCCAAAAATTTCAAAATATTCAACTGGTAGAATTATTTTAAAATATTCTCAAATAATTTTAAAATATTTCTCTGCCACTTCCGAATTTCTCATTTTCAAAATTTCTCATTTTTAAATAAATTAAACAATAATATGCCAAGTATGCTACCCTGAAGTACACCCGACGTTTGCAAATATGGTTTAGAGATAAACCCTTCAACATGCACCAAACAAATTCTATCAGACAAGTAGGACTTAATCCATTTCAAGAAATTTGAATGGAACCCCATTAAGTCCAATTTAGACAAAAGCATGGCATGCGATAGCTTATCAAACGCTTTAGAAAAATCAGTATAAATAACTTCAACTTGACTTCCATGTTCAACAGCATCTAAACAAAATTCACTGAAGATTTGTTACCGTATACCTTCTAGAATAGAAACCATGCTGATAGGTTTCAAAATATACAACATATTTTCTAAAAACATTTGTTCAATTCATCGTTATTTTGTTGTATTTTAAATGTTAATTTAATTCATTTTCAGTAAATAGTTTATGCCGAAAAACGAATTTTGTTATTACTTACAGGTTTAGTAATTTCTTTAATACATTTAGCAATTGTTCGCTAATATGCGATTTTTACGAATTTTTTTTTTTGTTTTTAACGGTGTTGGCGATTTCTAACCCTTAGGGCTTGTTTCCGATTTTGCAACTTCTCGCGAATTTTTGCAAAGTTCGCGATAAAAGCGACTTTTTGCACGTTTTCAGCTTCCTTACAGTTTTGCCGATTTTTAAGCAATATTAGACTTTGTTATCATGCCGCTATTAGCAAGTTTTTGCGAATTTTCGCCATTTACGCGATTTTTACCACTTTTTTTTGCATTCCTCGCAGTTTTAGCGATTTGTAATCAAAATTATTGCTTGTTTAAAATTTTGCAATTTCCCGAGAATTTTCACTTTTTTCGCGACAGGCGTAATTTTTCCAATTTTTTGGCTTTTTTACATTTTTTGGGTGTTTTAAATAGGGATGTAACGATACGCCGTTTTGCCGATCCGATACGAATACCGATATTTAAAAATAAATATCGCCGATACCGATTCCGATACCGATACGAATATTGAAATTGAGTTCAAGTTTAGATCAACAAAACTCAAGTGCAATTTTTTTATTATACAAAATTACATTGTAAGAGAGAATATTTAAAATTGATTTTAACCCAGTATAAAAAATTGGAAGTCATTTTTAAGGAGCTACATTTTCTTTGCTTCAAAAAAATCTATATTAAAAATATGCAGATAATTAGTAGAAAAGCAAGAAAAAAATTTTTATTCCTTTGTAATTTTAAAAAATACTCGCCATGCTTTTTAAAAAATCGATTTTTTAAAGAACATTTATCAACTAATATTCTTCTAAATAACTTAATAGCTTAATTATTAAAAGTCTTCTAAAAGTTTATATTTATTCACTTAAATTTACATGAAAATAAAGTTTTGAGTTTAAATTCGCATAAAAAAAATTGCGAAAATTGGTAATTTGTCCTAGCATCGCTTCCAATTCGGTGATTGGTAATCGAAAAACAGAACTTCTTGCAATGGCAAGGATATGTAAAACTAATTAGAAATTATCCAAATTTGCAATATGTACTTCCGGATCGCGAATTCTACATTTTTATGACTTCTTTGGAGTGTCTTTTTGCTGGAATAAGATTTAAAAAACAACGACTTGAATTTGAATTCATGGTAAAATTAACAAAAAAGTAAATAATTTTTTTACAAAATACCAGCATAAAATATTATTAATTTTTAAAATTGATATTAATAAGATTTAAAAAATAACGAAGTGAATTTCATTCATGGTAAAATTGAACAAAAATAAATTATTTGTTAAAAAAACTCTGAAAAAAATTTTCAAAGTATCGTCGTATCGACAGTAAAATATCGCCGATACCGATGTATCGGAAAATCTGAAGTATCGCCGATATATCGGTATCGGTATCGGTATTCGTTACATCCCTAGTTTTAATCAATATTGCGCTTTTTGATCTTTGAAATTTTAGCAAGTTTTTACAAATTTTAATAATTTTCGCGTTTTTCCCGAGTGTTTGACTTTCCTTACAATTTTGCGGGTAGTTTCTAATATTGCAATTTTTCGCAAATTTTCGACATTTTCGCGATATGCTTGATTTACTCCAGTTTTTTTTGCATTTTTAGAACTCGAGTCACTTTTAATCTATTTCAAGCCTTGATATCGATGTTTGCATTTATTTCCTTTTGATTTTGCAAATAACCATAATTTTGCGAAGTTTTTTGAAAACTCTTCTAAAAGCTCATATAGCTTGTTCCCATTCTATACCTTATATTTGTTTACAAATTAATCTAGCAAATAGAATATTCCCAGACAATACAACTATTTGGAAAACATATAAAATTCAATCGTATATTTTAAATGAAATTTATTTGTGGATGGTTATTAAGCAATTGTCTATATGCATTTCATTGGCGCTTTTACCAAATCGTCAGTAGACTTCAACCACAACTTTGAACAGTTACAAACCTCTTATTTTATGCACAGACTTTCAAAAACCATTTGAGAATTTACAAACGATAATATTTCTTAAAGATTCAATCGTATAATTATAACGCACTTTTGTATGAAAATTGCTAACAACAAAAATACATTACTATATAATTAGACGATTACACAACACATACGACGTTAATACGAGCTTGTGAATTGAACAATTGTTTATTATATGATTATTTAGAACGTATTTGCTTGTGAATCCAAATTGATTATTAGGCTAAGGTTCGTAACGTTTAATTCAAAAAGAATCGGGCATGATTAATATTTCAAGGAACAAGGAAAATATTAACATCAACTTAATTTTTCAACATACACAGCAGAACAGAGTAGCGTCACTTTCGGAAGCCGCCACACTTCCATCGTCAGTGCTCACGTGTATTTTGCTTATCACCACTTGTGAGGTGAGTCTGTTGAATGTGATTTTAGTTCTTATATGAGTAATTCTGAGTGAATTCAACAAATATGTGTGCCGCATTGCTTTTAATTTTAATAAAAAAAGTTTTAGGACAATCTTGTAGGTACTAGAAACATATAACCGTTATCTTTTTTATTTATTATTGTATATCTTCTGATTAGTGACCACCCGAAGTTGACTTTGGAAATATTTATATGCTTTTAAAGGGGTTTTTACATAGAACCGGACAATTTTAATTTTATTTAAATCGGCTAAGTACTTTAGGAGTAATACTACTATTAAGTTCTTACTAACACCAATAAAGAAATACATGTATGTTTTTTTCTCAGCTACACAGAAATAATGCCATCGGGACCCGTTCAAATCACCGGGTCCCGATGGCATTATTCCAGCTGACCTACAGCGTAATGCAGACGTTATCACTCCATGGCTCATTCGGATATACTCGGCCTGTCTAACTTGGTCCTATATTCCGATAGCATGGACCAAATGTTCCGTGGTCTTTATTCCCAAAGGGGGTAAAACTACACACGTAAACCCGAAAGATTTTAGACCCATCAGCCTATCATCTTTTCTCCTTAAAACTCTGGAACGGATAATTGATCTACACCTTAGATCAACAATTTGTTGAATTCACTCAGAATTACTCATATAAGAACTAAAATCACATTCAACAGACTCACCTCACAAGTGGTGATAAGCAAAATACACGTGAGCACTGACGATGGAAGTGTGGCGGCTTCCGAAAGTGACGCTACTCTGTTCTGCTGTGTATGTTGAAAAATTAAGTTGATGTTAATATTTTCCTTGTTCCTTGAAATATTAATCATGCCCGATTCTTTTTGAATTAAACGTTACGAACCTTAGCCTAATAATCAATTTGGATTCACAAGCAAATACGTTCTAAATAATCATATAATAAACAATTGTTCAATTCACAAGCTCGTATTAACGTCGTATGTGTTGTGTAATCGTCTAATTATATAGTAATGTATTTTTGTTGTTAGCAATTTTCATACAAAAGTGCGTTATAATTATACGATTGAATCTTTAAGAAATATTATCGTTTGTAAATTCTCCGAACCTCCTATCAACCTCCCAACATGCCTATACGAAGGGCAAATCAGTTGAGACGGCACTTCACTCGCTTGTAGGATTCATTGAAAAATCCCTGGCAAACAAAGAATATACATTCGTGGCCTTTCTTGATATAGAGGGTGCCTTTAACAATGTACGACCTGAATCCATCATTATGGAACTAGAAAGACTGAACATTGATCGGTCAACAATTAGCTTAATACGAGGACTCTTAACAAATAGGGTAATTTCCTCCATGATGGGGCAAACGACTATTCAAAAAACGGTTAGGCGAGGTACTCCCCAGGGAGGTGTTCTGTCACCTATCCTATGGAATATCGCCATAAACTCGGTACTGGTGGAACTAGACTCTATGAGGTTTAAATCAGTAGCCTACGCGGATGACGTAGCAGTAGCAATATCTGGTAAATTTCTAGATACTCTATCTCAACGTCTTCAATCGGCATTAGGTATCATAAGTAAATGGAGCGTTGAAAGTGGTCTTAATGCTAACCCTCAAAAGACGGATCTTGTTCTCTTCACGAGAAAATACAAGACTCCGACTTTCACGTTACCGACTCTCAACGGAGTCACCCTTAGGTTATCAGACAGCGTGAAGTATCTCGGTATTATACTGGACTCTAAGCTTTCATGGTAACCCAACGTTCAAGCTAGGGCAGCCAAGGCTGCTATTGCTCTATACACCTGCAAAAGGGCGATTGGCAACAGGTGGGGCATAAGTCCCAAAAACGTCAATTGGCTTTTTGAAATGGTGGTTAAGCCCATACTAATGTATGGGTCTGTCGTCTGGTGGACTTCCTTAAATAAAGCCACATACTCTAAAATAATAGAAAAGGTACTTCGAACATCTGCTTTGTTGATTACGGGTGCACCTCGCACTACTCCATCCAAAGCACTGTTCACCATGCTGCATTGACTTCCTGCTGAACTCATGATCAAACAACTGGCCATGAACTCGGTTAGACTAGATGCCTCAGGTGCATGGAAGCGGGGTAACGTAGGCCATGCCACGATATTAGGGCAAATCTCAGATCTTCCCGACCACACTGACTACTGCTCGCCTACTCTGATGCCCGACAAAAGATTCCTGGTGGACTTCTCGGGCACATCCTCTGAGGCAAACCACATACACCAATATGAGGATGTGCTCGAGATATACACTGATGGGCGAAAGTCGGGCATCGGAGTGGGCGGGGGTATCTACATCCCACAAATGCAACGTAGGATAAACTTTAGGCTACCAAACCAATGTAGCATCACTCAGGCTGAAATATCAGCAATCAAAAGGGCAGCCAACTGGTTAAGGTACTACAGGATATTCGATCAGGACATCCGAATTTGTACCGACAGTAAGGCGGCACTACATGCTTTATCTGGTGTTTACACAACATCGGAATTGGTTAAAGAATGCTGGGCATCTCTGAATGAGATGGCGAGACATGCGAACCTAGGGCTCTTCTGGGTACCGGGTCACGCGGGGGTGCCCGGTAACACTACTGCGGACGGTCTAGCCAAGGCCGGTGCCCGCCTACATGAAAATGACATCGACTGGTTAGTAGGTGTCCCACTAAAAAGCTGTAAAATACAAATTCAGCGCCAACTATTTAGAGAGGCGCAAGCCAGATGGACAAATGAAATCACTTGTGAGGTTTCCAGATCCATCTGGCCCCAGTATAACTTCGCAAGATCTGCAACCATACTGGGGCTCCCTCGTCAACAGCTGCGTATACTCGTAGCGGTCATAACAGGGCACTGTCTTATTGGTGTCCATGCCAGAAGATTAAATCTTCCTTTTAATGATTTCTGTAGAAGTTGTCAGAATGAGGAGGAGGAAGAAACTGTCAAACACCTCCTCTGTCGATGTCCAGCACTATATATAAATAGGGCGTCATACTTGGAAAATCCGTCACTACCCGAACTAGCAGACCTGGGGGAATGCGACGTTAGGGGAATAAATTCTTTCATAAGATACTCGGGTTGGTTTAACACCGACCCAACCTCTGGGATAGGAGGGATACCTCTCTGAACTTCCCTACTATCCATCCCAGGCATCACAAAGGGGCCAAAGGACCCAAGTGGGCCGGTTGTTAGAAACCGGCAGCCTGTTCAACCTAACCTACACAGAACAAAAATTACATATATCCCAGCTAGCAATTTATGAAATTATCGATCATATTCGAGTCTTTATTGATTCCTTAGCTCGATTAAAATAATCATTTATGCGCTCATTTTCTGATCATAAATGATACTTTTGTCGGTAGAAAATGGTACCCTACGTACGACTCCTCTTAAAGTCTTTTATTACCCGCTTTTAAATCAGTTTTGACTCATTTTTTAGTCATTTTTAAATAGTATTTTTGATAATTTCTGAGTCAATTACGACTCATTTTCGAGAAAGTAAAATAAAAAAAAATTAATTTTAACTGAGAATCGAGCCAAGCTCCTTCGGATTTGTAACCTTACGTACCAACCACCCAGCTAAGTTACTGCCTACAATATCAACAGCACTAAGCTAACATAAACTTACTTTTATAACAATACTCAAAACAGTCACATTTCGACCATATACTTGATCAATTTATGATTGCGCACAAGTCTTTTTCTAAGCATTTATGGGACTCATTTTCGAGTCGTTTTTTGAGCGCGCAACTGCTTAATCACTTTTTAATCGTCTAAGTGCATGATCAATTTATGGTTACTCACAAGTCGTTTTCTAGTCATTTGTAGGAATCATTTTCGAGTCTTGTTTTAAGCCCGCAACTGATTAATCACTTTTTGATCATCCAAGGTAGTCTTAAGACTTTTTTTGCTGATTTTTGGTAAAACAATCTTCCAAATGCTATGTGGGTAGGAACCTTTTACATAAGTAAATTCATTTTTCCTTTTTTAAATATTTTTAAAAATTCAGTATTGAACGTGTATAGCCTGTTGTACTAGGCACAACTCTTTCCTTTCTGCCAAAAAGATTATTGTAAATCAACTGTATTTTAACTTTATATAAATCAAAAAATATTTTAGAATTTGTTTACAAAAAAAGTTCAAAACTTTTTTCAAGGTAACTTAGATTTCATAAATTTATTTATTAAAAACTAAATTCATAATGCGCATGGAATAATTCTTGGTTTTTATTTATAGTTTAATAAAATATATGAAGGAATTTTTTCATAAATGCTATAAATCTAACATGAAAGTTTTTTTTCCAAACTTTTTCCATTCAAGTTAGGAATTTTTACCTAAATTAATTCATATTTCTTAATAAAAATATTTTAAAAAATTCAAGTATTGAAATTGTATAGCATGTTGTACTAGGCACAACTCTTTGCTTTCTGCCAAACAGACTATTTGAAACAAACTGTATTTGTATATTATATTAATAAAAAACACATTTCAGGATTTGTTGACAAAATATTGAAAATTTTTTTCAAAGCAACTTTGATTTCATAAATTTATTTATTGAAAACGAATGAAAAAATTCCTGTATTTTATTTATAAATTACTAAAATATATGAGTAGTCCACTTGCAAACACCGCTAAGTTGAACAAAATAAAAATTCGCTAAAAGCCGCAGTTTTATTTGTTGTTTGAAGTTTTAATCGATTTTCTACAAATTTCGTTAATCGTGTTTAAGCAAAAAGTTTAAAAATTTAATCAAACCCGTTCACAGTACACTTAAGATGATAAAATTGACACTTTCACAGCTCACTTCTTGCCAATAAATAACAACAAAATATGCAAATTTATAATTCTTACTATTATTAAAAATGAAAAAGAATATTTTATTTTCCATTTGTTTAATGTTTTAATTAAAATATTTTTAATTTTTATTATTTTTTTAGAGTCCGACCGAATATTCGGTTTCGGTTTTGGATACGGCCAAAATTGTGGTTTCGGCTGATATTCGGTTTAGGCCAACTTTTTGGCCGAACACCGAAACCGAAACTTTTTATTCTTTATAAATAAGGAAGTTAATCAAAATAGTATTTTCAAAATTTAAAATATGTCACCGCCATGAATCTGTTTTTTCCCGTCCAATATCTTTTCAAATTGAATGAAAATTTTACTTAGTTTTATAAAGCGCAACCAAAAGATATACATAGTAACATAAAGTATTCAACTATTTGATGCCAAAATAAATAGCATAAACTAAGGAATGGCAAACGATTTCGATTCTAATCGAAAATCTATTTTATGTTATAATAAATCGATTTTCGCAATCGAATTTACTTCTGCAAGTTTTCACTGAAATTGATTATGTTAAAATAGATTTTTTTAAATAATTTAAAAATATGAAAAAGCTCATTTTCAATATTCACTATAAATTCAATACCATCGAGAAAAATTCTTTATTGTGTATATCAGGGGTTCTCACCAAATTCCTATTCTCGGACCCCTTTGTAAACAAATTTTTTTTTCGCGGACCCCTTCTGAAGCCCAGGTTGTATTTTGTTTTTTAGGTTGAATTAAAAACTCATAAATATGTTTAAGCCAAGGGCCGAAAAAAGTTTTTGATTTTGTTAGTTTCTAAAATATTTATCATTAAAGTTCAAAAAATATATTAAACTGTACAGAAAACAAAAAAATATTTAAAAATATATTTAAAATAAATATCGCTCAAGTTCAATATAGCTTCTTTTGTACATTTTGTTTCTAACGTTCAATTCACAAGAAAACATCCACAAATTTAAATTGCCGTGATGGGGGTTTATTACAATATCAAAGCTAAACAACAAGAACTGTTACTAGACATTACAATAGTAATCTCTTCATTACGTTTTATAAATTTTCGCCGATTAGCGATTTTTTTCGCATTCTTTCACATTTTTTATTTTTAAAAGTTTTGATGGCAATAACAGTCAGTACAGAGTATGGAACATTTTATATAAAGCAGTGAAGAACAAAAGATGTCACTAATATTTTGTTGTTCGTATTTGAAGAATTCGAAACATAAATACATATGTATTTATGTACGTATATAAAATAAAAATAAATAAAACATAAAAAGAAGTATGTAGATCGAAAATAAAAACTTTTATTATTTTTTCGGCTCTTCACGCGGACCCCTTGGATAGCTGCTACGGACCCCCAGGGGTCCACGGACCACCATTTCAGAACCGTTGGTGTATATGATCGATGAAACGCGGGCGTAAACAAAAATACTTCCTTTTTAGTTATTCCGACAGAACTTTTTGATTGGTGCTCTTGTAACGTCACCAATAGAGTGATAAAACACTCCTCAATGTATGTGTACCGAACCCAATATTCCAGTTCTATTCGTCATTTAAGCTAATTTCATGCCAAGTTTTTATTAGTCATATGCTCGTAAATGTTTAAGTTTTATATTTGCTCAATGGAATGAAATATATTCAATTTCTACAATTACTTTGACTGACACTGTACCTTCTTCACAGTGTACAGTTAAAAGTTAACGTATACTTTAACGAAGAGTTCTGTATGCCGAATTTGCCGTTAAAGACCACGTTAACTTTTAATCACATTGTTAATAAAATAAATTACTTTTCAGTTCTGTTAAGTATTTAAAGTGTCAATATCAATTAATGCTAAAAAGTTTCGGCAAGTTTCGGATTCGGCCGAATATTCGGCCTTTTTGCCGAATATTAGTTTCGGTTCGGGTTCAGCCTCAAAAAACTGGTTTCGTCGGTCGGACTCTATTATTTTTTCATAATATTATTCACAATGTCAAAAAAAAATTTTTTTGCCGTTGCCACACTATAGTATGTATAAGGTATGTTCAGGCAATTTTGTGTTTAACGAAATGATTAAATTTTAATCATATCAATTTAATCACGATTGAGATGATTAACATTGTAAGTCTGAACGTGGTATTTGATTCATAGCATTTATGAAAAAAATTCCTTGGATATAAGTAATATTATTTTCTGTGTACTTATTTTTTATTTGATATTTTTTTGTTAAATAATAAATTTTTTAATAAGAAGGATGGGGATTGTGGAAAAGTGTTGATGGCAGCAAAACATTATGACGAGGGCCGCGATTGTGACATGGCTGGTGTACCATATCACAAGTTAAAAATTATATAACGGAATTTTTTGTTCTTAGTGGACTAAAATTTTAATTTTCATAATTATCACATACATTCACGGTCTAAGGTAATGATTTATTTTCAATGCAGATGAATATTTCTTGTAGATATTTATTTACCTATTTAAGAATTTCATTATACATATATTTAATACATAAACTTAAAAAGCGAACACGCGCTTAATTAATTACAGTTATCCTTGTATACAACACTGCTGCAATTGCATAACTGTATATGTAGATCAATATACTTAACGCAATAACTCAATTAAAAATTAAGAAAATATTGTTTCTCACATACCGAACTTTCCGATTGAACAGAATCCTTAAATTCAGGATACCAAACCGCCCGTATTTCACCCTTATCTAAAATTTCATCAAACTCGTCGTCCTCGTCACCTGAATAAGTACCAGGTGTTTCAAGGACTAAGCCAAATTTAACGCGACCACTTTTGTCGATACGAAAAATTTCATCTTCATAAAAATATTGACAATCACCAGTAGTAGAAGTAGATCCTTTTACAGACTTTTTGTCAGCGCTTTCTAGTGAACAATTAGTTGCGCTGTTTTCTTCTAACACTTTGGGTGAGGCTCCAGACTTGTTGTTGGTTATTTTCGTTTCATTTGAAGAACTTTCTGATGATTCATTATTCAGCAGTTTAGTATTTTCTTTGTTGGTTAATTCCTTATTTGTTGATTGGACGATGTTGATGTTATTTTTTAAATGGTTGGACTCTTCATTAACTATGGAGGACATTTCTGTTTCCATTACACCGATATTTAGCAAATGTTCTTACTTATACTTTAACTAACTTTTGTTTTTCGTTACTATTAATGAATTTTTACATACAAATATTTTTAAAACTTGTAATTTTAATTTTTTTAATTAAAATTTTTAAAAATTAACGGAATCAATCTTTTTATCAGCACAAACGAAAATTTAATAAAAAAAACGAAAAGTGAAACCAAAGAACAGCCAAGAAAAGGGTCTGATGACAATTAGAGTTACTAAGTTTCTTGAAAATTTTTATGTCATAGTTCAAGGCGAATTGATGACCAGGTGGAGTTTCAGCGCTGGTGATTGTGTAAATGCAAATTCACAAAATTCATACAATCTTGCTAGAAACACATACCATAAAAGCATACTGGTGTAATATTCATTTCTTTAAAAATTCTGTACGGATAAGTTGTTGTACCTAGTGTGCACAGCATTTATTTTGAAAATAAAAATTATTTTGAAAACGCGTGTTGTTTTATTAAAAAATTATTAGGAATGAGTTTCTACTACATTATTTACTTAATTTTTTGATAATGCTGGCTATAGTATGAAATAACGTTCGAATTGAATGGCAAATTTCATATTAATTAAAAATTTGTTCCACTTCTTATTAAGAAATCTACTCATTAAAAAAAGAAAATTTACATAAAATTTTTTAATCAAGTTATTCGATTAATCGACCTAAATTACTCGAATAAATTTTTATTCGAAATTTAAATTTTTCATTTGATCAAACATTATTTTACTTTAATTATTCGATTAATCGAGCAAACATTCGAGTGAATACCCTACTGGCTATGCATAAATCTTTACTCAGCGAAACCGCCTTTCGATATACAGAGGGGAAAAACCCTTAAGCCCGACCGAAGGCCGGCTATGCAAGAATCTTTATTCAGCGAAGCCGCTTTTCGATATACCTAGAGGAAAAAATCCTTAAGCACGGCCGAAGGCCGGCTATGCAAACATCTTTACTCATCGAAGCCGCTTTTCGATATACATAGAGGAAAAATGCAAGAATCTTTATTCAGCGAAGCCACTTTTCGATATACGTAGAGCAAAAAACCTACAAGCCCGGCCAAAGGCCGACTATGCAGAAATATTTCCTAAGCTAGTTTTACGAAAAACTGTCCAAAATTAAGAAAAACGAGCTCAAATTAAAATATGAAAAATTGCCCCAAAATAGGAAAAATGGCCCCAAATAAATAAATAAAAAATTACAATTGGCCCCAAAATAGGAAAAATGGCCCCAAAAATTTTTTTTGTTGTTTTGAGTGAAAAAATTTTGGGGCTATTTTTCATTTTTTAGTTTGGGCCATTTTTTCTCAAGTAGGAAAAATAGCCCCAATGAAAAATGGACCCAAACTTAAAATTAAAAAATGGCCCCAAATATTTTCAATCTATAAATATTTTTGGGGCCAATTTTCCTATTTTGGGGCCATTTTTCCTATTTTGGGGCCATTTTTCGTTTTTCAGTTTGGGGCCATTTTTCGTTTTTCAGTTTGGGGCCATTTTTCAAGGAGCCCTCTTTAAAGGTACAACTCAGTGCAACAAATTTAAATTTTCAGTTAGAATTGACAATCATCGACAGTATTAGTCAGGTACATATCCTTCAGACTGCATCTACCTGACACCGCTTCAAAACAGCTAGTGGTAACGGCATCATAATCAAAAATTCATAAAATTGCCTACTGTCAGACTGCAAGATCCTGATCGACATGAAAATGCAAGAGTGCCGCGTTATTTCCGGACACTGAAACTCGTCAGCCAATACCACGAAGTCGGGTTCTAGGACAAGAAAAAATTCAACAAAGAAGTGCAATTATGTGCTACATCAAAATGCGTGGCCATCGAACTATGAACAAGGCAAAGACCCATTCTGCCGATAATGTTTCAACTTCTCAGAGACCTAACATTATCAAACAAGTTGTTATTAAAGTCACCAAGATTTGTTTTATTTTAAAACCACTTTACAATATATATTTTGTTCCTTTTTCCTTAATTTATGAGTAATTTATTCAAGTAAATGTGTTTTATACCGATGTTTACTCTTAAACAACTTTTCTTAACTGAGCTAATTTCACCATACACAATACCACAAACTGGTACCATCAGCAAAATATCAAACTCTGTTTGATATCGCTACAGCAAAGCGTATAATCGCACCAAATGCCCATACACGACCAAACCACTGGTGGAAACACTTGGTTGCGCGTGCATACTGGTGTAGTGTATGGGGCCTTTAATAGGTAGATTCGCCTCAATTCGCTTTGGAAAATATATATATATATATATAAATTCGCCTTGATAATAAGCTTCGAGGACTCCTGTTATGATTTCGCCTTGGGTTAAACACTAAAAAAGTAACAAAGCAATTTCATAACAGGTAGACTCGCCTCAATTCACTTTGGAAAATACTTTGAATATCTAAAATATGTCAACAAAGCATTGGACATCCATAGTAGATCAAAAATATAAGCGGCGAAAAGAAGCAAAAATAATCACCTGGTCTGTCGAGTTCACCTTTTAATGATTCGCCTAAAAAAGTAGTGGCAGCTCATTAATGAGCTCCCAGTGAATTAGAGCTGGAAAACTATCGATAGTGTCACTATCGAAAACTTTCGATATATTAAAAAAAATATATCGATTCTAAACTATCAAAAGTTAGAAAAACTATTGATATATCGACGATACCATCGTGATACTATCAAAATTTTATACTCCTCAGAAAAAGCACTAAATATGTGTGTAAAAATGCGAAATAAAACCGGTTCTGAAACAAAACAGAACTTTATTTCTTAGTTCAATATATAACAAAGCTAAAATCCTTGTAACATTTTAATATAAGAAAAATGTCGTGATTTCAATTATTTTTAAATCCAATTTAACTAACGGACGATCGTTGAAAAACATGTCTAGCACAACAATACTAGTGTATCATTTACTATCGATAGCGGCAAAAAATATCGATTGTCGAATAAAACCATCGATAGTAATAATAAAAATTAAATATCGATATTATCGATAGTGCCATCGATAGTTCTCCACCTCTACAGTGAATGTTAACAAAACAAACTGCCGGGATAATTTTGCACATTTCTATTCTTGTTTTCCAATAAATCAATATAAGTTGTGATAAAATGACCGCTGTTCCACCGCCTACAAATGTTTCTACTTTATTACCATTAGGTAAGTGCTAGTTAAGTAGTTATTAAGTAGGGATTAATTATAGAGACAGCACTTTTTTCTTTTAGAATTGGTAGATAAATGCATTGGATCACGCATTCATATTATAATGAAAAATGATAAAGAAATGGTTGGAACTTTACTGGGTTTTGATGATTTTGTTAACATGTTATTGGATGATGTTACTGAATATGAAAATACCCCTGAAGGAAGGCGTATTACAAAATTAGATCAAATTCTTTTGAATGGCAATAATATAACAATGGTAAATATATTGTTCTTTGAAAATACATATGTATATATATAATACTTTTACGTGTATCTTCCTTTAGTTAGTGCCCGGTGGTGATATTCCAGAATAGTGTTCTTAAATGTGGATTGTACTTTTTGCATATTTATTATATAGATAATTAAAATTAAAGAATTTGTAAATTAATTGTTAAAAAAGTTAAAGGATGCCCCTTCAGGTATGAAAACTATCGTTGCAAAATCGGGATACAAAATAAACGGAATCAGAAGATAGTACAGCGAAAATTATATTAATGCAAGTGCAGTATTCGTTAAGGTTTATGTGAAGCAGTTTACCCAATCTTTCAGTGCGGGAACAGCTTCGTACAAATTGAAATCAGGGCTGTCAGATATTGCGATTTCTCGCCAAACGTGACGATTTTTTAAATTATTTGGCGCTAAACATTTTGACTTGGTGACATGGCGATTTTTCTGGAGATAAATAAATTTACTGGTGATTTTTATGACTATTTTTCAACAAAATTGAACTTAAAAATGTTAATAAATCAGGAAAATTACTTTGTCTGGATGAAGTTAAAACAATGATTTTGATGATTTTCTTATATGAATTACAGTCATTCATGGATTTTGAATTTTGATGAGAAAAATTGACATGCAATAGTATTTGGCGATTTTTTTCTGCTAAATTTTTATACGAATATTTTATAAAAACTTATATTAAAAAAAGTTATATAAAACCAAATTTGCTACAAAATGTATATTAAGAAAAACTACATAAAATATATTTGGCGAAATAGGTCACAAAAAATCTGACAGCCCTGATTGGTATTCGCGGGATCCCAATGTTGAGTACGAGATAACACCAAGTTTAAAAATTGAGAAAAATTATCTTCCCTAAAGTATGCTTCGAAATTATACACCCAAAACATTAAACTAAAAACAACAACGATAACATAGACCAGGGATAAACGATACTTTCAGAATTGTACTTTATTGGATAAAACATTAGCTGAGTTCAGTGCTTGATGCAAATGGTCTAGCGAAAGTGTAAATTCAAAATATCGTAGCTTAATGAAATTTTGTGTATTTTGGTGTTGGATTTCATAAAAAAGCTACGATATTTTGCACTTTCGCAAGCCCATTTGCATCAAACACTGAACTCCGCTATTATACTTTTGTGAACCTTGTTGTACAAAAATGGTACAAATATTTTTCTCTTAATAATGTGTAATATTTTTATACAAAAAGTATTCGCTCGAACTTCGGTTATATGAAGAAGCAAGAGAGAAAGCAAATTCTTTCGTACCAAAATTTCGTACAAAATTTTATATACATATATGTGCCTTTTCATACTATGCCTTTTTTGATAAATTTCTTTTAAAAGCATTACGAAAAGTCAAGCACATTTACTTTACAAACTTTTTCCCATGCCTTTTTTACTATATACACATGCTTAATGCTAAGAGTACGAAAATGACAAAAAGAAATATCGAGTGGTAACCGCCAAAAAAGCTTAAGCGACATGCTTTTCGAAAATGGTTTTTTTACGAAAACCTATTATTTACGATAATTCGGACAATCTGTCAAAGTTTGAAAGGCATGACCAGTACCGTTACGGAAATACAGCAAAAGAAATTTTAGCTTAAGTGCATTTTCCATATACATTTTTAATTTTTTTACATATTTTTGTAACTGCAAAGTGTCGCTTAAGCTAAAATTCTCTTTTTCAAGTAGAGCAAAACTAGTATCAACAACTGAAACAATATCAATCAACTGCTTGCTAAGGGTTATAATTACTAGTTTTAAGACAATTTGATAAAATTTAATGATATTTCATGACATCAAGAATATCTTAAAATATCTTAATCCCCACAGACATGGGTTGTCTTATAGGAAATTTATTAAAACTATTAACATTACATATAACAGTCCACGAGAATCCTATATAGCCAATATTAAGGCTCTACTTTGATTTAAACCAAGGATAATTAAAAAATACTTCTCCTGTAAAATTTTGTTTTTGGCGCTTAAGCTTTTTTGGCGGTTACCACTCGATATCAAAAAAACCCTCAAATTTCAATTCGTGCCTTTTTTCTCACCCCACTAACTTCTTACAACTAAAAAAGACTACCTTTACTTGAGGTCTACACGTAACATAATATGTAAAATGAGATTGTCAAATTCAATCGCAGAGAGAATTATGTTACGTGTAGACTTCAAATTAGTGTTATCTCAATCTTATAAAAATTTTTATGGAGCGTTGTTATAAGAAATTTATTAATGATCTTATGAGATGAACTGTCAAAAAACACACGTACAAGAAAATAATTTGGTGTGCATGTGTGAGTGTTTATTAAAATAAATTAAAATCGATGTTTTTGATAAAGTTTGTATGTTAAACAAGTGAATAAATGTGTTTAATTCATTTATAAATTAAATTTTGTGTGAAAAATTAAAAATAAAATAAGTAATTGTGCAAAAGTAGTACATGTTAACTCGGTGAGCATTGGCATAAAATGAAATCTTATAGGAAAAGTGAAATCACGTTTACGCCTTGTATGAGATTAAGAGAAAAATCGACATTTTGTTTTTATTATTCTGTCGACGTTTTCTCTCATGTTATCTCAAAGTTAACATCTCGTGAAGACGCTGTGTTAAAGCCAGGCGAGAAAGGGAGTGTCAAGGTAGATTGAACAGGTACCACTACAGCCGTTTTAGTAAATTTGAGAATGTGTGCGTCACACAGACAATAGATTTTGACACATGTCTGGGATTTTTCTATCAACAACGGCCATATGTGCGACTCACAGATAATGGATTTGACATATTTCTGGGGTATTTCTACCAACAAAATACATGTGTTTTTTGGTGTTGTATTTGTTTTAGTTGTAGTGGTACCTGTAATGAATATGCCTTGGGCAGTGTAAATTGCGTGTATGTATTTAGTGATGTTACGTTTGCATGTAAAACTGCATAACACATGTTAACAGCCTATTTTAGCTGCCAAAATTGAGTATTCTGTTCCATATTCTGTGGTACTGCAGTACTATCTCAATGCTAATTGTACTGAAAAAATACTATTGTACTGCTTATTTTTGTTGTATGGCCAATGTAAATTTGTATTTTGTATATTTTGAAATGAGCTAATAAGGCCTAAAGATTCATAATGCAAATAAAACAAATTATTTTATTTCATTTTTCCCGACGTTTCGTCAATTATTTGTTGACTTTATCAAGGGATGGGAAATCTATTTATTTGTTAAAAACATTTTATTAATATTCTTATCATTGCACGTTTTTTCATCCTGCTTTTTCACTGCATTTATCATCCCTGACAAACATTTCTATTAAGGGCCATGGCGACTTATCAAACTGATTGATCAAACTCATGTATGTGTTGGTTGAGGTGAGTTTGACGAAAAATCAAACCCATTTACATTTTTTCGTCAAACCATATGTGTGCGTTTTTTTTTACTAACACAATGAGTTTGATAAGTCGCCGGGCCGCTTTAAACCAAGGCGAATTCATATTAGATAGCCGCAAGAGCCCAGCTATTTACGAAAATGTTTACACATTTGGGCTGTCAGCAGTGTTAATGTATCAGCTTTTTTGACAGCACAAATGTAAATTCTCCACGGCGAATTCTCTTGCGACTACCTGGTGTTGATCTACCTTGCATTAAACCACAGCAATTACAAATGAAAACAAAAAATGAAAGCAAAGTCCCTGTCCATGATAGAATAATATAACAGGTAGCCGCATAACTAATAAAAATGTACATTTTGGGATAGAAAATGTCAAACATTAATAGAGAGGGTATGTGTGTGCTTGTATAACAGAAGCAGCAAACATCCGTGTGGTCCTGGTAGAATAATATAACAGGGGCCCATTTCTCAAAACTACAAGTTACAAATCTACAAGTAAAATACACACAAAAGAACAATACTTTTACAAATTTTATAGTTGTTTTGTGTTTATTTTACTTGTAGATTTGTAACTTGTACTTTTTGAGAAACGTGGCCCAGGTGGCCGCATAACTAATAATATATTTTTGACAAGCATCATCTATTTTTTGTTGTATTTGTTTCCCTTATGCGGTCACCTGTATACTTATTTCACCATGATTCTACCATGCGTGTGGTATTGTGTGTGCAGCCGAGTTATTTCACATATACACAACATCTGACAGTTCGTACAATGAAAAAAGCAAATAAAAAAATAATCAGCCGACGTTCCCTGGCTACCCTGTATATTGTTCTACCATGTCCCTGTCCATGAGACAGTAATTAGAAAAATTTTCTCATCTAGGTTGTCAAATCTTCCTTTGAGTTGTCAGAAATTACATACTGAGCAAAACCAAAATTCGTGTACACACAAACAAACACGTACATACAAAACACAGCTGACGAGAATTTTAGCTAATGCATGTACCTGTATTATTGTATCATCGTCGCTGTCTATAGAGTCAACTTTTACTTTTGCAATTTTCTTAAATTTTATTTTGAAGTTGCATTCGTGTCCATGCAATGAAATTCTTGCTGTGCAGCTTTTGGTTTTTTACATAGAATTTGTTGTTGCTTAAGGCCATGATTCACTATCCTACACAATCGCGCGATCCGCCAAAAATGACATGTGTGCTAAACAAGTATGGTAGTGTGGACTAAAAATGCAACTGTGTGACAGATTTTTTTGGCAAGTCGTGCGATTTGGAAAAATTTATGAAAATTTTCATAAAATGATAGTTTCCATGCGATCATGTGCATATTCAAAGCAAACAGATGTTTTTGCATCATTTTTGTATAATGGTGTGGCACCTACAACGCCATTTTGAAGCGATTTTTTAAAGTCTGTCAGACTTCTGTAAAATTTTCCTGTGAATGAATCGTGCGATCGTGTAGGATAGTGAATCAGGGCCTTTAGTATTACGAAGAAGAAAACAAAAGAGAGTTGCATGCATGTAACCCTTCCCAATCTTCTCACCTCTCTCCCATAAACTCAAAAGTTGCGTAGCAAAAGTTGACTCTTATGGACATAGACTAAACAAATTTTGGCACTCCGAGCTTCTAAAACTAAGTAGTCAGCTGCTTTTTAGCACCACCTTGTAAAATTAATTCGCCTTGGTATATGCACTATTTGCAGGGCTGCCATTTTCTATAATCAGGCTGAAATAGGTAAATTTTAAAATTTTGACAAATTGGTAGTTTGGTTGGTTTTTCAAAGTTTTGGTAGAAAAAGCTTGTAAAAACTCGAACTTAAGGTAAGTTGGCATGCCGCTTTAGTTGTCGAAAACGAAGATTATTGTATTCGTGACGTAGGCGTCCAGACAATAATTATGACAGTTCATTTTAAGTTCCAAAAATTGCTCGGGCTTTGTAAACTAAAAATTTTAAAAAATGGTTACATTATTTTATTTTAGTAATATATTAATATATGTTCTATATATAGTGCATATATCTTATCTGTTATTTATTATCACTTTCCGTTTAGCTTGGCGCTAAATTCATTGTTGTAAATTAAGATATTACATGATATTCTTAAGTTATTTTCTTTCTAATATTGTATTCATTTTAAGGCTTTATTTCATAAAGATTAAAAAAGGCCCAATAAAATTAAACTGAAACTTGGCCTGAATACCTTAGTATTACTATATATGAAATAAATAAATAAAAAATATCAAAATTATACATATTATAAGCTTTTGTTTTTTTATGCACAAATATTTAAATAGTTGGTATACGTCAACACGAAAACAATTACTGGTTAACGCGCTATTTGCAAATAAGAAGTTTGAGCTGCAACCTTTGCATATGTTTGTTAATAAAAAATAATAAATAGATAAATATATTCACAAATAGACGAATAATCATTGATTTAATGAGCTACAATAAAAAAGGATTTGGCAGCATTTTACGTTTTTATTTGCAAATAAGCTCTGCGTATAACACAGCGTCTTCACGAGACATAATATCAAATATTTTTCGTTAGCAAGCGTCAAATTCAATCGCAGAGAGAATTCTGTTACGTGTATACTTCAAATTAGTGTTATCTCAATATTATAATAATTATTATGAGAGCGTTGTTATAATAAATATTATCACAACAATCTTATGATATGAAATGTCAAAAAATATGAAAATAAATAAATTGTGTGTTTGTGTTTATTGAAATAAATTAAAATCTAAATTTTTAATAAAATTTCTGTGAATTTGTATCTAAAATTGTTTAATTGAGTTTTTAATTAAAATTTGTTTGAAAAATCATAAATAAAACTACTAATTACGCAAAAATATTGAATTTTAACCCAATGAGTACTTGTAGCAAATGAATTCTCTTTAGAAAATTAAAAATACGTTGTCCTCTTGTATGACATGAAGAAAAATTTCGACATTTTAGTTTTCTTGTTCTGCCGACGTTCTCTCTCATGTTATATCAAAGTTAATGTCTCGTGAAGACGCGGTGTAAGCTAGGTATGTGACTGAACATTGATTGCTATGGTTAAGTATTGTGAAATGAGTTTTATGCATATACGAAGCAGACATGCTTTACAGGCATTTCATTCACTCTTGTGTCTTGATAACATTTACTCTATTAGCTCTCATTGATCGTTTAACATTTGAATGAATGTTGTTTTCTTTGTGTGTAGCCAAACAAATGAATTTAGTCTTGCTAGGCTTTAGTTTGTACTGACAATGCTGTCTTTACAATAAAGAATACGTATTAGTTGTCAAAAACGCTGACAATTGTCTTCGTAACGAAGGCGTCCACACAATAATTATTACAATTAATTTTAAATTCCCGAAATTCCGTGTTTTGCGAGAGCTTTGTAAGTTAAAAATTTACAAAAGTAAAGAAAATCTCAAAATTATAAATATTATAAGCTTTTCTTTTTGAATATTTCTTTTTTATTCACAAAAACTCAAATTATTATCGGCATTCATCAAATCATTGTCCGATTTACTGTCTTCAAAGACAGTAGTGAAGACAATTGAAAAAGTGTGTATGTATTAGTGAAAAAATGTTATTGTCAAGACAGCATTGTCTAGTGTAAACACTGAGTAAAGAAAAATTATTATTGTGAAGACAGCAATGTCTGGTGTAAGCTCTGAGTAAAGTAAAAACTATTAATACTACAAATGATCTACTTAGTTATCAAAAACCAAATTAATTTTTTTGTTAATGGAATAATACAAGGCGAATTCATACTAGGTGGCCGCAAGAGCCCAGCTGTTTACGTAAATGTTGACACATTTGGCCTGTCAGCAGTGTTAATGTATCAGCTTTTTTGACAGCCCAAATGTAAATTCTCCACGGCGAATTCTCTTGCGACTACCTGGTGTTGATATATTTTGGGAATAATAGAAGCAAAATAATAAATTCGAGCGAAATGGTAGGTTTTGGCAGATTGTGGTAGGTTTTGAGAAAAATTTTGCCAGCAAAAAACTTCTTCCTGGCAGCCCTGACTGTTTCTAAAAAAACAACATTTGTGCAGCTGTCATTTTTACAGATACTTTTTGGAAAGTATCTGTCAGTAACTATTCCAAGTAGAAATTTGAGTAATAATAAAATAGTATTTTAGTAAAGAATTTGTTTAAATAAAAAAGCATAATAAAATGTCTAGTGAAGAAAATAGGTAAGTTTTTGTTCATTAAAGTTTTCTTCATTATATTGAGGTTATGTCTTGAGTATATTTTTTTAACGTATACATATTTTTTAACCATTCTTTGTAGTTACGACTCAAATAACTATGATGGCCCTGAAGAGAAACGTTCCAAACATGCTTCTGGTGCTCATCACAAAAAATCCAAAAAACACAAGAAGCATAAAAAGTCAAATAAATCAGATAAACCTCACAAGAAACATAAAAAGTCTAAGAAGAGGCACCGTCATCACTCCCATTCATATGCTGGCTCGGATACTGATGAGTCAACGTTGGAAAAAAGAAAGAGTGGTGCAATTAATGAGAAATTTACGGAAATTATGAAAAAGGCAAATAAAGATAAAGTTTGTGCTTTAAGGGTTGAACATGAAGTTAAAACTAACAAATTGTTGATAACGAAACCAAACATACAGACCGATCCCTGTAGTTTAGTTGAGGAAATAACAAAAACAATACACACAAACGTGCTGCCAGTTATGGAAGTCGTATCATCCGGGAGTGAAAGTGAAGTGTAAGTTGACATGTTTTTTTAAAATATATGTGATGATCCTGATGAAAAGCAAACTTCCGGAGGTCGATACTGAGTTAGCTACATTTCCTAAAACTAGATAAAATTCTGAAAATAATGTTTGATTACCGCGAAATTCCAAAAATTTACCAGTCTTATACTACGCATCCACTCGGAGACCCACTTGAATCTTTTTTGATTCCCTTCTATTTATACTCATTATGGAATTCGCTTTTGTACCCACATACATCCCTATTATCTGTCATTAAGCAACCTTATTCCCATGAGGAAGCTCCTAATATCTTCCAGTTAGCAATTTGAGATATCACTAATGAGCCTGCTCAGCCACCTAAACATTCGTCGTTGCAACCTTAGGCAATGGCTGATAATATGCTCAATGGTATCAGGTTCCTCTTCATCCTCGCACATCCTACAGAAATCTTTAGTGCCAATCTCCCAAATGCTGGTCCCCGCTCTGATCGAGCAGTGACCAATCAATGTCCTATCACCTTCCTATTCATAACCAGTAGTAGTTCGGATCTACCTAAGTCAAGCTTTGGCCACATGGCCCTCGAGACTACAATCCTCCCTATTCCTCCATGCAAGGTTGGCCCTACTCCACACCCATTTACTGAGTTCCCTATAGTAATGACCGATGGATGGGCAGTTTAAGCGATTGAGCTATCGTGGTTGGCGTTTTTTTACTTCAAATTCGACAATGTGTAGTACATTAAAGAACATAAGCAACCCAAATTGATTATTAGGCTAAGGTTTGTAACGTTATATTCAGAAAGAATTGGGCATGATTAATATTCCGAGGAACAAGGGAAAAATTAACATCAACTTAATTCCTCAACGTACACAGCAGAAGACAGTAGCGCACTTTTGATGTTAATTATGTTGATGTTAATTTTTCCCTTGTTCCTTGGAATATTAATCATGCCCAATTCTTTCTGAATATAACGTTACGAACCTTACTTAGCCTAATAACCAATTTGCATTCACAAAGCAAATACGTTCGAAATAATCATATTAATAAACAATTAGCTACTGTCTTGAGCTTTTCACATGTTTACATGTTCATATATACTTAAGTATAAAATCAAAATCAAAAAAGTTTGCCTTGCGTAGAACCAAAATCAGAAAAACGGGAATGAAGAAAAATAAACCGATAGCAACGCTGGGAGGGTGCAGTTAACATCAGCTTGAGAGTGATTTAATTCTCGTATTCAATTTTCACGAAAAAATTGTATATATAAGAATTAAAATCACATTCAACAGAGCCACCTGACAAGTGGCGATAGGCAAAATACACATGAGCACTGACGATGAAAGTGTAGCGGCTTCGAAAGTGGCGCTACTCTATTCTGATGTGTACGTTGAGGAATTAAGTTGATGTTAACTTTTCTCTTGTTCCTTGGAATATTAATCATGCCCAATTCCTTCTAATATAACGTTACGAACCTTAGCCTAATAATCAATTTGGATTCACAAAGCAAGTACGTTCGAAATAATTATAAAAAAATAAGCAAACTTTTTCTTTATTCTATTACAAAATGCCTGATTTTCGCCACAAAATCGCCAACCACGACAAAATGGAATATCTAACGCCGACCCTATTCTTGCCAGCTCATCGGCAGCTCAGCATTGCAGTGTTCAGGAACTCAACATAGTCTGACAATATATTTGTCCATAAGCAAGTTGAGGCCTCTCTTATAGTCATTAACTAGTTTCGATTTGACACTGTGTCCCTTCGAAGCTTTTAGCGCCGCCTGGCTGTCGACATAGAAGGTTACCTCCTCGCCTTCAGCTATATTTCTGGCCACCAGTTCCGTTGCCCTGAGGATCGCCACGATCTCAGTTTGGAAAACGCTACATTCGTTCGGTAGTCTCAAAGACCTACGGCTGTCCGTGCCTATTCC
This sequence comes from Panzeria rudis, assembly GCA_956483635.1. NCBI lineage: Eukaryota > Metazoa > Arthropoda > Insecta > Diptera > Tachinidae > Panzeria > Panzeria rudis. Next base: position 125,217,364 of record OY101447.1, read on the forward strand.
CATTTTGGACCCGTCTGTGAAGATCACGCAACCTTCGTAGAGCCTATCAGATTGAACCCAAAGTCCCTATCCGGAAGGGTGTCTTACTAAAATCAATTTCAACGACCTCAGAGTCCGTGAACCCTGGAGTTACGGAGACCCTCCCGCTATAACTGATCTCATGTGATATGAATGTTAGAATATTATAAAAGTAAAAATGGGAACAAATCTAATTTTCCAACGCATCTTCAAATGGAATAAAAATTACGTAGGGTGATACAAAATGAAAAAAATAAATTCAGAAATGTAGTGGAAAATCGCATATATGAAAACTTCAGAGAACAATAACTCGAAAACTATGCGTTTCTTATACTTTTCCCGTTTAATATTTTCTTCATATTCTTTTTATTGGAGGTGTGTGCTAGTCTACATTTAAGCCAAAAATAGTTTGGAGTAAATGAGCTTTAAAGTTTGGCAATATTGTGGAAGAAGTAGGTAGAGGTTGGAAAAAATCTTTTTTTTATATAATTTCGTAGGTGAATATAGATAGGTGAATATAGAAAGGGAGGTCCCTTTTAATGAGAATCATCATATATGTAAATGAAACCATATCCAATAATTATAACCGCATTGAAGAAAAATTTTCCTACACAAAAAAAAACCATGCAACACATGAACGAAATCGTTCGTATATTTTACGAAATATTTTGTAATCTCGCACCACGCAATTCTTTCGTAAAATGTACGAAACGAACGAAATTGTTGTGTTTTACGAAGTATGTTTTGTGTTTTAAGAAATAATTTTTTATATAACACGAAAGAGCTTCGTAGAAAAGAGAAAAAAGATTACATTTCACGAAATAACTTCATAGTTTAAGGTAATATTTAGAGAATATTACTAAATATTTTTTGTGTTTTACGAAAGAACTTTGAATATATTATAGAGTTTTTCTTTTCCCGGACTTTTTCATTTCCCGTGAAAGAGGGATTGAGTTTTCAATTTCAAAACGATACAATATATCATTTAACTGAATTTATTTGAACAAAAAAATATAAGTTAATGAGATTTATTAAATAAATTCATTAATGCATTAAAAGTAAGTTAAAAAATATAATTTCAGTTCTTTACAGAGTAATTCCAACAAATATGTATGAAGGTGTGCCGTGTCGCATGCTTTTTAATTTTAATAAGAAAATAAAATTTTTTTATTGTATAACTTCTGACTAGTAGCCATCTAAAGTAAAAATTTTACCAATTTGAGACTTTTTTATAATTGCTCTAGCTTTATAACCAGAAAATATTTATGCGAAATATGATTTATGCTTTATTTTATAGGCCAATAATGAGCAATTCATATTGCTAAGCAAAATTGAACTGAAATAATGAATTGGTCCAAAAATTTAATTAGTTTTGTTGAGAAATGATTTTTCAAAGCATGTAATAATTGAAAAAGACAAAGACAAATTCTTGACTTTGTATAAGGGTCGAACTTAACACCATCATATTTTCGGGATCAACCACGATCCCATCATCAGAGTTCTTCTTATACTCTAAGCCCTCAAAATCAAGCAGATAAATATCCAGCTTTAGACCAATTTGCATAAAGCTCTTTACAAGTGAGGAAATTTTTTCCAAACTTAGATAACTTTTTTGGTATATTAAAAATTTCACCATATTTGTCTTAGCCAAACACTATTTGCTTTCGAAGTCCTTTTGCTTTCGAAGTCTATGGTTCATACGTGTTTATTTTTCCTGATATATTGGAAGTAATCAAACATATTTTAATGCTTCGTGCTGTAGTGTTAAGAATTGAAATTATGTTTTTAGTCGAACTGTATGGGTTTTGATCCAAAGAATTTCAATTATGTGTATATTTTTTATTTTATTTTTCATATTTTTCTAAGAGCAGCACTAAAAATGTGTGATTACAAAGTAAAGTTGACATAACAATATTACAAAAAAATTCCGGGAATTCCCGCACAAATTTCCCGGGATTTTTTTCCCGGAAAATGTGCGGGATCCCGGGAATTTTTTCCCGGGAAATCCCGAATGAAAAACACTAATATATTATGAAAGAATTTTGTAAAAAGCAAAATAAAATTTTAGATTTTACGAAATATTTTCATAACTCAAGATAATATTAGAGAATGCAGACATATTTACTAAGGCTGTTACTTCTCAAAAACTTGATTATTTGGGAACTAAATTTGGATTTTTCTAAAACTTTAATTATTTGAATTGAAATGTCTATATATTTTTTTAATTGTAAAGGGTACATGAGAAAGGATTTGATTTTGTGAATTTGTCATTCAGGGAGAGTGTTGGAATGAACGATAAATTTAATAAGTCACTGTGTTTCTCCTGTACTTTATTGTACTTGTTTTAATATTTTGATGTTTATGCAAACTATGCTTTTTCATTCGTTTTGTTAACTTACATGTGAAAGCTCTATGAGTCTAATAAATTAATTCAAACTAACAAAGATAATATTTAGAGAATATTACGAATGTTTTTAGTTGCTATACGAAATTAGTAATTTGTTTTTGATGGCAATATAATTTCTCACTCAAAATTTTCGTTTTATTTAAAAAAAAAACAATTTTGACTTTCATTAATTTTTTTTTTTGCAAATTTGATCATGAATAAGACCTTCTTTAGCATAACATTTAATTTTTACCCTTTCAGCTTCAGATAAAAACTTTCCTCGAGCCATTTAAATTTCAAATTGTTTTATCGGCTTAGAAAGATCGAAAATGCATTAAAAACTAACAATACGCGGAGAAGTTACAATGTAAACTATAAAATTAATCAGAAACCTATTCTGATTAGGGACTGCTCTTGGACAAAATTTGTTTTGCAGCAATTATTTGATAATGGTACGATATTCCCGTTAATTTTTTTGCACAGATTTCACGCAATGCATATTATTTATTAATAAGTCCAATTTTATTAGTAATTTGAGCAATAGTTTTTGATAGAACTACCAAAACTATTGCTAAAATGTTAAACCTAATCTGATGAGCTGCAGTTTAAGTTTGCTAACCTTTATTTTTAAAATTAAATAACTTTTTTTTACATTTTTCTTGTTATTAAAGCTTTTCTCAGAAATCCCCTTTTTAAAAACTTTCAACGGTAACGGTGTCTACAACTTATATGTATATGGGTCACTTAGTGCCCAATTTTATATGATTCGATAATTTTAAGAACAACTTATATAGTCCATAACTGATTTCTTAATATGCACGAAATTATAGTATATTTTACGAAAAAACGTACGAGTAAATGTTTTCGTTACTTTCGTAAAACTAAAATTCTGGTGTAAAAATTAATTCCGTAATATGTACGAAAGTTTCGCATATTTTACAAAAAATAAAAAATAACTACGAAAAGTTTTCGTTACTTTCGTACAATAATAAAACTCTTGACTCAACCTAATTCGTAATATGTACGAAGGTTTCGTACATTCTACGAAAAAAGTAAATACGAATGGTTTTCGTTACTTTCGTAAAATAATAAAATTCTAGGCTAAAACTTTTTTCGTGGAATGTACGAAAGTTTCGTATATAATACGAAAAAAGTAACTACGAAAGCTTTTTTCGTAAAATGTTGCATGGATTATATTCAGTGTAAGAATGGCAAAATGTTATTTTTTAATATGATTATTTCGAACGTATTTGCTTTGTGAATCCAAATTGATTATTAGGCTAAGGTTCGTAACGTTATATTCAGAAAGAAGTTGGCATGATTAGTATTCCAAGGAACAAGCGCAAAATTAACATCAACTTAGTTTTTCAACATACACAGCAGAACAGAGTAGCGCTACTTTCAGTGCTCACATGTATTTTTCTTATCACCACTTGTCAGGTGGCTCTGTTGCATGTGATTTTAATTATATATACAACTTTTTCCTGAAAATTGAATACGAGAATTAAATCACTCTCAACCTAATATTAACTGCACTTTCCCAGCGTTGCCATCGATTTATTTTTTCTTCCTTCCCGTTTTCTGATTTTTGTTCTACCCAAGACAAACTTTTTTGGTTTGATTTTATACTTAAGTATATATGTATGAACATATAAACATGTGAAAAGCTCAAGCCAGTAGCTAATTGTTTATTAATATGATTATTTCGAACGTATTTGCTTTGTGAATCCAAATTGATTATTAGGCGAAGGTTCGTAACGTTATATTCAGAAAATGCCCAATTTTTCTGAATACAACGTTACGAACCTTAGCCTAATAATCAATTTGGATTCAAAATGTTATTTTGCCATATACAGTGCCACATATACGGTGCCATTTTAAATATTGAAGTAGTATCAAAATCAATTCCAGTGATTGTAAAGCCATTCCCAGAATAGCCTATCTCTGCCTATGGTTCAGACCGCAATTAAGTTAAATATTATTTTTAATGTACTTTTTAGACCTGCTGATGTGGCAAGTCCTGACTTGGCCATAATAGAAGATGATCTTAATTTGGACGAATTGATGAAACAGAAGGCTCTCTTACAAGCACGGTTAGGTGCTTACATGTCAGACACAGAGGGCGATGGAAGTCGTTCAGGTTCTTTAGCGAAACGGCGTTTGACCGAGGCTGATTCTAACTCAAAGAAATCTATTCTGCCAACAGCTGGAATTGAGAAGATTATAAGGATTGAACAAAAAATTTCTTTATCAACTGCAACTAGTAAAAATAATTTAAATAACATTTCTAAAGATAGAATTTCAAATGAAAACGATATTATATTATTGGATGATTCTAGTGGTGGTAATAACACACCGGTGGAGCAACGTTTGCCTAACAGGGAGCGATCACGTAAGGTAAGGCGTTCAAGCGAGCATGATCGCCGTTCGGCTAGGGGCCGTAAATCTGTGACACCACCACAACTTTTTATTAGAGACAAAATAAGCGATCGACGCCCCTCAAACGAATTTCGGGATCAGCAGCAGAGATATTCCCACTCGGACCGCTATGGCCGCATTAACCGTAGCCGAAGCCGTTCCATTGGACGAAGAGTAGGCTCTCATGATAGACGTCATCATACAGAAGTTGAAGAAGATCGTGGTCACCACCGTCACAGGGAACATTATGATCAAAACCGTCAAAAAGAAGACTTACGACAGGAAATAAACAGAGATAAATTACGCGAACGTGACACTAGTCGTGACCGTGATCAGAAGGGACGAGATGATAGAACATCACGGCCAACCGACCGTAATGGTGGCACAACCGATAATCGAGTGCATGAAAGAGGGCGGGATAGAGATCGAAATAGAGATCGCGAAAGATGGATGCGTGAGAGATCGCATAGTCGTAGTAAAGCCGAATCGGATCGTAAACGCGAACGAGAACGCGAAAGAGAGCGTCAACGTTCTGGTCGGGATCGTAGCGAACGTAATGATACTAAAGATCGTGATCGATATCGAGGCTCTCTGAGCGAGGGACAAAAGGCTCAGCAAAAAGAATCAAGCAGTGATGAGGAGGTTGATATCGATATAAATATCAATGAGGATGATGACGACGAAGAGAAAATTATTGAAATGAGACGTAAGCAACGTGAAGAATTATTAAAGGTAAAAAATAATAAAATTATATAAAAAAATAATTGTGTAAGATTTTTAAACATATTTATACCATGTATGAAAACTTTTCAGAAACTAGCTTTCTCAAAACAAATAAATGCACCACCCCCTGCCCACAGCTATTCGTCATCTTCTTCAGCCACTACAGCACATAATGACAGTGATAGACGAAACAATTCAATAATTTTAGACAAAAAAGAACGCTTGTCCAGATCTCCACCATCAAAACACCGTAGATCTCGGACACGTTCACCTTTAACATCAGAATCGTCCGACCATCGTGCTGGAAAAAATAATAATACGCCAGAAGCTAAAACTGAACAAGAAAACCAGAAAGTAATCGTTAACACAAATAAGGAAAAGGAGAAGAGACCTGAATGGGATATGTTTGCCGATCAAGATGTAGATTCGAATTTCGATGTGAGTCTTTGGCTTGTAAATTTCGTACTAATATATAAATAAAATAAAAAATAAGAGTTATAAAGAAAAGAAAAACTAAATAGATTCTTAAAGCTGATTTATAAGACAGACTATTTCCTTTATCATTTATTTTTTAATAACAAGTAACTAACTTAACATATTTGATCTATAATTAATCAAAGCTTTTTTCAATTCCTTTTTAGTCACCAAGCACAGTTGTTCAGAATAAAAATATGGCTGAAAATCCTGCGCTCACTGATAATTGGGACGATGCCGAGGGTTATTATCGAGTGCGCATTGGTGAAGTCTTGGATACCCGTTATGTTGTATGTGGCTATACTGGTCAAGGCGTTTTCAGCAATGTTGTCCGAGCCAGAGATCAAGCTAGAGGAAATGCAAATGTTGCTGTTAAAATTATTCGTAATAATGAGATAATGTATGTAGCACAATATGGATAACATCAAATGTTGTTAAAAATAATAAATACGTTAAATTAGGCATAAGACAGGCTTGCGTGAATTGGAAATATTGAAGAAACTTAACGATGCTGACCCTGATGATCGTTTCCACTGTTTACGTTTATACCGGCATTTTTTCCACAAGCAAGTAAGTTGAGAATTTTCAAGCTATTGAAAAGAGTTTTCAATATTATTTTTTTTGTGGCAGCATCTTTGTATGGTCTTTGAACCTTTGGCCATGAATTTACGTGAAGTTCTAAAGAAATATGGCAAAAATGTTGGTCTACACATCAAAGCTGTACGAAGTTATACACAACAATTATTTTTAGCCTTAAAACTTTTAAAGAAAACTGGAATTTTACATGCTGACATAAAACCTGACAACATTTTAGTAAACGAAAATAATTTAATTTTAAAATTATGTGATTTTGGTTCGGCCTCGACCATAAATGATAATGAAATAACACCCTATTTAATATCGAGATTTTATCGTGCACCTGAAATTATTTTGGGTATACCTTATGATTATGGTATTGATATGTGGTCAGCTGGCTGTACCATTTATGAATTGTATACGGGTAAAATACTATTTAGTGGAAAAAGCAATAATCAGATGCTGAAATATTTTATGGATCTGAAAGGTGATTATATTTTCAAAATTTAATTAAAATATAAATTTTATTTTTTTTTAAATTAAGGTAAAATTCCTAATCGCATAGTACGTAAAGGTCAATTTAAAGATCAACATTTTGATCAAAGTTGCAATTTCCTCTACCATGAAATTGACAAGATTACAGAAAGGGTAAGTTCCTAAGTTAAGTTTTATTTTAAACTACCTTATGTTGTTCTTAACTCAACTCAGTTTGGTTGTGTGAGAGTATTCTATTTCCTTAAAATTTCACAAGAATTTCCTTTTCACTCAAACTTGATATTTTAAGTTGACAACGACAACATTTACAAATAAAACTTGTGTTTCACACTACTAAAATAAATTCAGTAAAGTGCGACTTTGGGTCACACACGAAGGGCTCCGTACGAATACACATATATCCTTTTCGTTTTTGCCCTTTTTAATTTTGGAATTTTTTTTGGCGCTCTTTTCGGTTTTGGGACTATTTTCGATTTTTGGTGATTTTTTTAGTTTTAGCGATTTTTTTACACTTTTCCGTTTTGGCTATTTTTTAGTTTTGCCGCTTTTCTTTTTGTTTTTTCGCTTTTTTTTCATTTTGGTGATTTTTTCCATTCTTGGCAATTTTTTAGCGATAGTTTTAAAGATTTTTTTTTTAATTTGGAACGATTTTCCGTCATTCCACGTCAAATTTGGTTTGTAAACAGGACGATTTTTTTTTTGGTTTTTAGTGTTTTTCGTTTTGACGACTTTTTCGGTTTTTGGCGATTTTTAAGTTTTGGTGAATTTTAGCGATTTTTTCATTTTGGTGCTTTTTTCTTTTAAGCGCTTTTTTAATTTTGGCGATTTTTCGTTTTGACATTTTTTTTTATTTTGTAATTTTTTGGCCTTAGCGTTTTTTTAAATTTTAAGACATTACATCTTACGATTTCCAAGATACAGCAAATGTCTAAATTACATCGTCAAAATTACATTAATTGATAGAACACCCTTTAATGTTTATTGTTTTAAATATCAGTGTTAATTGTATCAGTGTTCTATTGTAGACTATCTAGTCTATTCTAGACTACAGCAATTAACACTAACTTTGATAACTTAAAGTGTCTGTATATTACATTAGTATTTCAACCCTTTAATTTTTTACTGTCATATACTTGTTGTTGTAGCGGCCAAAGTTTTACATATTCTGTGAAAATTTCAGGTCCGTAGCTCTTTCGGTTCCTGAGAAAACAGACAGACAGACAGAGGAACAGCGTAGCGAAAATAATAGGGTTTCTTTAAACTTTTGGTGTACGGAACCCTAAAAATGTGGTCACTTGAAAGTTGGTTCGACTGTCAGACGACCACACTGAGTTGAGTTGAGAACGACAATAGGGGCGTACATCATCTTTCACCGTTTGCACTTTTTACTGCCCTTTTCAGAATGTACGATTAAAATTTAACGCCAAGTTTTGTACGTTAACTTTTAATTATACTTTGTGAAAAGGGACGTTAGGTTAGCAATTAACATATTTTTGAAATATTAATTGTAATGAAAACATGTATTTTTTTCTTACTAATCCATTTTTTTTTTATATTTATATTAGGAAAAAATTGTAGTAATGCCGGTCATAAAAGCGTCACGTAACTTACAGCAAGAATTAATAGCGGATCA